>JAPDOI010000033.1:0-1206250 GCA_029168955.1 Aplectana chamaeleonis | reverse complement strand
GCGCCTAACGTGTATTCATAATCCTTTTTGAGAGTTAACTAGGCTACACTTTCCTCGCGCGAGGAAGCTGGGGATTGTTAGGGGGGCTATCTGACTCGTTCCACTACTTGTGAACCTGCGTGTTCTTTACTGTTGTTTTTTTATATTTGTCTGTATAGTGTGTTGTTTATTAGGTTATAAATTTGTTGTTGAACTTGGCGTGTGACTTGCATTTTAAGGGTTTCTTAACCCTACTATTTTTGACTCCAAAGGATGCTCGCAATTGAGAGACCACTCCTGAATCTTGTCTGCAGCGGCTTTCATCAGGACTCCTTACCCAAACAGTGTCGTTGCCCCCGACCTTTCTCTGAACAGGCGCTCATAGGATCGCAGTGCCGTCATTACATCATTCCATCCAAAGCATTCATCTGAAAACTTCGGAGGATACAACGAAGGACTTCTAAAACTTATACAGAACCCACCATCATGTGCCGATACTCTCGCAAAGATTTCAAAAATGGTTGTGGCCACGTGGCGAGTTCTACATACGGAACAAAGTAGGTCCAGGTAAGCCACAGCATGAACGACATGATTTGCAAGGCGGGCTCGCTCCATAAATCGGCACAGTTCCATCTAAGCGACTTTCAATTTGAAAAGTTCCGCGGTGGGGGGCTGTTTTGCACAGGTTGTCAGTAAGCGGCCTGTCAGTAATTTTATGGCGGCCAGTGGCCGCCATAAAATTACTGACAGCCGACCTCCAAGTATCCTGTAGGTAGGCGAAAATCATCAGATCAAATCACGCGTATTGAGGCGGAAAGGCTGGGATTCTGTTATGTCAGCGTTAAAGTCTTGATTGTGGACCAGTCTAACACTAATCAGGCACTGAGAGTTTATCAGAGGTTTTTTTTACCTTATCAGCTAATAAGCTGATAAGGTAAAAACTCCACGATTTCAAGCATTTTGAGCCGGAGAACCGGGCTTCAGCTTATTTCTACACGGAAAATGCCTAATTAATCCTTTTTAACACAAATAAGGAACTGATACCTTAACAAATCGCACTGATGAGGTCATAATTCTACGATTCTCAGGCTTTTAGCCCGTAACAGCGGGAGTTTGCTCCTGATATACTGGTCATAGCGAAACTAATCTTTTTCAACACAATTCAGGTACTGATACCTTATCGAATCGGACTGATAAGGTCATAACTCTACGATTGTCAGCTCTTCACAACTGGGGAGCTGAAAATTGCTCCTGATTACCTGGCACCGCAAAATAGACTCCGTTCAACACAGATAAGAAACTGATAGCTTATCAGAATAAGCTGATAAGGTGAAAACTACAAGATTTCAAGCATTTTGAGCCGGAGAACCGGGCTTCAGCTCATGTTTTTACGAGCACCGATTTTTATGCAGTTTTCGCATGTATCTTGGGACTATCTGCTCAGGCGATTGCCGGCCCCGAGCCACACCGAACAGCAATCGGAGCCGCCTGACAGTTCGGCTCGTTTTCCCAATTTCCGGGCCACTGCTGTCGCTGTTCGGGCGAAGCGGAGCGGCCCGGACAACAACAGCAGTGGCCCGGAAAGCAGCAGCAGTGGCCCGGACAGCAACAGAAGCCGACTCGCGAATTGTGAACACGAGCCGAACTGTCAGGCGGCTCCAGGCCGAGAATCGTCTGAGTGTAGCATGCGCACCGATTCAGCGGAAAATCTCAAAATCGAAATTGAAAAAAAACAAAGAAAACGAAACCCAGGTAGGTTCGAACTGTCTTCTTCCCGAAGTAAGGCGATCCGTGAAGATACTAGCCTTTCGTGTCTATGTACTCTAGGTGCTCTATTAAACTCGGTTTTGCATAGCCCCCATGTATTCAATTCAATTCAATAGCTTTATCTGGCGACAAAGAAACATACAGAATGTATGTGTTACAGGTTTGAACAAGACAGCCTGGACATGCAGGCAAACAAAATAGTAGGCAAAGAAACACTCGTACGAATAAGAGCACCCAGAATTTAAAGCTTTAGCAGAAAGCACGGCCTTCGACCCCATGCAATGACCTGAGGTTGAAATGGGATAGCCTGCTTTTGAAAATCGGAAAATCCGCGGCCTCAACGATCTCTGAAGGTAATTTGTTCCAAACTGGGATGACTCTAAATGCAAAGGAATGCAGCACGTTAGACTTCGACGTAAATCTACGTGCGAGCTGAAAAGCGTGCTGGCGGGAGCGAGTACAGCGGCTGGTGAACACGAAAACACTCTCAAATGGGATGTCGCAAAGACCGTTAACGATTTTATAACACAAGTGTAAATCGAACTCGGTTCGCCGATATCGTAGGGTTTCAATCCCCAACAATTCAAGCCTAGTCGTATAGTCTGGTACTTCTCGCGTAGGAAATACTTTGACAAAAACGCGCTTTGAGTACCGCCTTTGCACGTTTTCAATAACTTCATCATCCTCGCCAGAAGATTGTGACCAGGCCTGCGTACAGTATTCCAAGAGCGGTCGGCAGTAGACAATGTATGCTTTCCTGTAATGTTCGAGACATCGGTGTTGCAGAGATCTCAGGATGCAATTTGCCACACGAGAAGCTTTCTTAGAGATTTCCTTGCAGTGGGATTCCCACTTAAGGTCGGTGCTAATAAGCACACCAAGATCACTGACAGTCTCGCGTACGGGAAGCGCAACATCGTTTAGGCGTAGAAACCACTCATGTTGGAAATTTATATGGAACAAGCTGCATTTTTCTTCAGATATTTTTAGCTGCCATAGCTTGGACCAATTAGAAAGCCGGTTCAGATCACGCTGAAGCTCATGAAAATCGATGGCGGGGTTGCGAAGGGGGCGATATATCTTCAGGTCATCAGCAAAAAGCTTGCATACCAGTACCGAATCAGTCCTGGCTAACCGAGTTTCGCGAGAGCCTAGGGTAAACCCAAGCGATACAAAGAATGAAAACAAGGATTTATGTGAAACGAGTAAAACAATAAAACGGCCTCTGTCAGAAGCCACTTGAAGCAAGCTTCAGCGTGCACAGAACACTGCTCTACGCGTGTTCACTGGATACCCTAGATCCACACCGGTATCTCATCTACATCAAGAGTGTTCGCTGCTCCCTGTAAAGCAGCATTGTCAACTCCAGTCGCAACAGTTCCATGTTGGCATTGTAAGGAACTCCACACACCCTAATTTCCCCCTACTGTCATCTGGTCCCCATTTCCGACATATACGCTCGCCAATTCATGCTGCAGTCTCTGTCTTGGATCGTCAACGTTGGGCGACGTCGGAGCTCAATCGCGTCAGACTGCTGCAAATGGAGAACACCCGATTCGTCGGAGAATACCTTTCCAGTGCTCCCCTAAATCCAATACTTGGTGCCACAACCCAGGGCACGATTCATTTCATTTATTTTCATGTTCTGCAAGGCCGACTTCTCTAACAGTTATGGATATGTGGAAGAACCCGTGCGATGTGGCTGCCTTTTCGCGCCTATGAGGAAAAGCTCTAATGTGGCCGATAAGAAGAAGAAGATTAAACGGCACTAGGCCGGAGAGAATAATACCAAAAGACCTAGTCGATGCCTACACAGAGTATTTATAGGTCTTATGGGCGGGATGGCGCGAAACTATTCCTACTCCAGCGAATCACCAGATCGTAGATACACCGGTCATTGACAATCAATAGTCAAGATAACATTGCCCTCGCCCATTACTGTACTTCAGTGCCTGATTAGGAGCAAACTCCCGCTGTTACGGGCTAAAAACCTGGAAATCGTAGAATTATGATCTTATCAGTGCGATTTGTTTAGGTATCAGTTCCTTATTCGTGTTAAAAAGGATTAATTAGGCAATTTCCGTGTAGACATAAGCTGGAGCCCGGTTCTCCGGCTCAAAATGCTTGAAATCATGGAGTTCTAGCTTTATCAGCTTATTCTGATAAGCTATCAGTGCCTGATTAGTGTTAAACCGGTCTACAATCAAGACTTCCCAGCTCACGCTGACAGAATCCCAGCTTTTCCGCCTCAAAAACGCGCGATCTGACGATTTTCGCCAACCTACAGTATACTTGGAGGCCGGCTGTCAGTAATTTTATGGCGGCCACCGGCCGCGCGCTTGCTGACAACCTGTGCAAAACAGCACCCCACCCAAGTTCCGTACTTAAACACTCAGAAAGCTTACAGATCCCGCACAGCTGTATGCCATGCTTAATTCAACCAGACACGTCTTCACTGCCTTGCTGGCCTTCGGGTCGTCTACGATTTGATACAGGCTGGAAACACAGCGAAGAATGTTCTCGTAAATCAAACTAGGCGAGGCCTGAAAACACATAACTGTCAGAAACCTTCATAGGCTTCTATTTTGATAACAATGCAGTCACCTGCTGGCCCTTTTCCGTCATTTCATCGACATGCTGTAGCTCATCCTCTGAATTTCGTTCGTATTCCATTAGCTGAAACAGAAAATGTGCCAACAAATCAAAAAAAAGGTCATTGTACGTCCTGCTTGACCCGAACTTACAAACCAGTTCAGTCTTGGTAAGACCTTTGAACTTCAAATTTCCTTTCAAAACTCACCACTGCTCTTCCCTCAGAGATGAGAGGAACACAACAAGTACTATACAATAAAGCGTTAAACGGCCAACACACACACAAAGCTTTCGACGATCTTTTACTGACTGCCATGGACCAAAACAGGCCCGTTAATCACTATTGTAAGGTCGGCATGGAGCCTGGTGATACTTTGCGTTCCCCCATCGAAAGTTGGCGCAAACTTGGTGCATATGTGTTATAGCATGTGACACCGAGTTTGCGCCAACCTACAACTCTGGCTAATATTATGGTCCCTAACTCGATCCAAGAATCTGCAGCTCACCTTAGCTTGGAAGAGAGCTATTAGTTGCTTCAGCAAGCCATCTACAACTCGAATGTGTGTACAACACTGTTTGAAGTAATCGGATCTGAAATTCACGGAAACTATGAATATGAAAAAAAAACCAGGTTGAAGCGAAAGTTTTCCGCCGCTTCACTTTGACGGTTCTCAAATCCTTCAGCGTAGGCCCTTCGGCCAAGAGCGATAAACCGACCGAAGGCACAAATTCTTTTCAATCTATCTCTGCCTTACATTTGGGCAAAGCCTGCCATTTGCGAAATATAAGCCGTAATTCAGTGGTAATCTTCAACATTGAGCATTTTTGAGTGCTTCTATTTACTTCCGGGTAAAGCACCAATCCTGACAGAGTTGACAAGATATTTGAACCACCTTAGAACTAGCTGATGGCGTTGGCGTGAATTTTCGAAAGAGAGTAATAACTGACCTTTTGTGGAATTTGCGATTTTGCAACTTGGGTCTTTTCTGGCTTTTATGTACAAGAAGTTTCGGCCTCGAAGCTTCACAGTTGAGCACAATGGTCCAAGACACTACTCAACAGCACATTTTTCTCAATTATCGATCTTTTTTTTTGAAAATCAATTAAAATAGTGAAAATGGAATTTTCACAAAAAAGATCGACAATTGACGAAAAAAGTGCTATTGAGTGGAGACTTGGCCATTTTATTCAACTGTGGAGCTTAGAGGCCGAAACTTCTCTGATAAGCCAGAACGAATGAAGCTGCAGAATCACGAAATCCGCTAGAATTCAATAATTACGCTCCGAAAATTTACGCAAACGCTATCATCTTTTTCTAAGAGAGCTCAAGTATCCTGATAACAGTGGCAGGTTTGGTGGTTTACCTCAAATCAAATGGAAGTCCTTAACAATGCTCAGTACTGGAGATTACCACTGAATTATATCATAAATTTCGCAAACGAGCAGGCTTTGGCCCAAATGGAAGGCAGCGTTAGATAGAAAAGAATTTGCACTTTCGATCGGTATACCGCCTTTGGACGGAGGGCCCACGCTGAACGGTTAAAAGATCGTCAAAATCAAGTGGTGGCAAACTTTCGCTCCTAATGTTTTCTCGACAAACCCAATGATTCCATGGCGAAGAAAAAGCATAGCCTTGTTGGGGATGACCGCCCGATCCACAACTTTTTCCACGTCCACCTCCACATTTGTGATATCTAGAACACCGAATTTTCCACTGCCTCTCTATCAAGACAGTAGACAAGACACTCACTCAAATGATCAGCCGGACTAACTGCCAGTGCTTTCAGAGAGATCGCACACGCCAGCTGCGCGGTTCCACACACGGACTGGTCACTCCACACTGTCTCATTTCGGATTTCCTTGACCAAATTCGACAACACCACAGATGCTGTGCTCGCTAAAATGAGACAAAACTCGATGGCAACGCAGAACTCGGAAATCTAGGGTGCTTTGAAATATAAGTTCCGCCCACGAAGCGTTCGTTTGCTCAAGTGATAATTACATTAAGAAACCATGCTAAGCTCAATCGCAGCCTTGGGAAAACTCCATCGACAATGCGGCACCTCTCAGTCTCCGCAGCAAGAGTGCAAACTGTTAAGCCTCGCTGGACAGAACAGAAAGCGACCCTCCTGCCGGATTATAGTGCAGCCCCACTAGCCCTTGTCCACCAGGAGCATGGCACCCACACACACACTTGCGGAAGAACCGATGAGAATAGGTCTGATTTGATCGCTATCACTCCATCAAAGGGAGAACGGTGAAACGCTCCCCCCCCCAATAACGTCTCACCGGTCTCCCCTCAAATTAATTACAATGACAGACGTTTAAAACAGTCGTTTGGGGGGAGGGGACAAGAGTATTGCCTTCATAGTCACTCCCCTGGCCTGCCCCCCCCCGAGCATGATGAACGCAAAAACAAAGCCGGGACGTAAGCGGTGATGTAAGTTGCCTAGTCTCGATTTGGTTTCGAACTTCGCGATTGGCAGAGGCAGATCTGCCTTTGTAGTACTGAGTATGGTGTCTCTGCCCGGATTTCCGAGAAGATATGAAGCTTCCCTGTAACCCGATGTCAATAGTCATAATTTTCGCCAATATTTCAACTTAAAGGCAAGGTCCGGTGAAATTTTGACACTACCGAAATTTGGGTCAAATAGATTGGGCTGGCCTAGCTGAACATCGTCTGAACGTTTCACGAACTCTGAGTCCCTAGTTCTGGAGAAAACAGCCTCGAAGTAAGGGATTACGGTATTCATAGCATGATAATCATGGCTGGAATGACCGATAATTACACAGCACCTTTGAAGAATGCGTGGACAACTGCTAAAATATGGACGATGGCCACACTTTTCTGACTTTTCTGGATCATCGGCTCACGGAAGTGGCTGAAATAACTTGAAGAAGACCGGTTTTTACGCAGTTTTCGCATGTACCTTGGGACTACCTGTAGTAAGAGCACCGATTTAGCGGGAAATCTCAAAATCGAAATTCTGCCCGGACCCTGCCTTTAAGGACAGGGAACTGTGTTGTTGTTGTTGCCCATTATCCACCATACACACTGATCCTGGGGCGGCATGCATGAACGCAGCGAACGGTGTAGGTAGCCGCTCCGCGTGCCATGCGCGCAGCGTCGAGCAACGGGGCGGCCCCGAATTTCGTGGCGTGTGTTGATGTGCCTGATTTTCGGGGCCGCCCCGTTGCTCGACGCTGCGCGCATGGCACGCGGAGCGGCTCCCTGACACCGTTCGCTGCGTTCATGCATGCCGCCCCTGGATCCAATTTCCGGCATATAGACGACTTTAACGAAGCAACGTTGCTGGGATCCTCTTCTTTGGAGGATCCCTGATTGGGACGTTTTTCGACCCTCTTTTTCTTTTTTTTATTTTTTTTTCTTCTAATTTTATTTATTTTCTGATTTTCTTTTTACATTTCAAATTCATTATTGCATGATCAAAGTGACAGGAAATTAGCGACTTCCACTGGTTTGAGCCAGACATCTTCAATTGTAAGGTGCTTTGGCTTTCCAGAGCATGAAGACATGTGAGGTAATGTGTTCCTCGAGCCCGCAGTCTGGGCAAAGAGGATTATCGGCTGACCTCATTATGAGCGTGGACTGGCATGATTCCTGTCTCATTACTCAAGTGGGTAGTGCTCGCCATCGCCAGGCTTCCCGTCGCGGTCCTCAAGGCTGCATTTTGACAAGCTTGTAACCGATCCCAGTGAGTCGATGCAATGAGCGGGCTCCAGGCTGGAGCAGCGTAAGACATCACGGGTTGTCCAGTGGGGCGATAGGTCAATGAGAGCAGCTCTTTGCTTTGTCCCCAATTCCTTCCCGCAAACGCTCTCAAGAGATTCGCTCTTTTAGCCGTCTTCTTACGAACAGCTTCCGCATTTAGTCGTCCCGTCATAATAGTGTCGAAAGGACAGCCGAGAACTGTCGGATTTCTTGCGTGTGCGATTTGCGTCCCATTTATGAGCACTTTCGGCACGTATCTAGCTTGGGCAGAACGTGTTGTAAGAAGAGACAGTGGTCTTCTGAAGCGACAGTTGAAGACGTAAATCTTCCAGGGCCTTTGCTAGCTTCGGAAGATAGTCGTTCAGAAGTTTTTCGCAAGTTTCTACATCTGGGTCTGATGCCACCAGTGTTGGGTCATCCGCATATCCGACTAGACGTGTTTCTGGTGGGGTGCCGGGAGATCTGCCATGTAGAAAAAGAACAGGAGCGGAGAGAGAACCGCACCTTGCGGCACACCTGAGCGCACCAATCTTACTTTCGACATCTGGCCTCTGAACCCTGTCCGTATTGTTCTGCCCTTCAGGTGCCATTCAGGAAACTGTCGCAAGCAGCGAGTTTTGGCGAGCAATTTTTGACCAATCAATGAACATAGACTGTTGGCTTGCGAAAACACGGGGGAAGACCTGCAGTCGGGAGAACAACTGAATATATGCTGTAGGGGGATCCCACCGCCTCCTAATCGATAGGTGGGAGGGGGAGGAGTGTCTCACCTGCATCGAGGGAAATTCCGTCGTCGTTCGCGGGAAGTACGAGGCGAACCGGGAAGTAATGTCGTTTCTGCGCTTGCCAATACCTGACTGTCATTTATCAGCTCATTGTTGGGTTCAGAGGCATGCCAAAGATATTGTGAGGTTATATAACATGGTACCAGAAGACGTACACACCAGGCCCGGCATCGCGTTTTTTGAGTTTGCAAGGGAAGTAACGCAACAGTTGCTACCAAAAACATGTGCGATGTTTATCGAAATGCAGTGGAGATTCGTAACAGATAAAGATGGCTTGCAAAGTTCAAATAAGGTGATTTTGATTTTTCCGATCTGTATAGGTAAGGAAGACCATAAAGTTAGACAACGAAGCGTTGAGGGCGGAAGTGGAAGCTAATCCGTGTCAGATGGTCGACGAATAGTCAAATAGTCTTAACCAACCTTGGCCGACCATCCAAGATCATTTGCGGCAGATTGGGAAGGTTAGCAGAGCAGTATGTGTTTATCTATAGCGTAAGAAAACTATATTACTTTCTGGTCCCCCTAATATCTCACCACTGTGTCAATAGATGAATGTTCGGCTCCCTCAGCCCCTGATAAATAGGGAGTGTGTTTCTTCAAGCTCTGACAAAATGGGATTGTGCTCCCGTCCCAGCAACGAAGAGAGAGTCCCCACCTTCCCTTGTCAACAGATGACTGTCAATTGAGCCCACCTTAATCCCTGGCAGCTTGAAGGCAAGGTCCAGGCAAACCTTCGTATTCGAGATCTCCTGCTGAATCGGAGTGTATGCTACAGATAGTCTCGATTAAGGGACGAAAATTACGAAAAAAAAGAATAGCGCAGTGAAAAGCAGCATTCTGGCCGTATCTATCTTGCTGGGAATACACTAATCACTGTCTTCGAAGGTGTTTTCTTCGAAAGTTTGGGAGAAGTCCAGACGGTGTCTAGCTAAGCCAGCCCAATCTATCTAGAAAAAGGTGCGCAGCCCATCATTCCCCCCCGATAGAGTCGGCGGCCTCCAAAACCCAGACAGATTGGAATGTGGTCTCAAAGCTCCGTTCGGCAGAAACGTGGCCCCACAGTCCCATTCGAGGGAAGTGCGGCTTCCTGAACCTGACGGAAGTGCGGCTTTCAAAACCTCATCTGACAGAAATGTAGCTACCTTACTCAGATATTAGTGGGGAAGTTCCCGAGGACAATAAACTTGATTTGGTCGTTATCACTCGGTCGAGGGGAGATGAACGAGACGTCCCCCTAGAGGGGACGTCTCGCCCCTTTCCTCTCAAACTATACAAACGCTAAGGCGTTCGAAACAGTCAACTCGTGGGGGAGAACAAGGGAAGTTCGCTTCACGGTTGTTCCCATGGCCCCCCCCCCCCCGAACATGATGAACGCGAAAACAAAGTCGCAGCGTATACGATGATGCAGACGGACTAGTCGCGAGGTGGTCTCGCACTTCGCAAGTTGAGGGGGTAGATCTGCCACTCAGGGACTACGTAGAGCATCTCTGTCTGGACTTCAGAGGAGCTAATTAGCTTCTCTATAACCTTTAGTCAGAGGTGAATATTCTTGGACCGATCGCAGTTTTTCAGGAACAAGAGACTGTCGAAAACAGAGAGTTCTAGCAAGCTGATTTTTGATCAATCATTGAACAATGGGAAGATTTGCAGTCGGAAGGTCGCGGAAACGCCTGCAGTCGGGAGAACAAGAGAACTCCTGCTGTGGGAACTTCCCCTATTACTCCTATTACTCTGCTGTCGAGACGTCCCCTTCGCCTCCCCCCAATTCGGGGAAAGTTCCCCAGTTGTTTCGAGAGAAGTTCTGCTGTCGTTCTCGGGAACTTCCCCACGAATATCTGAGCAGCCCATGTCCATCTTAACTGTTGCATTTGCAGCCCCATCAGACTATGTCTGGCAAAATTAAATCATTAGCCACGCCTTATGAGTGTGAGTCTCACTCCCAGTCAGCATAGGTCAATAGAGCGGTCCTTCACCTCCTGTCGATTAGAAATTCTGGAAGAAACCCCCACAGCAAACCGTCTTATTACGTACTTTGATACTGGTCAGGCAGCTAGATCATAAAGAACTAACTCTGAGAGAGAACATTTTGAGAGGTCAGCTTGACTAGGCATATCCATGCAGACAGATGATGCGCCGAGAACTTCTCCGCCAACGGGACACTCTGAATGTAGCAGTCAAAACGGACTCAAAAATGAATGGATACCTTAAGGTGTCAAAACGACCTACCTTCAGAATCGGGTACACGTCCATCAGAAACTCATTCGCATGATCAGCTCCCCACTCACACAGAGAATACAGGGCCTCAGCAGTATTTTCCCTCACCTCCTCGATGACATTTCGAAGCTGAATAGTCATCGCATGTACACTGGTATCTCGAAAGAAGGTCAAGAAAATGCAAACTAACAAGATTCTGATGCTTATGCTTGCCAAGACCGTTCACGTGAGGCTGAGAGAGCATGTGAAACTCGCTTGCAACACTGAATGTGGCTTGAATCTCTGAAATATGTAAACTTCAGCTGTCATCTACGTCAAAAAGTCGAGAAGTACGTGTGCTTAAAGGAATTCAAACTGACGCAGCAGATGTTGAAACATGGTTCGCTGGACAAAATTCTGCTCGATAAACGCCCGAAGACTCTCATGCATGGTGTCCTTGTCCCACTGCAACATCGTCCTTAGCAGCTGTGACAGAAGTCTGTGCACGTCATAGTAGGTGACTACGGCAATAAGTCCACGGTTCAGGCAGTCGTAATGTACTCTCTGCGTTTCACCTGAAAAGTGTTCCACTCAAAAATTGGCAAACAATGCTCTTCAGAGTAACAGAAGTTTTCCTACATAGAGACCCAATCAAGGGAAATTTTAGAGCTGCGGACGGACGACAGCCATTGTGAATCCTACAGACAGGGTTCATTTACCAACTTTCCGACAGCAAATACCAAAAAAAAAGTTCGAATCCTGTCTACAAGGGGGTTTTTAGAGGCTATGTGGCTACGGTGATGTATGCTACTAATTAGTATAAAAGACTGACCGTCCAAGCTCTGAACGAAGTCTGAGATTCCCACTTAATTGTGAAGTAGACACACCCTATATAACACCTGCCAAACGCGAGCTCAAAACTCGTCCGGATAAGCGAGATATAAAAAGAAGCCACCTGGCCCGCCCACAGCAAGAGGTCACTTTGATACGCCCTCTTAGAAAACCTTTCGAGCTCAACATTGGTGAGATGAGCTATGGTTTCTAATCAACAGTCTCGTTCTTCCCTTCATTCTCAACCTCTTTTTCATCAAGGTCCGCGTGCATAGATCGGTTGCAAATGGCGAAAATGACGAGTCTCGAACAACTCGTCCACAAAGCATCCGCCGCTCTACGTCAGGCAACTTTTTGAATGACCATAACTACGTCTCCGAGAGGTCTTGTACGATTCTAAAGACATCATTGGGCGTGGAGCCGTTTTCAAGATAGACAGAAAGAGCAATTTCGAGGTCAAAATCGTTTTTTCTGCGTATCTTACGAACGGCGGACCAACGCTGAATCCTATGAAAGACCCCCTAGAAACAAAGTTATGGCCCCTAAAAAATGAGCGATAGAAGCATGGTGGACGAGTTGTCCGTAACTTCCGTAATTTGAAACCGATGAATGCGAGTCGACCTGAATAAAGAGATAGGCCGAAAGTGAAAGAAAGAACGGGGCTATCGATCAGAAACCATCGCTTATCTTACCACTGCTGAGCTCGGAAAATCGTAAGAGGGGCGTGCCAAAGTGGCTTCCTCATGTGGGCACCTCAGGGTGGCTTCCTCGTATATCCCGCTTGTTCGGAGAAAGTGAAAGCTCACACTTGGCAGGTGTTATAATAGGGTGGGTCCACTTTACATTTATGTGGAAATCTCAGATTTCGTCCCTGAGCTTGGATTGGCCTTCTACCACTGACCTACTACAATAGGTATCCTAAACAGCCGCTAAACTTCGAAAACTTACAAAGAGGCCCCGCATGGTCAGCACAGCATAACGTACGTAACGAACCAAATTCCGGTCTGCAGTTGCGGACAAGCGCTGCTGCAGCACGCAGGATGATGATAATAATGCCGGGACACGATTACCATTGTGTTGCGTGGTGCAAGAGCGGTTGTCTATTCCTGCGGAGCGGAATTTGGCTCCGGTAAGGACAATGTAACCCTGTAAATGAAATTTTCCCACAAAAAAAGCTTCTGCTCTGGAGTCTGCAGACTGGAGCGTAGCGAAAAATAGCGTTATGAAACTGCATACCTGTCAACACGAGCTCCAAGGCGTCCATCTCATTCAGGTTGAAAATATCGCTGATTATTATAGCCTCGTCACAGAGCGGCTTATCTAATCCCATTTTGATGCCATCGACTTGAATCTCAGTGTCCGGCTTGAGTTTGGCTCGCTCAGCCGGAGATTTACCCTAAAATTGGATGATTTTTTTTACGGGAAGCGGACTTTGAGCACCAGAGCGTGCTGGGCCGCGGTCCCTGAGCGTCGCGAGCGGCGACGCGACATCCCCTCATTTGGGTGAAATCGCGTGAATTGGCATGTGCTTGCGCATTATTTAGCTCCCTGCGTCCTGAACAACTGCTGTTTCTTCGTATTTGGATTTAGCGCGTACGCTGCGTGGGCGAAACTCACTGAACCGCAGCGCGTGCGCACGCAGGTGAGCAATATCATGAATCTTTTAGCGACAGTAGCACCCCCAGAAATAATATTTTTATGAACACATTCTCACTTTGCTACCATTTTCCGCGATTAAAGAGGTTATGCAGGAAAAGCGTACTTGTCACAGTCAGAACATACGAAAAATGCCGAATTATATACATATAGTTAGGCCCGTGGAAGGTTTCAATTTCATCCGCGGCTGGCGCGGGCGGTCTAAATCTCACCTGCGGCTGGCGGTATGGTAAGCTGACCAGCTGCGCTCTTCTCTAGGCTTGAATCAATTAGCGGGCCGGCGCACGCGACCGCCGCTTGTGAGATTTGAGTGTTTTCTCTTGAGGAAGCTAGCCACGGACCTAATTATATGTCATACCTGGTTCTTCAAGATGTTTTGAATTTTCCATTTAAACTTCTCGATCTCTTTGATCAGCTCGGCACATTCGGTGGAACCTTCAAGCTGTTCGAAATTCTCCACGGCTTCCCAAGCTCGTCGAACTTCGAGCCACATTCTCTAAATAGGATTTCTCCTTGTGTAGAAATGAAAGGCTTCCGGTACAAAGGTAGAACAAAATTCGAACTAACTTCATCAAGAAAGAGGGCTGATTGGGTAGCTGAACAGTAATATAAGGTCCGTTTTGGAATTTCGCTTGATTACGGTAGGTACTTACTGTATCTATCGGAATGAAAATCCGGTCCGCAGTTGCAGACCGCCGCCGTTGCAGCACGCAACATGGTGATCATCGTGCTGGGGCGAAGGGTCATCGCGCAGGGACCACGTGGTTCTAGTATTATTATTCTCGTGCTGCGTGATGCAACTGCGGTTGTCCGCAACTGCGGACCGAAATTTCGCTCCGATAAGGACAATATACCACATACAGTCGGAACTGATCGTACTGATACGTTGCGCTCCCTATTGAAGGTCGGCGCCAACTCGGTGCGCTTACGTTATAACTTAGGTGCGCCGAGTTTGCGCCCACCTTCAGTAGGTACCACAAAGTACTGTGCTTCTCTGGACCAAATTCCGATCCGCAACTGCGTCTCGACAGGCTTTGTGGCCGCGCGCTTTCAAGTCGGTAGAGTTTCCAGCGCCGCAGCCGCCGATCTGATGACTCTAGGAGGATTTTGGAAATTGGACACTAAACGAAATTAGAGAAAACTTTGTGAAAAAGCCAAATCGAGTGGGATTTGGCGCTGGAAACTCGACTTACACGAGCGCGTGCGGCCGCAAAGCGTGTCGAGTCGCAGTTGCGGACCGGAACTCGGCTGCGCTGTGTACCGACTGTATGGTTAGTCGACACTTCGGAGTCGATTGAAACTTCGTTAAGAGGGATTGTTATGGCCTTTGTCAAAACTACCATATGCCGACCACGATTCTACAAAAAAAAATTCAAATTTTTTCTTCGCGTTCAGCCCCTCGAAAACCGCCCAATACGAATACTGGAGGATTTTTTAAATGTTCAAAGAGCGGAACTGTCCTAACAACCCAAACTTCACAAAAAAATTAAGAAATTTTCATAAGAATAAAACAATAGCAGAGTGCATAAAAATGCAATGGGAATGGCAAAAATGGAAAAGAATTTTTATTTAAAAAAATTCGACTAAGCATCAGAAGAATAGAAGGAAATGCCATGAAAATAGTCAATAATTATGTTACACAAATATTTTCAAAGGGTACAACACTATGAAAAGAATAAATGCCACCAAAACTTGAAGAAAAAGAAAAAAATCAGAAGAAAATCAAAAAATGGCGAAATTAATTTCGAATCAAGCGCATTAGCGCTGGCGCGTGGAAGTTCGAATGGGGCACGCTGTTTCGCGGAGCAGCCGACGATGCCAGGCGCGAATTAAGACAAAGTTGATGGATATTGTTCTCTTCAGAATACAGGAATTTTAGTAATCGGCATAAATAGGGTAAGTGAAAACCAGTACCACTCTCTAAAGATCTAGTAACCAGCATCAGACATACTACATGTGAGAAGCGCCCAATTTGGTTTTGTAAACATGCTCAGTTCGTCTGCAAAACGTAGTTTGGCTCAAGAAGCAACCACTTTCCATCGAAAAATGTTCACTCCGGCGGGGAAAGCCATGAGCCTAAATCGGAAATACTCATGAAGACATTCAAAAAGTTCATTTCTATCTAAACAGTGTCAAAATTTGCCAAAAAAAAAACCACAGTCGGATTTAAAACGATTCCAGTTCGATTCTAAGAATATCCATTTTAGCGTGTAGTTTGCCAAATTCAGTATTCAAGTGTTGTCCGTCTCGTCTAAGATTTGTCAAATTAGTTTTTGAAAATGTACATATACCGGTCTGTTTTGTCTAGAATCACGTTTAGAGGAGCCAAATTCAACTCCAGACACTCGAATTTGGCTCAATCCTATTCAGCAAAATTATTATTTTCCAAAATGGTATAAGCGTTTTGAAGCTTCTCGGAAATGTGAGGGACCCATCAGGCATTGATTGGAATTGGAGGAGCCCGGACAGCAACAGAAGCCGACCCGCAGATTGGGAGAAGGAACTGAAGAGTCAAGCGGCCGGAGGCCGAGAATCGCCTGAGTAGGGTGTTGAAAATTAATCAGGGGTTCGTTTTGTTCAAATTTCGGGGTTTATCGGAGGTTATGATGGGTACCATGTTATTTAGAGGCAAAACGTACTGTCGTTCTCTGGCCGAATTCCGGTCCGCATTTGCGGACTACGGCTATTGCATCGTGCAACACATGAGAATCGTGCTAGGACCACTTGGTCTCGGCGCGATTCACCTTTCACTCAGCACGATTATCACGTGTACATTATGCAACAGCCGTGGTCCGCAATCACGGACCGCAATTTGGCTCAGAGAACGATATTACCTACCTTAACTGCATCGTACGCGCAGAGAACCATGTATTCAATTTCAATATTTTTGTTTAGCTTGACCTCTTTAATGAACGAAAACGTCGAAAGTGCCCCTGAAAAATTTTTATTTGCAAGGAAAATACGGTCTGAATACTATGCAAAAATGGATTTGAAGTTCGCGCCGAAATCGTTTTTTGAGGTTCTCTTCATTCAAAAGTTTGTATCATTTTTGTTTCCCATGTTGTTTACCGGTTGCCTGAACATTCTACCAAAAAGTGCTAGATGATCGACCCCTAAGTGCTAGATGTCCGATGCCACAGTGTCCATAAATTTCAACGGGCGCAATTTCAGAGCTTCAAGTTCCGTGGGTGATGCCAGCTAGACCGACTGTTTGAGTATACAGTCCACGGCAACTGAAAAAAAGCGATGCGCGGTTGCGTCTTTCCACTAAACATACTGCTGGGTGAACCATAAACGACTGCAAATTTGTAAATTCTCCGAAAATTTCAAAGAAAGACCACACATTGTCAATACTCCTAAAATCTCTTCAATAGATACAGGCAGGAATAACAAGAAAAATGAAAAGTTACAAAAATATACGGAAATCACAGAGAGAAATTCTTTAATTTAAAGGCAGTGTTCACGATGATCATCCTCGTTGACTTTAAACACTAAAAATGTATGGCAGAATGATCCTAGGCTCCCAGTGCCAAAGGAACGGTAGAAAACGAGCCAGGAGTGGCAAAATAACGGCTGCAAACAAGCGTTTTGGTGTGACAGACACGTCTGGTGCGCCAGATCCGCCCCCTCGGAATGAACAAACGAAGACTCAGATTATAGAAATGATCAAGTCAAGGAAGTGCTGATAAGTGAGCTGATCGCTTCCTTGCACTGATAGGTATCATCCTTCTAACGGTCAATTCGTCCACGCTTAAAAATCAACGTAAACAAGGGAGAGCCTATTTTGGCTCAAAAACGCGTCTTTCGTGTCCTTTTTGAGCATGCATGGCTATATAGGGCACCAGACCTTCCGTAAACCGTGGAGATTTCGGAAGTGAATTTTATCGTGAACACTGCCTTTAAAAGAAACAGAGTTGTTGTAGTTCTCATCTATGGCAAACACTATCCTCTGTTTCCGAGTGAAATTTCTTTCTGTTCATCGCGTGCGTCTGCGCGCGTACGCTGCGTCTCCCTCTTCCCACACTTTCTCGCTGTCTCTACCCTCGCTCAGCGCAGGCGCGCGAGGGAACAGAGTAAATTTGTCTCGGAACCAGAGGATAGGTGTACTGATAGCGTGTGTGGTGAGAGGGCGGGACTCACTGATTCAATCATTACGGCAATTATTTTTTGAAAAAAAAATTGAAAAAAGGACAACTTTGACGTCGTTTATGGCGCAACCTACACTATGCTCAAAAGAAATACGCAATCGCACAACCGAATATTTCCGTTGCAGTGAACTGAAAACAAAAAACTGAAAGTGATTTCTAGATGCTTCTAATAACTTGGAAATCAACAAATGAACATCAAATCGACCCGAATGCAACTCTACTTAAAAATTTTGAGCCAAGTTTGAAACTTCGATCAAACTACCGTACACCCGCCGTAATCTACCGTTATCAGGAAAAAATTGATTCTGCTCTAATCTGACAAAAAATCGATGAACGGGCTTCAGATTCGTGTTGAGCACTTCAAATAGCTACGCGAAACCAATTGGAGCCACATCTACAATTAGGTCCGTGGCTTGCCTTATCAAGAAAAAATCATTTAAATCTCAGCTGCGGCTGGCGCGGGCGGTTTAAATCTCACCCGCGGCTTGACGGTATGACAAGCTGATCAGCTGCGCTCTTCGGACTAAATCAATTAGGCGTCGTTTATACTTCCGCCGCCGAGCGGCGCGGCGAAGTGCAATCCTATAGTATCGATCGTTGCGTGCCGAGTGATCAATATTACAGAAATGCACTGTGCCGTGCCGCCCGGCGGCGAGAGTATAAACGACCCCTTAGCGGGCCGGAGCACGCGGCCGCCGCGCCAGCTGAGGGTTGAGATTAAAAAAATTTTCTTGAGGGGGCGAGCCGCGGACCTAACTATACATATCTTCGGATCCCGGGAACAGGGAAAAGTCGCGTTTCGCATTCAGATTCACCCCCTGATGGGAAGCTACACACGAATTGAACAGAAAACTTCGAAAATCGACAAATAAACCTGATATTCGGGATCAGCAGCTTAGATAGCCCTCCCTGGAGGAGTTTCAAGTTGAATCTGGAACACTTTCCTTTAGTGCTTTTAAATCTTCTAGATCCACCTTAGTTATCCTCTGGTTCCGAGCCAAATTTCCTCTGTTCCTTCGCGCGCTTGTGCGGAACGAGGCTAGAGACAGCGAGGAAGTGTGAGGAGAAGGAGACGCAGCGTACGCGCACAGTTGCGCGCGATGAACGGAAACAAATTTCACTCGGGAACAGAGAGTATACATGAGTCAACGTTCGACCAATAGTCCAAACCGTCCGCACAAATTTCGACCAAGGCGGTTATTTTGGGAGCTGAACAGGATTATGAGGTCCGTTTCCAGCTTCTCGAAAGATTCCTGCGCAGTTTGAAAGGTACATTGGGTAGTAAAATCATGGGAGAACAGCCAGAACTTTTTCAGAGTCATTTTAGGCAGCTGAGAAGGGAATATTCAGAGACGCCGTTCAAAAAAAGGGTCCTAGATAAGTACATTTCAAATGGAATGTCTAGGCTGTCTAATAGTAGTTTCTTTTTCTGCAACATTCTAGACTGTCTCCACACTTTTCAATCTCACTGGAACGGAAACGTCTGAATGTGCTAATATGTAGCAAGCCTGCTGGTTTCTTATGAAGTCGTCTAACACCCTATTACACTTCATGTCAAGAAGGTCGACAACAGGTTTTGATTATCAGGCCAACGAACGGCAATTCTCACTTACATACTAAGACACTGACAACGCACCGACTCAAGGCTAAACTCCTGCTTTTTCTTTGGGTTTCTTGCTTCTTCTGTTTGAAATTGCAGTGCATTACTAGTAAAAGAATTAGGATGAAAGTGTCTGTCTTCCATAATCCCTTTTACTAGCCACTTCACGGGGCGACCTTGGATAGAAGTCGAGGTCGTCATCGACGACGTTACAGCCTAGCACTTTGTCCTCTTTTATGTACTGGTATAACATGATACTATGCTACCTCTGCAGCCGTTTTCTATCAATGCCGACTATGACTCGATTCAAATATTTAAAAATTCAAAAAAAAATTCAAAAGCAGGTCGGAAACTCTGTTATTCGAAGTTTTCTTTATATAACCGAGTTTTCTACTAACGCGATTATCCGAGATTTTTGAATTCCGAATAATCGCATTTCGACTAACTCGGTCTTTCAAATTTCGAATAATTGGGTTTTTTGACAACTCGATGTTTCGATTTTTAAATGAACGTGTTTTCGCCCGAATCGAATTTTTTTTTTGGATTTCCGAATAATCGTTTTTTCGTCTACTTCTTTCTTTCGGAACTTTGAATCAATGGGTTTTTGACAAAGTCGTTTTTAGACTTCCAAATGATCGATTTTTTAGATTTAAAAAAAATGGATTTTTCAACTAACTCAATCTTTCGAATCTCCGAATAATCGGGCTTCCTATTAACTCGGTTTTTTAAAATTGCGAGTAATCAGGTTTTCGAGTAGCTCGAATTTTTAGATTTTCAAATAATCGAGTCTTCGGCTAACTTAAATCCTGGAACTTTGAACCAAATCAAGAAATGAGAGTCCTTGAACCCCCGTATAAATTAATCTCATATTTTCGATCAGAGGGGTGCACGGCAGGGCTGTGCGTAACTGAATTTTGTAATTTCGTAAATCGTAAATCGTAATTTTTGAAAAACCTCGTAATTCGTAAATCGTAATTCGTAAATCGTAACTGATAATCAGTAATAGGCCCAAACATAACCCAAACCTCATTCGATGTGGAAACACCGTAGCATTTCAGTGATGAGGTGTTTCCATATCGAAGGAGGTTTGAGGTTGAGCTTCAAAGTGACATTTTTAGAGCAGCACTCGAATAAATATTCAGTACACATACGTGGGATAAAAACGACTTTAAAAGACAAAATGGGAATTTTAAAGGCAGCATACACGCTCGCAAACATGGTCAAGGTATCAGCATAAATAGGCCCGCACGGCCATTATCATGTCGTCAACGACGTTTGAAGCGCTGAAAACCATCCAGGATGACAGTATTTGGCCATCCCTGTCACGCACGCCCGTATTTTCACACCCCTTCGAGTAACAGAATGAAAAGTTAAACTCGAGAAAACATGTGATAACTGAGAGTGATAGCACTATCAAAAGGGAGTGCACGAGAGAAACAGCTCGATTTACCGGGATATTACATGTTTGTGCACTGATGAAATCCTCCATTTTCAAAAGCCATCAAGAGTAGAGCGGCATTCTCGGAAGTGGATGAGAGTTTGAGGGTGTTTAGACAGGTAATATCCAGGTAAATCGAGCTGTTTCTCTCGCGCACTCCCTTTTGATAGTGCTATCACTCTCAATTATCACATGTTTTCTCGAGTTTAACTTTTCATTCTGTTACTCGAAGGGGTGTGAAAATGCGGGCGTGCGTGACAGGGATGGCCAAATACTGTCACCCTGGATGGTTTTCAGCGCTTCAAACGTCGTTGACGACATGGTAGGGGCCGTGCGGGCCTATTTATGCTGATATCTTGACCATGTTTGCGGGCGTGTATGCTGCCTTTAAGTTTACCTAAGTACCTGTGCCAAGTTTCGCCCAACTTTTGAATACGAAAGCATAGGGAATCATCGCTCTACCAAACACACTTCAGTTGAAGCTAAGAAGGGCAATACTGTGATGAGAAAAAATTTACAGGTAGATAGTTTTAGTCTTACCCTTGGAAGGATGGGATGCTTGGATAAGGTGGCCAGTCTAAAGGGGATATGCATTTACAAAACCACTTTTTCGACCTAGAAATCGAGTCTGCTTTCTATATTTGTGAAGCGTTGCTCTGAAAGTTATGGGCGTTCCTCCCCATAAGCGTAAGTTTGATGGGGACGAAGCGCAGATTTAGATAAAAGCCCTCACCCTTTTGCAGTCTGAACTGCAAAAGGGTGAGGGCTTTTATCTAAATCTGCGCTTTCAAAAATTAGGTTCTGCATTTTCTTTTCTTTTGCGTTCAGAAATTGCTCTTTATTATTGAAAACATGTCTAAACTTTTTTGAAAAAGTAGGAGACCCGCAGTCATAACTTTTCAGAAATGTTTTGAACCAAATTTTGAATTCACCACCTCTCCTCTCGTACCCTCTGGAAATAGACATGAAAGGTTGTTTTGGTAGCCCCGTAAAAAATATTCGTCGAATAATGTTTTCAGGTTAGAAAAATATTTTCCCGATTCTCCGGCAGATTTGAATTCACGAAGTTCCACTTTTTTGTTTATCCTTACATATAACAATATCTTTTTAACCGTTCAAGATGGATGCGTCTGTAAAATTGTTTTTGAATTCTGAATTTAATTCTGAAAAAAAAATGCTGCAACGAAGTGTATATTCGGTTCCAACCTACACTTGCTCCATGTGCCAGCCAGGTCTTTAGAGCCGAGCCCCATATTTACTATCTATTTCTGTGGGAATGAAATTGCTGTCCGCAGTTGCAGACGACCGCTCTAGAAGTTTACAGAGAGCTATAAGATAGTGGTGCTGGGACGAATATCAATCATGTCAGGACCTCGCGGTCACAGCATGATTCTGCTTGCAGTAAGTGTTGCAACAGCGGTTGTCTGCAACTGCGGACCGAAATTTTGGTCCGACATAGACTGTAGCTGCATCAAAGGTTTGCGTTCCTAGTGTTCATCATGTGACAAGAGCATTCCATGGAAGTAAATAGCTGTGAAGCTACCGACCTGGCTCGGCCTGGACCTGGAAAAGGTTGTAACCAAATAATAAGTTTGGGTCCGTCAGAGTGAGAAGATTAGCGATTGGCCAATTATAGTTCTCCATGACTGACCTACTGCTGACTTCAACCGGCCGGAAATGCAAGGGTACAGGTTCACCAAAAATTGAAAATTTGAAGAGTAATCAAATATTAGGAGTGTGTTAAATTTAAAAGTGTTGCAGCTGTGTTGTATTGAAAGTGCTAAATTTATTTTTGTAATAGATCGCAGATTTGCATTGTTCATTTAACCGCGTATTTATGTTTTATTACGATTTGTTACGATTCGTTACGATTTTGGGCCCAAATTTCGTAAATCGTAAATCGTAAAAAAATTGCCGAAAACGCCCGTAATTCGTAAATCGTAAACCGTAATTCGTAATTACGCACAGCCCTGGTGCACGGCGAAAAATCCTCTGCGCAGAAGGCAGGTCATATGTTTGGTTGTGCACAACATCGTAAAATGCTATTATTTGAATATATTGTTCAAAACTTACATTCACTTTTGCTTGAGAAGTTTTGAAAATTGTAAACGGTTCCCCAGAATTCAGATGAAAGACGTCCCTCTCGATGGAGCCGTGACAGACGAGCGATTCAAACCAGTTCAAGAATCGTTCAGGTATGTGAGTCAACAGAAATTCGAATATTCTATCAAGGAATAAATGAATAGGTTAATAAATAAACAAGAATCAAGTAAATAATTAAATAAATGAATAAATAAATAAATAAATAGATAAATAAATAAATAAATAAATAAATAAATAAATAAATAAACAAATAAATAAATAAATAAGTAAATAATCAATTAATTAAATAAATAAATAAATAAGTAGGTAAATAAATGAATAAATAAATAATCAAATAAATAAATAGAATTTATAAATAAATGAATAAAGTAAATAAGTGAATAAATGAACAATAATTGATTAGATGAAAAAAGAAAAGATTCAAAAAATAAATAAGGTAATAAATAAATAGATATATGAATAACAATAGGAAACAGCGACATAAGTCTCTCATTTTGCCTATTTAACAGACGAAATTTCATCGAGAAATGGGAGGATGGCGGAGCTGCATTTGCTGTCTATCACAAGGGGAAACTAGTCGTCGACCTTTGGGGTGGATATGCTGACAGGTCATGCAACCGAGTCTGGAACGAGGACACTATCACAGTCATATTCAGCTGCACAAAGGTGGGTGAATTGGTTGCTAAAATTCAACTAGATTTTCATTGGCGTAACTCAAGAATTTTATGTTTGTGCTTGACGGAGAAATGTCTCCAAACATTCATTGCATCAGAGCCGACCACAACAGGGATGAGAAACTCACGTTAGTTCGTCACCGGGCCACTGCAGTTGCTATCTTGTCAATAGCAGCTCGGCTTCAGCTCGGCTTGGGTTGCCTTGATAACTGCAGATCAAACGTAAAGATTTTGGAGATTTGACGTTTTCTATCCTTCAGGGTCCGAATCCCTTATTCGGCCAGAAACTTTGTTCCTATTTCACTGATGTAAAATTAGGACATAGCATCTTCCTTATTAGTGAGCAACAACTGTTGCTCACATGACACCTTCATATCACTTCGCGTTGCCATAACAACGCCAGCACAACCTCAGTTGTGATCCGAGAACAGCAGTTGCTATAAAGTTTAAAGAGGCGTTCCCAGGAATAGCCAGTTCGGCTTTTAGCCACTGGCTGTCTGAGTCGTTCATTAGTGTTCAGCACCTTTAGTATGCCTTCCCAGACAGGATTCATGCCCATTTCTGCTTGCTTGTTGTTTTTGAATTTTTTTTGTCATGAAAGATGGTGAATTTTCACCATTTACTCTGTGTTACGGAGTGCGCGAACTCATTATCCGCCTTTGGTCCTCTATTGACCCTTAACTACGGTATTCGACGCGTACTCGGTCGACCCCGGCAGGCATCGGCAACAAGCGATCGATGCTCAACACTCACCAGCTGGACGCCGGAGTGGAGTGGGTGAGCGCGGTAGTGGGGTATCTATCGCTTTTGGGGTCGCTGATGCATACCGGGGTGGCCTAGAAATTGTCGATTACCGTAGTAGAGGACCAGTTGCGGACCATGTCTCTATACACAAATTTATGAAATAGTGTGTAATTTTAAGAGTGTGGCCGCCATATGCGTAGCCATGTTGGTGGATCGAGGACTCTGCAGCTACAACGATAAGGTCACGCAGTACTGGCCGGAATTTGGGCAGAACGGCAAGTCTGACGTCACCATTGAGATGATACTCGCACATAAGGTTCATTGAGGTCTTCTAGTGGATATACTTCTCCTCTAAACACCTTAAGAATCTATAACCTGCAGGCCGGTTTACCATTCTTCGAACCAGCACTGACCCTATCTGATCTCACAAATCCGCTTCAAATGGCCACAATCATCGAGCAGGAGGCTCCAAAGTATCCACCTGGAACAAAAACTGCCTACCATCCACTAACATTTGGATGGCTACTGGACCAGGTGAGAGTTCTAGAGAACCAACAAGGTCGCCAGCGCGGCGTAGCGCGCTTAACGCGATCTCCTAGTAGGTTATCTGAAACTATGATGATTTCCTTTATGTGTCCAAAAGCATTTATTATCAGGTTTTCGCCCGAATCGACCCACATAGTCGGACAATTGGACAGTTTCTCAGGGAAGAGATTGAGAGCAAACATCGTCAGTGAGAACATTTTTTTTTATTTTTCTATATTTTCCCAGAACGGGTTTTTTATTGGAAACAGGACACATTTCAAAACCTATTTTACAGCTCAGACGATTCTCAGCCTCGAGCCGCCGGACAGTTGAACTCGTGTTGCTGTCCGGTCGACTGATGTTGCTGTCTGGGCGAGCAGGAGGAGCCCGGAAAGCAACAGCAGTGGCTCGGAAAGTGAAAAACTGACAGGCGGCTAGGGATTGAGAATCGTATGGAAGCTCTATACCCAAATTTCAGATGTGGATGTTCATATTGGAGAGTGTCCCGGTGAGGAAATCCGCATCGCCCGTCTGACTGGTCTCAATATTCCACTAGCCGTCAGGTCTCTAAAGTTTTAAGTTTAATACGTTGATTGTATACCAAAAGTACTCAAACAGTTAAGGGAATGGGCGTACGACAGAAAAATCTTCACGGTAGCCCGTTATGGTTTGGATCCGCGCGGATATTTTGCTAAAGGTCTGAAGAATATGCGACGCTTTGGGAGGGTGAGTCCAGTTGGAATAGAGTTGAAAATTGAGTTTTTAATTGTTAGTGTATAAAACAGTCAAGCCTTGCCGCCCAATGTCGCCCGTTGTCGCCCGATGTCGCCTGCTTCGTCTGCTTCCACTATCGTTACTTCTCCCTACTGATGTCCCACAAATTTCTCGCATGCTGCCTTGCAATGTCGCTAGCTGTCCCCCTGGAGTCGCTTAACGTCGCTCGGTATCGCCCATTGTCGCCGACTGTCATTTACTCAAAATCTGTTCCATTTGTCATCTCCAGTCTCTGTCCGCAAATTTTTGATACCCATTGGAGTCTTCTGTCGCTCAGTGTCGCCCACTGTCGCATGCTAGCGTTTTTCTCAAATCTGGTTTTATTATTGTTACTTCTCTCTACTGATGCCCCACTTTCTCGGCTGCTGTCGCGCAATGTCGCTAGCTTTCACCTAAAGTCGCTCAATAGTCGCTTAATTTCCCTAACTGTCGCGATTGCCGCTAGCTGTCATCTACGAAAAATCTGTTCCTATTGTCCCTTCCGCCTCTGTCCTGTAGTTTTTGAAAATCTTTCGAATCTACTGCCGCTCATTGTCGCCTGCTAGCATTTTGCTCGAGTCTGGTTTCATTATTCTTACTTCTCCCTTTTGATTTCCCTCATTCTCCCATGCTGTCGCGCAATGTCGCTAGCTGCCACCTGAAGTCACTTTTTGTCGTTTACTAACTGTCACAATTGTCGCCAACTGTTGTCTACAAAAAATCTGCTTCTAATATCCCTTCCGTCTCTCTCCTGTGGTTTTTGAAACTCATTAGAGTCTACAGTCGCATACTGTCGCCCATTTTCGTCGGCTGCCATTTACTCTAATCTGTTTCATTTTTCACCTCCAGTCGTTGCCCTCAAAATTTTGACATCCGTTACAGTCTAATGTCGCTCAGTGTCACCCTTTGTCGCGTGATGTCGCCTTGCTTCTCTCATCATCGTATTTACATGCTGGCTCCGACTGGTACCTTCGAGACTAGCGGTCAGCTAGTATGATCAGCTGTGCGACCACTTCTCGTCAATCTGTGTCTCGTTGTCGTTAAGTGTCGCCGAATGTCGCTTCATGTTGCTCAAAAAGAATCTGTTGTTGATCTCCTCCACATTCCACACAGTGGCCCTAGTATACATCGACGTTTTCACGCCGCTAGATTCCACGGCAGGTCTGTTATTGGTCAATTTCGAAATATCACCAATCGCAGACGCCCCGCGGAAACCAGCGGCTGCGAAACGCCGGTGTATAACTAGGGCCTAACATTAAGTAACTCCCGCCACTTCTAATCAAGGTCGCTTTATATCGCCTACTGTCATCGTTGTCGTTGCTACCTGTTGCTTATTGTCGTTTAATTTCGCCCGTTAACACTAACTGAAATTCCGCTTTGATTTGCATTGTCAAATTCTGTTTTGCAGCCTTCCAATCTTAGCTAAATCCTGTGTCGCTCACTGTCGCTCAGTGTCGCCCCCATTCGTCTACTGCCGTTTTTTATCGCTGATGAACCCTCAAAATTTTCACCACATTGCTCAGCTGTATAGCCCCTTCTAGTCAATCTCGGCCTCTACCGCTTGTTGACAATAAGTGTCGTCGCGACAAACTGTTGCGATTTTTGTTTGATATTGTTTTTTTAAAAGAGTAAAATCAATCTTTTCCAGACCTTCACGCTCTACAACAATCCTGACACTCGAATAGCTGGTCAACCGGCTGTAAACGGTGTGGCATCGGCCAGAGGGCTAGCACTTGTGCACCAGCTCGCTATGGATGGCACGCTGTTGTCAGCTGAGGCCAGACAGGTGGGAGGGTTTTCCGAAATTTCTGTGCCAGTCAGATGATATCGTTTATACTAAGTTTGTGTGTGTTTTAGAGAATATCTCAGCCGCTATTTCCAAATGTATTCGACCATTCACTGGGAGAAGTGCAGAACAAAGGACACGGTTTTATCTACACACGAAGTCCAACGGTGGGTCGCGGCACTGGCAATCTCTGTAAAACGCCGTAATCCTTACGACTCATGGCCCGAGCAGCGCGCGCGACTCTGCTCCCTCCGTCTGTCATGCGCTCTCTCACAGTCTCTAACCTCCGCTTCGCACCAGCACGCGTGAAGACCGCGAGAATTTCGCAGTTTCATAGCCTTTACAGACCTGGGTATGGGGATTACCCTTTATACGGATGATTCGATCTATCTGTTTTGCTTTTAGTTGCCCAAAAATATCGGAACCGAATAAAGGATAACAATCGATTAAGTTTCTTTCATCTTTGCTCGTTCAGACATTGACTGTCTTGGTGCTACGTGGCCGGGGGTTGTTTCGCATTTGGCAACGCCCATTTTTCCGTGCCGCAATGACTCTCCTGGTTTTGGCAGGGGAGGGAAACCACAAGACGTTGAAACTAGGACTTTTTCAGGCGTCACCGTCTACCGTCACAGACAATCGTTTCGGGACCACCTGAAAATTCACTGGCAGCAAGCCAAGACACCGCAAAGAGCGGCGAACCGCCGCGAAAGCAAGGCAGGGTTCTTGCAAACCTGTTCAGTTGATTGAGAATGACACAGCTTGCCTAAAACTTCTCCTTGGCAGGTACCTAACATGAATTAAAGTTTCTCACACTGATTTACCTGCAATTGTGTAGATACAAAAGGATGCTTACGCCTGTGACCCTAAATTAACCGGAAATTCACTCAGAAAAGTATTCTTCGACGCTGAGCACAAGTTTGTTATCAGATTTTTTGCTAAATAACGGTACATTCTGTTGAGCATCTGTACTTTCCGCTCACTAACCTGTTTTGGTCCATCTTGCAGCCTTATACCTATGGTCTCTTCGATTTATCGAAACTGAATAACTAATAAACTGCTGACAAACAAATAAGGGGCCCAAACACCCGCATTCGCTGTCGCAAGTCATTTTCTGGAACATTCGCTTCGCTCTTTTGGCTTGCTGCCAATTGATGGCGAAGCGGTCCCGCCACGATTGTCTGTAACGGTAGACGGTGACGCCTGAAAAAGTCCTAGCTTCAACGTCTTGTAGGGAAACCCCGTGTACGTGCTCAAATTTAGTGCGGCATGGTAATATGGGCGTGGCCCAGTGCATCGCGCCACAGAGCCTCAGGAATTTGTCAACAAGTTAAATGAGACTTTGACGCAAGTTGCATGATGGAATCACGCAATTTACTTTGAGTTCACAAGTAACTTGAAGCAACGTTACATGTAACTTGGCCAGAATTTTGATTTAAGTGTCATGTAAGTTACGCTAAGAATACACAACATTGCGAGTAATTTGCACGGCATGCTACCTAACACCCACACGCGACGCGGCCAGCACCGACACTCGACGCGGTCAGCACACCGACATGCGGCATGCCGGTGGCCGCCAGCGGCTAGGCGGGGTGTTCTAGGCAATGAACCCGAAACTTGGGTAATTGAATCGACGACGCTACCGACATCTGAGTCCTGCCCCGAGAATTCGTCGTATACCTCCCTAGGAGACAGCCGGCCCTGGGTTAAGTTACATGCACGATAAAATAACAGTTTAAGTTATACTTTATGTAACGTGTAAGTAAACTCGCACTGTGCAACATACTTTGTTGAAGGTCACATTTAACTTGAAGCTATTAAGATAAGTCACACGTAACATGTTTAGTCCTTAGATCGCATGTAACTTTATCAGAAATGGCTCAGCATAGCCCCGCCGTCTTTTCAATGAGACTCTGTGCAGTTGCGTCCTGAGCCTGATATTTCAGAATCTGCACAGGAAGATGTCGAAGTTTGCGAAAAAACTGTTATTGCCTCAATTATGCACCATTATTTTTCTTTATTCGTTATCGACGCCATCCTAAAACCGTACCCTACTTTCAGGGATCGTGGCAGGTCGGGCATATGGGTGTTGGAGGACAAGTTGTTCGATACGATCCGGAACACGATCTTGTCCTGTGCTATTTGACGAATGCTATGAAGGCCGGAAGCGGAGAGCATGTGTTCACTTACAATCGATTACAAAGAAAAGTCTATGATGTCATTAGAAATTAGCATAGTGCAGACTGTATGAAAAAATATTTATTCAGCTTGTTGTTTCTTCACTTGGAGAATCTGATACTAAGTAAGCAATTCTATCCGTAACACACTCTCACACTCCCAACTAGATGGTTACCTCAGTCTTGAGACGAAAAAAGATTCTTTAGAATCGAGGGAAACTTGCTCCCCACGAGGTAACATAAGGTGTCTGCTGAGTTGTGGCCACCAGCTAGTGGTTGTCGAGCGTCAGCCTAGACGCGGCGACAAATCTGCAGAGTTGAAGACGCGGCGCTGCTCGCAGCGACGAACAGCGCTGGGTGATGCAATATCGATTGCATTCAGCAACGAGGGCGACCGACGCGACGTGAAGGCCGACGAGGGGGCACCGCAGTGTTTTGATGCTGTGACGACCATGCGTCAGGCGTCGTTTATACTTCCGCCGCCGAGCGGTGCGGCGAAGTGCAATTCCTTAGTATCGATCGTACCGCGCCGCGTGATCAATATTACTGGAATGCACTGTGCCGCGCCGCTCGGCGGCGGGAGTATAAACGACCCCTCACTGCCAGCGAGCGACAACCCACGCGGCGATGATAATGTTCGGGATCATCTTTGTCGCCGCTTTAATGCTCACGCTCGGCGAACAGTCGCCGTTCGGTGCAACTCTGCAGACCCCCGAACTTTGTCATCATGGCGTCGGCTGCCGCTCGCTGGCAGTGACGCAGGTCCATCGCCGCGTCGAACACGGTCCCTTCTCTTCGCTGTTCACGTCGCGTCGTCCGCCGTTGTCACCGAATGTAATCGACATTGCATCACCCAGTGCTTTTCGTCACTGCGAGCAACGCCGCGACTTCAACTCTACAGACCCCTATGGTCCGCGCCGCGACCAGCGACGGAGCAGTTAGTACGGTAGCAAGGATTGACTGTAAGGAAATTGTAGGCGCTCGGAATTTTCCGTGGCAATGTTATCACAATATAATGGAATTAGTCAGCAGTTGTTATTTGTAGCCATGGGATAAGAGCTTGCTCATGGAAACATTACCACGCAAACTTTTGTATCCTCTGGTTGCGAGAAAAATTTACTATAATCCCTCGCGCGTTTTAGAGGAGCGAGGGTAGAGACAGCGAGAGAGTGGGGAGATGGGGACGCAGCGTACGCGCACAGACGCCCGCGACGAACAGAAATAAATCCCATTCGGAAACACTCATGAATTCATGAAAATAATCTTGGGATGCACACCAGGGCATTATTTCCAATCAGATAAGACAGTATCTGAGGAGCAGCAGAAGCAGCTAAAACAACAAAAACAACAAGAGAAGAGCAATATTTCTAGTGGCCTAAAGGGGTCTGCAGAGTTGCAGAGACCGGCGAGTGGTCGCCGAGCGTCAGCCTTGACGCGGCGACAGAAATGTTCCGAAACATTATCGATGGCCTCTCGCTGGCAGTGATGCAGGGCCGTCGCGGCGTCAATACACTCTGCGGTGACCCCTCGTCGCCCATCACGCCGCGCCGGTCGCCATCGTCGTCGAATGTAATCGATATTGCATCACCCAGTGCTGTTCGTCGCTGCGAGCAACGCCTACTTCAACTCTGCGGACCCCTTAACACTTCAATTGATCCCAGCTGTCGCGGCAGCACATGGATTCAAATCATAACCCTTCGCGCCGCATACCGCGGTCCTGGAGTGCGTATAATCCAGCAGTGGAACGCACTAGCGCAGCACTCCCAAAATCGGCTAACCTCATTAGTCTCCGCCTTGCCCTCCACTGCACATCTCCAGGACTTCGGTGACGTTCTGCTTCCCGCATTTTCTGGACGCCCTGCTTTCTCCTGAACACCTCAACAATTTTCAAAGAACCGGTGCTATCTTAGTTCTAAGTTCAACTCCCCTGCAAAAGGGGCGAAATCGGCGATATTGGCAACTTACAGGCAGTGTCCACGATAGAAATCGTTTTTGAGTCTCCACCAAAAAACGAAGCTTTAGAGTCTGATTGTTTCATCAGTGAAGAAATAATCACGAAAAAGGCTGCGAAACATCCAAAATTCAAAACATTCTTCTTGAAAGCCACATTTCAACGGTGGATGAGTTGCGAGGGAATGGGCCTGAAGTAGACAGCGTGCGCTAATGCGCCCCAAGGCTAAAAGTCAGCCGCGCTCGCGCTCCAATGCTAACGTAGAAGCGGACTAAACCGGTTCTCGGAAAACTGGACCGCGAGCGAAGGGCTAGCGCGAGCGGACTTCGGAGCCGTATGGAGATTTTCGAGCTCGTTTTCGTTCGTTATTTCGACTCCAGTGCTCCAATGAGACCCTGAACTTACGATTTCCGGCCAATAACCGAGGACGAAATTCATCGTGGACACTGCCTCTAAGCGTCTTTTGCTTATAACTTGCTTAGGGGTCGTTTATACTTCCACCGCGGCGCGGCGAGATGCAATACCGCCATATCGATCAAGCGGCGGCGCCGCGAGGCGTTTAGAGTTTTTCTGATCGAAATCTTCCAACGGTGCCGCACGCGGCCGCCGCCTAGGTGCTGCCGCGCCGCCCGAGGAAAGCAGGCATTCACATAGTATGCTTCTTTTGCTGTTATTTCATGGGTGGTGGCCATCATGTATCAACACCTCTGAGGAGGCGGGAGAAACGGGGGAGGAGCGAGGTCCCTAATTGGACGCAACACGGGGCTAGCCCGTGTTGCGTCCATTAGGGAACCTCGCTTCTCCCCCGTTTCTCCCGCCTCTTCGGGGGTGTTGATACACGATGGCCTCCACCCTTATTTCATACACATTCTCTATTTTGTTCTTCTGATTCATCTCTAAAATTCCTTCCAAGGTCCTGGGCGTTGTTTAGAGTAGGCTAGGTTGTGAAAAGCTCATTTTTTTTAGCTTTTGAAATACTTTTTCTTAAGAGAAATCGTTTTTGAAGACTCTATCCGCCTTTGGGTGCTGTGTTATGATACGAAAAAATATAGATGTTTTTTGCACAAGAAATCACTCATTACAATCGGCCTCGTGTTATGTCAGAGCTACTCCAGGCTGTGTTTAACGTCATTCTGCGACGTTGCCTCGTAAATTCGACGCAGCCCGATTATACATCCTGGTGGCGCGATTTTTCAAGCGGCGCGCCGCGCCGCCCCACTTATTGCCGCGCCGCTCCGCGGCGGAAGTATAAACGACCCCTTAGAACTGTTTCAAACTGAATCATAAACGAAAAATCATGGTCTCCAGGAAGCACCGCCCAATACTTCAGTTGAAGTAGACTGGGATTCGGGAACCTCATAACAAGCCCTTGCGGGGTTGGATCTCAGGGCTGACATTGGACCTAGCTCCTCGTTGCCAACTGCAGGTGCAACCAACGCATGCTGGATTCCGACCAGGAATGGGCGGAGTTCTGCTACCCGGATTCACCGGTTTTTTGGCCACTGAATTCTGATTCCCGAAATATCGGATGTTGTTCCGATTTCCGAGAATCACAAATTTCTTGCCGCTCGTCTGTGGTGGAAACTCATGATGGTCCTTTCGTATCCTCTGGTTCCAAGCCAAATTTACTCTAATCCCTCGCGCACTTATGCGGAGCGAGGGTAGACAGTGAGAAAGTGTGGGGAGGAGCAGCGTACGCGCGCAGACGCACGCGATGAACGGAAATAAATTTCACTCGGAAACAGAGGATAGGTGATCGGATTGTTGATTTTGATAAGATTTCCACAGCCAGTTTTTTTGTGTACTGCCCTTTTATTTTTCGCGGTGCATCCTTTGTAAAAAATCGTTGTTCTCACGGCTCACGGCGAGAGCGGCGCTCGCGATGCTGCTCCCTCCGTCTGTCGTGCTCTCTCTCGCTGTCTCAAACTCCCGCTCCGCACCAGCACGCATAGAAACCATGAAAATTTTGCGGTTTTACAGCCTGTAATTTCTAGGGTTTCTAAAAATGGTTGAATCACTGACATTTTCCTCTAGTAATCATGTAAAATAATTTTTTTCTGTCAAACCATTTTGTCAAAAGAAAGGATCTGATCATGAGATACTGTGCGTGACACATGACAACATTTTGAGGTTCATCTTTATTGAAAGACTTCGTAGTAATGGTGTGATTAGAACTGAAGAACCTTTCTGAGGTATTAAAAACAAATAGCTAATGGTGATCCATTCAATTAGGCATTCGTTGGAAGCATATCGTCTATGAATTCAGTTGACCCCGGAGCCGACCCTGGAGTAGCAGCCTCATAGATTTTCAGAAGCAGGTAGCTGAAGCTATCCGGGTAGTCTCCGTCCCACGATTTCAGGCCGTTTGTCAAATAGCAGATAACAATATCGTTGTCGGGATCCATAAAAACGAATTGACCGCCTATGGCTGGATGACCAATATGCCACGAGCCCTCAAAAATGTAAAATTCAAATAGAATACAGTAATTGTTGTTGAAAGTCAATAAACTTACTGTAGTGCTCTTTGTGTAGACAAAGCCATAGCCCTTGCTCTCTTCTGCTCCAAGACCGTGGTCAAACTCGTTTTCATACTGTGGTGTGGCAATGTTCTGAAAATGATGAATAAGTTCTTGAATCTGTAATTAAACAGAAAAATTAAGATGGATTTTTACCATGATGAATTCCTTCGACACCAGGGTTCCATCCATAAACAACTGAAATGTGCGTGCTAGGCCTCGCGCCGTGGCTATGCCACTTATGGCTGGTTGGGCTATAGTACGAATCTCTGGATTATTGAGCATGACCTAAACACATAAAGGTGTTTAAACTTGCTCTCCTCCGAGCGGATAAGAAAAGATTATCCGTCGCGGTCGCCACTGAATGACTTTCATGGACCCATTTTAAACGGATGCTCCGTGAAATTACTGGATAACGTTCGCCGGCTCTCTACATAAATAGAGCACATCTCCTAAGAAATGTTCATACCCAAAGAATCACTACGCTGTTGTTGAGCGCGCAAGCTCAATTTCGTCCCCTTCCTTTGCGCAGAGGTTCACCAGACGTTCTAGTCTGCATGAGTGAAAGTTGTTGATAACATTAGACTCACCTTGTAAAAAAAACTAAAGACCCTTTCATAGTTTGTCGGCCGACGTCGGACGACTCGTTATCAAGTTCGATAAGTTAAGATATATAAGATGGATAGGGTACGGTGGATAGATATTACACATTCGATAACGAGTCGTCAGACGTCGGTCGGGCAAGTGTGAAAGAGGTCAGTCCAACCTCAGAGGTAATTTTTGATATTATGGTCCGGTCGCCGCCTATAGAAACCCTGCCAAGCGCGAAATCTCAATTCGCTAAAAAAAAAGCGAGAAAAAGCTAGGAAAAAGTCGGCCACGCCCCCTTGAAAGAAAAAATGGGTAACCCCCACCGCCAGGTTTCCGACCTCAATAGGGAAGAGACGCGCAAATGGTTTGATCCAAAACCTATGTTCTTTGATTTGTTTTCTTTCTGGGTTTATATTGTGGTCTGCTGCAGAACGGTGGCTGCGAATAACGAGAAATTACAGGCTCGAGACAACTCGTCAGAGAACTTCTAGTCGTTAGGAATCGAAATTTTTGAGGAGCCGTAACTCCGTTCGCAGGGAGTTCTGAGCGATTCTGAAAACACCGTTGTTATCAGCGCGAATTTTTCTTGCAGATAGGCAGAAGAGCGAAAAATCGTTTGCGAAGTTTGAATGTGTCTTTAAGGGAGAGCGTTGGTAGAGGGCATGAGCCTGGTGACGGGTCCTGGGGAGATATGGTGGTATGATTGTAGCATGGTTTGGTTCTCTGGCCATATGTGTTACTAATACGACTATTTTCTACGTATATTTCTCCGCACTGAAGAGTTTAGGTGAATTGGTATCACCCTGAAGAACCCCTCTCTTCACATCGACGATGCTCTCCTTGTACTCAGATATTCGAGGGGAAGTACCCGAGAACGACAGCAGAACTTCCCTTCAAACAACTGGGGAACTTCCCCCGAATCGGGGGAAGACGAAGGGGACGTCTCGACAGCAGAATAGTAGGGGAAGTTCCCACAGCAGGAGTTCTCTTGTTCTACCGACTGCAGGTATTCCTGCGACCTCCCGACTGTAGATCTTCCCATTGTTCAATGATTGATCAAAAATCTGCTTGCTAAAACTCGCTGTTTTCGACAATCTCCTGTGCCTGAAAGCTTTGTTTTCGCGTTCATCATGTTCGGGGGGAGGCTATGGGAACAACCGTGAAGCGAACTTCTCTTGTTCTCCCCCCAAGTTGACTGTTTCGAACGCCTTATCGTTGTGTATAATTTGGGTGGAGAGGGGCGAGACGTCCCCCTCCGGGGGTAACGTCTCGCTCCTCTCCTCTCGACCGAGTGATAACGACCAAATCAGGTCTGATGTCCTCGGGCACTTCCCCACGAATATCTTAGTAGAGTGGTGAAATAGTGGTTGTGAAGTAGCTCTTCGGTGCCTCTCTTGAAAACGTTATGCGCGAGTTGGAATGGCAAGATATGGGAGTGAAATTAGACGGTCGGCAGCTATATAATCCTGATTTCGCTTCTGACATTGTTCTCATAACATCATCCATCACGCAAGCCTAAGACCGGGTTCATACTTCCCGCTCCCAGCGACTACGAAGGTGCGCATGAGGCATCTCGATTTTCGGTCGATATGGACGGTAAACATTCCTTCGCGTCGCTCGTCGCCGGAGGTATGATTCCGGCCTAACGAATGCTAACCGACTTTGACTACGCGTGTGGAAAAGTCGGTCTCCAGCTGAGTTTGACGAAAATGATGTTCATGAATAACGGATAGTTTCTGATGCTAAACAGAAAACACTGAGTGTTCAAGTACGTGAATCTAGGTCGCGTGGTGTTAACATGAAGAACGATCTAGTACCGGAGTTGTGTAGGCAAACACGAGCAGCTTGGGGAGCTTTCAAAACCGTCGAGGAAGTCGTGATGAAGACGAGGAATACCCGGCTACGTGCCCACCCGATCGATTCCACAGTTTCTCCAGGTTAAACTTATGCTTCGGAAAGCTGGGCATTGCGCAAACAGGATGAAAGTTCGGCCCGCGTCATTTAGCGCTCAATCGAAAGGACGATGCTCGGTGTGTCACGAATCACGCAAGTGAGACGAGGAGTTGGGAGTTACGAGCTACTCAGACGGCCAAAAATCAGGGACGCGGTCGAATATGCCAAGTCGTCGAAAATCAGGTGGGCCGGACACGTAATACGGTTCGAGGGTAACAGTTGGACAAGAGCCGTAACAGATAGGGTACAGCGGGACCTCAAGCGCACCATTGACCGTCCTCCAACACTATGGTCGGACTTCTTTACCAAGAGCCTTGATAAAAGGAGTGGAAATCTTCATGTTCCTAGAGCGCGTAGGTTTTCTTAACCAGCTATCGCGCGCGATAGGGACGAATGGAGACGTTACTAGCCCCCGCTCGACAGTGTCATGATCAATGGGAGGACAGGTGATACAGGTGAGGTAAAATCTCTTTTGACTAAATCTCTTTTCGCAGAGACCCCTGTCAGAGTCGGTGCTATTTGCAACTCTAACCCGCCGTGGCCTGCTGTATCCCGCCGTCACCCGCCCTGTCGATACGTATGATTAAAATGGTGGGGTGTGGTTGAGAAAATCACCCGGTGGGACGACGTGGTCGATATCTATGCAATACATGGATAACGGGTGGTAAAAAAAAACGCCGGGTCGGCGGAACGATTATAAAACATTGCATATCACTAGGAAGCTACTACCTGCGTTTCTTCACTTTACTCTCCTTGACTACTTCTCTGAACAGGTGCAATCCTGTTGGCCACGTAACCCTCGTAATTATTTCCGGTGGGCTCTTGTCGGCCACACCGGGTGATTTTCTCAACCTCACCCCGCCATTTTTTTCTTATGTATCGACCGATCGGGTGTTAGCAGTTGGCGGCAGGCCACATCGAGTGTTTTTTCGCACTCCGTTTCCAATGCTTCCTGTGTGTTTCGACCGGGCTGGCTACGTCGGCTCAATCAACTCTGACAAGGGCCTGAAAGCGGTATCAATCATTCTCCAACTGAGTTAGCATTCGTCAACAACCCTCCGAGGGAAGTCGAAGGGAAGCGGAAGGGATGATACCGCGTGCGGCAGAGAAACAGATCAACCCATCTTACACTTTGTAATGTGGAAGTGCAAACTGTGTTACCTATCGACATCAGTGCAAAAAGATAAGAATTCCATCGCGAAGCTGTCATTTTCCCGACAAGCCACTTCTCAGTGACTTCTCGATTAGAGAGGTGTGTGAGTGAATGCATACCACTTCTCTGCCCTTTTATACCCCTATGTTATGATAGTGTTCCTAACGAAATGATAGTGATAGTTCATCTGACGGCAGCCTCAATCAAGAAATCACTGCTCGTTTAAACTCTGCGTGGTCGAAATGGCGTTCCAAGACGGGCGTCATGTGCGATAAGAGTATACCCGACCATCTAAAGTCGAAGGTTCACCGAAGTGTCATCCAACCGGTGGCGCTCTACGGTGCTGAATGCTGGCCTGCAACGAAGGAGGCAGAGCGCCGCCTCTGCGTGATGGAAACGAAGATGTTGAGATGGACGGCTGGCCTAACACGCCTGGATCGCGAGCGGAATGATGACATTCGAGAACGGTCCGGTGTTGCCCCGATCAACGACAAGCTGCGTGAATCTACTCTGAGATGGTATGGCCACACTCTTCGAGCTAGCAGCGATTCCATTTGCAGCTTTGCTACCAATCTCGATGTTCCAGGAAAACGGCCTAAAGGCCGTCCGAAGCAGCGATGATTCGACCCGCTGCACTCTGATATGGAAGCTGCCGGCGTATACCCCGAGCTAAATGGCGCCAACGAGCCTGAATAGTGGACCGTGCTATGGAGCGGGACAAACGCTGGAATAGAAGAAGTTATAATAGTGTGTTATCGTTCGTTATCACGTTTTGTTCAAGAATGGTTACGGTAGCCCTTCGTCCACTGATCTGTATGAGCCTGCTTGTATTTTTCCGCGAAGCGATGCGAAAAATTCCGGCGGTCGCGAGTGAAGCCAAGGGAGGCGAGGGGTGGCGGTGACGCCCGCGTTCTGTACTGAAATCTCACCTTATCTTCCCTTCGACTTCTCGGCGGCTTGATGGCGAATACGACCCCTTAATCCTTAGTGCCCCCCCCCACTAATAGTTTCATATCCAAGCTGAAACTTGGAAAATTTTAGAGCAGGGTTGCTGTAGCCCTTCGTTCCACTGATCGGCACGAGCGTGCTTGTCTGACACAGTACATTTGGAGAAATACGAAATCGGGATAGGAAGAAAATCATAGTCGGCACGGATAGCATTGATACTTTGCGTTCCTTATTGTGCGCTGACGCAAACCCGATACGCATATATTATCAAATGCGTGCAGCGAGTTTGCATCAACGCACAATATGGAACGCGAAGTATCAGTGCGATCCGTGCCGACTATGTTCACAACGGCTCTACCACGTGGATTTCTGGATCGTCAGTATTGCACTGGTACTCTCGAGAACAGAAGAGGCGTTCAATACGGAAGTAATGAGTACGTCACAGATTTGATGTTCGCGGATGACAGCGCAGTGTTCACGGACACTGATGCGGAGGCAACGTCATTTATAAGCGATAAGCCACTGATTGCAAACTCCTACGGCTTAAGAATCAACCAGGAGAAGACCAAGGTCATGACATCCGATGGTTCGCCTGCATCTGTTCAGTTTGAAGGAGTTGAGCTTCAGCAGGTCAAGGAATTCAAATACCTTGGATCGGTAGTGCAGGAGCGAAAAGTTGCGGCTACGGCAGAGGTGTGCAGCAGAATCGGGCTGGCGTCTAGTGTGTTTGCGTCGCTTGGCTGGTGTTTGTGGAGGAAAAACAACATTTCACTGAAGACTAAAGTGCGAATGTTCCGAGCGCTGATAATACCCGTACTACTATACGGCTCGGAAACCTGGACTCTGCTAAAGTCAGACCTCGTCAAGCTAGAAGTCTTCCAGATGCGATGTTTGCGCCAGATTCTTGGAATTACGATTCGTGATCATGTTTGCAACGACGATATACGGAAGAGCTGCATGAATCAACCGACGGTTGGAGAACAGCTGCAGACAAGAAGACTGCGATGGTTCGGACATGTATGTAGGATGGACCCGTCCCGTCTCCCGTACAGTATGCTGTGGCGTAAGCGCCCACCATCGTGGAGAATTCAACGAACGGCCCCGAAGAAGACATGGCTCAAACATATAGAGGAGGATCTGAAGACTCAACGGTGCAGTGTCCTTAACGCTTGTCTTGTTGCTGCAAACCGTTTTGATTGGAAGCGTATCGTTCAGGCCGCACGAGCTCCTATGGTACCTACAGCAGTGTATTGGTTGAGAGGGCATCCCGCTCCACCAGACGCCAGCTAACGGGATGAGTGAGTGAGTGAGTGACTGGTACTCTCACGTACCTCTTTTTTGGACTGTACTCTTGGAGAGCACTTTGAGTCTTTCTTGCTGAGGTAACTTCCAATTGAAAAAACCTTCCTGTCGTGGAAGTTCTCGCTGAATATTATATTTTTTATTACAGAATTATCAATAAAATTATTCACTCGAGTACACACCGTAGTTTCAAGGCTTTCTTTCTCGAAGGATACTTTGCTACATTACGTTCCTGCTGCGCGGTGCTACCAATATGCAACTCAATATCTGCAAGCCGGTGTAATTTTGGACATGCTGTGCTGAGCCTTCAAGTGATTAATGTGATGCATACCATACTTCCCCTGCACTTCCTCGCGGAAGAATTGAGCAATCGTTCGACGCTTCTGGTCAATGCGTGAGAAAACCTGAACAGTGGAACACTGCCGTCCGCTCCATGTAAAGATTAGGACGCATTACATGTCAAAATCATACCTGGTCAATTATCCAACCGAAGGTTACGGGATGATATTCGGTTTTCGAGTCAGGTTGATACTTAGGAGATTCGGCCTCAATTAATTTCGCCATTTTTTCATTTGTCATACCATCCAGGTTGAACTCGGCATCAAAGTATGGTAGCCCAGCCTGCAATTTCTAATGTATATCTTCTCCAATAGGAAGAGTTGAAATCGTTAGAACCGACTCGATGGGTGAGGATCATCTCAATGGTGATGTCTTGCTTGTTGTGTTGACCGAATTCAGGCCAGAATTTGACGACCTTGTCAGAATAGCAACATTCACCTTGGTTAACCTTCATTGCTATGCAAATGGCGGCAATGCTCTGAAAGTACGGGTATGAAGAATTTATAGAGGACCAGAAATACCGAACCAAGCATGTTGCCTCCAGGGTCATTTAATGGTTTAATCTACCTAGATACCTCTGGGGCCGTATGCACACCTTCCCCGCCGGAGGTGGAACAGTCAATACGTATTAAAGGCAGGGTCCGGGCAGAATTTCGATTTTGAGAAAAAAATAAAAATAAATAAATCGGTGCTCTTGCTATAGGTGGTCCCAAGGAAGATGCGAAAACTGCGTAAAAACCGGTCTTCTTCAAGTTATTCCAGCCACTTCCGTTAGCCGATGATTCAGAAAAGTCAGAAAAGTGTGGCCATCGTCCATATTTTAGCGGCTGTCTACACATTCTTCAAAAGTACTGTGTAATTATCGGTCATTCCAGCCATGATTATCATGCTGTGAATACCGTAATCCCTGACTTTGAGGCTGTTTTCTCCAGAACTAAGGACTCAGAGTTCGTAAAACGTTCAAACGATGTTCAGCCAGGCCAGCCCAATCTATTTAACCCAAATTTCGGTCGTGTCAAGATTTGACCGCACTTTGCCTTCAAATGATCATCTAAGTCGTGTTAGAACAAGTGAAACCTAGAGATAAGCCTGCGAAGATTTGAGGTTTTGTGCTATTAAACTTTCAAAAACCGGCTACATTCTCGGTCGGCGTTGTGGCAGGGCCATCTCGAGCTTCTCTGCAACGGCACTGAACTATTACTAATAAAGACTAATAAAGACCTTTTATGGTACACTGCTATAGCCCCCAACCGTCCCCTTACTACAGAGTAACGGAGTGGTTGATAGGAAATTGCTTCATTTAGAGTTCGCGTTATAATTTTAGTCTGATGAATGGACAGGGCTGCGACGGTAGATCATCCCGCATGAATCGAAACCCCATTCTCCAGTAAGGCCGCCAACCCAGCACGACCAGCCGCCTGGTCCATGCGTCAGAATAAATCGAAAACCGCAACCATATCATCATTTTCTAACAGATCAGCTGGCGACAACATGTTTTCAAACGAGTTGGTGTAGCTCATTTAAGACCCATCGAATCCCTTTCCGACGAGGGCTCCTTTGCTTTTTCCGGGAACGGTAAGCATGCGGCCCTTAGGCCCCGGTCATAGTTGGATGAGCCGACGCCTCCAGCCCGGTCGATACACACAGAATGCATTGGAAATGGGATGCAAAATCACTCGGTGTATCCCCCGCACCCCCAACACCCCCAACACCCACCCGGTCGATACGTATGAACAACATGGTGAGGTGAAGCTGAGAAAATCACTCGGTGTATCCCCCGCTCCCCCGCACCCCCGCACCCCCAACACCCCCGCACCCCGGTCGATACGTATGTTTAAAATGATGGAGTTAGGTTGAGAAAATCACTCAATGTATCCGACGCGGTCGATATCCATGCAATACGTGGATGACGGCGGATGAGAAAATCACCGGGTGGGTGGGTCAAAGATAAAACATTGCGTATCACTAGAAAGCTAACCTTACTGCTACCTCCGTGACTTCACCATACTCGCCTTCACTATTTCTCTGAACAGGTGCAATCCTGTTGGCCACGTAATCATCGTCATATCTAGTTGGATGCATCGAGTGATTTTCTCAACCTCACTCCATCATTTTAAACATACGTATCGACCGGGGTGGTGTTGGGGGGTGTTGGGGGTGCGGGGGGGGGGGTGCGGGGGGGATGCAGATGCAAATAGCACCAACTATGACCGGGGCCTTAGAGCGGTCGGTGTAACCACCCGGTTAGTCGGCCACATCAAAACATTGAGGTGCAAAACTAGTACGGGGGCACTCAAGATTCAGTTGAAGTATGAATGATACCGTTTTTGAAATCAAAGTATTTCCTTGGAGTTTCCATGAGAACAATAACTGATAACGCTATCACGCATGTCAGGTATCAGCACAGATTTTCATTTTCATGAATGAATGAATAGCTCTATAGAGCATCGGGGGCCCGATCGGCTCCTAACCCTAAAACATGCCTATCGAGATGACAAAACATGTTTACCTACAATTACCTGTCTGAACACGTTTGATCGATACGTCTGATTTGTTCAGGAGCAAAACGGGCCCTCAAACCTAGACGATTATAAATTTCCATAGGCACAAAATTTCCTTGGTAAACGAAATTGGTGATACCCAATTGATAGAGGGTAGGATATAAGAGAAACGAAGAGCGGTATGTTTTCATTCACACATCGTCTTTCTCCAGAGGTAAGCGGGTGAAGCACTGAACAGACAAGGAATTAGGGTAACAGCCTCACCTGTGATAAAGATATGAGGATATCGGGCTCTAAACATGGAAATTATAAAAAGAAAAATTACTACCCTTTCGTGAGAATTTTGTGCCGCTGGCAAATTACAACCTTGTCCCAAACCTCCATACTCGCACTCTGAGTGAATCACTTCCTTCCCTCGAGTGCACCCACCCCCCCTCAGTAGCTTTGCACCAGAACATTTGCTAACCATCCATGAAAATGAATTTTTCTGCTATTATCGACTACTCAGGTACTCAGGGCGACGGCCGGCGAACCTCTATGCCGAAAACGACGGCCGGCGTCCCACATTTCGAGGGCGCCGGCCAGCGGCGAACCATGCTGCATGCGACGCACACGCAGCGCGGATATTGGCTCGCCCGCGAACCACAAAACACGCCACGCCATCTTCAATTCGGCCGGTTGGAGAGACAATTGATAATGACCACGACTGATCTCGTCGTAACGTGGTTATCACGTGCACAGCCGGTATAAAAGGCGCCTTATCTCACTAGAGTCTTCAATCGGCATTCTACTGCCGGCCCTGGAAGGTGACTTCGAGTCACTCTCCGGAGGCCAGCATATTCATGACTGCTGAGGGGATATGGGTATCCCCACGGCTGGGGGGGGGTGCGGCTTTCGCCGCGATCCGCGGGGAGGGTGGTTCCTCACCGCAGACTGTGGCGGACAGAGGCGGGGCGTTTCTCCGCCGTTGACATTGAGGTAAGCAATAATACAAATAGTGATCGCGGGCCATCTGGTAAAGGTTCGCCAGCCGTCGTCCTGAGTACCTGAGTATCTGATAGCGTTGTCAGTCATTGTTTGCCTAGGAACTCTACAGAAATATTTAGATTTCTAAAAGCGGTATCATTCATTCTCCACTTGAATTCCGAGTGCCCCCCCCCCAACCAGGCTTGCACCGGAATTCATTAAAGGAAGTGGTCACGATGAAAAACGTTATCGAAAAAACTTCAAAAATCAACTTAGATCAAAAACAGCTGAAAAACTATGAAGGTAGCGCGGTGAAAAACGGTCTACAAATAGAGTTTCTAGGGCCCAAAGAAGCTAGTTCGTGCACACGTGCACAGCGATGACGAAACAGATCGCAGTCTCATGCCGAGCAGTCAAAAATCATCGACATTCAGAGAAAGACATAAATGCAAATTTACCCAATAAAAACAGTTGAATAATGAAAGCATCACTTCAGCCAATGTTTTTGACTAGATGTGTACATAAATTCGAAGGTTCATTGATTGACATTCAATTTCAAGCTAGCTGATGTTCTTGATACAAGAGGTCATCGATGCCGATGATGTGGAGAGGGCTCGTCCACCATCAAAAGACAAAAAAGTTCAGGTTTCAAAGTCGGCCCAAAACAGTGGTTTTTCGCGATTTTTTCTTATAGGTCCCACTACTCGAGACCCAGGAAAGGATGCGGAGAGAAAAAGACGACAAGCATATTTGATCGCGACCACTGCCTTTAATGTGTTATGTTGAACTTATACAAGCACGCCCATGCCGATCATTTTTCCGCAGGGCTACCGTAACCATTTTTCCGCAGGGCTACCGTAACCATTCTTGAACAAAACATGATAACGAACGATAACACACGCTCATAACATGCGGGGTATTAAAGGGCAGAGGAGCGGTATGCATTCATTCACACACCGCTCTCTTCGAGAAGCCACTGGGAAGTGGCTGAGAAGGTTGAAATTGTGCAAACATGTTTGTTGGCTATTACGATGTGCTCACATCCAAGTTGACACTTGGAAAATTTTTAAAGGAGGGTTACGGTAGCCCTGCGGAAAAAATGATCGGCATGAGCGTGCTTGTTAAACTTATAATCATGCGTGAACAAGAAACAGGCAGAGCTCTTACCTTTGTGCAACAGAATATGCTAGCAAATGTGTCCTTGTTCCAATTCTGATTAGTCGAGCGATCGGCGTCTCCGCCCCACAGATCTGCCGCCAATTTGCCCTGGTAATAAACTGCAATGGCACATCCTGCCTCCTCGAATTTTCCAGTGAAATTTTCCCTAAACGATCTTTATCCAGGTTAGAAGAACAAAATAGAAAAGATGCTCACTGGAACACATTTTTCACGCCTTCGAAACCAGGCAGAACGTTACCATCGGTCATCAGATTCCTCGCCTGAAATTCACTTTGCAAGACTATTTAGAATCTGTTTACGAACATGCATGTACTGGGGCGCTAACCTTCCGTCTTGAAGCTCGTTTAGCGATCTGAAAGTAAAGTTTGAAGGGTGTGCTGAAATGGTTTGATTGGTGGGCCCCCTTTCAGAAATTGTGATTTAGTGCAACGTACTCTGAGTGAAAGTAGGCGTTTTCTAATGACCCTTTCATACTCACCATACTTGAGGATGATTTGCCCCTTTGAACCTGAAATGCTCAGGGTGCACTGTGAAAGGCTGCTTCGCTTACCCTAGGTTCGCACTAGTGTGCCATCACTGCTGCAATGGCCATGGTCGATGTTATTCACCTGCTTCTTGTCCGGAGCTGTAGCCAGCCCTAGGCCTTTCGCGTCGGAGCCTGACATCTTTGGTCTATAGGTACATATGAAATGAGACACACTACATCCTGATGACTAGACAAAGCCATACGATCTGATTACGTCGTTACCTCCTATCAAGATGGTCTTATGATACGTGGAATCACACCGATAGTAGTGAAATTTTATTTAGTATCATTCTAAATACAACTGTAAAACATACTATATTCAGCACCATAGCAAAGAAATACGTGTTTGATAAAATGTAGCTGTACAGCCTGTTTCAATGGAGCAGTAAGCTGCAGCATCTATAACACCGTTTGGAGCCGTGGGGATCAGCCGCAGGCACCGGCATCGTCTGAGTTGTTGATTATGACTAGTACTCAATTTGACTGTCGGGGTCATCTTGCTCTCACATGAGCGTCCACAGCTTCCTGCACCTTACTCTTCCATACAAACAGAGCATGTCTAACAAAGAATCGTGAATGGAGTACGAAGCCACCCTGTTTCGAAACGATCCAACAACGGTTCTTATGGGACTGACAACCGTAAAATACAATTAGAGATAACAATTTGATTAAAACATTTCATGATTCACCAGAGCCGAGTTAAAGCATTGGAAAAGAGTAACGAACAAGCAGAGCTTGCGCACGCCTAACAAAAAAGAATAACCGTGCAGGACCAATATAACGAGGCAGAGACACAGGACTTTGAGTGCCTCATGCACGTCATCCAATTTTAGGTGACGTGCGTGAAGCAACAAGCCACGGACTGTACTGTTAGGGACTAGATTTCTAGGCATAACATCATGCCACAATCTGTCAAGTAGATCTTGACCAGTCTTCAGAACAACAACTTATTCCTCGGAAGGCCTGTTGCATACTCTTCGTGGCATATGGCAGTTACAGTGTGTATCAGCTACACTATATTCTGGCGATCGTGTATGCAATCTTAGAGCGCAGAAAGCCCATACACCGTCTTAAGGCAAAACGGCGAGGACGGGCGGCAGAGACGCAGAGTGAAATTAGATGCTAAAAAGGGGAGTAGCGGTGGTTGCGACCAATTCCATTTTCTGATTACGGTGGGCGGCACTTCGTGCAATATAATTGCTTAAGGCAAGGACGCACAGTGAGAGTGTTGCCTCTCTGCGCCCTAGAAAAGTGTAGAGTCCTGTTTATGAGACTTGGCCAATATAGAATCTGGAAAGTGGGGACCAGCTTTCACGCTGTATTGTACTCCATGCACGCTGGTCGCCGTACGCTTCAAAGTTGCAATCCACCTCGGCTAGTGGCTGAGATAATCAGTATAAACATGAAACAATCATACCTACAGAAAATACATTGAGTTCATACATATGTTCACATCCTAAATAGAGTTCCCAGAGAACTTATTCTAAGTTCATTGCCAAGCCACTCGCTTCACTGCGCAGTCCACCGTAGCAGGTCTTGCATCCTGCCATTCAGCCCTTCGCGTTGCCGTTGCCTCCCGAACCTAAAAGGGTATAGTTGAGCTACCGAAATGGATCCATTCTGCAAAACTGCATAGCAACAATGAAGACGAGATCCTACTCATTGTCAGTGAGTACTCAATTCAATCTGATATCTATTATAGATCCTCGACAGATGAAATACCGAAGTGTCTTCAAAAGTCAAACCATGGCTACAATTTTCGTTTATTGGTTTTCTATCCCTTCGGTTCCATCGTTAACATGGAGTTCAAAACGACATAGCCGTCGATTGAACGCCCAGAGTATTGTCAACGCACGGGTGTTCTACTAGGTTTTTGCCTGACGCGATACTATCGCTCACTGAGAAAGCCTGGACGCGTTAGGTCCCACAACAAAAGCCTGACGCACCCAAGTGCCGCTCGCGTTCGATTAGCCGAAGCAGCGGCGCAAGTCTCCGCTCCCGCTACGACCGAATGCAATCGATTCATCTATTGCTCTGTGCGTCGCCTTTCCTCGTGTCTAGTGCTAAATTGTGGGGTTGTGGCCCTAACCCTACACTACTACTTTGTGATACAGCTGGCTCAGCATGAGCATTGGACAGGCCATCGGCCGTATTTCCTGAATATCGGTAATTAGTTATAAATTTCAGTGGTGTCCTCTCTTCTCGCATTTCTTACTCCTCCTAATCTCTCTTAAAGGCAGTGTTCACGATAAAAAATGTGTTTCAGTTTCCACTAGGAATGGGTAGTGGAGGGGCACACTGTAACGTTTACGTCGAAAGAACGTATGAAAACGAGCCATAAAAAACTCCACAAGGGCCTGAAGTTGCCATTTCGAGCGCAAGGCAAACCTCAAAAGCGCATCACACGCCCACCGACGTAAACAAATGAATGCTCAAGATCGTGAGATGAGCGATGATTTCCAATCATTAGCCCCGTTCTTCCCTTCATTCTCAACTTCTCTCTTTACTCATGTTAGCTCGCATAGATCGGCTGCAAAAGACGCAAGTTACAAGCCTCGGACAACTCGTCCACCATTTTCCCTCGCTCAATTTTCGAGGGGCCATAACTCCATTCCCAGAAGGTCTTGTACGATTTCAGAGACATCATTGAAATCAGCGTGGGGCCGTTTTCAAGATAGGCGGGAAAACAGAAAAACAATTTACATCGTGAACACTGCCTTTAAAGGCAGTGTTCACGATAAGAATCGTTTTTCTGCTTTTCCGCCTACCTTGAAGACGGTCCCATGCTGATTCCAATGATGTTTTTAGAATCGTACAAGACGTTCTAGGAACGGAATTATGGTCTCTCAAAAATTGAGCTAGGGAAGCATGGTGGAAGAGTTGTCCGAGATGTGTAATTTCCGTCTTTTGCAGCCGATGTATGCGAGCTGACCTGAGTAAGTTGAGAATGAAGGGAAGAACGGGGCGATTGATCGGAAACCATCGCTCATCTCACAATCTCGAGCATTCATTTGTTGACGTCGGTGGGCGTGAAAAGTGCATCTGGGGTGTGACGAGCTGACGGGTGTCCAACTTTGGGCCCGTAGGGGACCGTTCCGAGCTCATTTTTCTTAGTTCTTCAACGTTAGAGCTGCGCTAGGCTCCGCAGCTGCCGATCTCCACCAAAAAATCAGACATGGTTTTTATCGTGGACACTGCCTTCAAGGGTCTCTCCACATTTCTTCGTAATAGAGATCAATCGAGTTGCACGGAGAGGAAGCTGTTTAGACGTTCCTTTAATATTTCTGGCAGCGGATGTGCCATACCGAAGATCTCTGTAACGAAGTCGGCGCATTACATCAATGCTTGACACGAGGGAGGTGGTGACATCTCCCAACGCCATCTCAAGCGGCGACGGAAAGTTGACTTCGACTGTTCAGGCATATACTATGAGAAACGTCAGATCGTTTTGTTCAACACGCTCTAAGAATGGTTTCGGATCCCGCTCAAAAAGGGCTAGTCGGACGCAGGCGAAGGTTCCGGACGGATGTGGTGAAGGAGGATTGAACATCGCTCGGCATGGAAAGGCAATTCAGGGCCGATGTTTCACTTCGCAGGTAGTGGAAAAGCGAGCGAAGGGTGGACTGTGTTCAAATTGTGGCTGAGGACCGAGACAAATGAAAACGGCTGACTACTAAGACGTCACACCTCGGCAAAGGTGCGGACTGTTCGCGTGAGGCGGAAACTCAGCCGGTTAGGTCAAGCAAGTGAGTCATCGGATAGCTTGAAGAAGTCTGTGGGAATGGGGTGGGGATCGATGCCAACGGAGGAGTCGAGAATGTTGCATGTCGACACATTTTTCTGCATCTTGTCTGTCCTATCACACAGCTAATTTTTTTCGCTGGAAAGGAGGCTCTTATAGAGCCTGAGCTGATTAGAAGGGACTGCATGCTTGAAAACGCTTCTCTAAAAGGATTCGCTTGCGTGGGGGACTTGCCTGCCACATTGATAAACAAAAATGAAAAAACATGAAAATCATTTGGTAAGGTGGAACATTACCCTGTTCTCTTCACACAATGTCGCCCATTTCATCAATACGTCCTTCAAGTAGTCGTTAATCTCAATTTTGAATTTCAGTCTCTCGAAATTGTCCAGAGCGCGATCCAAATCCAGATTGTAATATTGAACATTATATGCCAGCGCGAAAGCCTGACAAGCAGCTTGGCTATCCTCCGAGAATATCAGAACCTAAAATGGAAGTCTGCGATGGATTTTCTTTACAAAGCTGTGCACAGTCGTGACAAAGTAGGAGCATACCCTTTGTGCCTTGTTCCTGGCTTGCCGAATAATATCATTCACAGCTCTGAACTTTTCAAACAATTCCTGAAAAAAGGGCTTGCGTAGAGATGAAATGGAGCTAATTAGAAACAGTGAAATCTAACTTTTGAAGGCATGTCTTTCCGATATGGCATAATCACTACCGGTCTGAACACCGGTTCAGGTTGGTCCAGACAGTGGCAGGACTGTGATGTACGGATAATGCTGTTCGCTTTTTCCGAAACGTTCTAAAAATCCATTAATCCTGAATGTGGAACTGAAGTGAATGGAATAGAGAGGCATACGTACAATGAAGCAGCGAATATTATTTTGACAGATTTGTTGTGAGTTAGAAATTGAGTCGGCACTCCCAAGAAAAATGAACTCATGAACTTGGGTGACACTCCAGTTCGATGACGACGCTGCACATGTAGAGCATGATGGCAGAGTCTGAAAGGATATTGATAGTGTTTTTAGAAGATTCGCTTAGTGATTCTACTTGAAGGCATCGTTCGCGCTAAGAACCAGTTCCCATTTCTCAGGCTTAATTTTATGAATGAGCCCGCGGTACACCACATCGGTGAGCTTCGGCGCGTCAAAAACGTATGGTTATGAGGTTGGAAAGGGTTAAAGGCAGTGTCCACGATAAAATGAGTCTCCGAGTTTCCACCGGAAATCGAAAGGTCCGAGTCCAATTTCACCAGTAATGTTGAAAAAACGGCTTTTAACAGGCACAGAAGAGCCCTATGCGGCCCCAAACTTGAGTATTCCGCGCACGCAACGCCCACTCCTTTCAACGGCCTCTGATCCGTAAATAGCTGGAGAACCCATTTTACGGAAACAGTTTACATTCGTGGGGCTATAGTCCACTCCACCTAACTAAACTTACCACATTTGATGAGCGATTACCTTCTCAAACAAAATTTATGGGTTGGACAACTTTACCGGTAGCCGTTGATAGAGTGGGCGTTGCGTGAGCGGAACACTCAGATTGGGGCCGTATAGGGCCCGTTCAAGCTGGTTTCTAGCCGTTTTTTCAACTTTTCTGGTTGAATAGGACTCGAACCTCCTGATTTCCGGTGAAAACTTGGAGACTGATTTTATCGTGGACTCTGCCTTTAAAGATGAGGATTCGCCACCAGTTCTCATCAGTCATCTAGCACTTTTCGATAGTTGATTCGACCGTCAAACAACATGAAATACAGTTACGGCACAAATACCACATGTAGAAAGCTTCAAAAATGACAGTGCCGAGTCCTACAAATGCGACAAAAATGTTTCCGAACATTGTTGTCGCCACGTCGGTTGCCGGTCGCTGGCAGTGACGCAGGGTTGTCGTAGGGTTAAACCACTCTGTGGTGCCCTTTCTTCGCCCCTCACGCCGCGTCGGTTGCCCTCGTCGCCGAATGTAATCGATGTTGCATCACCCAGCTCTGTTCGTCGCTGCGAGCAACGCCACAACTTCAACTCTGCAGACCCCTTACGTCGCTACCAGCAAGCGGCAACCAACGCTGCAACGATCATCTTTGGAAACACTTCTGTCGCCGCGTCAATGCTGACGCTCGGCGACCGGTTGTCGGCCGCTGCAAAACCCTTGTGGTTCGTGTCTGTTAAGAAGAAGGCCGCGTGCGACCGCTCGCAGCCTATCGACTGAATTTGCTTGCCCTCAGGAGTCCCACCACCGGAAAGCTTTTCTAGTTTCATGACGTCCTTTTGATTTGTAAGCGGTTTTGTATCCTTTTTCATTGATTGATCTTAGTTCCCCTACTGTATTACTGGTCGATTCAAAACGTTTGCCTGGATTATCGCAACAAGGTGCTATTCATACTCCTCAACGCCAGCGCGGCACGCGCGGGCGTGGCGTTGGAGTATACATGGCCTAAGGAGGTTTTTAGAGTTCCACCGCGACGCGGCGGGATGTCATGATTCATATGCGCATCGACGAGCGGCGCGTTATCGATCGATGCCCACAAAAAACATCCTATTGTGCCGCGATACAATGGAACTCCGGAATAGGCCTAACGGCATGCCCGCGCAGCACGCGCGTGCCGCGCTGGCGTTGAGGAGTGTGCACAGCGCTTGAAGTGAGGTAGAGAGTCACATGCGGCTTTTTCCTCAATGGAGCGCGCTTATTTTATATTGGTGCTACAAAGGTGATCTTTTGTATTGTTATGTTATGTTATGTTATGTTATGTTATGTTATGTTATGTCATGTTATGCTATGCTATTTTATGAAGATTTTTGGTCAAGCTCTTGACTGAACGTGTTCGAGCGCATCCATGATAACAGTTCCAGAGAAAGCACAAGACAGTTTTCATGTGATGACGCACATAATGAGGGGTGTACTTGCGCAGAGTACACCTATCATTTCCACAATTTGTCTTTCATGTCACCTGCTCATAAACTGCTGCATACCTGAATTGATGATGGCAATGAGACCAGTCCGCTGTCCAGGGACTGTGACTGTGATCGTGAAGTGGGTGACTCCCTCGGTTTAACAAATGTCACCTGGAATCAATGTGGCATTCTAGAGTATACACATACTAATCTGAGCAGACGTGATCGGAACACGAACCAAGACAGGAGTGTTGCTCCCTGTTGTAGAGATGCGCTCCGATCGACTCCCACTATTCGCCGAAATGGACCTAAACAAATGGGTATAATAACACATGACTGCTAGCAAATTACGACTATGTGTACCTGAAAAATTTCTTCTCGGTATCTAATGGTACCGGGCCTGTCTGAGAGCGATTGAGATTCCGTGATCGAGCTATCATCTTACATCCAACTTGACCGTCTGGATATACTCATATTTATATATATTTGTGATTTGTGATCAGAGTCGACGCAGCAGACGTGCTAGGGACAGGGGTTGTCTGCACACCGACAATTCCACTCGGGACCACTTCGCTCGCGTTGAGTGGCGTGACGTTTCAAATTGCAACAACGGGACAACTCCCTCGGTGTGTAGAGAGCCCCTGTTCCGAAGTGCTATCCCAATGTCAACCTTCGCGTCGTTAGCTATCAAGGATAAACTCTGTAAATAAGAGGACTAATCAAGTAAAGTGGCAACAAATTGAAGTTTGTCCGATGAGAGAGAGCCCGCCCACGTGGTCGGCGTGCGTGTCGAGGGCCGTCACGAAGACGATTCGTGGACGAGCCTTTCCACCACTGAGATACAGTTGACTGGATTGCTGTTCACTACTCATTCGATAGCCCTGATAATCGATTTAGGCCGGGATCATACTTCCTGCGATCGACGACTGCGACAGTGCATATCAGGCATATCGATTTTCGGTCGATACTGATGGTAAACATTGCGTCGCGTCGCTCGTCGCTAGAAGTATGATTCCGGCCTTACAGGTCCGAAAAAATGATAAACGCGACGGCCGAACCACACGCACGGCGACAGACTTTAGAAGGTACATCACTCTTTGAGCGGAGCTGACCCAGGAGCCGGATCCATAATTGAATTTTTCGTCAGGGTACAACATCAGCTCAGATAAGGCAGTCAGGAACTAGGAAACAGCTAGCAAGAGGTCTACAGAAACCAAAAGCGGTGTATACTTAGGTCCGTGGCTTGTTTCCTCTAGAAAAAACATTTAAATTCAAACCATAGGCTGGCGCGGCGGCTTGAATTCAAATGTTTTTGCTTGAAGAAATAAGCCACGGACCTTACCATACATAGAGTCGTTAGGGTGGGAGACACTTAGCCTACTAAGATCCTAATTTCAGTAACGATCATAAAGCAAGTTGAGGATGAGATTCATGAAAGGTGGGCTTTTCCCTATCAGAAGATGAAAAAAGGTCATGTTCTCACATTTATATTACTTAGACAATTAGTGAGGGCGGACCGCTGCATGTCAACGCCTCGGCGGACTGTGCGCCAGCAAGTAGCTGGCGGATCGCCGACCCTCGCGGTTTCCGCATGCGGATTCTTGCCTACTGGCAGGCGAATGACATGGGGATATCTGTCCGCCCGCCAAGAGGCAGCGCTCCGTCCTCACCTGTTGTCTAAGGTGCACACAGACACATTTTTTTCAATCCAATATTTTGCTGAAGTATTTTTTGACCCTCTCTCGATAGATTAACTTGTCTTGGGCTTATCTGGAATTTTAGTGTTTTAAACTATTTCTGGGGTGTCCACTCGAACACCACGGGTGATGGGAGCCGAAAAAAAGTATGCGCTGAAACCAATTAGACACGACCTCTAAACGCTGTGGTGTGTTTTGGGACGAAGTTTGATGAGTGGAACCAGGGCTGTGCGGAACTGCTCCGTTTCCGGTTCCGTTTCCGTATCTCCGGTACTTTTTGAGTTGTTCCGTTCCCGTTTCCGGGTTTCTGGGCCCGGAAACGGAAGAAAATAGCACTACAAGGTGATTGGTCACGCCTCCCCAGCACACAAAGCCGCGGTACCTCTGCGATCATCACAGCTTAGTGTAATTCTGATCGCTTGGATCGGTGTCCCGCTCCTTCCAACCGTCATTCGGTATACGCCCCCCCCCTACTCCATCAACGCACAGGACGATTCCAACGTGGGCTTGACTTTGGCGGCTACAGAAGGCATACTTTGGGTACTGTTGCGCGAGTGAGTAAGTGGTGTTATCTTGCAGTCAAACCGTGGTTAGCAGCCTCATCTCAGTTGAAAACCATCACAGTTTACCTTTACAACTCTTTAACACAATTTTTTCGAAGCGCTGAATTGTTGGCGCTGAGTACTTTGTTACAATCGAGTCCTCCGATTGAAGGACCGGAGAGGTAGAAACTTTTCCTCTTTGTCTCTGTAGCTACTGACGCACTCATGGGGTTGAACTTCAGCGCCATAGAATTTGCACGCCATAGCCTCCAACTTCTCGTTTTCAGCAGCACGTGCTGCCAACGGGTTTTGACCACTTCTCATCGGCGGCTTGTGCTGCAGCTAGCAGCACCTGTTGCTGCCGACGAGGAGTTCAACTCGATGTCGGCGCGGAGTGCGAGCTCTCATTACATGTGTTGCTAGCAGCAGCACATTATTCAAATGAAGAGAGTTTTTGAGCCACCACCTCTTCCTACCGGAGCTAGAGTTGCGATCCTTGTAATGAGGACGCCAACCTCGCCAAGGTACGCAACAAAGGCATCATCCTCGCCTCGGTCGACTATGAGAAATTTTTCCTCGTGATGCGCAGTAAGGACCACTCTTTCAGCGTCCAAAATTGATATCCGGGAAATTGACTACTTAAGATAACCTTCTGGGATCGGCCTCAAACGGACAACTGCTCTCTCAACAATGATGGGTGCCATATGTATGTACCCGCAGCCGTCGTAGAACATCAATCGCACTGAAAAAATCAGTCGAACTGAAGAACTCTACATCACAGAGATCAGCAGCACTTTAGAGGAGGAGTTGCTCAAGAAGACTTATTTGCAGCTCGTTAGGAGAACCTGCAGCAGCAGCACGTCTTCCTTTCATGCTGTAAATCTATTTGTACTCGGCTCGCTTGCAGTTTCAGACCGTAGCCCCACTGGTGCTTGAGGGAATAGATTGAGATCACAAGCTACAGAAGTACATCTGCATGCCATGAGCAGCGACGAAACCTACCATTTAATCATACTATAATTTTCAGTTCACTTCCGTTTCCGGCGATTTTCAGCCATTTTTCTTCCGTTTCCGTTTCCGAAAATCTTGAAAATGATTTCCGCACAGCCCTGAGTGTAACTATATTCAACTTGGTCCGGACTTTTCTGTGATTTTCCCTGAACAAAACAGATTTGGACAGATATAAATATTGACAATGCGGTGGGCTGTGGATCTACAGAAATAGTTTCTTGTAGAAAAACTTGCTAGCATTCGAAAATCCGACAAAAGTCGAGAAAAGCATGAAAAGCAAAAAAAAACTCCCATACATATAGTTGCGATTGCACTCAGTCGAAAATGGTGAAACCAACCCTGGAGATAGATTTCGGAAAGAAATACAGCCAGTTGAAGTCGCTTCTTAAAAAAATGTAGGCTTCCGATTGCCAATCGCAGCAAAATATCAGCTTTTAACTTCAAGCCCTCATTATGGGGTTGAAGCGTTTTTTTTTTCAATACAGATCCAATATACACTGCGTATAATAAAGATAGGACATCCCCTGAATTTGTTGGTCTCGTGTTTGTTGAGCAAGATAGATCTTTTTCGTCGCTACCACTGTAATCAGAATGTAAAATAACCCCCGTATACCACTTTTCGGTTAGAACATTTGTGCACTTTTCTAGAATAAATTTGTGTTTTAAATCGCGTATCAAAAAGATAGGACACAACTGGGTTAAATCGGATTTCTCGTTCGATAGAATTGTGCGATCCCAAATCTAATGGTCGATAGGCCCTCCTCGCACCTTAACTGCAACAAATTCTTGATTTTGTATGCTGTCGACCAAACTGATTTGCTTTCGCAAGTCGATCTTGCTAAATTTCTCGGTGATTCCCTGTTGGAGCGCAGAAATCGAGATTAATTGCCGGCCATGGGCTCAGACCTGACAAATTTAGATATCCCAGAGATTCTTCCTTTTTTTTGAGACCAGGACTGTAAACTAGCCACTTTAGACAAGATAGTTATCGCCGAGCAAAGAAGCCGACCTCAGACCTGCTCACGTGAACTTTCTGGTTTCCGGCTAGAAACTGAAACTTTGTCGCCCGAAAACGTGGGGAAATGAAAGTAGGTGTTACTCTGATATTCTCTGGTACTAATTGGAGATCATCCGACTGCTGGTAAGCGCAAGCTGTAGACGTCCTTGATGGGCAAATGTTCTGACGGATTATGGGAGATCTAAAAGGCTAAATTGGACAGCACCTACCCTCGAATCGCTTTAGTGGCACTTCCGACCATCAGACCTATCTAAAAAAGACTCCTTCCTATCAGAAACCATCGCCTATACACAAATATTCGAAGTAGCTGTCCACTTTAGCCATCGGAACTGCTGCCACAGATCTCCCATAATCTGTCAGAGCATTTGTCCTTCAAGGACGTCTACAGCTTGCGTTCGCCAGAAGTCGGATGATCTCGAGTGGGTACCAGGGAATGTCAGAGTAACACATACTTTCAATTCCACATGTTTTCGGGCGGCAAAGTTGCAGTTTCTAGCCGGAAAACCAGAAAGTTCACGTGAGCAGGTATGAGGTCGGCTTCTTTGCTCGGCAATAACTCTCTTGTCCAAAGTGGACAGTCTAAATTTCTAATCTCAACAAAATTTAAAATCTCTAGAATATTTAGGTTTGTCGGGTCTGAGCCAATGGCCGACGATTTCTCTCAATTTCTGCGCTCCAACATGCAAAGACCGAGAAATGGAGCAAGATCGACTTCCAAAGGCATATCAGTTTGGTCGAAAGCATACAAAATCGAGAATTTGTTGCAGTTAAAGGCAGTGTTCACGATGAATATCGCACTCGAGTTCGAGCCAAAAATGGGATTGTTTGGTCGTGAGGTAACTAGTAGTGAAGAAAAAGCGAAGAAAAACGTCCAGAATAAGTCAAAATAACGGCTTCTAAATTAAGGGCCTGGACGAGAATCATGGGCCCTGCTGCTTTCAGCAAGCGCGCGCTAATCGTGAAATATTTGCGAATCGATCATGCTAATTGCGGCAGAGTTGCTTGGCAATTCGCCATCGAAACGTGGGCGGCGCCTCAAGCTTGTCCGATTGGGGGGCGGACCGGGATAGGTAGGCGCACCGGGATAGTTTTCAAAACCGTTTTTATTGATTTCTGGCCAGTTTTCGTAGCTTTCTTCAACCCTATCCTCTCCAGCATCTGCCAACTTAGTGTGTCACACCGAGACCTCGAGAACGAGATTTATCGTGAACACTGCCTTTAAGGTGCGAGGAGGGCTTATCGGCGATTAGATTTTGGATCGCACAATTTTATCGGACGAGAAATCCGATTTAACCCAGGGGTGTCCTATCTTTTTGATACGCGATTTAAAACGTAAATTCATTCTAAAAAAGTGCACAAACATTCAATCTAACCCAAAAAAAGGTCTACGGGGGTTAATTTACATTCTGATCACAGTAGTATCGACGAAAAAGATCTATCTCGCCCAACAAACACGAGACCGACAAATTCAGGAGGTGTCCTATCTTTGTGATACGCAGTGTAGCTCTTGCCTGTAGCTGGGGCTCTAGAAATCGCTAGAAAATTGAAATCTTGGGTGAACCCAGAAAAAGTGCTCACTCTCCAGTAGAGGATAAAAAAGCTATCTAGCCAAAATTCAAAAGCTAAAATCGAAAATGCTTGTGCGCACCACCGTAAATACGTTACGGGATCAAAACTGAAACAAGCTGTGGAGGAAGGGAGTAGTAGCTTTGAGATCAGGAAATGGGATCGCAACTTTTGTGGTTTTACAGCACATTGGCCGCTGCCCATTCTGAATGTTTTCGCCGCAGCTCATGCGCGGCTGCACCGCAACTCCACAGCGATTCTGGACTGCCCCGCGTCTCCCACGCGACCCTAGACTCTTCCGCTACTCTACCACGACGTTGCCGCGACTCCTCCGCGATCTAGGGTTGGACCCATACGTGTGCCTCGCGACTTCTCCGCCTCTCCACCGCAACTGCTCTACATAAGAGTTGCGGCAAAAATTTTCAGAGCAGTGCATATTACCCATGCTCGTGTCAATCTTACATAACTCTGGGCTTTTCCGGTCCGCAATTGCGTCACGACACGCTTTGCGGCCGCACGCACTCCAATGGGCCGAGTTTCCAGCGCCAAAGTCGGCTCGATGTGGCTTTTTACGCAGTTTTCTCCTATTTTTTTCCAGTTTCCAGTCTCCAAAACCCACCTAGAGTCAACAGATCGGAGGCTGTAGCGCTAGAAACTGTTCCGATTCGGGAGCGCGCGGCCGCAAAGCGTGTCGAGACGCAATTGCGGACCGGAATCCGGCACAGAGAAGCACATTATGTACATATCAATCAAAAATATAGAAATATATGGCTATATGTCTGCAGTACTGCGTATTATACTTAGGTCTAGTTGAGTTATCGGACCTACGTATTGATTGAAACAGTCATCATGTCGGTGCTCGAAAATTCGAATACTGTGCTTATCTGGGTCAAAATCCGGTCCGCAATTGCGTCTTGACACGCTTCGCGGCCGCACGCGCTCGAGTCAATCGAGTTTCCAGCTTCTAAGCCGACTCGATATGGCTTTTTTATGTAGTATTCTTCAATTTTGTTAGTTTCTAGTCTCTAAAACTCACCTAGAGTCAACAGATCGGCAGCTGCGGCGCTGGAACTTCTTCCGACTCGGAAGCGCGCGGCCGCAAAGCGTGTCGAGACGCAATTGCGGACCGGGATTTGACCCAGATAAGCATAGTACCTTAGAAACCGAGTCAGTTTAGAACTAGATTATTCGAGAATTTCTAAAATCGAGTTAGTCGAAATCTCGATTATTCACAAAGAAATGACAGAAGAAGCTTTCACACCTTCGAATGATTTGGAAATCCTGATTTGGCACCCATTTCAGTTATGATCGTAAATGGGTGCGAGGATGAGTTGCATGACACCGGTCTAATTTGATTTTGGGGCATTGAACTGGGCCGAATATTCGAATAAACCCCAAAATTTTAATTCACGAATAAATCGAATATTCGAAAAAAATACAAAATTCAATTTACCAATTGAATCGAATACTTACATAAATCCAAAATTCAAATATCCGAATGAATCGAATATTCGAAGAAATCCACAATTTAAATTCCCGAATAAGTAGAATATTCGAAAAAATCCAAAATTCAAATTGCCGAATAAATCGAAAATTCGAATTCCCAAATTAAACGATTATTCGAATACTCGAATTATTCGAATATTATTCGTATATTTATTAGATTCGGTCCCAAGTCTAATGCGTATATTATTCGATACAGTAAGTTCTATTACATAGATTCAGTGTTCGAGGTAGGATTCATCGGAAAGTTTTCGGCCAACAACACAAACGAGGTTTCGCTTTAAGAATAACAATCCGGAGATCTGCTTCGGATGTGTGAAAGGGAGTTGCGAGTAATGTGGTATTCTTCTGATTAGCGATGTGTGAGTTCCTATGAATGCCAGTTAATCGCCCATGGTTTCCAACACACATGCCACATCGCCGTCAATTTCTGCCTAATTACCGTCACCATAGCTCTAATTGCACGATGATACGCTATCATTCGAAGCCGAGCAGACCGAACAAAAACGAATATGCCATTTCTCGTTTTCACTTTAGCGATTAGACTCACGAGGAAAGGACATGTGACTACAGCGGTAATTGCATACATATAAAAGATAAGCTTACAGGAAAATGTTCTGACAAGGGAACCACAATAAGTCATAGTGACCATTCCAAATGAAATGAACTTTTCTAGAACCATTTTCGGACGAAAAGTCCGAATGTGCCCATCGCAGCTGCCTAGACCCTCTCTGAAAAAAGGTATGAGTGTTTTTTGAAGCTTCGCGGCAAGGTAAGGGAAGGGTACCTCCCATGTAATTTTTAGGATGTTAAACTTATCCTCTATTTCGGACCGAAAATTAATTTGTTCCTCCGCGTGCGTGTGCGGAGCGAGGGCAGATGCTTTCTTTATACTCTGTTTTTAATAGAAATTTTGAGACAAAACACTTTCGCCAATAGTCCCGTTTACCCACCGTAATCTACCGTAAGCTGTCAAAAAACGATAAACTGACATCAGATTCGTGTTCAGCACTCCAAATAAAACCCAGAGACATAGTTTGAGCATGATTTATAGTAGCACTCCGGAAATCGTCAAAAGTCGCGATTTGCCATCAAATTCTCCCACGATGGGAATCTGTGAACGAATACAGTCGAAAACTTCGGAAAGTCGATAAATGAACCTCAGATTCCAACCGAAAATCCGTACAAGTCCAAAACGCTGTTAGTCTGCGCAAAGTTTGGAAAATGTTCGTTCACCCAAACTTTGCCTAATGGGGTAGTTTTGGACGCTGAACATGATTATGAGGTCCGTTTCCGGATTTTCGTAAAAATAATGCGCTTTTTGGAGGGTACAATAGGTGCGAAAATCAGAGAAAAAATGCCTATAACTTTTTTGAGAGTGGGTCTAGGCAGCTGCGGTGGACATATTCGGACTTTTCGTCCGAAAATGGTTCTAGAAAAGTACATTTCATTTGGAATGGTCACTATGACTTATTGTGGTTCCCTTGTGAGTAGTATGTCGACGTAGGATTCGAATTTTCCATCATTGGGTGCGAGACGGCGGTCTCAAAAGAGTTTTAAAGGTTCCCCCCCGGAGCGAAATTTATTTTGTTCCTCCGCGTGCGTTTGCGGAGCGAGGGCGGAGACGCCAAGAGAGTGCGGGAAGAGAAAAACCAAGACGCAACAACTCAATTTTTCACTCCTAAAAACTTTCCGTTCCTAAGTACAGTTCACGGCAACGGAAAAGTCTGGTTTTGTGCAGTTGCGTATTGTTGTAATTTTCTTGTATCAATATACTCCAGGTTTTTACCATGAATTCATGCAGAAATAACAAGAACAAAATGAATTTTCCTCTGTTATTTTCTATTTTTGTAAAGCAATTTTTGATTTTTACCTGTTATTACTGCTTTTTTCTATTATTTATGACTCTATGTATTGATAATGTGTAATGAGGGGAAAAACATACAATTTTTCTACATTTTCTGTGTTTTCCTTCAGAATTCAAAGGAAGAAATACAAATTTGCCATCGATTATGGTGCAACCGACAGTATGCTTACTCAGACACTGGTAGTTGTTTCTACTTGTCTCGGGGTAAACGACAGGTGTTTCGGGTGTAATAGAATGTGTTTTGGAGAAAACCAGCCGTCAAAGGAAGCGACGAAGAGCGTTTTTCCGGAATAAACGGCCGACATTTCCGGACTTCGACCTTTATACGACAGCGGTCTGGCGGAACACAACTACGAGTGTCTGAGTAGGGGAAATACTGTGCTTATCTGGGCCAAATTCCGGTCCGCGATTGCGTCTGGACACGCTTTGCAGCCGCACGCGCTCTAGTCGATCGAGCTTCCAGCTCCAAAGCCGACTCGATGTGACTTTTTTAAACAGTTTTCTCCAATTTCCTTTAAATTCCAGTTTCCAAAACCCACCTGGAGTAAACGAATTGGCGGCTGCAGCGCTGGAAACTCTTCCGACTCGGGAGCGTGCGGCCGCAAAGCGTGTGGAGACGCAATTGCGGACCAGAATTTGTCCCAGAGAAGCACAGTATGCGACCGCACAACCGCCTTTTTTCGTTGCCACAGACTGTAGAGAGCACACTTTACCATAAAGTTCAAAGGACATGGTGCGGTTGCGGTCACACACTAAAACTACGGTGGAAAACGCCAGATTTCATTATCGATCGAACAGCACAGCTGATATTTCTGGTGAGTTACGGGTTTTCCATTTTTTCATGTTTGCTTCAGCATTATTTTTGTTTCTAACTCTTATAATATTACGAATAGGGGCTTTTCTTGGTGTGCGGGACGAATCTGCGGTTCTTTCGATTTCAGAACAGGATAAAAAACACTTCAAAACACGAACAAACGGCTAGTTTCCGTCACGCACTAAGATTAGTCCCTATTCGTAATATTTGAACAGTCAGAAACAAAAATAATGCCGAAAAAACATAAAAAAAGAAAAACCGTGACTCACCCAGATATTCAGCTGTGCTATCGATCGATAACGAAATCTGGCGTCTTCTACTGTAGTTTTAGTGTCTGGCCGCAACCGCACCATGTCCTTTTAACATTGCGGTAAACTGTACATCAACAACATGGTTCTAAAGGAGTTTAAGAAAAAAGTTCCAAATCCGAGCTGAAGATTCCTCATGGGGGTGATTCTATGTGCTGAACACGAATCGTGAGTTTAATTGTTGATTTTTGAAAGTTCTAAACTTATTTTGTTCAAAGAGTCTTTGCATGGATGGCTAACAAGGGAAGTATAAAAAGCGTAGGTCGGATCTGCCAAAACGACAAGTATGGTTAGTATCTCTTCTGGCTCAATAGTAAAAATGCGCAGTATCCTGCCGCGAGCCGCAGGTTCAAAAAAGTTATGAGCATTTTTTGAGCCTCGCGAAAAGGCAAGTATTTTTTCAGGCATTTTTTTGAGTTTCAAAAAAAATTCTCGGATTTAGCTCAAAAGTTGTATGTAGGGGTAATCTAGGGTGGCGAACACGAATCTGGAGTCCATTTGTCGAAATTTTGAGGTTTACTATAGGTTTCGATAGGTAACATGTCATTTAACGGTCAAAGCCCACCTCAACATTTTGAAAAACGACAAACGAACGTAAATTCCTATTCACCACCCCGAATAGCCCCCGTATACGAATTTTGAGTAAAATCTGAGATTTTGACCAAACTACCGTATACCCACCGTAATCTACCGTAATCTGCAAAAAGTCGATAAACGGACTCCAGACTCGTGTTTAGCACTCCAAATAACCCTCAGAGAATGTGTTTGAGACATATCTATCGAAGAAAATCGGAAATCTCAAAAGTGGCGTTTTTCCCTCGAAATTTTCCCCGGTTGGGAAGCTTCAAACGAAATTAGCCGAAAACTTTGGAAAATCGACTAATTAACCTTAGATTCGTGATCAGCGCACCGAAAAACTCCCCTGGGAGAATTTCAAGTCAAATCTGGAACATTTTTCCAAAACGCTTCCAGAGTCCTCAGTTGGTAGAAATAAACGCCCAACCGAAAATCGATACAAGTCCAAAACGCTGTCAGTCCGGACAAAGTATGGAAAATGTGCCTTCACCCAAACTTTGCTCTGGGGGTAGTTTTGGGCGCTGAACACATTTATGAGGTCCGTTTCCGGATTTTCCGGAGACTAACGCGCTTTTTGAAAGGTACAAAAAGCACAAAAAATGAGCCTTTAAAGCTTGTAACTTCTTGGAACCTGCAGCTCGGGGCGGGATACTGCGCAGTTTTACTATTGAGTCACAAGAGATACTAACGACACTAGTCGTTTTGGCAGATCCGACCTACGCTTTGTATACTTCCCTTGTAAGGGGTATGGTACACTTTTGCGACACTAGGTCACGTCACTCTGCACAGCGACAGCGACCGCCTCCCGTCCTTTAAATCTGTCGCTGTCGCAGTGCACTGCACAGCGAAAGTGCTAGCGACAGGACATGGCACATTTGCAGTATGTCAGCCCTCCGCGACACGTCGCTGCGACCCACACGCGACATCTGTTCCTACGACGGCCGTTGCGGTTGCTTCGATGCGGGTCCCGTCGCGATTTTTGGTAGATTGCATGCTTGTCGCTCATTTCAGTGACAAAGTATACCATACCCCTAAGCTATCGCGGCATTTTCGAGGTAAACTTGCGTGACTTTTTTCGGAAAATATGTACGCTTTATTTTTTGCGGTAATTTCTCGGTACTTTCGCGGCTAATTCGCGACAGCCGGATTACGCGTGATTTGCGTCAAATTATCCGCAAAATCCAGGTTCACACTTCATTTCAGGCAATTCCTCTCAGGTTTTGTGTAAATATCCTTGCCTTGTCCGTAACGACAGCATTTTCAAAAAAAAAAGTCTTTTGAAAAAAATACTCCCAGAGTTCACAAAAACACTGCTCACCGCTGTTGGTCTTCGGGAATAGTCGCAGAAGATTAAGCGTTTAATAAGATTAAGGAGTCGGGTTGGACTCAGTGGTTATCAGCTGGGAGTCGGAGCCCCAAACCGAAATTTGAAGCCTATCTTTCTGGAAACGCACACACCTTCAGCTTTTCAATTCTCCTGCAGATAAGATTTTTCAAACCATGTTCTAAATGGACGAGCAGCTAAGAATGGATTTTCGCGAAAAAGGCGAATTACAGAGGTAGAACATTTTTAGAGGCTTCACGAAGGTTAGCTGCGCAATTGGGAAAAAGCAGGGCAGGGGGAGCCGCGTCGCAACTAGGAGCGCGCTCATCGAGCGTATGGGGTGATCCCGTTACTGATAAAAAACAATCGATATCGCTCACAGCTAATTTTTCCATGAACAACCGTCCACCAATTCCAGGATTAACACACGAACGACTATGGAAAAGTTGCCAGATGAACATATCAGAAGGAGGGGGGGGGGGGACAAAAAGGAAAGAAAATGGAGAAGAAGAAATAGGTGGGTGTTGACGGTGGAAAAATCACCGATATCGATTTTTTTATAATGACGGGGTTACCCCCTACGCTAAACACGCGCGCTCCAAGTTCCTCACATCCTGAAATTGAACATAAAGTCTGTCCGAATGAGACTGTCCGCGCACGCGGTCGGCGTGCGCGTTGAGGCGTACTAGCCTCCTCACGACTACAAACAGCTGACTTGGATATTATACACTAACCGTCAAACATTCTGTCTAATTGATTCACAGGTCCCGAGAATGCCTTTGTGCCTGCCGTTCGACGCGCACGCAGACCGCATGAGTGGACAGTCTAATTCGAACAGACTGTAGGTGAGAGGGAGTGCGCTGAGGTGGTTTGCTACAATTTCAACAAATTTCAGTTTTCAAACCTTGAAAAAAGACACTAGCAAGTTCTGGTGAGGCATCATTATGACCCAATTTCCGCGTATGCTACACTCAATGAGGAGCGAGAGCACGAAGGCGGATAATTTGCCCATATACTCACGTGTGAGGTGTGGGCGGGGGTGGGGGCGCGTGATTATTGAGCAAGTGAAGAGCAGAAAAATAATTGAGCCAAGGTTCGAAGAACCGCAAGGGGTTGCAGCGTGGATATTATCACATTCAACATCACCGCGAGCTATAAGTTGTTTGGATATTGTTGCCAGCCATATGCATAGAGAGCGTTCAGAAGTAAATGCCTGTCCAAGCGGTCGACATGCGGTAAAAGTTTTTCCCATCGGCGCCACGTTGTCCCTTTGAATCGACCATGTGTTTCCGGTGCAGCACGTGCTGCTGTTCGGAGGCCTTCCCATTCGACGAGGTATCGATTGGAGACGAGACTCCCCTCCTACAGTCTGAGCAGTTGGCAGAACTATGACATTCAGCAGGTCAGTGCCAGTTTTCACGTGAGCCGGTAAACATGAGAGTGTTATAGAATTCAGACTCTCTGGATAGAAGAGTGTTGCCCGAATATTCGTTTATTCGAAAAATATTCGAATATTCAGAGATGTGGAATATTCGTTTATTCGAATATTCAGCATGAATTATTTGAATATTCGACAAGATCGCACTCCATTTTGCCCTGATTTTACATTTCAAACATCTTAGCGTAATCACTCCTAATTTCTCACAATTATACCTCATGAATTTATAGTTATAGCAAGTATGTACAATATATTAAACTGCTCGTAGGATTTTGTCAGAACGCTTGAAATGCCCATTTCACCTTTAGTTATAGAGGAAGGTTACGTTGTGTGATCCACCCAGAATATAGAAGTTCTCCGCCATTGAAAGAGGAGATCCTTGCTGGGAACGAAACTCTTAAAGGCAGTGCTCACGATGATTTTCGTTCTCGAGATTCTCACATAAAACAAAGAGTTGGCCTCCAAGTGTTACCCAAATTACGAAGAAACGGCGAGAAACGCATTAAAACGTCGTATTTCAGTGACATTATTCTATAACATGGACTAGTTGTCCGGTTGGATGAACATGTTCATGGTAGTTGTCACCGGTATAGAATGGGGTTAATTAGAAATGGAGTCATATTTTAGGCAAAACAGTATTAGCTAGGGTCCGAAGGAAAGCAAGGAGCAATAGAGAGTAGAGATTTGCAAAGGACGGGTCCGCAAAAGATTTCATTGTCGCAACAAACACTCCCTGTGATACTTAAAAGGCGCGCTGATACTTCAGGATTTCGGGTACTTCTGGTGCGTTTTTCTCAATTTCTTCGTCATTTTAGTTCTACCCGGGGGCCACTTAGTCAATATAGTGAATAATCTCAAAATTCAAGATTATCGTGAACACTGCCTTTAAGGGCTATGCAGAGTTGCGATGCCCGGCGGCACGCCGCCGAGCGAGAGGATTGGGGCGTGGCCAATAATTCATAATGCTGTTTAAGACAGACGTTAGATAAACAATAAAAACAATTACATACATCATTCTAGTATAGTATCACAATGATAACAATTCAGTGATAAAAACTAGTAACTTAGAATCATTTTTGAGGCCATTCGTTTGAAGGACAGCAAGTAGTGGGGTTGCAGAGGAACGGTGCTTCTCAAAGACACATGAGCAGCACCCGCACGGACTGTAAATGTATGAGATCGTATGGGGGTTCTAGCCGCAGGATAAGATATTTTTATGTTTCCTCCTCTGGTTCTCGAAGTAGTCAGTCTATAAAACGATGAGCAGTTGATTCCACAAGTGTGAGACACTATTTTGAAGACCATACATACATCTCCGAGTTTTCTCCGAAACTCTAAGGTATGCAATCCGAGGACTTTGTTCCTGTGTTGCGATCTAGGTATGCGGGTGTAGTCAAAGCCTCTACATCTGATGACCAATTTACGAGTGTAGTTGCTCTGAATTTTCTCAATGAATTGTATATCTTTCTTTTTATATGGTGAAAAAACTGTGGGATTACATTCCAAAATAGGTCTCACGTATGTTTTGTACGCCTTCACCAATACATCAACGTTTTTTGTTGCTAACGCTTTGAATATTTGGTAAGTCCGACCACACGCCTTCCTGCAAATATTTTTGAAATGTTCATGAAAGTCCAGCTTGTTATCATATGTGAATCCCAGATAAACCACCTTATCCACCAGCGGAATAACATTACCTTGCAAGTAAAAGTGTAGGGATTCATCAGCTGATCCAATTCTTAGGCGCATGGTCTTTTCTGGTGCAAGAGGTAGGGCCCAGTCCTTGCCCCAAGATTCTACAACATTGATAGCATTCTGGAGATCAGAAACTGAGAAATTTTGAGGGATCACGTAGATCTTAAAATCGTCAGCGTATTGCATACACTTAAATCCAGTCTCTTGAACCGACTGTGCTAAGTCAGATGTAAAGATCGCAAATAGCGCAGGGGAAAGAACCCCACCTTGGGCAGAGTGGCAGCGTTGCCTCCGTCGTTCTTCATTTTCGTACATTACGCACAACCTCATTCATTCCACGCTAAAGTTTGAATTTTTTCGATTTCGAAATTTCGTCATCACTTTCCTCGCTCGCTTTCATGTGTTCATTGTTGTATTTCATTACGAGAAAGAAAATTTTGAAGGAACTGCTCTCAGAAGCGGAAAACATAAAATCTTGTGGCTACGTTATCGCTGGTAATGAGGATTTCTTGAAATTCTTGTGTCAATTAGAGTGAATCGGAATAGATCACATAAAAAACTACAAATGAATGAAAAAAGTGCTTAAGCGTTTATGGAAGGGTGCGATCAATACCTCAAATGAGAGTGAAAATAGAAAACAAAACGCATGGATGACTAATCAATGAAAAAATTCATTGAACGGATCGATGGCGGCACTCCTCGCCGGCCGTAGAAATGGTCAAGACCATTCCTCGCCGCCGCCCACTGGCGGCGTCGCTGCGGGAACCGCTGCTGTCGCGGCGACAGCCCGCGTCGCCGCCCTCGCCCGCTGCGTGGCGCCCCCACTCTCCATCATTGCCCCGCCGCAGCGAGACTCGCGGCGGGGCAACACTGCAAAGCCCTTTACGCACACGTCCAATGCAGTGTCGATATGACGATATCGCGGTGCGAAATGTTGAAATGACACTTGGGATTCAATCCCCATTCAAAATACGAAGATTATGTGAATTTGTTGGGAAAACGCCACAGGGTGATCCGAACCCTCATTACACTTTTATCGCTATACCTCACCCTGTACTGCGCCACCGATGCAACCGCTACAGAAGTTGGCTCAGGGTTGGCTAGGAGGAGGTGTGGTAGCCTGCCAATTTTCCAGGCTTATAACCCTTTAAAGGCATCGTGCACGATGAAAACCGAAATCTAGCTTCTGCGTTCAGTCGGACTAGTAGGTCATGACAATGTCACTCAAAAAGTTTGGAGTTTCAAAACCCCCTCTGAATGAAGATTTGCTTACCTCAAAACGCTTCCTGGGTTTGGGGGACCTACCTTGGGGTCGATCTGTTATTTAAAGGAACAAAACTCCGTGATCGCTGCTGGCGGGCGTGCCTTGACGCGTCGTACGGTGCAAAGCACACGCCACTGGATTTCACAATCGGCATCGATCGGAAGAAGCTGACAGCAATGGACGTAGCAGGTTGGAAACTCGTTTCAATTTCGTTCAGGTGGTTGTTCTTAGGTAGGAAATCAAAAGCTTTCAACGCTGCGCCAACGAGCGAACCGCAGGACTATTCCTTGCGTCCTGCGCGCAACTGTTCCAAGTTTATGTCGGCGCGAACTTCAAATTTGCTTTGAACTTTCCTAGAATTTCTTGAAAAGTTCACGTTTGCAAGATTTGGTCACTATACGTATATATTAGGGTGAGTCATAAGTTCTTGGAATTTTTCAAAAATTCATATTAATTCGCGCGCGAATAGATCAAATGCCACTCGAGCGCGGTTGTTAGCTAGGTAGATCAAACCTCGTTAATCAATACCTGCCAGCCCTCGAAACGCCATTCGTGGCTCAGTAAAATGTCGGAAAAAGAGCACGCTCGCGTACTGATTCTCCACTTCTTCGAAAGAGGTTTCACAGCTGCTCAAACTGTTAAGGAAATAAGGGCCAACGAAGGAAGGTATCGAATTGCTGCCAGTACTGTGTACAACTGGTATCAAAGTTTTCGCTCCGGCAGCTGCTCTCTGAAGGACAAGCCGAGATGTGGAAGGCCACGAATTCACGACCCCACGTTGGCGGCGAATGAGCTGGAGAAAAACCCGCACCTTCACAGCAGAGGTCTCGCCCAGCCTACAGGGAGTTCGCAGTCGACCGCAGTTCGCCAGCTACACAATATGGGACTGAGACCGAAAAAGCCGTCCGTGATTCCTTACACTTTATCCGACACCGACAGGAATCGCAGGATAGCCATTTGTCAAGAACTACTGAAACGGCACCACAAAGGAAGTTTTTTTGGTCGCATCATTACATGTGATGAGAAGTGGTGCTACTATAACAATCCTGACCTGTCTGTGCAATGGGTTAAGCCCTTTGAGTCGCCAGATCCTGTGAAACGTCGGGATATCCACGGAAAAAAGAGTTTACTGACCGTTTTTTGGTCCACTGATGGAGTTGGGTTCTGGAAATTACTTCCGCCAGGAAAGACTATAGATGCTGACTACGTCTGCCAAGAACTAGAGGAAACGGTCACCAACGCGGAGGAAAATGGACGAGAACGTGACTAGATCCTACTGCTCTGGGACAACTGCCGCCCACACATAGCGAAAAAACTCAAGAAAAATTGAAGGAGCTGCAGTTGGAAACTCTCCCTCATCCAGCCTACAGCCCAGATATTGCTCCATCGGACTACCATTTATTCAGAAGCCTCGAACACTGGTTGAGTGGAAAGCAGCTTAAGACCGAAGAGCACTTGAGGACCGAGTTGGACGCTTTTTTTGCATCGAAGCAGCGCTCATTCTACGACTACGGTAGTCGAAGTCTCGCTCGTCGTTGGCAGAAAGTTGTTCGTTGTAATGGCTCTTACTTTGAATAAATTTGCTACCTTGTGTTTGAGAAAAAAATAAAAATGAAAAATTCCAAGAACTTATGACTCACCCTAATAGCAACAAGATAACGTCAAAAACCCAAATATGGTTCGCATCGAGTACGGTGCCTTCGAGATAACTGCTTTACCATACAGAACATGACCATCGCTAGGACTTTTCAGCATAAAAAAGTCATGCTTCCCGTGTCAGAGTGGGAGCCTGCCGGTTTTACGGGATCTGTTGTGCCTTCATACTATGGTTCGACCTTTGGCAGAAAGTTTCCAGAAATAAATTATGAACTTCAAATCATATTGTAGCACAAGCTAAAGATAAAAGGTCAAGTCACTGCAGTCTGCTCGCCAGAATTGTTGGCTATATCACAGGGGTGAAGATGAATCAACTGGCTGAGTGGAGCTGCTAAGGGGCGAAGAACAGAAGAAAATTTGCCGGGGATTACCTACTGGAGATAACGGTAGATCGATGTATGGCGGTTGCCAAGGCGAGCTGAATAGGCTTGCTGACAAGCTGGCCGGGGGATGCGCTTCTCCTCCTCCTCCACGAGACTGATCGGCCCCTATTGTCAGAGCTGATGTGCAGAGATGTGGAAAGTGCGGAGGACTGACTTTGTAGTTCAATATCAAGATCTAATTAGTTACTAATGCGCACAGGCACACAGACAGGTCTGTTTGAGGGTGCGATATGATACTTCGTACAACATAACTTTTGCTTTCCCTGTTTCCCAAAAAAAAAACGCTTCTAGTGCTAATTGGGTGGTCGCGCATGGATCGGAGTAAACCGTTCACCAGCAGGGGACACAGTTCAATTATGAGGTGCATCGCCTGCTGCTCAATACATATCCTCTGTCTCTGAGAGTTTCGGCCGCGAAATAGCCGGGAAATAGCCCACCAGGCTCCGCAGCGGCTCCTGGTGGTCTATTTCCCGGCTATTTTTCGGCTTTTCACTGAACGGACAAGAAGTAGCCAAGAAATAGCCGAGATTTACTCAAAAGTAGACAAAATTAACCAAGGCGCAACCGTCGCCGGCTCGCCGAGCAACCATCTGGGGCCGCCAGCGCTTGGGCGGAGCCTCCAGAGGCTGAGCGAGGTCCAAGTAACTCAAACTTGGGTAATTGAACCGACGGAGGTGCTGACATCTAGATCATGCCTCTGGAATGCTCCGTATATCCACCGGGAGAGCATTATTTCTCGGCTATTTCGCGGCGAGCATTTTTAGCGGCTATTTCTCGGCTATTTTGCGGCGAGCATTATTTGGCGGCTATCACGCGGCAAGCAGGCATTTCGCGGCTATTTCTCGGCCAAAACTCTTAGAGGTTTCGGAGCCAAATTTACTGTATCTCCGTGCTCTTGTGCAGAGCGAGGGGAGAAACAGCAAGAAGGCGTGGAGCGAAGCAGACGCAGCACACGCGCGCAGACGCACGCTTTAGGCGAAAATAACTTTCGCTTCGAAGCAGAATCAGTTTGACACATTATCGCTCACAAACATTCGTTTTTTGGTGACCGGCTGCTCCAATTTTCACTTTTCCGGATATCAAGCAATCCAGATACGTTTTTTTCCATCGGGCCACCTTTCGGATCAATCTATAAATGCCATTTGGATGTCTTTTTCGAATACCCCGGGCGAATGTCCAAAAGAGACTTAGTCGAATAGAATGTACATATATCTGCTATAGGTGCATTCCTCTGTTTTCCCTGTACCACAGTACCTTTTGAGGCGTCCACTAGTGGCAGTTGTCCTGTGCGGATCCAAGGTTTCCCCATTTGTCACAGCGCAAGTTGTGTTTATTTTGATAGATTTTATTTTGCACAATATTCAGTTTCTCTTGTTCTTCCTATCACCTCGTCATCAATCAGAAGGAACATATCCCCTGGTTCCGAGCCAGATTTACTCTGTTCCCTCGCGCGCTTGTGCGGAGCGAGTGTAGAGACAGCGAGGAATTGTGGGGAGAAGGAGACGCAGCTTACGCACGCGACGAACGGAAATAAATCACACTCGGAAACACAGGATAGTGTCGTTCTCGGAGCCATATTCCGGTCCGCATCTGCGGAAACGGCTGTTGCAACACGCGGTATTATGATAATCGTGCTCGGACCGCTTGGTCCCAGCATGATTCACCTTGATTTCACTCCCAGTGTGGTTATCATCAGCCGTACACCGCAATTGCAGACCGGAACTTGTCCCCGAGAATAACAGCATTTTCTGAATGAGGTTCTCGTTTGAAAGGGAAGAAAATTTTGTGTGCTCGTCGATCTGACTCTGAGAGTTTTGTCCGCGAAATAGCCCACCGGGCTCCGCAGCGGCTCCTGGTGGGCTATTTCCCGGCTATTTGTCGGCTTTACACTATAGTTGTACACGAACGAAATTTTTGAAAGATTTTTCGAAATTTTTTTCGTTCGTTCGAAGATTCGTCGAACGAAATTTTTTCGGTTTTCGTTCGTTCGAAATTTTTTCGAACGAATTTTTTTCATTTTTCGTTCGTTCGACATTTTTTTCGAAATTGTACAACTATACTTTACACGGAACGGACAAGAAGTAGCCGAGATAAAACCGAGAAATACTCAGAAGTAAACAAATTGACCAAGACGCAACAGTCGCCGAGCCACCATCTGGGGCCGCCACTGTTTGGGCGGGGCCTCCAGAGGCTGAACGAGGTCCAAGTACCTCAAACTTGGGTAACTGAACCGACGGAGGTGCTGACATCTGAATCATGCCTCTGGAATGCTTCGTATATCTACCGGGAGAGCATTATTTGGCGGCTATTACTCGACAAGCAGGCATTTCTCGGCCAAAACTCTCAGAGGACTGCGGATGGGTTACCGTTTTCTCCCTTTTCGTCAAGGAAATCCAGCGAAACATGCAGCAGCAGCTGATGCGATGCACGGGACGTCTCCTTTTTCTTCTCCAATCTTTGTTCTTCTTGACTGTCGCTAATTTAAGGCTTGATCGTTGTGTACCAAGTCAGCAAGTAGAGAAAACAAGTCACTTCACAACAGCAGTGCAAATCTTTTTAGAAAATATGAATTGCAGTAGCATAAAACAAGTCGGCAAGTGTAAGTGGGATCTTACAAAACAAAAGGAGCCGTAAGTCAAATAAATCTGTATAGACACCTGCATCAATTCTAATAAAAGGCGCGTCTACACAAACCATAGAACTATCTACATCGTAAGTCTGTATATTTCAGAAGAAGACATTATGTAAATAGGTAAGCAATGTGCAGCCTATTGTAGACGCGTCCAAACTTCATCATCGTCCTCTATCCCACAGCAGAATGATTAAATACGTAAAGTTCATCCTATTGAGGCTGTCCGCCCACGCGATCGACGTGCGTGCAGGCTTCCTTCATCCTTGTTCATCGACTAGCAGAGAAAAAATTGATGAACAATTAATAATACCCACGCTAGCTGTTGACAACCGTGAGGCTCGCCCGAAAAATGTTTTCATGACGGCCGCTCGACACAGGCCGACCGCGCGGACGGGCAATCTCATTCGGACAGACTTTACATACAAGGTGAGAAGAAGCGTCGCGTTACGCAAACGCGCTCTTCGAAAAGCTACTTAGCTCCACAGATACAGTCGACCCGGATAGCACTGTCGATTATGGCTGCCTTCTCTTGGTGCACAGTCCACTGGTGCAAATTCGGCGTTCGTAGAATGTGTTACGTGCACCGAGTTTGCGTCAATGTGCGCGGGGGTCGCGCCCAGGGAACCACAATTCAAAAGGAGGGAGGATACCAGAAATCGTAAAAAAACATTCCAAGACAATAAAAAAGTACAAAATGAGAATGAAGACGCTCCCGTTGTCGCCAGTGACAGTGCAGCGCACAACGACCAGCGAAAGCTTCAGCCCCAGGGTATTTCAGGGCCCGACGCTTCCGAAGTATACTCCTTTCGCCAGTTACAGTCTAGCGATTCAACGAACGCGATCATTTGCGGCGGCCGAGGGGTGTTTGCGACTTAGAAGAGTTTACTGTTTCAACGACGGCTTTCGCCATGTACCCAAAGCCGGTCCTGCCATATGTATGTGATTGATAGCATGTTTCTCGCACATGACGTCAGTGCTGTATACCATACGCCATACATACGTTAACGGAGTTCCTGCAACACCGTCTTCTAATCTCACGCAGTTACAAAATGGAATGTCATTGAAGTATAGAATCCCTCGTTAAACGCGTCTCCGCGACAGACCCACTCTTTTGCTATGGCGACTTACCAAGCGGAATCGTGTGTCGGCACGAATCCGCGCAAGGGTCGCGGCTATAGTGAAAATTTTCAAGTACGAAAATGATGGTTAATCCTTAAGCTCTAGAGATGACGAAGGATAACGCGTTGTGTCACTCAAAGTGTACAGTCTCGAGAAGGAGACTCAAGATTCGACTACTCGATTTGTGAAACTCCTACAGTGCACACTTTGAGTGACCCATCGCGTTATGCCGCTATTATACTTCATCGTCTTTAGAGCGACAGGTTTTACCATCATTATCGTGTATGAAAATTTCAACTATAGCCGCTATCACAGCGCGAACTTGTGCCGATACACGATTCCGCACGCGGTAAGCCGCCATAGCAAAAAAATGGGTCTGTCGCGGAGACGCGTTCTATAATTCAATGACTTTCTCTTTTGTAACTGCGCGAGATTAGAATCCCGGTGTTGCAGGAACTCCATCACCGCATGTATGGCCTGTTTTATACAGCGCTGATGTCATGAGAGACAAACTTGCCACCAATCACATATCGTGGCAGGACCGGCTTCTGGTACAAGGCGGAAGCCACTGTTGAAACAGTTGGCCCCATCGACGGAGCGACGCGCAGTTGAGGATTGACATACCTAAGGTTTCTCCGGAGAACTCAGTCCAGTGAATAGACGGGGCAGTGACGGTACGATCGACACTCCGCTGACTGGTGGTGTCGCGAACATCGCTCGGCCGTCACAGACGAACGTGTTCGTTGAATCGATAGACTACAATTGCTGGAAGGACTATACTTCTCGAGCGTCGGACCCTGTCACACTCTGTCGCCGTAGCTTTCGCTTGTAGTTTTTCGGCGCACTGCAACTGGTCACAACGTAAACGCCTTCATTTTCATTTTTCCCATTTTTCGTCTTGATGTGTTTGATTTTTATGCCGCTTCGATTTCTAGGATCCTCCCACTTTTTGAACTGCACTTATTCTGTTTGTAATTTTTCTTTTACCAACTGTGATTTCTCAAAAATTTTGACCGGTATTTTTCTTGGGAATGTAGGTTATTTACAGAATTGTGGCAGCTGCAACATGCAATTGTCCCGAAACCTGTCGCTGTTGCAGAAGCATATCACAGGCCAATCAGTTGTCGACGACTGAACGCCATCGAAGTATAAAAACTACGCTAGGTATCTGTCATACTTCGACGACGGGCGAGGAAATGCTGCGACAACTTTCAGTCGGATTTCCAGTGATGAAGGACCCTATGGGAACCTTCATACAGGACAACATGAAAATTGACTTCTCCCTCGGATTCGGATGATGTTCCGTTTATGTGATTATGCTGTTTCGTGTTATAAATTTCTTAGAGTTTCTCTACTTCTGTTCACCTGTCATGATATCATGCCACTGAAGTGCACTGACACCTCGAGCTCACATTACACGAACCCGAGCTTGTCTGTGGAATAGAGAGCGCAATATTTACATATATTGCCAAATACTGACAAGTTCACTATGGGTACATATGTATCAGCATTTTACATGCAGAAGATTGAAGATTTCGAATCTCATGACACAGAAGACAATTTCTTCCCGCTTCTCGGAGTTCTCAGTTGTCTAGTCTCGGATTTTGTTGCCGACCTTGTTTTCCTTGGAGACGACGTTGGCTCCATCTGCTGCGTCTTCGGAGTAGTCGGAGTACTCTCTTGTGGAGCTGCAGCTCTCTTCAATGGTGTCGCATCCACTTGCAGCGGAGGCCTTTCAATCTTTGGAGCTCTAGCTGGATTAACAGGAGCTCCTGGCTTCTCCTTAGCATGCGTACTTCTTAACGGAGTAGATGATGACGAACTCTCGTTGTTACTCCTTACAGCGCTGTTCAGCAGCACTTGCCGCCTTAGGCTGTCCGCCGATCCTCTCGGTGTAGGCTTTGGAGTGAGTCTGTTCTGTGCCGGACTTCGGAGATCACAAATCTTCTCAGACAAAGTCCTCCTCCTGTTTTTAGCCACTTGTGAGGCTCCCACAGGTGTTGAACTCAATCCAGATCTGTTTTCACATGGTGGAGCGGCAACGTTCTCATCGTCATGCTCACCAGATCGACGCTTCTTTGACACCTTCTCCTTCGCAGGACCAGCTTTTGGTGTGTTCTCCACCGGCTTCATAACAGACTTCCTCGGTGAATGTCTCCTGTTCTCAGAAGATGGCGAATTCTCAGAAGAACCTCTGTCAGTGGTTGGAGAAGACACCTCGGGTCGCAAAAATTCATCACTTCTGGTGATGGGTGATTCAGCAGGACCACTTCTTCGTCTTTTCGCCGGCATCCTCGGCCGAATCGCAGTACTAGCCGCCATCGGTGAATGCTCCATCTGGTCCTCTGCTTCATTCTCAACACTCTCCCTGCGGATCCGTTTTCGAGACGAATTGAGGCTCACTCCTGCTGAAAATAAATCATTCAAAGTATTTCCGCGCCATGAGAATACCTTTCGACGAGTTTTCGAGACCCATTGAGCCAACACGCGCGATGGACCTTTATCTTTTTCGAATCCCCTTTGTTTTCAGCCTGTCTCTGATCTCTTAAAACTTTCTGCCAACGGCTATATGATCCTTGGAAAAAATTGAACGCCGGAAGCTCAACGGACCAGTTGAAATCAAGGAAATGCTATTTAATACATCGCATGTCTTGTCTCAATCGAGTTTGAAAACTCGTCAGGAGGGGTGTCACACTAGCCTTCCATTTCGGAGGGCGAACATAACACATAATCATGGTCCGCCACTGATCCTCTACTAGCCCTCTACTACGGTATCCACGAGTTCTCGGCCAATCGCGGTACGCATCGGCCACTCCGTTTTTTGACTGATACTTCGAGATGGCCAGTGACGGGCCATGAGATTGTGCAATCCGTTATAAACAGATTCAATAACAAAATTCAGCTTTTGCACTGGTGCGGCCTCCAGGTCAGGCTAAAGTTCAAGGGCAGTGTTCACGATAAGAACCCGTATTTTAGTTTTCGATGCCTGTGAGTAGGTAAGTCCACTAAGCAGAGGTTAATAGGAAAAAGTCCCCACAGAACACTCAAATACCGGGGAGGAAACCTGTTTGAAGAAATTTCTAAAATATTTAACTACTTTCGTTCTCTGAGCCGAACTCTGGTCCGCATTTGCGGACTACGGCTATTGCATCATTCGATACGTATTAATCTTGCTGGGACCACTCGGTCCCAGAACAGTTCATCCTTCTCCCAGCACGATTATAATGTGTCGCATTATGCAACAGCCGTAGTCCGCAATCGCGGACCGGAAGTTGGCCCAGAGAACGAGAGTACGACCGTTTTGTTTCGGGACACTGCAGACAAAGCGTCAAACCTGTCATCGAAGGTTTTGCGCTGCAAATTTCTTGCAGTTAGGTCCGTGGCTTGCCTATTTAAGAAAAAACATTAAAATCTCCCCAGCGGCTGACGCGGGCGCTTTAAATCTCACCGGCGGTTGGCGGTATGGTAGGCTGATCAGCTGCGCTCTTATCTCAGCCTAAATCCATTAGCGGGCAGGCGCAGGCCACCGCCGCGCCAGCCGCGGGTGAGATTTAAATGTCTTTTGTTGAGAAGGCAAGCTATAGGTAAGCAACTCTGTTTTATGTTTCTTTTACAGAGAACTCGTTAAAATAAGATGGGCCAATGCCCATGCTTGGATGTTAGAATCTTTCACGATAAAGAATATTCGAAAATTCGGCAACTGTTCCTCTGGTAGAACAAATGCAGGACAACTGATATATGACGTGGGCGAAGTGATCCAATGGGTTGGTTGGTCCACAAAATTTTCACCCACTTCCTATCCGTTTCTCGTCGTACTGTGCTTATCTGGGCCAAATTCCGGTCCGCAATTGCGTCTCGACACGCTTTGTGGCCGAACGCTCCCGAGCAGGAAGAGTTTCCAGCGCCACAGCCGCCGATCTGCTGACTCTAGGTGGGTTTTGGAAACTAAAAACTAAGAAAACTTGGGGAAAATTGTTTAAAAAAGGCACATCGAGTCGGCTTTAGTGCTGCAAACCCGAGCAAATGCGGACCGGAATTTGACCCAGAAACCCAATACGCCTGTTCCTACTCTTGTTAGAGAGACCCAAAGCATACGTTTTTGGCAGAAAACTGGCAACTTTTTTCATCGCGAACACTGCCTGCAACATTCTCCAAAGCAGGGTCCAGCGCCGTTGTGACCGGAACGAGTGAGGGGGGCGCAAACATGTTTGCTCAGAAAGGGGAAATTTGTTAATGTGAGGGATGAAGTCGTAAGATTCCCAGTCCCAATGTTTTACTCAGTAAGGGAACATCGTGACAGTTGCTCCAATTTTTCAAGAATATTGGTCACCATGGGAGGGGGTCGTAGCTCCATCAAGATAGATCACAACGTTTCGCCGAACCCGGCTCCAGAATATCAGGGACCTTTCGCTAAATATGCACGTGGATGCATAGACCGATTTGCAAAATAGACAAAAAGTCATATAAAAATGGCAAACCATAATCTGAGCGGCTCTCATGAATGCATACTCCAATGGTTTTTGAGGTAGTGCATGATACCTACCCGTTGAAACGTCTTCAATCATCGAGGTCTCAACCGCACGATTCCACATTTCCACGGGGTCCTCGTCTTCGCCTAAATTATCCTTAGTGATTACTGGAGGGATTATGTATCAAGCCTAGATGGTAGGATGTGTGTATTGCACTCATATTATGAATTTACTACTCATAGAATGATTTCAATGCATCAAAAGCGGGGCATTACTGAAAAAAACGGCCCTGAGGGCGGGATTTCAGACTGTTGTAAGAATTTTCTCACCCGACTCAGCACCGGGCTCATAGTGACTGACTACCCTAGACCACCTCTGCAATGTATCTCGTCCTTTCTCAGATAGAACAGAGGGGTCTTCAATTCTACCGCAAACACCACCATTCGGAGTCTGAAAAGGGGAGACTTTTTACGGGTATGGAACCATGAGTTTCTAGCGAAAATTCTCTCAAACCTTAGAAAGTAGTCGCTCCACCTGTGGGCTCTTCCACACCGACTCGATGTATTCGGCAACCTGAAATACAGCCATTATTTCATTTGTAACGAATACAACGGTTGTGATGGATCGACATAGACTCTATACTTGTTCCGAATCGAATAATTGGATGAGTATCCTACTGTTTCAGTCGATAAAAAAAGTAGATTTTTTATCGAGAAGTCGAATAGTCGAAAAAAAAACAATATCCGACTATAGCCGAAAAGTCGGATATTACAACCCGACCACAAAAACCCGCACTCTCTTGTAGAATAATCATGTTCTTCCGAAAGGCCTGCTTCATCCCAATCGTCGTTGTACATGGATCGAGGTAAGAACTCGCTAATTTCGCGATTCTGTATTTAATTTTATTTAGTTCGTTTAAACATACCACCGTTCTCTGAGCCAAAGTCCGGTCCGCGATTGCGGACTTCGGCTGTTGCATCATGCGACACGTGATAATCATGCTGAGAGAAAGATTAATCGTACCGGGAACAAGTGGTCCGAGCACGATTATCACGTGTCGCATGATGAAACAGCCGTAGTCCGTCAAAGCGGGCCGGAATTTGGCCCAGAAAACGACAGTAGGATTTGATTACATTTTCTTTTGAATGAAATTTTGAGGGTTTTAATAAACTGGAAGCGATTTTTTTCAAGAAACCTTATTGGAGATGCTCCAGACAGCGACTGGCACTAATTTAAACGTAATTTACGTAAATTCTCGCAGCAAAATTAGACTATATGCCTCCGAAACCCTTGATTTTCGGGTGAGGCCATAGGCAGAGAACAGATTGCTCCGCAGAGGTCTGATTCATCATTGCGCTAACCCTGGGTTTGTCGATTTGGGTTGGTTCAGTGCCAGAATTAGCGTACTTGTGCACGCGCTTAACCCAACCCAAATCGACGAACCTATTGTAAACAAAATCACGAATCTGGCCTCAGGATTTATTTCAGCAACTTTTTTCAAACTTCTATCTTCTTACTTTGTTCCCCAACTTGAGAGTCACTTGCCTGTCCGGCAATCGCTTTTTCTGACTTAGAATTCTGAATATGTGATATTTCGCAGCAGATCAAAAGTTAATATGTATCTAGCCTTTCTATGTACCATAAGAATCAATTTCAAAAACAAGATTTTACATATAGATTCAACCGAATCTCCTTCCAAGCAAATCGGACCAATCTGAGTGATTGGCGAAGGTACACATTGCGGACTCCCTTTTTCACATCTGATTCGGAGAAAATATCAGAGAAAAGCACACGCTAGCAGCATTCTATTCCTGAAACTCCGCCAAATATATGGTCTTACCACGAAACTGGCAAATATAAGACAAGCCTAAGCGTCCGCCAATCAGCCGTATTGGTTCTGATTTGGTTGAGAAAATAGTGTTTCAGGCGAACATCAACGCCCGCGAGTGGATGAGTGAAAAATTGATGTGTTTTCATGTTGAAAAACAGCTACTTACACTTGAATCTTTTTCCCAGTCGGATGAAAAAGTCGACTTTTTATTCGAAAACTCGAATATTCGAAAAAAATGCGATATCCGACGCGATATCCGACTACAGCCGAGAAGTCGAATATTCGAAACACATTTCATTTGGAAAAAGTATAATAGAGTTGAGAACTACGAACCTTCTCGGCTGAAGAAAGTCTACTCTTCGGTACTTTGTTCATGCTGGACTGCCAGATAGTATAAAACCCTCGGAGAGGATCTTCTTCATAGCTGTGACGAAGAAGTGATGCATCATTAACCGAAGGCGTACGACATTCTGAGGCTGGAATTGTCTTGTACTCTTCGGTCAGCTAGGCACTGGGAAGGGTTTGAATCTTTTTCTGGAGACAAAAATCGATTTCACCCTGATTAGAGTCCTCAAGAGTGGATCGATTGCGCGAGTTGTCCACAGAACGTTCCTCAAACCACTTCTTTAAACGATGCTCATAGAATCCAAATTCTCGAATCCCCTTCGACAAAGTTCTGAAAAGCCATATATCTTCCCATAGTCGAGAAATTCCAGAAAACAATTGAAGAGAGCATTATCTCATCAGGCACGGAAGAGTGCGTGTTGGAGAGGGACTAGCTCCGCCACCCAGTTTTCGAGCACGAGATGCCCTCGCCGACTCGCCGAAGATAGCTTTCCCCCAACCAGTTATCTACATGAGTACCAGGGAAGAGCAAATTTTCGAATGTAAGGATAGCCTTCCAACCTAGCTCATCTTGATGGGTCGGAAATGAAAAAAAGCAAGGATCATAAAACTGACTTCGGCAAAACGAATAGGGATTTTCCATAGTAATGCTTCGAGCGACTGCGACGATTCTTCTGTTTTTTCTTCAACGATGCCAATTCATCGGCAATACGTTCCAACCTTTTACACTTCGCTGTCGTTGATCTGCTGGAAAAAGTAAGACTTATAAGTGAAACAAATGCATGAAAATACTTGGAAAACCATTAAAAAAATTAATCGTCGATAAGATCATTTTGGTCCTACAGAGGTCGACATTTTTGCACCCAAGCAAGCCCGTTTTCATTGCTTCCTATGACTGCGGTATGTAACGCTGCTCATAGCGTAGTTGAAAGAGATCTTATATTCGGCTGAAACTTTGCTCAGGGAGAGGGAACTCTTTGAGGTGCTAAACATAAAATCTATAATTAGGTCCTTGGCTTGCCTCCTCGAAAAAAAAATTTAAATCTCATCAGCGGCTCGCGCGAGCGGTTTAGCACTCAACGGCGGTTGGCGGTATGGTAAACTGATCAGCTGCGCTCTTCTCTTGACCTGAATCGATTAGCAGGCCGACGCACGCGACCGCCGAGCCAGCCGCAGGTGAGATTTATATGTTTGTTCTTGGAGAGGCAAGCCACGGACCTGAATGTATGTCCTTTTACCGACTTAGGGAGGGTAAAAGTAGGTTTACTGTTACTCAACTACCGTGACCTCCCGTGACCGTTTGAAAATCGGAAAGCGGAGAACGGAATTGAGTTGGACATGATTTTCCTCGGAATTTTTTACTACCTTGACAACAAGGCCTTCATTTTTGGGCGACAATTCGCATCTCAGACGATCTCGCGCTAGCAGCTGAACACATTAGCATCAGTAGCCTCATGATTGTTCGGCTACTTCCCGAAACTCGCCATTTTTCGTTTCCACTACCCTCGCGCCGAAGGAAAGACTGGAATTCGAGCCACTAGTAGCCGCACCGAAAGCGTGGCAGCCGAGGCGTCATCCCCTCTGCAGACACGAGGGAAATTCCCCCAAAGTCTGCAGCGGGGATGCCGCCTCGGCTGCAGATGGTGAGAGTTTCCTCATCGCCTAAACTACCCTCCAGCATTTGGAGGATTCTGGAAGTTGACCATCGGTCACTCTCTTGAGAGACTCGAGATTATCTTCCAGAATCGGCTTTGAAAAACCGGCTGAGGTACCTGATGAAATGAAGCCGCTCATATATATATCTTTTGAACCACTCGAGGTGATACGGATACGGGACAGCAGGAAACTCAAGCACTCGTGGATGTAGACCCCAGTGCGAAACACTGCTTTTTGTGCAGCGCAGATGAAAACACCTAATTAAGTGGAGCGCAGGCTATTTTTCATGACTGTTCAGAAAACCGCCGCCAACTGAATCGGCTAAGGATGTCGACAGCCGAGAATTGCGAAAATGACGATTTCGACCGCCGAGGATCTCGAAGATGCGGATGTCGACCGCCGAGGATCTCGAAAATGAGTATTTCCACGGCTGAGGATCTCTATAACTCAGGCTCTAGCAGATGTTGACCCGAGTGCAAAAACACTGCATTTTGTAGATCGCCGGTCAAAAACTTAGTTTTCATCTTGAAGGACGTCAACATGTTTAGACGAATGTATACAGGCCATAAAACGGCCAATGTCTCACCGTCGACTGCGTACCACGCGCAGCGCGTGGTACGCAGTCGACGGTGAGACATTGGCCGTTTTATGGCCTGTAAAAATGATGTTGGTATGAAAAACTCCTTATCTCACCGTGTGTCTCAGCCGGCTCTCGGAACCGGACCTGAAATGTGGCCTAGAGTCTACAACCAGAAGATCCACTAGGTGATAGAGGATAATTTTGGTTGCAGAGGGAAGGGGAGACCTACCCACGGTTTGGGGAGGGAGGAATTCCAAAACGTGGGTTCATCTCCCCACGGTCCACAATGGGATGCAGCCCACCGTGGAACGTGGCGTTGGGATCACCCCCTTTGTGGGAACCTTTAATACGGGTCGACCGCAAGTGTCTTCGGCGTCACAACCACATAGTCCGCGGTCGACATCTGATGTGGTCTACCGCCAGCGATGGCGCCTCGAGCGCTGGCAGTGCGGTTGACGCCCGATGACACTTGCGGCCGACCGGCATGTGGCTCCGGGGTCAACGCCCACGAGTGTCTGAGTTAGAATAGCTATTAGCTGAACGGAAACCCGATGGCTGTGGCCAGACCTCATCAGGATGCTGTTGTTATTCAAAATTAGGGAAAAATAGCTACAGGAGCCAAAATTCCAGCAGCTGGTGCTATTGTGTTAAACTAGGCGGGACTGGGAGGCGCTTGTTCGGCTACTAGCGCGTAATTGTCTGGATAGCCGCCCGTAACCAATGTTCTTGGGTGAAAGGACGACCGTGAGGGGTTATTCTAAGGCATCGTTTATACTTCCGCAGGACTATCCTAAACGGGGGGGGGCGTCACTCAAATAAAAGTCAGAAATGAAATAAACCACCGATCTATAACGCTATCCATCAAAGTATTTCTTTAGAATTTCTTCAACAACAATGATTGATAGCAGCATCAAGCATCTTTTATCAGGTTTTCCATCCATCCCTATGATGTGGCTCATTTCATTTCATTTCTGATTTTAACTTGAGTGCCCCTCCCCCGTATAGGATAGTCCCACTTCCGGCGCCGAGCGGCGGCCTCGAAGTGCATTGCTATAATATCGATCGTGCCGCGTCGGGTGATCAATATTATAGGATTGCACTTCGCCGCGCAGTCCAGCGGCGGAAGTATAAGCGATACCTTAACTGCGAATCCTCGGTAGTGGGGTGCGGCGTTTCCGGTTTGGACGAATTTTTTCAAGCTCTGGAGTGGAAGAAACGCCACTAGAAGAGCGGCAAATTATATCAAGCTGAGGTCCTACTAATATTATAAAAAAACTGATAAAAACTGACCTGCATAAAATGGTCACACGTTTGCCACCTTTCCAAGGTTTCGGTTTCTGCAGGAAGATGCCTCCGCCGTCGGCGAATGGCGGCATTCTTGATACTGAACGAACAGTTTTCAGTTACGATATGCCAGCAAAAAGCAAAATGTTGAAAGGTGGTCAAAAACAGTGAAAAACATTAGAAAAAAGGAAAAAGATTTCAAAAAACGAAATCTCGCGCCACAAATCGAACGACGCTGTTTTGCGGACCTCACGCGAAACTGCGGATTTTCAAACCTCGTGGTTCAAATTTTTGAAGTTCTTGAATTTTTTTCGTTGAAGTTTCTTTCTGTCGAAAGCTTTTTGATTTTTCCTTTTTTCTTTCTAAGGATGGAGATTTGTACATAACTATTGAGTCGATAGTGGAAAACTGTGGAAGCAATGTGTGCGGAAAAATCCACTACTAGAACAGGTATAGAGCTAGTTATAATCGATAGTATTTTCTAAGTAAATTCGTCTCTCGATAATTGAAATTGATAAAATTTCAGGTCGCCTTCGAGATGCAAAGGAGATTTTTATCTACATGCACAGAAACTTTCGGGTTTCCCGAAATATCCGGGCCCACTGGCTGTTCGATCATCTCAATAAAACCGTGACGATTGAGGATTCACCGGGAGAAGTAAGTTTCCCAAATATTCCGTTGCTATTTTTAAATGTATTTTCATATATTCTAAGCTTTATTGCTCTCGAATTTACCTCGCGTGTATGGACACATTTTTTCGTTTCCACAATTATTTCGAAATCTTCTAATTTTGTCTAAGTCCTCCACTTTCTGCCCAGAAATTCTGAAAAATGATAGAATTATTCCAAATTCAGCTCAAAATCGTGTTTATGGCGTGGGGTTTTCAAAAATTGAAGTACAAATGGTGAATGTTCAACCTACACCTTGAGAAGTGGTGCTTAGAAACACAAGAATTGGATTCTTAAAGGCATTGTTTACGATAAGAAAAAGTTGCTCATTTTCTTTGCGGAAACGAAATCTTTGGATTTTTCTGTAAAAAGTAAGGACGGAATTAAGACGAAACACGGCCAGGAAGTGGGTGAAAATCTCGTTGACTAGCCGACCCACTGGATCATCCCGCCCATGTCATATAACAGTTGTCCACCGTTCGTTTCACCTGAGGAACAGTTGTCGAATTTTCGGATATTCTTCATCCCGAATGATTTGCACATCCAAGCATGTGCAATGAAGAGTCTGACTTTCAAAGGCAGTGTCCACGATAAATCTCGTTCTCAAGGTTTCATCCGTGAAGCACGAAATGTGCAGATGCTGGAGGCGATAGGGCCGAGGAAAGCAGCGAAAAAGGGCCAGAAATCGATAAGAATGGCTTTGAAAGTCATCCCAGTGCGCCTATTGTGCTTCTCTGGGCCAGTTTATGGTCCACAATTGCGTCTCGACACACTTTGCGGCCGCGCGCTATCTAGTCGGAAGAGTTTCCAGCGCCGCAGCCGCCGCTCTGTTGACTCTAGGAGGGTTTTAGAAACTTTGGAGTAAACAAAATTGGAGAAAACTATAAAAAGGCCATATTGGGTCGGCTTTGGCGCAGGAAACTCGACTGACTCGAGCGCGTGCGGCCGCAAAGCGTGTCAAGACGCAATTGCGGACCGGAATTCGGCCCAGAGAAGCACAGTACCCATCCAGGTCCGCCCCCCATTCGGACGAGCTTGTGGCGCCGCGCACGTTTTCGATAGCAAATTGCCAAGTAACTCTACCGCGTTTAGCCTTATCGATTCGCGCACATTTCGCGATTAGAGCACGCTTGCGGAAGTCAGCAGTGCCCATAAGTCAGCAGAGCCCATAATTCTTGTACACGTCTTGAACGTTAGAAACCGTTATTTTTAGCTTATTTTGAACGTTTTTCTTCACTGTTTCTTTACAATTGGTTACCTCACGACCAAACAACTTTTTTGGGTCGAACTCGAGTAAGATGTTCATCGTAAACACTGCCTTTAAAAAGTTCCAGGTGCAACAAACGGAAGTCAAAGTCACCTGCCTAAGAATTTTAAAATTTTGTTTGGACAGTTCTCCTCCGGTATATGAGAGTTTTGTGGGAACATCTTCCTAGTAACCTCTTCTTCGTGGTCGTATGTACACAAAAACATCGAAAACTGAAGTAGGCCTTTTTATCGTGAACACTGTCTTTATCGACTTACAGGGTGAATACAGCAATGAAATGAGCGTTGTGGGTATAATTCCGATGGATGGCGAACCGGACGATTATGTGGTTGGAGAGGAGTTCAGAGTCTGCTTAACCACCAAAGTGAGTTTTTTTCTGGATTTTGAGTTGTATACATAGATATTACCTCAATTTTCAGATAACCTATATCTCGCGTTATTATCGCCACGTTTTTGTATTGGATCTCAGCCCGTCGACAATTGTAGCGGTGAGAAAATTTCGTATTTTCTGCCTGAGTGCTACTGTTTTTTTATTTGACTTTGTTTACAGCAGGGGAAATATGCTCTAGAGAGCACGTAAGCGCTTGCGCAATCACAAAAGATAGGTTATATGCTCTTCCGACCTGTTACCGGTGCGCGCGCTCCTGTTGGAAAGCCGACTACCGCGTGTATTTTTTCCTAGAAGGGGGTGCGTTTGGCACGCTTAGATCGCACTACTGAGCGTCGAAGTGCATAAGCTGTCTAGCAGAATACATTTCATGTCCTGGCGGTCCTTGACGAGTGTGCATGCTCCTGGATGAAGCTAGCCTACCGCCCGCGTTTGCAAACGCGTGTTCAAAGGGTACTTCATATGCCTCGGCGAATGCTCGCTCATGCGCGCTCTTCTAGCAAACAACCTGGTTACCGCGCGGGCAATCCTAAGCGGTATTTTATGATACATTAGATGCATTGGCGACCGCTTGCTCATGCGCGCGCCTCTGGCGAAATCTGATCTGTACGTGCGATTTCCCTAGGAGTGAGCGCTCTAGCGACTGCTCATTGGTGTGCACTCATTAGGCGAAAGCATAGTTATCACGCGCATTTTTCTATGGAGGCGCACTTGTATGTTAGCGCTCTCAGAGGATGCAGATGATGCCCTGGCGACCGCTCGCTAGCCCCAGGGCGTTTTGCAGAGGCCCCACTACCGCAGACGTTTCATATTGGGAGCACGCGTAGGTCTGAGCTAAGGTAACATATCACGCCCTGGCGACAGCACATTGGGTCGCTCTTTTGTGGCGGAGATCTCATTGCCTCGCACATTTTCTACAGGAGTGCATGCGTGTTCGGTCCTACAACATTTGTTTCTCTGTTTATACTACCTAGATACTCTCGCGATGTACCGCCTGCATATTTTTTTTGTAGGAGCGTGTGGAGAATTCGCCTGACTACCGCTCTCTGGTACGCGCTCCTGTCGAAAACCCCGTTTCTGCGCAAATTCCGCAAAAGCCTGCAAATGTGCGCATTTTGGCGTCGTTTATACTTACGCCGCGGAGCGGCGCGGCGAAGTGCAATCCTGTGATGTCGATCGTGCCGCGCCACGTGATCAGTATTGCAGGAATGCAGGCGGCGGCGGGAGTATAAAGGACCCCTTTTGCAGGGTGCGTCGCATGTAATGGTAACCGTTCAGTGTTACGCGTGCTTTTTGAGGACATGAAATCAGCGGACAGGAGTATGCTGTCCGGCAAGATGCATTGGATACGTTTGATCTCTTTTTGGTGCGCGTGCATTTTTTTAGAGTGCGCGTAGGCGTTCGCAGTTCACAGGATACTCTTTACGCTTTGACTCTTGCGCGGTGAAATGCACTCGCAGCCGAAACCGCGCTAATTAGTTTCCAAGGTGGGCGAACGCGCGGATGGTCTCGTAAGAGCATTTTGATGGCCTGTCGATTGCTTACTGGTACGCATACGATTTTTCTCGCGGGAGCGCGAGTGCGTACGCGATTTCACATTGCGAGTTAGATGTTTTACGATCACTCATTTGTAGGCGTATTCCTTGCTTAAATTTCATTACCGCGCGCATTTTTTCGACGAGCGTAAGAGCGCGTGCGCCATTTTGAAGGTTGAATTAGGTGCTGCGGCGATAACTCTGTGATAGGAGCACTACGAGAAGAGAACGCATAATCACGCGCATTTCATCATAGGTGCGGACCCTTTTGTAGGCGCTCTCACAGAATTTATTAGATGATTCGGCGACGACTTATAGGTGCGCTAGCTCCTTGTGGTAATCGCGTGACCTCATGCATTTCGTCCTAAGAGGAGGCGAATTCCTTGAGCGGTCTCACAGGATACATTGGATACTCGCGCGATCGCAGTGATTTGCGCTCTTATGGCAACGCTACCGTTAGCACGCCTTCATATCGACCAGCGAACGCGTGCGCGGTCGCGCGGGGTACACCATATGCTTTGAAAATTGCGCATTCGTACGCGCGCTTTTAGCGCGCACCTCACTACCGCGATTCGATTATTTTTTGTTTTTCAGGATGAAGAAAGCAATTGCTGTTTGCATACCAAACTTTTGGAATGCTTACGGCTTAGCATGGCGTCTGTTAGCAAGAGTGTGAGTTTTTAGCCAAAGGAATTTACCTCACTTTTTTGACTTGTAGGTCAACTACACAGTCAAATCTTACTTATGTCTGCTTGGAACCCTGCTGTTAGTAGCGTCGCAGTAGTGAGAGGGCGGCCACGCAGCTCTTAGTGAGGTGTGAGTGTGTAGTCGACCAACAAGACTTTTCCAACGCATTGCTCAGAATGGACCTTAAATCTCTGATTTGGAATTTTCAGTTCACAATTCCCGGTACGAGGCGAACATTTTCTCCTCAAATTTATGTTAGTGTATGTGTATTTATTCCTTTTCTGGCCTTCGAACAGGATCTCGTAGGTTTTCTAGCTTTGTTCCTGAAGTGTGTGGCTATATTTCTGTTCCTAAGCAAGGTTTATACTCGGTCGCGGCCAAAAACATAGTATGGATTCGTAGCGATTAGACGGCTAAACAAGGACGCTTTCAGTATTGTGTAAAAGAAGATGCGTCACTGTTGGCGTATCATCGATTGTTTCCTGAGGGTTGCTTGCGGACGAAGCCATTTAGCCGACGGCGAATGGCCGAAGATTCCCGTCTCGTCCTTGAACAAGCCCGACCACGAACGCGCGAGCGTTCGCGACGCACTGTCATCATCTAATTTTTTAAGGGGTCGTTTATACTCTCGCTGCCGAGTGAAGTGCAATCCCACAATATCTATCTTGCCGCGCCGCGTGGTCATTATTACAGAAACGCACTGATCCGCGCCGCTCGGAGATGGGAGTATAAATGTCCGTTAACAGTAGACGACGCGAGTGAGCCGAGCGCTCCTCTGTGGAATCACTCTACACTGCCGCGACGCAAACGCCCGCGTTCTCCGCTGCTGAGCAATCAAATCACTCTTGCTCATGAAGTAAGTGCTTAAATGGCACGCTGCGTTGGCCGCTGCGGCGAAGTATAGTTAGGTCCTTGGATTGGTTACTCAAGAGAAAAAACATTTAAATCTCACCCATGGCTGGCGCGTGCGCCGACCCGCTTATCGATTCAGGCCGAGGGAAGGGCGCAGCTGATCAGCTTATCACGTCGCCAGCCGCCGGTGAGACTTAAACCGCCCGAGCGAGCCGATATTGAGATTTAAATGTTTTTTTCTTGTGGAAAGAAGCTACGCACCTAAATATATGTTAATAGCTACGAAGAAATTGGGAAGCTATAAGTATGACAATTGTGATTATCGATTGAGAAAACCACCTCTAGCCGTGTTCAGGGCATGCTACTTTTGTTGCGTCGCGATAAAAAGTGTAAACGCGGTCTAAGGGTTTGTATCGATTCTGTTAGGCCGGTGTCATACTCGCCACGGTAGGCGACGCGGCGTTTTGGTGATTATCCATATTTACCGAAAAATCGATACGCTTGATATGGACTGTCGCGGTTTCGCGTCGCGTGAAGTGTGATACGGATCTCAGTCTCGGCACCATTTCAATTCTCACACTCCAATGTTAACAAAAATTCGCTCAAACTTCGTTTAGAGCGTTGCTTGGCGGGCTGAGCACGGATATGAGGATAGTTTTCAGTTTTACTGTAGTTACGGTAGATATACGGTAGTATGTGCAAAGTCTCCGGTTCGATTGAAACTTGCACTGAGGGGTTTTTGGGTGTGCTGATTACGAGTCTGATGCCTGTTGTTTTTTTTTTCGGGCTTAGGACCCTAACTGACGTTCTTAAGTGGGGTTAATTATAATTTTGTACCAATCTGTATTTGTTTTAGGTGCTTGTGCAAGGAATACTGTTGACCGAGAGTAATATTAACAGTGTTCTTCATACAGTTACCCAGAAATTCAATGATCTATTGAATAGTTTATACTTTTATTCGAAAGGAATTCTGCAGAAATGGGGTACATTGAGGCGGAGACACAGGGTAGGTTTTGATTTGTCATGTTTTTATTATTGATTTAATATTATTTGAGTTTAGAACAAGTTTGATTCAACGTGTGGCGATATAGAGTGCATGGGAGAGTATGATACGGCCAGGGCTATATCGCTTTGCAACGATGGTTCGCCGAATAAGGTATGAGTGCATTTGAGGTGGCTCCGTTTGAAGGACTTGGCACTTTGTTTAGGGCAAACGCTGTTTTGTTCTTTTTTAAACTTTTTTTTATGTCATCCTCCTGGAAAATGGCATCAGGGTCAAGCGGGGTTGCGAAATTTCGCAACGGGGGTCGCAAAAATTTGGGTCCGAAAGTGAATGTTAGTGGGGATTGCAAAAATTTTGGTCTAAAAATGGGAATTCCGTGGATATCCCATAAATTCTCGATCATTTTTGGTCCCCAAGGGAAGGATCGGAGCATTCGGTTCTAGGCGCTTGGGCTCAACTACTGAATGAATTTTCGGCGTCTCACACTTATATAATCAACTATGAACTGGCCGGACTCGGGGAGGAGGGATCGCGAAAATTTTGGATTTTGGAAAAAAATGAGACGGGGATCGCTCCGATTTCGAAAAAATACGTAACGCTCCGCTTGACCGTGAATGGCATCTATCTAAAAATTCCTAGCGTCGACGCGCGTACGCTCGCCTCGCGACGCACCTCACCGGCATCAGTCATACCCGTGATGTTCAATTCCCCCAAACCTTCCTGTAGTTAGTTGGTATTCCGGTGACCACCCATGAACTTCAGTTCTCCCCTGCTCGTTCACATAGCTGATTATCTAGGAAACTCTCATGGTGTGTGCTCTCATCTAATTGTTCTCGGAGTCATGTTTGCCCAAGAATATGAAAAAAGAAAAGAAAAAAAGAAGAAAAATGGGATTCTCCAATACGTTCTGTCTATGGTGAGGTCCCTGGTTTGTTTCCTGAAGAAAACACGTTTAAATTTGAACAGCGGCTGGCGCAGCGGTTTAAATCTCACCAGCGGCTGACTGGTAGTTATCTGCCGGCCGCCGGTGAGATTTAAACCGCCAGCGCCAGCCGCGGTTTAGACTTTAATGTTTTTTCTTGAGGAAACAAGTCACGGACCTAACTATACTTCATATTGTAGAGGCCACCTATGAGGTTCAGTCTTCTACAATCGTTCCCGTAGTTGACATGTTAGGTACCACTCATGAAGTTAGTCCTTTTAATGCGCTACTATAGTAGATTTTCTAGAAACAACATATGAAGCCTGACTCCTACAGCCGGTTTCCGAGCGTTATATTCGAGGGGCACCCATGAGATCCCCTTCAACCCATTACCGCAATTAAAGTTTTTTTTGCGGTTTTCTTAAAATTCTAAATTGATCAGAAGTCCACTATAGGAATTTTCGCAGTCGTGTTGTATGTTACTTTCAGGTAGTGGCTAAAGCGGTACCTAAAAATCCACCTACTCATCCAAGGAACATTATGGACTACGTTAAAGGGGTGTGGTGAGTTGTTCATTATAAATCTACTACAAATTCTTACCCTAATTCTCTTGTTCCTTGGCTATTCATTTTGCTGCTGCTGAGGGGGCTAGAACAGATGAGGTCAGAAAACTTCTAAATTTTGAAAATGGTCTGATTACCTGGGTTGTTTTATTACTCAGGCAGTTTCAGCTGTTTAGAGCAGGAAGATAGGATAGAAAGATAGCAGGTTTAGGTTCAAGCAGTGACTCTAAGAGCGAGGTTCAGAGGGGGGGGGCGGCCAATGATTGCTCTGCTTGCTGGCCCTCTTCGGGGAAAGCAACAGGTTGCTGAAGAATCAGTTAGCTCCAATTTGTAGTTAAAGGGGTCGATTTATGCTAAGCTATTCTCGATTTTTGAGTGTTTAGGACAGTCAGCGCTGCGGAGGACGAGAATACGAACAGAAATCCTCTCTGTGATGGCTACGTTCATCCGGAATGGGCGCTGATTTTTATGCTGCGGCTGGGTCTCATCGCAGTACAAATGATGCACGAGAATACTCAATCGAGTAGGTTGAACCACTCATGTGAATGTATTTCATCAAACAGAGACGATGTTCAGATATAATTGTTATCACGGATGCTGTTTGCGGAATGCCGGATGCGAATGCATTGCAACAGCTGCTCAGCCAACTAAGGAGTTACACAGTGTCATGTTCTTTTATTCAGGTAAAATTAGACTTTTATAGGCTTGTGAGTCCAGTACACGAAATTTGAAACGTTGCGGACGAGTTTTCTCTGCGGTCAGGTCGTCGTTAGAGCGTGTTCAGCTTAGGCCACTGGAGCAGACTCGCTCGCGGATCATTGTTTTTTTTGTGTGCTGGGTTCACAATACAATTGATGAGAGCGTGTTTTGGGTATTTCCATGCCTCCTGTTTGCAGCTCCAAGGTCGGTCTCGAAGTGAGGCTTGTTTTGGTCATGTGGCCTCGTGTGAACTGTTCCACTTCCTGGCCATGGCGACATTTGGCGTGTATATTCCGAATTGTCGTTGTTCGATTGGAGTGGACATGAATGAGATTCATGAGCCGCTGGTCTGTTCTGAGGATGAAGAAGAGTTGGATGAGAATGAGTTCAAGCCTCTGAATCCGTTTCACAGGTGTGATCCTTTCCGTTCGTAACCTGGTGGTAACGTATCATCAAATGACACGATCTGATGTTATCCAGCGCTGGTTAACAAAATCTGACATCACATAACTTGTTATAGTATTATTTGTCGACATTCATCCAAACAACTCTACAGCACATTTATCAACTGACGCCGACTGACACAATTCAGCAACTGCTGTCACATTGACTAACATGGAATGGTTCTTGAGCTCCCTACAAGACCGTCTATATTTCCATGCACTTCTTGATGCAGTAAAATGCCAAGTGACACTAACCGATATCAGATGATATCGCCTAACATTGTCTTCCGCCGTCTCACATCCCCTAGCATCACTCATAATTGCATGCATAAGATTGTGCAGTTCCACGGCGTTAAGAATGACATTTCAGCATACCACTAATTTATTAGGTTTATGCAAAAGTTTCCGGACTTTTCACGACTTTTAATGAAAAACATTTATTTTAAAAACGAACAAGGCTCCCCCATTAAAAAATAATTTCCATCACATTCATGGATCCTTAGCTACCGATTGGGCAGATCATGAATTCCCGCCGCGTAGAACTCTGGCTGTTTCGAGTCGAAAAATTCTCCTAAGGTCATTTTGACTTTGTAATTGTTAGGGAACTGTTTTCCATTCAGGAAGTGCTGTATCGAGCGGAACTTATGGTCGTTGGAAGGGGCAAGATCCGGGCTATATGGAGGGCGAGGAACAACTTCCCAGCCCAAGTCCAGCAGTTTCTGTCGGGTTATCCGAGATAGGTGTGACCGAGCATTGTCGTGAAGAAGGCGAACAGAAACTGCTGGACCTGGGTTGAGAAGTTCTCCCTGACCCTCCATATAGCCCAGATCTTGCCGCTTCCGACTAACATCTGCTCCGCTCGATAGAGCACTGCTTGGATGGAAACAGTTCACTGATGATGCCGAAGTCAAAATGGCTTAGAAGAATACTTCGACTCGAAACAGCCAGAGTTCTACGCGTCGGGAATTCATGATCGGCCCAATCTGTGGAGAAGGATCCTCAAATGTGATGGAAATTATTTTGTTGGGTGGGCCTTGTTTGTTTTTGAAATAAATGTTTTTTATTCGAAGTCGTGAAAAGTTCGGAAACTTTTGCATCAACCTAATATATAACCTGTGGTATGTCAGTTGACGTTAGCTGACGACATATAGCGTGCTCTGATGTCTATTTACCTGGCATTTGTCCTTTTTTGGTGTCTAACACGTAAGGTTTGTAGTTTGTTGCTGTCATTTTTCTTAAATGACAAAAAAAAACTTCTATGCTCACTAAGAATTAATACTCTCCATTCGCATGCATTTTCCGTTTAACTCTCATTTAGGGCCTTGCTGTGCTGGTGTTTCCAGAATGCTCTCCAGGATAATGTTCACATAACGAACCTGGTAAATGAGATTAATCCAGAATTCGCGCAGTTATACAAAAAGTAAGAATTCTCTATAATAGCTTAAGAAGACCCATTGTTCGAATTAAACACGTAATTCCAGCGATGTTGTGAGACATCGGTATATTCGGTCGATTTATCGAAGTGCTCTGCATGAAATACTCTACATTCGACTGAGAGAAGGTTTCACTCTCAAACGAGGTTTGGTAGTTGATTAATTTATTTTTAGGTTTTGGGTAGAGTTTTCTTATTTATTTTAGTGAGACTGTGCGATAATGATACACGGATTATGATTGTGTTGAGTATGCCCTTCCGCCCACTGGTTTTCATTGACTACACTATAATTGCCAACTGGCCATCGGACAAAATGAGCAGGTTGTTAAGAATTCTGTTTTAAAATTTGTTTTGGTATTTTCTCCCGAAATATCGAATTTTTTTCGAAAGTACTCTCTTTGCTTCGCTCTGAATGAAATTTCGAAAACATCACGACAGGATTCTTCCACTAGTTTTTCTTGACGTTTTTTTTTCATTGTTTTCTGTTTCTGTTCATGTTTTCAAAGTTCTCAATCGATGTTCCAATTATTCTTGGGCATACATCTTTTGGTTTTCAATGTTTTGTTAGTCCTCTGCTGCAGAACTCATATCATACATTAGCTTGAGGGCTCATTTTACATATTCAGGCGATTCTCGGCCCGAGCCACATGACAGGCCGACTCATTCTCCCTAGCTGCTGGTCCACTTCTGTTGCTTAGCTCTGATACAGCCGTAGTGACTAGAGTATATCAAACGAATAAAAATTTTCGAATATTCGAATAAACGAATAATTCGAAAAATTGACTGCGAATATTCGAATAAACGAATTATTCGAAAAACGACTTCTCCGAATTTTCGAATAAACGAATTATTCGAAAAATAGACTTCTCCGAATATTCGAATAAACGAATTATTCGAAAATTTGACTCTTCCGAATAATCGAATGATTCGAATACGAATAATTCGAATATTCGTCCAAAATCGCGAGTATTCGAATAAGAAGTAAGGACCGAGTACGCATAATCAAACCATCGTTCGCGGCACTTCCAACTTTCTTGACCTTTTTTTGTATAGTATTATATAGATAAAAGCTATGCCAATGTATTATACTTCCACGAAAAAGACGCTCCACATTATATCATAAGAGTATTCAAACTAACATGGTTCTAGTAGTTGTCTATGAGTAGTTGTTAAACGACACGATCAAATTCTCCGGATTTTCTAAACAATATCTACCAACAATATCCGAATTTCCTATCAGTTTAGGGTGCTATCTGAGTGGGGGGGGCATTGTTGTATCGCACATGACCACGCCCATTTTTCCGTACCGCAATCACTCCTGATTTGCGCGGGGGAGGGAAAACCCGGGTAGGTGCTCAAATTTAGGGCGGCACGATAAAATGGGCGGGGCCAAGTGCACCCAGACATAGTAACCCCCCACCGCTAAGATAGCACCCAGTTTGGTTGGAGACATTTCACCTCTGCAAAAATATAAGGTGAATGTTCAATAAGAACTGGCTCAAAGCTGCAGCGATTGACCTAAATTCATGGCAACTAAAGGCAGTGTTCATGATGATTTTCGTCCCCGAGTTTTTGACATAAAACAATGCGTTGGCCTCCAGGTGTTTCCAAAATTACGAAGAAATGGCGAGAAACGCACTAAAACGTCTTATTTCAGTGACATTATTCTCTGGCCTGGACTAGTTGTCCGATTGGATGAACATGTTCACGGTGGTTGTCGCCGGTAAAAAATGGGGCTAAAAAAAATTTAAGAATATTTCAAGCAAAACTGTATTAGTTAGGGTGTGAAGGAAAGAAAGGGGCAACAAAAAGCGGAGAATCTCAAAGGACGGGTCCACAAAAGATTTCATTGTCACAACAGTCAGTTCCTGTGAGAGTAAAGAGTTGGGGCGAGAGTAAAGGATTTCGTGCCCTTCTGGTGCGTTTTTCTCAATTTCTTCGTCATTTCAGTTCTACCCGGGGACCAAACAAACGATTTAGCTATTAATCTCAGAATCGAAGATTATCGTGAACACCGCCTTCAAAGGCATCGTTTGCGCTGAAAACCAATTGCCATTTTTCTGGCTCAATTTCATCAATGAGTTCGGTAGACCACACTGGTAAACTCCGGCGCGTCAAAAACTTAGGATTATGAGGTTGGAAGGGGTTAAAGATGAAGATCCGCCACCAGTTCTCACCAGTCATCTAGCACTTTTTCGTAGAATGCTGATGCGACAGTCAAACAACATGAAAAACTGTTACGGTACAAACTCGACATGCAGAAAAACCGAGAAAATGACAGTGACAAGGCCTCCGAACGCAGAAAAACTTCAAAAACGATTTTGGCGCGAATTTTTATTTCATATTTACAATGTGTTCCGAATGAATTTTGTTCACAAATGAAGTATTTTCATGGGCCCCTTCGACGTTTTCGTTCACTAGAGAGGCCAATCTACACAAAAACATTAAAAAATAATATACGGTTTTCTGCGCGTACGATGCCTTTAAGTATTACGTAATGTCTCAAGCAGCGTACGGTACCCGTTTCTGGAACCTCCCACGACTCTGTTTCGGACATACTCCATCAGATGAAAAACAGTATCTGTTACGTCTGCCCACAAATCCGGTCGTGAGCTAGGTACTCCACCACTAGGTTTCTGCCTATCTCATGTTTGATATAGGAGTATTCTGATTATATTCAAACTTTCTACCAGTTTGATTAGAGACATTTCACCTCTAGACCTCAAAAAATGGACATGCATGTGCCGTAGACTCTGCTTCCTATTTTTCTAAAATTATTCGTTTATTCGGCCGAATATTCGAATATTGGGCCTTTTGAATAAAACGAATTATTCGAAAAATTGACTTTTCCGAATATTCGAATAAACGAATAATTTGAAAGTTTGACTCTTTCGAATATTCGGATAAACTAATTATTTGAAAAATTGGCTTTTTCGAATAGTCGAATAAACGAATAATTCGAAAATTGACTTTTCCGAATAATCGAATCATTCGAATATTCGATTATTCGTTTATTCGGCCGAATATTCGTTTTCCGAATATTCGTTGACATAGTCTAGTAGTTACCGGTTAATTTCGATTATCACCAGCAGCGGAGCGGTGGGCCTCGGTGAAATATAACTAGTGATAAGGAGGTTTCGACGAAAAAGCCACCGCTCCGCGCTGTGATAACCGAAAACATGAGTTCACTTGGAATGAAACAGAGTCTAACTGGGCGGACTGGAGGAGCCCGACAGCAACAGGGATGGCCTGTAGATTGGGAGAATGACTGGAATGAACGGTGAGGCAGCTTTGATCCTGTTTAGTGCGACTAGGGGCTGAAATTCGTCTGTGTACTCCTGTTCTTTCTCGAAAGCTTTTTCAATTTTTAAGGACCTCATTAATATTCGTTCTTTATTTGTTGCGCATTTTTTTCAGGAAGCTGTCGTTTTCATGTTTGTTTTCGATTTGAGCATCAGGGCTGAGCTTTGTCTCGTTCATGGCCTTCCGAAATCGTTTTTTCGAATGCTCAATTTTTTTTGCTGGACGATGTTTCTAGCTCTTCCTAAAAAGTTTTAGATTGCGATTTTGTTTAGCCAAAAAATTATTTTATTTCGCGATCTTTTTTTATGAATTTCGATTTACTCTCAAAGAACCACTTGTTGTTTGTAGGGCTTGCTTCAGATTTCCGGCGAGGTTTTGCAAAATAGTGTTTTGGTATCATTCATTCATTCATTCATTCATTCATTCTTTCGGGTGGTCGTCTTGTGGCGCCAAACAATGAGGGGGGTGGACGGGTCGGAGGGAGGGACTATGCACTGCTATTGGTCGGCGCCACTTCGGCAACCAATAGTGCTGCTTAGTCCTCCCCTCTGATCCAGGGTCAAGCGGGGCGTTGTGTAATTTTCCGAAATCGAAGCGACCCCCCTCCCGGCCATCTTTTTCTTCCAGAATTCAAAAATATTGCGATCCCCAGAGGTGTAATTTTTGACACATTTTCTGCAAAAATTGTTGAATTTTTTGGTAGTGGAAAGTGAGTTCCATTTATTCCCTTCTGCAAATTTTAATTTTTGGTCCGAAATTTTTGCGATCCCCCTAACCTTTAATTTCCGGCCAACAATTTTGCGACTCCCCTGTTGAGAAGTTTCGCAACCCCGCTTGACCCTGCTCTGATTCGCCCAATTTTATCACTGTTTGGCGCCACAAGACGGCCACCCCATTCATTCATTCATTCGTTCATTACATGATCATCGTCTGGTGATACACAAAGACAGCAAACGTTGGAAGAACACAAGGTTGGAGCATTGGAAGCGTATCGCAAGGTACCTGAGTTGACCACAAAACTCAGGGGTCAGGCAGGACCAGGGTTGAGCAGGCCGTTGCGACCGGTGACCAAAAATTTACGACCCCCCATTGGTGACCAAAATTTTTACGAACTCCCCCCCCCCCTAGAATGGAGGAGTGGCCACCTTTCCGAGTGGTTTGGAGATAAACCTCATTTTTTTCCAAAAATTCTACGAAAAAAATTCCCCCCCCTCAAAATTGTCATTTTTTTCATAAAATTTTTCCAAATTTTAACGACCCCTCGTTGCGACCGGTCGCGAGCCTGCCCAACCCTGGGCAGGACTCGAACCTGCATGGCATCGCTTTCCGGGTGAGACCGTTACCGTTGCACTAGCAAAATCGTTTCTGATTCCCTGAGCTGGTTTATAAGAACTGCGTAGTCCCAACGGCAATCACACAACAGCGGATATGATCTGGTTAAGCACAAATCGGCATCAAATCTAGTTCAGCGGGTGTTGGTGGTGTAATGGTAACACTCTTTCCTGAAAAGCGACGCGATGCGGGGTCGAGTTCTGCCTTACCCATGAGGGCGAAAAGTTCCTTGAAATCGCTCTTCGATATTAGAATCATTTTTGAGGGCGATCATGACTATTGAGAAACTTCGTATCATTTTTTTCTCAAATTTTTTCTTCTCAGAACCTCTTGACTTGTTTTTTTTTCAACTTGAGCTCTTTCTAGATGTTCAGTTTGCTCTGATTTTAACCGGTACACTCAATCTTTGAACTCCAATTCTTGCTTGTTTCTCTTCTTATTCAGGGTCAGATCTCATCTGAAAATCCAGGTTTTTTTTTCAAATTTTTTTTCAGCTCTGTTATCTGTTGAGATGAAAACCATTGTTGAAAATTCATTTCAAAATTATTGATCATCTGAACCCATTCGCTCTCAATATTAGCATTCTCGGGGGTAGTTTATACTTCCGCCGCCGAGGGGCGCGGCGAAGAGCATTTCTATAGTATCGAGCGTGCCGCGCCGCGTCATCAATAAGGGGTCGTTTATACTACCGCCGCCGAGCGGCGCGACGAAGAGCATTATTGTAATATTGATCACGCGGCGCGGCACGATCGACACTATAGGATTGCAGTTCGCCGCGCCGCTCGGTGGCGGAAGTATAAACGATGCCTAAGGATTGCACTTCGCCGCTCCGCGACCCCTAAACGTAACCTTATGTTAGAAAACCTTCACTTATTGTCTGTCCATTAGTTTTCGAAACTACTGGAGTGCACTTCCTTACGAAAATTCATATATTTTCTAAAGTTTTCAAGCATTAGTCCGTTATTTTGAGTTCTTCTTTGGCACTGTTGAACTTCCCAACTTTGAAGCTGTGCTTCAGTACGGAAAACTTATTCTTGGAGTTCCTGGCTAGAGAAATCGGTTCAGAATACTTTTGAGTTAGACTTTTCCTTCACAATTTCTTTTATTCGGTCTTTGGGTAAGGAAACCTCATCCTTCAATTATCTACTTTCAAATTTAAAATAGATTGAATTTTTCATTAAAGTTAAATAAATCAAAACTCAATCTTCCATTTCGTAGTCGTAAAGTGAACGAAAAAATTGAAGAACAACTAAACAGCTTTTTGAAAAGTAAAGTTTTTTGAACCAAAAAACGGTTTTGTATATTTTAGAGAGGACGTGACGATAGATCTCGTCATACAAGCTCCGTATAATGAGCTGAAAGATCTGTTGTCCGAAGGCCAGTTTCCGAACGCTGTGAGGCAAAAGCTTGTGAAATCACTGCGGAATCTCATCGATGAGTGAGTATAAGATTTTTTCCTGCCTCGACTTTGATAATATTTCCTAATCTAATGAGTTTTGTTATTCATATATAGTATTCTGGAAGCTGACCGCGTGTTACTGCATATTCATGCCTTCAACACCGATCCAGTTTTCTATCGTATTCCAGTTGGAGTATCGACGAAGATACCGATATTCACCGTTGAGGATAAGACGAAGGAAATGAGTGTCTTCTTCGGGTGAGGATTTTGTTGCATTTGAAAAGTTTTGTAAGTTGTTGGAGAAGTATTAGGCCGGATCTTATTTACTACGGCCTACGACAGCGACAGTGCGTATCAGGCATATCGATTTTCAATTGATATTGATATTAAGTATTGATAGATCCGCGTCATTCGTCGCTGGAAGTATGATCCTGGCCTTTCTCAATTGCCATTCCCAAGAAAATGCAACTTTTAGGACTTTTGTCTTTATGTTTTTGGGCAGGTAGGCCGAGGAAGTAGAGAAGTATAGCCAAAGGCACTCAAAACAGTCACTTGAAAAGCATTAAATTTCCCGCTCACGTCCATTTAGTGTGATTGGTTTGACAGATTTTGTAACGTTGGAGATGGTTTCACGGTTTAAACAGTATGCACGGCGAGCCTATGGTTACCCGTTGATAACTTATTCTCTTTCAGACTGGAACGCGAAAATGCTAAAACGTTTGTCGGGTTTTGGAGCTCCTTATGCCAGCTAAATGAGAAATCCTGGTATGTGACTTTGTAGAAGTGTATTAGAGAAGCTGTAGTAATTCTACTCTCATGTTCAGCTCTATTCTGAGGGTTTTTTAAGGCAGAAGTGGGTGCATATGCATGCTGAGAGGATAGTGTTGAGAAGTTCGAATTTGCCGTTCAATATGTTTGGGGCAAAGAATGATGTCAAGGTAAGTGAGATGACCTGAGGCAGGGTGGGAAACTACCTGATAACAACGGTATTTTTCAGATTGATTGTCATGTAGCTGAAGAAAAGCTGCATGAGCTGCTCAGTGAACAGAGTTCATTCTGCCTTGTACAGAGGCAAACATATGTGACGTTTGTCTACGGGTCAGTATGTTTGAAAGTTGCCCAGTTCAAACTGTAGAATGCTGCTTTTTTGATAGTTCTCACTGCTTAAGATTGCTAATTGGAGAAAGCGGCTTCAAAAATCAGAAGTTCAAAGAAAAATTCAGGTGTATTGGCGTATATAAGTCTGAAAAACTTCATTTGTCTCACAATTACTGTCTGTTGCGACGTTTGCTATAATATGCTCAGAGTCTTCATATCCGTCTTGGGGCATCGGTTGTCACGGAGTGACAGTAGCCGCTAGTTCGACGATTAATACACCAGGGGCAGCATGCACGAACACTTTTGAGGAGGGCAGGGAGCCGCTACGCGTCACACACGCGAAGCGTCGGACCAGAGGTGACCTGAAGCAAATGTCGTCCTCATTGCATGAAGGGTCGAGATCACCGCGCACGGCAAATTTCTGTCCTTCCCTGAATATTACATCAAATTCAAGAAGTTATTCAAAATACGTTTAATTATCAAGGAAAGGCTAAAAAGACAAAGGTATACGCACGGTTGAAACCGAAAGATAGGCACTAAGGCGTGGAATACGCCGTGCTTAGTGAGGCTGCGTCTCTAGTCAATGTGGACGTCATGTGCTTAAAGTTAGTGTCCACTATAAAATTCGTTTTCTCATTTTCGTCGAAAATAGAAAGGTCGGTGGATCACTTCGACATTAGCGTCGAAAAAACTAACAAAAACGGGCTTAGAAGAGCTTCACACAGCCCTCAATGCGCTCGCGCAAGGCCTTTCGCAGGGTTGAGCAGGCCGTTGCGACCAGAGAGAAAAATTTTGCGACCCCCCTGGTGACCAAATTTTTACGAACCCCCCCCCCTCTGGGATGAAAAAATTATCATGATCAAAATTTTTACGAACCCCCCCCCTCTGGGAGGGAGAAATGGAATTCCATGAAATGAATTCCATGTAATACTTCCTAAGAATTCCATGAAATGAGATCGATTTGTGAAAGCAGAATCATCCAATTCTCACTTGGATTCTGAGTGCCCGCCCCCCCCCCTACTAGTTTTGCACCAAAAAATTACAAAAAATGCTATTACTCACCCCTAACAGAGACGAAGACGATACACAAAACTACCAAGAAGGACATTTTCAGTTGAGATCAGTTAGTAAAGCAACAGAAAAATAACGAATTAATGAGTTATCTGAAAAAAGCAATAATTACGGTAAAAAGGTGCAAAAAAAAACAAATGTATGCACAAAACGAGAGAAATTAATATTTCAAGACGATGAATGTGAGATAGTCTGGTAAAAAAGAAGAAAAGAGGTTAAGAAAGGGAAGGTTCAGAAAAAAAATCGGAAATTATCTTTTGAAAACTTTACTTTCCCTCCAAAACGCGCGCGCAACGCGGGCGCGCATTAGAGCACGCATAGGGAGGCTTAGTACTCAATACGGCTTTTTTAAAAAGAGGTAAAGCGACGACGCTCACTGGATTTGAGTTGTATTCATTACACTGCACTGTTATACGATCGGAATCGTTTCAAAAAATGCCGATGACCGCCTTTCAAATGAAAAAAAAAATAGTTGCGGCAGTTAGCCCCGGGTCGCAACGGGGGATGAGCGCCGGTCGCATAGGGGATCGGCTCTAAGAAGGGATAACTCCGCGAAGGTAGCGAGTTATGCGGACTTCAAATGACCAAATTAAAGGGAATTTTATGTAGATTTCAGATCTTTTTTGGAATTTGAAAATTTTCACTTTCAAGTGATTCTCACCGTTGCGGCGCGTTTTTTTGAGCACAGAGAAGTGCGTGAAGACGGTGCATATGACGGTTTAACTCTGTCTAAAAGTGATGTAGCGTTGAAAGACGCGGAACTAGAGTGAATAGTATTGTTTTTACATAAGTAACTCGTAGAATGTGCTTTTTTTTAAATTTACGTTGAATTTTACGAACCCCCCCCCCTTTTTTCTCGAAAAAAAATCCGAAATTTTTACGACCCCCCCCCGGTTGCGACCGGTCGCAAGCCTGCCCAACCCCGGCCTTTCGCGAGGAGAAAGGCTTTGCGAGAGCGGGATTAGGGTCATACAGGGCTCTCCTGTGGCCGTTTTTGTTCGTTTTTTCGACGCTAATGTTGCAGTGAGCCACCGGCACTCCGATTTACGACGAAAGTAAGAAAGCGCATTCTATCGTGGATTTTGCTCTTAGGGTCATCTCTGGCACGACGCTCCGCGCGTAGGACGCGAAGCGGCTCCTTGCCCTTCTGATTAGCGCTCATGCATGCCATCCCAGTTTTCTTGCTTAAGGCAGTGTTCGCGATGATTTTCTTCCCCGAGTTTTTCACATAAAAAGAGCGTTGGCCTCCAAGTGTTGCCAAACTTACGAAGAAACGGCGAGTAACACATTAAAACGTCGTATTTCAGTGACATTCTTCTACAACATGGACTAGTTGTCCGGTTGGATGAACATGTTCATGGTGGTTGTCACCGGTGGAAAATTGGGTCAATCGAAAATAGAAGAATATTCTATGCAGAGCAGGATTAGTTAGGGCCCTAAGGAAAGAACGGAGCAATAGAGAGTAGAGGATTGCTACGGAAGGGTCCACAAATGATTTCATTGTCAAAACAAACACTTCCTGTGATACTTAAGAGGCGGGCGATACTTACAGATTTTGTGTACTTCTGGGGGGTTTTCTCAAATTCCACGTCATTTTAGTTCTACCCGGGGGTCACTTATCAATATAGCAAATAATCTCAAAATTGAATATTATCGTGAACACTGCCTTTAAAGGCACAGGACACCCAAAAAATTAATTTTCAGATTTCATACTTATCTTGGAGAGAGCCACACGCTGATCACGGTGGTATCTTTAAAAACGTCCAAGACCCCATTTGAACAGAGTTATGGCTCTTCAAAGATGCCAAGATTTTCAGGGTGAAAAATTGGTGGACGAGTTGTCTCGAGCCTGTATTTCTGTTCATTCGCAATCATCGCGTGAGAGAAAGCCAGGATAAGGAGACAATCCGGTTATGGACTGAAGAACAACGACTTGTTGGAATTCATCCATCCATCGAGCCGCTATCGAGTTCGAAAATCTGTTAGGGGGTCGGGCCTGTGGTGGTGAGCGAAGGGGGCCGGGCCTGTGGTGGTCGCTTATATCTCGCTTATTTGGAGGAAATGAGATCTGGCATTTGGCACGTGTTATACAAGAGGGGTCTTCTACACAATTACATGAAAATCTCAAAATTCGTATGTGAGGGTGTACTGTGCCTTTAAGGCAGTGCTCGCGATGGATATAATGTTCGAGTTCAACTCAAAAATGAGGTGGATCAGTTGTGAGCTAACGAATAGTGAAGAAACAGCGAAGAAAAGCGCACAGAATGAGCTAAAATAGCGGTTTATAAGGGCGTGGACGAGCTTACGGGCCCTGCCAGTTTCCGCAAGCGCGCACTAATGGCGAATTGTGCGCGAATCGATCAAGCTAGACGTGGCGGAGTTTCATGGCAATTTGGCTTGGAAAATGTCCGCGGCGTCACTAGCTCGTCAGAGCGCGGCGCGGGGTGGGCTAAGGAGGCTTGCTGGGCTAACGAAATCTCCTTTTCGCTGCCGTTCTTGTCGATTTTTGGCCCATTTTCGATGCTTTCTTTGACCCTATCGCCTTCAGCATCTGCCAGCGTAGTGTTTCACCTTGAAAACTCGAAAGCTAGGTAGTCGTGAACACTGCCTTCATGTCAGCCACGCGGAAACCGAGTATTTTGCATATTGAATGTGTGTGCTAGGCCCTTCCACCCCTGAACGCTCACTACGCTGTTTACACGCCTTTATCCACAGACCATAGTTAACTCCGGGATCGTTTTGAACAGACAGGAAAAACTCCAAAATACAATTCCACCCACGCGTCAGGAAACGGACCTTGCCCATCTGAGAAACGGTTATAGGACGAAATCTAACCACTAGACGAACTTATGAAGGTGTATTATGAAGGTTTTTTTTAAATGTGAAGTGGATACGTTGTTCAAGTACTCTTCTCCTGTGTGACTACGAATGGTCTCCTAATGGCTCCTCCTGCATGGCATCCTAATCTCTCTCCTAGTGGCAAGATACCTAAATGACGAATAGTGTGAATATGTGATCCGGTTCTAGAGTACTTAGACAGTAGGTGCGGGCGGATCGCTGGCTTTTGGGGGGCGGGGTGAAATCCCTCCCCCACCATCCGCCCGCCAGTAGCCAGCGATCCGCCCTTCAGTAGCCAGCGATACGCCCGCCAGTAGCCAGCCATCCTTCCGCCAGTAGCCAGCGATCCGCCCGCCACTAACCAGCGATCCGTCCTCGATGCCACATGTGGGGTATTCCGATGGTTCCCACCACGGTCTCCGTGTGCGGGACCACCCCCTCCCCCTAGCGGTGGGGGCCATCCCCTCAGCTGCCAAAAATTATTCTCCAGCTTCTGAGTGATCCTTTGAAGGAGACTTGAGGTCACCTTCTAGGATCGGCCTCGAAATGCCGATGCGTATGAACAATCAGTGCGATGAAGCGCCTTTTATACCCTTCGGTTCGCTTACTCTGCGCATGATACTGATACCGGAAAAGAACTCGTCAATGATTGACAAGTTCCACCGTGTAAATTTTGAGCGGGCGGATCGCTGGCTATCAGAGCCCTGGCGGGCGGATCGCTGGCAGGTTGCGGGAGAATCGCTGGCTATCAAAGCCCTGGCGGGCGGATCGCTGGCAGGTTGCGGGCGGATCGCCGCTTTAGAGCTTGCCGGCGATCCGACCGCTAGCGTGATCAACTTTCCCAGGTGCCACTATCCGCTCGCCAAAACGCAACGATCCGCCCGGCGAGGCCACGATGGGCAGCGATCCGCCCGCAACTTGCCCAGCGGTCTGTCCGCACCTATTTTCTGAGTAGTCTCTGTACACTGAACTTCAAACAGGTCTGAAAATGGGATTGCGTACTTCTGAAAATAGTTCTGGGTTTTGAACCTGGGGAAGTTGCGTATTTATGGATCCTACACCACTAGTAAAAATTACCATCTCTGCTGTCCAACAATAGTTTTTTTGTAGGAAGAATAGCGATGTGCCTGTCTATTTCTACATGATAAAAGTGACGCTAGAGGCGCCGTGCCTAATCCTTAGAACAGCATTTCTCGGTGGAATAAGCAGCATTGAGCGTAGAAATGTAAGTTCGTTTTTCGGAGTGTTGTACATCTTTTTACGAAACACCTATGTACAAATTATGAAGGTGGTTGATGCCTTACGCCGTCGTCTTCTGGATCTTCGAGTGGTGGTTGATGGAAATAAGACGGTAGGTTTTGTTTGTTCCCGATCTAGGCAGCCAAAAAGATTACTTTTCCTTCAAGGAGGCGCTGTCGGTGATTCGTCGGCCGCTTGAAAGGATAATGATCCGCTATCGGTCAATCCCTAAAGACCTGCTGACAATAGTGCGGGTTAGAGAGGATGAAGCTGCACTGGAGGATCCGAAGCTGCTCATTCTGCATAATGCCATCAGCAAGTATCTGGAGTGTCGGTGGGTGAGAGAAGCAGGCGATATAAAGTCTGTCCGAACGGGAGTGTCCGCCCATGCGGTCGGCTTGCGTGTGGAGCGGCGTTGCGAAGTCTTTATTTCGGACAACACCCCCCCCCACATGCAAAAAAGCTGATCGGGATGCCATTCACTATTCGTCAAATAACACTGCTGATCGATCTCCAAGTCCGAAGAATGCCGTCGTGACAGCGCTCGACACGTACGCCAACCGCGTAGGCGGACAGTCTCTTTTGGACGGACTTTGAAACCACAATTGCAATCTTGGGTCTTTTCTAGGCGTCGCATTTGGAATCTTCCGCAGCTACATATGGTAAATGACCGAACGACTCGCGCCACAGCAGAGTATATACTCAGCGTTTTAATGCAACGACGTCTGTATGAGGGCTTTCGTGTTGCATGGACGCATGAAGGCATTGTTGGGTTCTGTCGTCAGGTGAGAAGATAGTGTGGACTTCAGTGATTCTTGGGTATTATTGGACACGAGAGGGACCGCTCATAGCTTCACCAGGCCAACATAAGGAGCGCAGCGGGCGGATTGAGGTCAATAGAGGGTTTGGCAGACTGATCGCCTATCCAGGTGATCTTGTTGGTCGATGGGGAAAGAGTCCCGTCAGAATGTCGGATAGTGAGGATCGTGCTGGGTTTACGTCGACCTGCGATCAGCCCGTAAAGCCCTCCGTTGACAGTGATTCGCCCGGCGTTCGCCATCAGCTTGAAGAGGTTTTGAGCGCCCTCCTCTCATCAGGCAGTTCTCAGCCCCGAGCCGCCTAACAGCTCGTCTCGTTCCTCCAATCTGCGGGTGCGCTTCTGTTCTTATCAGGGCCACTGCCGTTGCTGTTCGGGCTTTTTCAGTCCGCTCTTACGGTGGCCCGGAGGTTGGGAGAACGGACCGAAATGTCAGGTGACTCCGATTCCTGTTGGGCTTGGGGCCAAGAATCGTCTGAGAAGAGTTGGAGTTGAACCTTTTCCAGTCCTCCCGTACATCAGCAATAGTGGCCCGGAGGTTGGGAAAACGAGCCGAAATGTCAGGCAATTCCGATTTCTGTTGGGCTCGGGGCCGAAAATCGCTCAAGAAGAGTTGGAGTTGCTGTTGGAAAATTCTCCGTGAAAGCGATTGGGAGCACGAGATGTGATTTTTAGGTGATTGTACAGTCTGGTCCAGCACTTCAGCAGTATGTCATCTTTCCACCAACGAAGACTGACCTGAAAATGAGTTTCGATCGGGAGCGGTTGCCGAGTCTTTCAGAGTCAGTGCATTGATAGAGTAGCGTGACTACAAAGGAACCTCGTTACGCTTCGTCGACGCGACACCGCACACTTGCCGTTTGTTCGGGATTGGTAGTGTTTTTTTTGAAGATTGTACTTGAAAATTGAGAAAAAAGCCTTTACTCGTAATATTTAAAGAATCAGAAACAAAAATGAAGCAGAACAAACGTGAAAAAAACCTTAATTCAACCAGAATACCAGCTGTGCTTTCGATCTATGGCGAAATCTGGCAAAGTGCCATGTTTTCCACCGTAATAACGGTAAATTGTCGAAAAAACTGAGTTTGTCCCGTACAGACGAAATCACATATTCAAAAAGATACGGTTTCTTCCGGTTTTTTAAATGTTTCTTGGTTGACAAGCCCCTCGCAGCGAAGATTTTTTGCTGCATGTTTCAACTATGCTGTTTAGAAGCATGGCTTTCAAAGAAGCATGGCCTTCTATGCTGTTTAGAAGCATGGCTTTCAAAGAAGTCAGTTTCTATGGTCGTGGTGTCAGTCCCTGAAAAACCACAAAAAAATCGTAAAAAATAGTAAATCAACTTCACACCGGAACGATTTCTGGACAGATTTGTAAGAAAAAAAAACAGGTAAATAGAAATTTCGAACGGATTGCTCACTTCAGCTCACCCGGCGACGAAAAAAATTGGGTAAGTGCTGTGCATACGTGACATGGGAGAGGTTTAGGCTGTGGTCAGATCTGTAAGCGTTGATCCAAACAGGTGATGGCTGGAGTCTTGCCTGGAATGGCTGGGGTCCAGCTAGATATCCTGTTACTTATAAGCTTCCTATAAGGAAACTGCTGTTAGTGAGCCTGGCCATTCCAAACGAAATGTACTTGTTTAGAACCATTTTCGAACGAGAAGCCCGAATATGCCCATCGTTGCTGCCTAGACCCACTCTGACAAAAGTTATAAGCGTTTTTTTTTTGAAGCTTCGCGGCAAGGTAAGGTACATGGAATTTTTAGGGTGCTTTTAAATTTTTCTCCGGATTTTGCTAAAAACATGTATGTATGGGTAATCTGGGGTGCAGAACACGAATCTGGGGTTTGCTTGCCTAAAGTTCAAGGTTTACTGTAGGTTACGGGGGGTAACATGCCATTTAGGATGCAAAACCTGCTTCAATATTCGAATAATCGACAAATGGACATTGAATTCGTATTCAGCACCCAAATAACCTCTACATAGAAACTTTGAGACAATTCTAAGACTTTGACCAAACTACCGTATGCCCACCGTCATCTACTGTAAGCTGTCAACAATCGATAAATCGACATCATATTCGTGTTCAGCACTCCAAATAACCCCAGAAGAACGATTTGAGCCACATCTGTCGCTACATTCCGGAAATCGTCAAAAGTCGCGTTTTGCCATCGAATTCTCCCCGATGGGAATCAGGGGTGTGCGGAAATTTCTTAAAAAATTTCAGAATACAGAAAACAGAAAATCGAGTTTGTCAGAAAACAGAAAGGCCAAAACGGCCAGAAAACAGAAAATTTTCAGAAAAAATACTTATTGAATTTTAACTTTTTTTTAAGAGGAAAGAGAGTGTATTTCTGAACATCTTTGCTAGACCTGTAATACAATATCTACGAGTTTGGACGAATAGCTAATAAGACATTGATAGTAGCGATGCCACGTCAATGACAGGTAGATCATCATTGAAGGCACTTGCTCTGAGAGTTCTAGCCGAGAAATAGCCCACTAGGCTCCACAGCGGTTCTTGATGTGCTATTTCTCGAATATATCTAGATTGTTTCTCGATTATTAGGCGGCTAAGATCATGTTGTCCTCGAAATAGTCTAGAAGTAGCCGAGCAATAACCGAGAAATAACCAAAACGTGACAGGCACACCAACACACGACGCGGCCTTTCTCGGCTTGCCGAGCAGCCGCCTTGGCCTCCTGCAGCTCGGCGGGCTTCCTGGTGCTGCGCGGGATCCAAGTAACGCAAACTTGGGTAGTTCAACTGAGAGCGGTGTTGACACCCAAATCATACCTCAGTAATGCGTCGTGTATTTGCCGTTCAGTTCGCAAAGTGCACCCCAAGCAAGTGTTTGAATCATGTACCGCTGTCAGCAGCAGCTGCTGCTGACAGCAAAGGTTTGCACTCAATCTTTGTCCTGGGATGCAACCCCTATTCTGCCGAAGTACTGAGTTGGTGAGCAGGGTTCTCGATAAAATCAGTTGCTGAGTTCTCTTTATGAGAATGCAGGTTTCACTATCACAAAAGTGAGAAAAGTGAAAAGTTGCCGGAGAAACGCACAAAAGCAGCTCAGAACAGCTGATTGGTGGGTTTGCGCACGCCCCAACCAACACGATTCATATAACTAAAGCCCCTTTCACAGTCTGCCGGACGACGCCGTCCGGCACGTTAAAGTGAGCCGCAGTGCGAGGGAAGCTGCGGTGAACAACCGTCAGTTCCGACTCTTCTAAACAAAATGTAAGGCGAAAATAAACCGTTCTAACCCGTCATAACTTGATCCGATGTCGTGTCAATGATTTCACCGCACTGAGACGTCGGTCGGCCGACACCGCAGTGCGGGGTGCACGGACGCCGCAGTCTTATCTTATAACATGCCGGACGGCGTCGTCCGGCAGACTGTGAAAGACCCTTAAGTGCTGGTGTTTTCGTATAGCAACCTACTCTTGATTAGGCGGAAGCGGCAAATGCCGCGCAATATCAGTAGAAAAAGCTTGATACCGTTACCGAGCATCTGATTTCTCATTTTTCTATTGATAATCCGGGGCATTTGCCGCTTCGCAAAAGTATGAATAGGGTGTAGCAGCAAGGCGGAGGACGGCAAGACAAACATACATAGGAATTTGGTTGATTGGGCAAGGTGACAACCAGCAATGTTTTGTTCCTGAGCGCTTTTCCTCCGAGTTTTCACCTTTATATTTTCAATTTTGTGATGATCATGTCTCCCTTCTCATGAGGATACCATAACAACTGTTTTTTTATGGCGAACCCTACCTTTAGCAACAATTTCACCATTGAACACAAATAAGAACAAAACCACATAAACGACTTAACAAGCTGCACTGTCCAATAAACCTGGTTTTCGTTGATTTTTGCTGATTTTTTTCTGATTTTTGCAAGTTTTTCCAGAAAACAGAAAGGCCAAAACGGCCAAAAAACAGAAATCAGAAAACAGAAAGTTCCGCACACCCCTGATGGGAATCTGTGAACGAATACAGTGGAAAACTTCGGAAAATCGATAAATGAACCTCAGATTCGTGATCAGCACCCCAAATAACCCCCCCGAGCGAATTTTTAGTCAAATCTTGATTATTTTTCTAAAACGCTTCGAGAGCCCTGTAATCTTTCTTGGTGTAAATAAACACCCAACCGAAAATCCGTACAAGTCCAAAACGCTGTTAGTCTGCCCAAAGTCTGGAAAATGTTCCTTCACCCAAACTTTGCTTAGTGGTGTAGTTTTGGGCGCTGAACACGAGTATGAAGTCCGTTTCCGGATTTTCTAAAAATAATGCGCTTTTTGGAGGGTACAATTTCAGAGTGGGTCTAGGCAGCTGCGATTGGCATATTCGGACTTTTCGTCCGAAATTGAATCTACAAAAGTACATTTCATTTGGAATGGTCACTATGACTTATTGAGGTTCCCTTGTGAGTCAGATTTGGAGTTCAGGTTCTAGGTTTTCAATGCTCTTGCAGCTATTAAGGGACCGGAAAGTAATGTCGTTTCTGCGCATGTCATAAATTGGTTGACGTTTTGTATTGAGTTTCACAAGAGAAGTGTTGCAACAGTTCTTACCAAAAACATTTGCAATGTTCATCCAAGTGCATTCGTAAATGCCAAATGTGGTTTTCCAAGTTAAACTCGGGTAATTTTGAACTTTCCGACTCGTATCGATCAGGAAGACCATCAGCGTTAGAAAACGACGTGTTAAGGGCGGACGTGGGATCGAATACGTGTCAGACGATCGAGGGATCGTCAAATAGTCTTGGCCAATCTTGGTCGACCGTCCAAGAACATTTGGAGCAGATTGAGAAGGTGACCAGAGCAGTGTATATTTGGAGTCAGCGTAAGAAAACGACCTTACTCTCCGGTCCCCCTAATACATTCATATTATTCAGGGATGTGTGCAAAAAGTTTGAAATAGAACACGGCTAGTAAACAGAAAGCGGAGGAAAACTTCCAAAAAATGGCAGAAGACAAAATCTTTCAAAAATCAAGGAAGAGTTTCAGCGTATAATATTTAAGAATAAATCTAGCACCGATTCGACGACCCCATAGGGATAGTAGGTTTGGCTGATCTTGGACGAGGATCAAACTCGACCGAGCAGCAGCGCCTCCTGCCACTACACCACACCAGCTAGGGTAACCACCACAGCAATATACTAGTGAGGTTTCCTAAACCTGTGGGTTAACCTTTTATAAGTCCAGCCCCTGCTCTCTGAAGTCAACATGCCACAATTGAGATTGACGTTTTTTCTGTTTTTGGCCTAATTTTGTTTTTTTTTTCACAGAAAAACAGAAAAAAGCCAAAAATGGACAGAAAACTCAAAATTCCGCATACCCCTGATATTGATTCCTTGATTTTTTCGCTGCAAGTAGAATTTCTTCGGGAATGCGATTCATTGTACAGAAGGTTATGTGACATTCGATCAAACGAAATGTTTTGCAAATCCCCGTTCTCGTGTGCAGCGGAGCGCCGGCGAAGCAGAGGTATACGAAGCCGGGGCGCGATCGATTAGGAATGTTGAATCAGCTGATTCCGTTTGGAATGTATTATTGCTGATATTCGTGGCCGATCGCATGTCCTATGACGAGGTATTATGTAAGCAGAGTAGGAAGAATTGTGTTGTTTCAGGACGTGGACATTGCAAGGCGGTCGACTTACCCAGTCGCCCACGCATTCGCTGTATCGTGTATCGTCGAGGCAACAACAACAGTCGAGTGTGCTGAGCCAGCTGAACGCCAACAAGAGACAGCAGGCAGAGTTCGTGTGCAAATTTAGAATTCAGATGAGAAAGGAGAGGAATCTATACACAAGCGCGTTCTTCTGAGCTGTTCCTGATTGAGACCGTGCCATGCACTGGTCTGAAATTTGAATTCAAAGGCTCCATTAGTTTCAAAGGAGTCTACTTGAAGTCCTGTGTTTCCGAAAAATTGACGCGATATGGATTTAGTCTTTTAACGCTTGATGCTGTCGCTTGCTTTAAAATCTCGAAAATAGCGAAAATTTTGGAAAAACAATGTTCAGCACAGATCACTGCCATTCGGCGTGGTCTCATTTGAAGACAATTTAACGACGAAACTATACGCCTACGGCTCTAACTAGAATGCCAACGCCGTTGTAGACACTAGAAACGAGCTTGGGCAACCCCACGAGAGCACTTCTGAGCGACCTGCCCTCACATTTCTTCGCTAAGCCTCCAGTCACAGGCGGCCGATTTGCTGTTGCTGGCCCGTCCGATAAGCATATACATCATGCGAATCGGGTGTAAAAATCCACCCGTTGTGATCATACTGGGCACCCCTACTCAGGAATTTCTGAACAGGTTACCTGGGAGTTACGCAAGTTGCATGATGGCTTCACGCAGCTTATAGGCTATAAAACGGCGAAATTCACGTGGTTCCTACGCGTACTGGTGCGGAGCGGAGGTTAGAGACAGTGAGAGAGCGGAGGGTAGACGGAGGCCCAGGGGTCGCGCGCGCCGCTCGCGCCTCGGATGATGTGAATTACGACGTTTTATAGAGTGTACTCTAAGTTCACAAGTAACTTGAAGCGATGTTACGTGTAACTTGACCAGATTTTTGATTAAAGTGTCATGTAACTTGCTCTACTAATAAACAACATTGCGTGTGACTTGCCCTGGTTTACATATTGCCTGAAACCCACACGCGACGCGGCCGGCACCGACACGTGACGGGGTCAACACCCCGACGCGTGTCATGGTCGCCGAACATGCCGGGAGCCTCCGGCAGCTACTCTGAGAGTTTTGGCCGCGAAATAGCCGGGAAATAGCCCACCAAGCTCCACAGCGGCTCCTGGTGGGCTATTTCCCAGCTATTTCTCGGCTTTTCACGGGACGGACAAGAAGTAGCCCAGAAATAGCTGAGATATGACCGAGAAATACTCAGAAGTAAACAAAATTGACCAACACGCAACCGTCGCCGGCTCGCCGAGCCATCATCTGAGGCCGTCAGCGCTTGCGCGGGGCGTCCAGAGGCTGAACGAGGTCCAAGTACCTCAACCTTGGGTAATTGAACCGACGGAGGTGCTGACATCTGAATCATGCCTCCTGAATGCTCCGTATATCTACCGGGAGAGCATTATTTCTCGGCCAAAGCGGCTATTTCTCGGCCAAAACTCTAAGAGTAGGCGGGGCCTCTAGCCGGTGTAAGGGTAACTGAACCAACGACGCCGCCGACATCTGATCCCTGCCTCGAGAGTGCGTCGTATACCTCCCTAGGAAACAGCCTGCATCGGGAAAAGTTACATGTGCGATACAATAGCACCTTTCAGTTACACGTCAGTACTTTATGTCACGTGTAAGTGAACTCGCACCGTGCAACATACTCACTTTTTTGAAGGTCACATGTAACTTGAAGCTATGAAGATAAGTCGCAGGTAGCATGTTTATAACCCTTAATTCGCATGTAATTTTATCAGAAATTCCTGAGTATGCTGTCCGTGGCCCTCCATGTCGATACGCATGGCCGACTCAGATCGAAGGATCCTTCTACCCACGACGTGGCGGGAGTCTGGCCGCCTGGCACCCTCGAAACTTGACAAGGAGGCAGCACAACCACTTTCATCTTACATCCATTGCTGCAAGGGTGGTTTAGCTATGAGGGTGTTAGATGAAACTACATTCGATCAGGTTTTTCTTACATCCTCGATTGCCGCGGTATATCAGCAGAAAAATGGGAAATTAGATGTTCGATACCGTTATCAGACATCTGATTTCTCATTTTAGAACGGTATCTGATATCTGATTTCTCATTTACCTAGTGGGGTGCGTTCCAAGAACATTCCCATGGTAAAAGGCTTCCATGGAAACGTAGCCACGGCCGCGTGGAAGCAATTCGCAGTTATGATTCGTGGCGAAGGGCAACAGGTTTGTCCATGGAAAGGCTATTTGCCCTCCCACGGCATCATGGAAACATTCTTGGAACGCACCCCTGATAGTCGCAGCGTTTAGCGCACTCGCAAAGTATGATGATGGTGTTAAAGGCAGTCTACATGATAAAATTCATGCCAGTGCTTCACGCAGAAAACGCTAACAAGGGGTGTCACTCTAAAAGCCTCACCGAAAAAAAGAACGCTAAAATTGCTTTGAAGCAAATCAACCCGCGACAAAGCAAGTCGATGAATTGGAATGGGTGGACTGGCTGTTCTTCGCTTTTGACGGCTGATGATGATGATACGATATTCCGGATCTCGGGGAAGCATTTCATGATCAGTAGAAGAGCCTACCATGATCAGTAGCCAAAAGCGTTGAGCAGGAAAACAGTCCATTCGACAGTGTCAAGCAGACCGCTGTTCCGAATCTCAGGGAAGCTACGTCCTTCTTTCCTTGTAACTAAAATTATTGTAAATTGCTGAAAGTTTTTACGTCCCTCAGATTAATTTTGTCGATAAATTTGAGTCTAAAAACTCTCAAAAAAGGTTTCTTGTATTTATATTCAATTTCTTGGAATCTACCGTGCTTCTCTGGGTCAAACTCCGTTCCGAAATTGTGTCTCGACTTGCTTTGCGGCCGCACGCGCTCGAGTCGGTCGAGTTTCCAGCGCCAAAACCGACTCTATGTGGCTTTTTTATACAGTTTCTCCTATTTTTTTCCAGTTTCTAGTTTCCAAAACCCACCTAGAGTCAGCAGATCGGCGGCTGTGGCCCTTTATACTCGTACGACTCTGAAGAATGCGGCCGCAAAGCGTGTCGAAACGCAATTGCGGACCGGAATTTGGCCCAGAGAAGCACAGTATACTGCACTAAATTTCTTGAGATTATACCTACAGGCTATAAAACGGCGAAATTCACACCGTTCCTACTAGAGTGAGGACTTTTGAAAAAGGACTGAACGAACGAATTTCGAATAAATTCGCTCATTTTTTATTTCGAACGAGCGAATTTCGAATAAATTCGCTCATTTTTTATTTCGAACGAACGAATTTCGAATAAATTCGTTGATTTTTTATTTCGAACGAACGAATTTCGAATAAATTCGTTCATTTTTTATTCCGAACGAACGAATTTCGAATAAATTCGTTCATTTTTTATTCCGAACGAACGAATTTCGAATAAATTCGTTGATTTTTTATTTTGAACGAACGAATTTTGAATAAATTCGTTCATTTTTTATTCCGAACGAACGAATTTCGAATAAATTCGTTCATTTTTTATTCCGAACGAACGAATTTTGAATAAATTCGTTGATTTTTTATTTTGAACGAACGAATTTTGAATAAATTCGTTCATTTTTTATTTCGAACGAACAAATTTCGAATAAATTCGTTCATTTTCTATTTCGAACGAACGAATTTCAAATAAATTCGTTCATTGTTTATTCCGAACGAACGAATATTCGAATAATCGAATGACGAATAATCTAAGCATTCATAGCAATATCACGCAACTATTTAATGAGCGGCAATAAAAGTTTATTTCTTCTTCTGAAGCTTCATTACCACTAACAAATGAAATTAATAAGGCACGACTCAAGTTTAAATCTGGATGGGCTTCAACTCAAAAAAAGGCTTTAAAATCGACTTTAGCCTAACTTAAAGGCATTGTACACGATGAAAACCGAATTCCAGCCTTTGCGTTCAGTCGGACTAGTGGGTCATAATAATGTCACTCAGAAAGTTGGGAGTTTCAAAAGCGCCTCTGAATGGAGATTCGCTTACCTCAAAAGGGCTTCCTGGGTTTTGGGGGCCGGCCTTGGGGTCGATACGTTGTTACAAGGAACGAAACTCCGTTGTCGCTGCCGGCGATCGTGCGTTGACGCGTCGTAGGGCGCAATTCACAAGCCACTCGACTTCACGCTCGGCATCGATTGAAAGCGGCTGACAGCAATGGACGCAGCATGTTAGTAACCCTTTTTAGTTTCGTTCAAAAAAAAAAGATCGCTCGTCTGAATGGCGTTCTCGGTGAATTGCCTCCAACGTTGCGCCACGGAACTAATCGTAAAAGTGTTCCTAGTGTTCTTCGCGCAACTATCCCAAATCGATTTTGGCGGGAACTCCAAGTTTGTATTAAGCTTTCCTAAAATGGGTTTTTCCTGAAAAGTTGGCGTTTTTGAGGGGGCATTTTGCAACCTTCAGTCACTATAGGCATATAACCACACTAAAAACTCAAAAACCCAAGTTTGGTTTTCATCGTGTACGATGCCTTTAAGGGGGCTAATAGAGATGCTGAACACGAATAAGAAGTCCACTTTCGGTGCTTCGAAAGACTACGGGAAGGGTAGGGTTATTATGTCGTCAAAATCTTAGAAATGACTGAAAATTCGCCTAAACGGTTCTAGGTATGCTTATCACAAACCCGTTGTCCGCGTTCCGAAAGATTAAAGTGGGTTATAGTAGCCGAATGACAAAGAACCTACCTTTCATTCTCATTAATCCTTCAAAAATCGCGAAAAGGATGAGAGGTTTTTGATACAATGCTCAAAAAAGCCTCTTGGCGGAGTTTAAGCCAAGTCGGTGCTATCACTAGAAGGGGGAGGGGTACCAATTGCCATTTCTCTAGGACACCCATTTTTCCGTGCCGCCACGCAATCATAACACCAATCCGGTGTTTCCTCCCCTTCCAAAATCGTTGCGGTGCGGATGAATGTGCGTGGCCATATGCAATGGCCAAGTGGCCCCGACTGCCGAGATAACATGGCGTAATCTAAAACGTCGACAAACCACGGCACTGTGCCACAACCTTCCGTAACACCGGAAACGGATATCAAATCTGTGTTTAGCACCCTCAAAGGTTGCTATCACGGCCACTTGGCCACCCCTATTTTTCCGCGCCGCAACGATGGTGGAAGGGGAGGATAACCCCGGGTTGGTGTTATCATTGCGCGGCGGCATGGAAAAATGGGCGTGGCCAAGTGCGATTGCCATGTGACTTCCCCTGTCAGAATCGCCCTAGTAGCCTCCTCAGACGCAGAGTGGGCAAAAAACAGCTTCTGCATTTGGAAAAGTAGAACAGTGGAGAAGAGGTAAACATTCAGTTTTGAAAAGCATGTCGATTCCTCTATATATTAGAGCTAATTTTCGTAATTTTTGTTGAACCATCTCGAGTATTCGAATTCGAATAACGTTCGAATATTCACCTCTGCGAATAGTCGAATTCGAATAATGTTCGAATATTCACCTTTTTGCGAATAGTCGAATTCGAATAATATTCGAATATTCACCTTTGCCGGATAGTCGAATTCGAATAATATTCGAATATTCACCTTTGCCGAATAGTCGAATTCGAATAATATTCGAATATTCACCTTTTGCGAATAGTCGATTTCGAATAATGTTCGAATATTCACACTTTTCGAATATTCGAATGTTCGAATAAAAATTCGTCTGAAAAATTCGAATATTTATTCGAACTCGAATAATCGGTCCTCACTCTAGTTCCTACGCGTGCTGGTGGGGAGCGGAGGTTAGAGACAGTGAGAGAGCGGAGGGCTGACGGAGGTCCAGGCGCCGCGCGCCCCGCTCGCACCTGGAATGATGTGAATTACGCGGTTTTATAGAGGGTACTTAACGGCCTTGGGAGTTATTTTCATTTTTGGCCCGAAATTTTTACGTCCCTCCCCCCCCCATATCTCCAACTACCTTGTCGGCGGTTTTACAGCTTCAACAGCGATTTATGGGATTTTTTCTGTTGCCCCCCCCCCCGCACTAAGATTTCCTGTCAGAATTAATGGCATGAATTTCATCGTGAACACTGCCTTCAACGTTTTGGGTCTTTCCAGACTGCTGAGGTGAATGTGAGAAGCGTTCAATAGAATCAAATCTGCATCGTTCTTGCTTCAAAGACTGCAGAATATTAGATGTATTATCGACACTCTACGAGATCTAAGAGAGATTTGAGATTTATCTAATTATTTATGGACTATTGCGTTTTTTGCGGTAGTGCGTGACTACAATTCTACTCCTGGGCAATCAATCAACTCAACTATTCCGAATTATAGACCAGTGCAGGGCGCGTCATAGCTATGAATCCGGAAAGTTTTGGCCGTTAACATCGAATTATAGGACTGCTCCTTCTCTGTCGCAAAGAAAGTGCATAATAATGACGTGTCCCCTTCTTCGAAAGAAGTTTCTTTCCATTTTAATCTAGTTAAGCGCTTTTCCTGTTGAGGCGAATGTTGGAAATACTATAAATTTTAGGGAAAGTCTGGGTCGTGTGAGTGACAATCGTCCATTGGCGTTGATTTCTGAGTCGTGGTCGGAACCGTGCGCTGTTTGTGAGAGCAAAGTAGTACAGGTTGGTAATCTAGGATCGATTTCAGTCCCTTTCCACTGATCCCGTACAGTGTCCCCGTCGTCCGTCCATCCATCCGTGGGGGCCAGGCCGTGTGTTTGGTGCATTGAACGCTGCGTGTAATCCGATAATCCATACAGACCCGTGTGGCTAGCGGTGCCGCTGCATAAATGATAAGTGACTGGGATTGGTTACTGGGCGATGAAAGTGTTCGTTTCAATGATAATGAATTCTGGAGAGGAGATTATAATGATCATATGAAGTATACCTTGGTATCTGAAGAAGTTTATATAATTTTTTCTGTCACGATCATTTTTTTTTGAAATAAAGCAAAGTAGACAGTCTTTCTATCTCCTGTGGCTGTTAGAGACATCCTCTTTCGACTCCCCGGTAGCTGTCAGTTTTTGCTGGTGTGTACCCCCTTAAGGCTCCCGCGACGCGTGGGTCATAGGTATTATAGCAGTTTACGGAGAGTTTGAGGTCGGAGATTCGGCAGAAATCCTTCCTATTTCCAGAATCGTCATTGGCCTGAGTTTGGCTTCGTAGCGCACGAATCTAAAAGGGCTTGACCCGACCGGGCTGCCAGAACTGCCCATACCCCCATGTTTTTCTGATAAACGACCTTCCGGGTGGTCGTAAGAAACCCCTCCTTGCTGTCTGACGAATAGTGGAAAAACGTTGTAATTATTTTTTTAAAATGAGGTCGAAACGGCGAAAATAGCTCCCGGTCTATCATCGGTACCTTCAACTAACCCGTCAAGCCTTGTTGGCCGAGTGGTTCAAAGCGCGGACTACCAACCGGGGGCTCTCGGGTTCAATCCCCTCCGCTGGAAAAGTATTTGCAACGATGTTTTTTTTTGAGTCCATAACAGTACGCAGTATCTCTATGACAGTTTGTCGACAAAAACCGTCATAGGTAAGAATATCCACTATTTAAAAGAGCGAAGCACGGAAACGAAGTTTTGACAAAAAATCTTTCTGTATGACACTTTATTAGGCCCTGGTCAGAGTTGGTGGTATTTGCATCTGTAACCCACCGACTACCCCCAGCACCCCCCAACACCCACCCGGTCGATACGTATGTTTAAAATGATGGAGTGAGGTTGAGAAAATCACTCGGTGTATCCAACTAGATATGACGATGATTACGTGGCCAACAGGATTGCACCTGTTCAGAGAAATAGTGAAGGAGAGTTTAGTGAAGAAACCGAGGTAGCAGTGTGGACAGCTTTCTAGTGATACGCAATGTTTTATCATCGGCCCGCCCACCCGGTGATTTTCTCATCCGCCGTCATCCACGTATAGCATGGATATCGACCGCGTCGGATACACCGAGTGATTTTCTCAACCTCACTCCATCATTTTAAACATACGTATCGACCGGTTGGGTGTTGGGGGGCGCTGGGTGGTGTTGGATGGATGCACCGAGTGATTTTTGCGTCCCATTTCCAATGCATTCTGTTTGTATCGACCGGGCTGGAGACGTCGGCTCATCCAACTATGACCGGGGCCTTAGGCCCCGGTCAGACTCGGTCGAAAAACCTGCTGAGTCCGACTGAGTCCTACTGAGTCCGGATGAGTCCGAGGTGGAAAAACCTGCTGAGTCCCACTGAGTCCGGTTGCCCCCAGCACCAACCAGCTCCTCTGCGAAACACGCAATTGATAGTGACGATTATCACCTCAGCTATGAATCGGAACGTGTTTGGTGGCTGATTTTTCTTGTTTTCAACATGTCTGAATCTGATTTTCGTATCAGCAGCACGTGGGGCAGAGCGCAGACGATGAGAGTCGAGATGCGGCGGGGCTCGGCAGGTCGCAGTCGGCCGAAAAAAAAATGCACCCAAATCACGTGAAAAATACCTATATCGACCGGGTGGGACTCAGCGGGACTCAGTAGGACTCAGTGGGACTCAGCAGGACTCAGTCGGTGCATTGGCCCCGCCCTTGTACGCACGAGAAATATCAGTATCGACCGGGGGGATTGCGGTGGGCATCAGACGGTCGCAGTCGGACTCAGTGGGTTGATTTTTTTCCACCCGTTTTCCACGATTTCGATGCGTATCGACCGGGTGGGACTCAGTAGATCCACCGACTATGACAGGGGCCTTACTGATCTTACACTCCTTCAAGCTGAAAAAATCAGTACGCAATAGCCGCAGTAGCCACAAAATCAATGAAAATCGATATTTTCTCTGCTCGACGTGAGTCTCTTCTACCTTGCAAGTAGTATTAGAAACAAAAGCACTGAGCATTCAAGTACAAGAAATTATACGTTTGTTGTTGATTTCTCTTAAAGGCGGTATTCACGATGAAAAATTCGCCTTTTTTGGCAAAAACGTAAGCTTTGGGTCCCTTCAAGAAGAGATAGAACGGAAGTGTGACAAAACAACGGCCTGGAAGTGGGTGAAAATCTCGTGGACCTGCTAACCCATTGGAGCGCTCCCCCCCACCCCCACCCCCTCCTTGCGTCATATAACAGTTGTCCTGCGTTCGTTTCATCAGAGGAATAGTGGCCGAATATTGAATATTTTTATCGCGAAAATTCTAAAATCCATGCATATGCATTGTCCATTCTCATTTTAAAAGAGTTTTTGGTGCAAGAAGCAGAAAACAAAATCACTTACCTAGAAATTTCGAAGCGCAAAACAATTTTCATCCTTAGGTTTGATGCTTTCTCCGTTCTCCCCCAAACAGGCGTGGCTCAATATCACAGTGGTTTCTTCTAACAGTTTTCTTCGTTGTTTGGGAATTTTGTGGGGGTTTTTTCCTACTTACCGCTTCTTCGTGATCTTACCTCGAAAAAAAGTAGAATACGGTTTCTTTATCGTGAAACACTGCCATTAACATGTGTTCTTTTTCAAAGTATTTGCTTCTTTTTCCCATCACAATTTTTTTCTATAAACTCTCATATGAATAACGCTAACAACTGTTCGTCTCACAAAGAATATACGGCAAAAAAAGTTTTGCAGCTAGGAGACTGTATCACAGGATTCTCTCTATGAACATCCATGACCTGCGGTTGCTAAATGGCATCATACTTACTGTACCCTACCGTAATCATCTGAAAAAGCTTTGAAGGCACAGTTCAACCTCGGAATCGCTTGCGAGTTTTACTACTTGTCTTGGAGAAAATTTCTCGCTGATCACAGCGGTCTGTCTAACATCGCTCGAAACCCACTGTGAACGGAGTTATGGTCTCTCAAAAGTTGTGAATTGGAACTACGAGAATTTCGTGGACGAGTTGTCACGGGCTTGTTTTCCTTGTCATTCGCAATCATCGCACTGGAGCAGACTGCTTTATAAGGATATACGGATGAGAAATGGAAGAACATAGATTTTGAACAAAATCCATGTCGGGTCTCGTCCCTACAGAGCACGACAGCTCTGAAGTGGGCGGAGCGAATGGGTGCTGATTCGGGGGGCGGAGGTAGTTGGTGCTCGATTTTTCTCGCTTATTCTGAAGAGTTGAGATTCCGCGTTTGGCAGGGTTGCTATACACAGCGGCAGGAGCATAATATCTATATATTTACCCACGAGCTTGGACTGTGCCTTTAAAAGAACCTCATATTCGTGTTCTGCACCCTAAAGTCCTTGCCTTTTTCTCTGGCGAAGGTTTGAAAAAAAAGTTTTGTTCTCTGAAGCCTCCTTTCCCCTAAATTTTAATTCAAAACTTTGTCCAGAGGGTAGTTGGGCGCGTAGAGCACGAGTCTGAGGTCTACTTGTTGTCTTTCTCAAGATAGGTTTGGACCGCGTGCAATATTGCGTCGTAGTATACCTAGGGCTAACGATGGGTCTAAGTGGCTGGAATGGCCTACGTCTGCATGTTGCTTTTTCTTTTTCGTGTTCGTATTGTGCCTAGCAATAAAGTGTAAACAGTGTCGCGAGCCCAGCTTCCCACTTTCTTTCTTTTAGAAGAAAAAGCTACTCAAAGGCAGTGTACACTTCCGATATCTCCACGGCTTACGGAAGCTCTGGTGCCCTATATAGCAAGGCATGCCTAAAAAGGACACGAAAGATGCGTTTTTCAGCGAAAACACGAAAGATGCGTTTTTGAGCGAAAATAGGCCCTCTCTTGTTCACGTTGATTTTTGAGCGTGGAGGAATTGACCGCTAGATGGATGATACCTATCACTGCAATGAAGCGATCAGCTCACTTATCAGCATTTCCTTCACTTCCTCATTCCTGTAATCCGAGTCTTCATTTGTTCATTCCGAGGGGCGGATCTGGGGCATCAGGGCACCAAAACGCTTGTTTGCAGCCGTTATTTTGCCGCTCCTGGCTCGTTTTCTACCGTTCTTTCGACACTGGGAGCCTAGGATCCTTCTCGCCTATCATTTCACTGTGGAAAGTCTACGAGGATGATCATCGTGAACGCTGCCTTTAAAGCTAGGAAGAGGTCTAGTAATGTTCAACGTCTCCAATAACATGAACAAGATTTGAGCTAAAATATTTTGCTCTCGGGAACTTTCAAGGTAGCAGTTGGAGGAAAAAGAATCTACTAAGTGCCAATACTTCTACTAGCCGTTTTTGCGCACATAATAACCTACCGCTTTTTTGGAAAGCTTCAAAGGCAGTGTTCACGATTAGAAAAATGTGTTTCAGTTACCACTATGAATGGGTAGTAGAGGGTATAGTTGTGCTTTTTGACTAAACGGACCGAATGAATGAATGAATGAATATATTCGACTTCAAAATTTTCGAATAAGCGAATGAATGAATAAATTCGACTTCAAATTTTTCGAATAAACGAATGAATGAATATATTCGACTTTAAATTTTTCGAATAAACGAATGAATGAATAAATTCGACTTCAAAATTTTCGAATGAACGAATGAATGAATATACTCGATTCTCTATTTCGAATGAATGAATATCGAAAATCGAATAATTTCGAATAAATGAATTAATTTAACTACGGGCCAACCGAATTCAGAGTTTTGCGACGCTTCTGCTTTGAAGAGGCAGTTTTTAAGAATGACACCGAAAGCTTTTGAACTGCTCGATATCTTCAATATTCCGCTCAGGCAGGGTTCATGAGTGGCGGCACGCAAAATCGATACGCATCGTTTCTACACTAGCAGCTGTCTGATGCCACCCACAGCGGTTCTATTCATACAACGCCAGCGCGTCACGAGCCGGCGTTTCGTTAGACCCCGTTCAGAGTTCATTCGCGTCGCGACGCGATGTTATAATCAGGCTACATCTCGATCACGCTACGACGCGTGGCGTCTTCGCTGGGTGTCCACAGTGAAGAGGCGCGATACATTCGAAATGACGCTCTTTCTCCTAGAACGATAGCGGTCGTATAGCGAGATGGGAGTTGTTCGGCCCGCCACGCGCCAGCGATTCCATCAGTGCTACTGTCTGAGTTGGGGATAGTGTTCGCAGAATTTCTGGATTAGGTGTGATTCCTAGCTTTTTTTTGAATTTGTTACTTCGACATTGTCTGACCTAACGAGTATGAGCCACAGAACTTGCTGCTATTTGATATTTACTCCACACCTTTGAGTATTACTCATTTTGCCACCTATTCGTTTTTATTTCGTTTCCAAAAATCGATAAAAACGAACAAAATCCAAATTAGCCATCGTCGACAGCCATAGAAGCACCTTGTCGAAGGTTGGGAAAAAATATACAAATCTCGCTCTATTGAGAATTCCCGTGCTTATTTTGATCTAGCGCATATGTCGTGGGTCCAATTGCCCTATCAATTTTCGCGGCTTTAGCTTTGGCTGCTAAAAAATGCCCAGTCGGTATCCTGGATCTCCATCAAATTTCAGTTTCAACTTTGAAAACCGCCAAGTTTTGCTAAAAACCAAAAAAAAGCGTTGGATAGAAGACGATTTACACTTTCCACTAGTATTGCCCTTACCAGAAGAAAATTCCGGTCCGCAATTGTGGACAAACGCTGTTGCAGCACGTAATGCGATCAAGTCGTGCTGGGACGAAGGTTGATCGTGCCGGGACTACGTGGTCCCACCAGTATTGTCATCGTGTCGCGTGCTGCCATAGCGGGTTTCTGCGATTGCGAACCAGAGATTCGCTCGGATGAAGGCATTTTTTCAAGTACTCGTCGAAAACAGATTTATTTTGAAACACATATCATCACTGGGAGGTTGAGGCGTTTCCATGTTTAATGAGGTTTGAGGCTGTGTTTGAGCTCATTACTCATCAGTTACGAATTACCATTAACGAGGATTTGAAAATTACGATTTACGCAATGGCTGTGTTAGATTATTGGAATATATTCGAAGATCGAATATGTTCGAATAATTGTCAGTGTCGATAGGTCGATTTCGAATAATAATCGAATATGAGGTTTTTTCGATAGTCGATTTCGAATAATGATCGAATATCTGTTTTTTTTTCGATAGTCGATTTCGAATAATGATCGAATATCTGTTTTTTTCGATAGTCGATTTCGATTAATAATCGAAAATCGGGATTTTTCGATTACTCGATAATCGAATAAATAATCGAATAATTTATTCGAATGTTTATTCGATTGCGAATATTCGAGCACAACTATAGTAGAGGGGCACATTGTAACGTCGACGTCGAAAGAGCGCATGAAAACGAGGCAGGAAATGCTCCAAAAGAGCCCGAAGTTGCCACGTCGAGCGCAAGGCAAACCCCAAAAGCGCAACACACGCCCACCGACGTGAACAAATGAATGCTCGATATCGTGAGATAAGCGATGATTTCCAATCCTGAGCCCCGTTCTTCCCTTCATTCTCAACTTCTCTCTTTTCTCAGGTCAGCTCGCATAACGTCGGCATGGATCCTGAAGAGACTTCGCGTTCACTGTTGAAAGTTGGCGCAAACATGGTGCCATGTGCTATAACATAGGTGCACCGAATTGGCGTCAACCTTCAACAATGCACGCGAAGTCTCTTCCCGATCCATGCCGATGTTACATCGGCTGCAAAGGACGAAAGTTACAAGCCTTGGACAACTCGTCCATAATGTTTCCTTTGCTCAATCTTCGAGGGACCATAACTCCGTTCCCAGAAGGTCTTGTACGATTTCAGAGACATCATTGGAATAAGCATGGGGCCGTTTTCAAGATAGGCTAAAAAACAGAAAAACGATTTTCATCGTGAACACTGCCTTTAAATATGTGGTCAAAGTGTAGCTACCGACGGACCATGATAGTTGTAGCCGTTTAGTATAGGTCAGTACATTGCTCGTATGTAGGTTTGATAAACCCTCTTCGCGTATAAGAATTCGATTTTCGAAAAATGTGACCCACCTGTTGGTCATGCGGCCCGAAGAGGCAGCAAGCGTATGACCCACTGGTTGGTAATGCAGTCGTGAATGGGTTAATGTCCTACAGTGCTCTTCACGTTTTGGTTCATAATATCTTTCACTACTACTCGGGCAGCTAGGATGGGGTTTTTATGACTACCCAATGGGTAGTCTATCAGAAAAAAAAACATGGCTTCATGGGTAGTTCTGGCAACGCGGTCTGATCACTCTCTTGTAAAAAGTGAATGTAAAAGGTGAATCCACATAACCTAAGCTGAAGATACACGAACCCCTGAAGTGCATCTAGGAATATTGTATCATTGATTTTAGCGTTGGTGGACGTCCGATATTACACGTGTACACAGAATGAAAGCGCTGAATATTGCATGCCGTTTAAAGGGCTTTATGATCGCATCAGTTCTATAGCCATGAAAAGTGTGATAATGCATAACGGGTGTGAGAAAGAAATGGAATACGAAGAATGGGATTGTGAGGAGAAAGCTTCGGGGTGGGGATCTAATGGATGAGAAACTGTAGATTGGAATGGGCTTTACCACTTAGCCCCACTCAAAACCTTGGTTTGTTAATCAAAAATCTCACTTTCCATAAATCATAAGCTTTCTAGCTCTGCTTGACTTCAAAGGCGGTGCTCACGATAAAATCGGCCATTGAGTTTTCGCCGGAAATCAAAAGCTTTGGGGTCCACTGTAATTAAAATGTTGAAAAAATGGCTCAAAACGAATCACAAATTGCCCTAATCGGTCCCAAATTTCTTTGCGCCACGCCCGTCCCGCCTACTTCCTGAACGACTATTGAGGAAGTGGGCGGGTTGGTCATAGCAAAGTCAAATTTTATGCCCACATAAGGCTATCTGTGACCCGTTTTCAGCCATTTTTTTAACTACTTAAGCTCTGGTACAGCCGTAGTGGCCTGTTAATTTCGATTATCACTAGCAGCGGAGGGGTGGGCCTCGGTGAAATATAACTAGTGATAAGGAGGTTTCGCCGAAAAAGCCACCGCTCCGCGCTGTGATAACCGGAAACATGAGTTCACTTGGAATGAAACAGAGTCTAGTTACAGCGGTCCCCGCCACTTGATCTCAAGGGAAGCTTTATGACCGATTTTATTGCGAGCACTGCCTATAATCAACAGTCTGCTAATGAGTTAAGTGCCCTTTTCTGTAATTACTTCTATCTAATGACACTCAACACCTAAAAGTGAGATAAGTGGACTGATACGTCATGCCTATTTCCTTTTTTCATAGTTTGCCGACTGTACATCTGACGACTCATTATCAAATGTAATAAGCTAAGATTTATAGGATAGGGTAGATAGATATTCTACATTCAATAACGAGTCCGAAGGCTAACCATGAAAGGGGCTATAGATTGAAAGCCTATCTCGCTCAGATGAGTCCGGGCGGAGCAAGCAGGGTAGCGGTTGGTCATAGCAAAATGTAATAGCGATAAGAAAACTTCAACATGATAAGCCCGATAAGCCTTGCTTCGACCGGCTCAAAATGAGGCAGAAAGGGTACAACCCAGTTCCCTCATTTTGAGCCGGTTGAAGTAAGGCTTATCGGGCTTATCATGTCAAAATCTCCTTCTTATCACTGTTAAACCAGGTAGTCCAATAATTCTTGTCCGAAAATTTCACCATTTTTAATTTTTTTCATCTTTATTGAAAAACAAGTCTAATCAACAATATAATCACCACAGTTATCCACAACAGTGGCCCATCGATTGGGCAGGTCGCCGATGCCCTTCGCGCAGAACTCCGGGGGCTGCGACTCGAAGAAGTCCACGATGTCGGATTTGAGGTTGTCGTAGTTGGTGAATTTTCTTCCGGCCAAATGGTGCTTCAGCGGGCGGAACAAGTGGTAGTCGGAGGGGGCGAGGTCCGGGGAATACGGCGGATGGGCAACCGTCTCCCAGCCGAGCGTCACCAACTTCTGCTGGGTCTCCTTCGCCACGTGGGGGCGCGCGTTGTCGTGCAGCAGGTGGACCGAGGCCCGTCGGGGTCGCTTTTCTCGGATGGTGGCGGCTAGTTTCTCGAGCTGATCGGTGTAGATGGAGGCGGTGACCGTCCTGCCTTGCGGGAGCAGCTCGAAGTACAGCATGCCCTTGGTGTCCCACCAGCAGCAGAGCACGAACTTCAGCGGGTGCAGGTCGGCTTTCGGCGTCGTCGGCGGCTCTTCTCCGCGCGGGATCCAGACGGCACGGCGGGCGACGTTGTCGTAGAGGACCCAGCTCTCATCGCCAGTGACCAGGTCCTCGAGAAACTTCTTGCGATGCGGACGAAGGAGGAGGGACTGGCAAACGGCCACGCTGCCCTGCTTGTTGGCGTCCGTCAGACGGTGGGGGATCCAACGGGCCAGAACTTTGTGGTAGCCGAGTAAGTTGAGTCGATTGTGGATGGTGGACTTGCTGCAGCCGAGCGTCGTTGCCAGTTCACGGGTGGTGGCTTCCGACTTCTCCTTGATACAGCGACGGACTTCGTCATCATCCACCGTAGAAGGCCTCCCGCTGTGCTCCCTGTCCTCGAGGCTCGTGTCGCCGCTCTCGAAACGATTGAACCAGCGGCTGACTGTGCGTTGGGACACTGCATCCTCCTTGCACGCTCTGCAGATGTTGGCGGCCGCGGTGCCTGTGTCGTTGCCCAGCAGCCACTCGTAGTACGCGAACGTAAGAATTCGGCCTTGGTCCATTTTAGCTTGTTCTGGTAGCTAGACGCGGCGACTGCGCCTTATGTACCCCTAGCGTGAAACTTTGGAGAACCTTCTAGAAGGTTCTTACACTTGCCTGATATTATAACACTTCTAAGGAAAATTATAGAATTTTGAAATTTTTTCGGACAGGAATTATTGGACGACCTGGTATTTTTCCATGACCGACCGCTCCGCTGTTTACTCCGCCCGAACTCATCCGTGCAAGCTAGGTGTTATGTGTACTTAGTAGGATCACTGTCGAAAAAGTCAGCAAAACTGCGATTAGGACCGAAAAAATGGTTATAGAGCAAGTGGGCAAGTTCTGATGGACGTGTTTGTGCCAGCTTTCTGTTGGCTTCCTATTGGAATGTAGAAAATATATCTAAATTGCATTGAAAAGAGCGCGAAAAGTTCATGTGCAGGTCTAAAAATGGTTTAGAACGGTTTCCTAAGATTTGAGGAAATACCGCAAGTTTACTCTGTTGATCTCCTTTTTTCCAGACGGCGTTGGGGGCAAGTACTGAACTTCTCAGATTTCGTACTAATGACACGTCATCGATTGATAATTAAAATTATCAATTTCCGCGCTCATTGCACAAAATGCGGCGAGGAGTTGTGATTGTTGATGGGTCTCTTGGTTTCGGAATTTCACTCATTAAACTTTATCGATTAATACCAATCAATAATATCGATTTTTGCCTGTTACACAAACTGCCGCAGTGAGTGTGGATTGTTGATGGCTCTAAGCCCCGTGTTTGGGAAATTCTTCTCATCATGCAAAATCGAATATTTTTGGTCAATAATATAGATTTTTCACTTGTTGCGCAAAATGCGGCGATGAAGGGTATTTTTTTATGGTTGTGGGTAATAAGTTTCAGGAGTTTTACTCATACGACAATTAGATGTTTCATCATTCCAAAATGGAAATGCGGAGCAAAATTGAAGCCAGAAAGGGAACCTTTGGGGAAATTATGTGAAATTTTTGAAAATTCAGCTTCTTGGCAAAGTTAACGATTTTTCAATGTCATTTAGAAGTCAAAAATAGTTTGAAAGCTATTTTGAAATATCATAAAAAATGATTAGGCGTGTAGTAATAAAAAAGTTAGGAAATGAAGTGAAATAACCAAAAATACGATTTGGTGGTAGATCATTTCACAAGCTTCTCCGTGAACTTATCAAAATGAAATCAAGCGTGCAACCGAAACAGTAAGAGCTGTAATAAGGGAATCAACATAGGTAGGTGAACGCGATTTTTATTACTCCAGGCTATTTCACGCTGAATCATTTTTTATGATTTTTCAAGATATTTTTGAAACTTTTTTTTGACTTCTAAATGACATTGCCCAATCGTGTTTTTTGCCAGGGAGCTAAATTTTCAGAGTTTCCCATATTTTTACTTGCCCTGTTGTCCTGTTTTTTTTTTGATGGCCAGATCTACTTTTTTATGAGGACAACTCAGCAACAATTTTCATCGTGAACCCTGCCTTTAAAGTTTGAATTAGTTCGAAAGATCAATTATTTGAAAAAAAAATTCCGTGATTTTGAGTAGTAGTGATTGCTCAGTACGCCTTTAACCGTGTGCTCTATTATTTTTTTCATGAATATTGAATAATCTTTTCATTTTACTGCGTGCACGAAACTTTCGGAGTTCTCACTGATAGTTCCCCAGGACAGAATAGGTGTTGTGAGCTTTTTCCGTGTTAGGTTCCCCCTTATAGCCCTTTGGTGCGTTTTTTGCCGTATTTTCGTTATCTGTGCTTCACACAGTGAACACATCCAGAGGTTTTGTGGAGTAAGAATGGCAGGAATGCAGCAGTCTCAAACCTGTTGGCTCATTCCTCCTCCACTGATTTGCCTTCGGATCCCTCTGACCAGGGTAGAAGTTCTGGAGGATGTTGTCATTCGTGATGACACATGTTCCGATTCGGTGTACTTCTATGGGATCTGTTTTTTTTTGACACTCTGAGGCTTACTGCGGCAAATATAATTTTGCTTAGCTGGCCTAGACTATCGGAGTATTTCAAAATAAATGGACCTCAAGGTCGTGTTTTCAAGTATTCGCAGAGAAGTTTTCGGCTACATACATCTGAGGCATTGTCCAAACTATCATATATCCACTGTAACCCACTGTAATTTATAAAAAAATCGATAAGCGGACCTCACAAGGAAAGGTCACTTGGAGACGGAGAAGATGGCTATCCCAAATTAGGGGAAATTGGGATTTGACCTAATAACTGCTCTTCGTTTCTTTAACGGTCTTATAGACGTTTATTGGTGGGCTACCATAGTAAATTGTGATAATGTTCACCGTTATCTAGCTTAATCTTCTTAGAAACCGAAAATAGACCCCACAATCGTTCTCGACGCCCTGAATAACCCACTGGACTGACTTGGTAGCGGAAACTTGACGCCCCAAGAATTCTGCTTGAGAGCTCCCTCCCTCTATGGGACTCCACAGGTTGAGAAAACATTCCCCCTCAAACATCGTTCAGAGTTTAGAATGACTGGATTCCTCAGCTTAATGGTAGAATAATTATGGTTGCTTTTTGTGTTTGAAGCTGTTGCGTAGAGATACTTCACCAGAACTCTTTATCCGCAACGTTTCGGGTCATTAACACTTCATCAGGCGACTGTAATTCTTAACATAACATCGAATGAAATGGGGCAATGATGAGAAGATGATAAGGATTTCTAACCGCACGCGTGGGTGGGGAAGGGGAAGTTTTTCGTCCCGTCTGCAATCGGCTCGTAACCAGGGATGAACGGAATTTTTTCTGAAGGACCTTCTCAATTTCGGAAATCGGGAACGCCAACAACCAACGGAAATCGGAAATACATTAAAGGCAGCATACACGCTCGTAAGCATAGTCGAGATAACAGCATAGATCGGTCCGCACGTCCCGTACTATGTCGTCAACGACGTTTGAAGCGCTGAAAACTGTCCAGGATGACAATATTTGACAATGTTTGAGCAATCTTGCCTTCCACGCCCGTATTTTCACACCCCTTCGAGTAACAGCTCTGACGAAAGTTCCCTTGTAGCCCCGGAGTAAGTTGCCGGTTTTGATGACGTTTTCGTCGGCGCGTCAACTTCCACATTTGCGCGACAGCCGACGAGCAATCCACACAATGGGCACTTCGGCGCGCCGCCGGGGCGTTTATGTGCACTTCCTCGCGCCGGCGGGGCGTTTATGAGCACTTCCGCGCGCCACTTCTCATCAAGTGTGACGTCATTGTTCAGCGTCCTCGTCATTGATTGGTCACCATTTGAGCTGCTGGCATTGTAGCTTTCAGACCTAGCCCATCCCAGCGGTTTTCATCGGTAAAAACCTCAAGCCAAACACAAGAATCGTTCCAAAATGGGTGGATAGGCATGCTTCGATTGGTGTTTTCAAAGATAAAAGCTGCGCTTGTGTTTCTCCTTTTTTCAAATTTTCTTACAGTTTGTTTGCTTATTCCATACTAGCGAGACCTAGCGAAGTTTTCGCTCACTGAAACTTTTGCATGAGCCAACTACCTGAGACGGATTAGTTTGTTAGAACGGTGGTGACTGACTTCCGCCTACCCGAAAGTACTCTCCTGAGCAGAGCAAGGTGCCGTACATTTACAGCAGGCCGTGGGTATATCAAAATGTGGGATCATAAAGCAAAACATAAGAAGCCAGCGGTAAATCGTCCGTTGCTACCGGCACAAAATTCAGAACCCCTTCTGTACTTCCTTCCCTTACGTCGCTACCCACTGCCCTTTCTTCCAATTTGTAAAGTTCACAAGCGATTATTCTCGCTTTACCGTCTCTATCATGATAAGGAAAGACGCATTCTCATATTATATGATGTTTCCCTAGTTGACCAACATCATGCCCTTGTTCTCAATGAATGAAATTAGTAGGTGGTTGTTTATGTTTTTGTGGTGCAGATTTTGATAAGCTCAGACTTGCAACATATATAAAACTGGTTTTTGGAAGTTAGGGATTCGAAATGACTGAGCGGTTGCAATGAGTGGCGAACAGAGAAGGTGCGGAAGTGAAGCTGCTGCTTGTATCCTAAAACTGGCAAAAAATGTCGCAGGAGTTCTGCGCCAATCTCAGAACGCGTCCCACGCTTCTCAAGATTCATATTTTCCTATCTTTTTCCTCTCCACAAAAGCTTAAGATTTAGCATTAAAAATTGAAAAACCTTTTTTCAAATTCTACACTCTTGGTGACGTCCTGCACACTCCCACTGCGGTCCTGCTAACTTTCGATGACCTGCACACTCCAACTGGGGACCTGCGCACTCTCTATGACGTCCTGCACACTCCCGTTGGGTTCTTCACATTTTCTATGACGCCCTCCACGCTACCATTTGGGTCCTGCACACTTTCTATGACGTGCTGCACACTTCCGTTGGGGTCCTGCACATTCCTACTTAGGACCTGCGCACTTTCTATGACGTCCTGCACACTCCGATTAGGGTCCTGCACACTTTCTATGACGCCCTGCACACTCCCGCTGAGGTCCTGCACACTTTCTATGACGTCCTGCACACTCCCACTGGGGTCCTGCACATTTCTACTTAGGACCTGCGCACTTTCTATGACGTCCTGCACACTCCAATTAGGGTCCTGCACACTTTCTATGACGCCCTGCACACTCCCACTGAGGTCCTGCACACTTTCTATGACGCCCTGAACACTTCCGCTGGGGTCCTGCACATTCCTACTTAGGACCTGCGCACTTTCAATGACGTCCTGCACACTCCGATTAGGGTCCTGCACACTTTCTATGACGCCCTGCACGCTCCCACTGAGGTCCTGCAACACTTTCTATGACGTCCTGCACACTCCCACTGGGGTCCTGCACACTTTCTATGACGCCCTGCACACTCCCGCTGAGGTCCTGCACACTTTCTATGACGTCCTGCACACTCCCACTGGGGTCCTGCACATTCCTACTTAGGACCTGCGCACTTTCTATGACGTCCTGCACACTCCAATTAGGGTCCTGCACACTTTCTATGACGCCCTGCACACTCCCACTGAGGTCCTGCACACTTTCTCTGACGCCCAGAACACTTCCGCTGGGGTCCTGCACATTCCTACTTAGGACCTGCGCACTTTCAATGACGTCCTGCACACTCCGAATAGGGTCCTGCACACTTTCTATGACGCCCTGCACGCTCCCACTGAGGTCCTGCAACACTTTCTATGACGTCCTGCACACTCCCACTGGGGTCCTGCACATTCCTACTTAGGACCTGCGCACTTTCTATGACGTCCTGCACACTTCGATTAGGGTCCTGCACACTTTCTATGACGCCCTGAACACTCCCACTGGGGTCCTGCACATTCCTACTTAGGACCTGCGCACTTTCTATGACGTCCTGCACACTTCGATTAGGGTCCTGCACACTTTCTATGACGCCCTGAACACTCCCACTGAGGTCCTGCACACTTTCTATGACGCCCTGCACACTTCCACTGGGGTCCTGCACATTCCTACGTAGGACCTGCGCACTTTCTATGACGTCCTGCACACTCCGATTATGGTCCTGCACACTTTCTATGACGCCCTGCACACTCCCACTGAGGTCCTGCACACTTTCTATGACGTCCTGCACACTTCCGCTGGGGTCCTGCACATTCCTACTTAGGACCTGCGCACTTTCTATGACGTCCTGCACACTCCGATTAGGGTCCTGCACACTTTCTATGACGCCCTGCACACTCCCACTGGGGTCCTGCACACTTTCTATGACGTCCTGCACACTTCCGCTGGGGTCCTGCACATTCCTACTTAGGACCTGCGCACTTTCTATGACGTCCTGCACACTTCGATTAGGGTCCTGCACACTTTCTATGACGCCCTGAACACTCCCACTGGGGTCCTGCACATTCCTACTTAGGACCTGCGCACTTTCTATGACGTCCTGCACACTTCGATTAGGGTCCTGCACACTTTCTATGACGCCCTGAACACTCCCACTGAGGTCCTGCACACTTTCTATGACGCCCTGCACACTTCCACTGGGGTCCTGCACATTCCTACGTAGGACCTGCGCACTTTCTATGACGTCCTGCACACTCCGATTATGGTCCTGCACACTTTCTATGACGCCCTGCACACTCCCACTGAGGTCCTGCACACTTTCTATGACGTCCTGCACACTTCCGCTGGGGTCCTGCACATTCCTACTTAGGACCTGCGCACTTTCTATGACGTCCTGCACACTCCGATTAGGGTCCTGCACACTTTCTATGACGCCCTGCACACTCCCACTGGGGTCCTGCACACTTTCTATGACGTCCTGCACACTTCCGCTGGGGTCCTGCACATTCCTACTTAGGACCTGCGCACTTTCTATGACGTCCTGCGCACTCCGATTAGGGTCCTGCACACTTACTATGACGTCTTGCACACCCTCACTGGGGTCCTGCAAACCTTTTATGACGCCCTGCATTTTTTGCACCGCTAGACGACTCGCAGAAGTTATCATGACCCACGGCCAAAAGTGCGCTCCACGGACAAACTCGGTTGCCCCGAGGCACGTAAGAGGTGACTCGGGCTGATTTTTTGGTAATCGATAAATGTCGCACCCACCTAAATGTTGGTACCATTTCATGCAAGTTTTGATCGGCCATTCCTAAGATATGCGGGACACATGCACACACATACACACACACACACACACACACACACACACATCGGGACATAACTGCTTTAAGTATAATGATTCTTGCTGTTGTTTGTCTTTGTTTTCTCATTCCTCGTTAACCCTTTTTTTCGGATTAAGATCTCTTTTTATTCAACTAATTTGTGTTTTTGCTTATATCAACTCTTTCACCGCACCGAAACAGCCAGTTTTGGGGGCTGCGGATGTTGAAACGTGATGACGTTCAGGAAAAATCAGATAAAATTTTGCATCAGGGAAGTTGCTTGTTCTCATCTGTTTTCAAGATCAATTTCGTTTTTATTGTAATAGGTTTCGTTTATATGAAGGGAACGTCAAAGAAAAGCATACATTTCTGAAAAAAATCTGAAACGAACCCTTTTTGGAAAAAAATGGAAACAGTGCGTCATCTTCAGCAGTTTTTAATCACCCCTCCTGTTGTGATTTCAGAAGAAAAAAAGGTCTCCGAGGCTTGAAAAACACCATATTGTTGTGGAAACAATTGCACATTTTTGAAAAGGCTCTTTTTTTGATTACCCAGCAAAACTTTTTTATGGAGGAATGCACTGTGTATAGTTCGGTCCCTGGCTTGCTTCCTGGAGAAAAAACAATAAAATTTCTTACGTGGCTGGCGCGGGCGGTTTAAATGTCACCGGTGGCTGGCGGTATGGTAAACTGACCAGCTGCGCTCTCCTCTCGCCCTGAGCCGATTAGCAGGCCGGCGCACGCTGCGGCCGCGCCAGGCGCGGACGAGATTTAGATGTTTCTTGAGGACGCAAGCCACCAACCTAACTATATGACACTCAAAATCGTATTTCGTCTTCTATCTACAACTTCTTCTCGCTTTTCGTTTAACTGGGTCTTTCTCGAATTTCACATCTCTATGTAATGTGCGATTTCGATAGTGATAACTCTACATGTTGATACTATTGTCCTATTAAGACGCCAATTAGGTCGTCTTTGATGGAACGCGTGATTCCTTTGGGCTGTTGCCGACTAGACAGTTAACACAACTGAAACAAGCGTCGAATAATGTGTGCCGTTGGAACGCACACTTACTACGAGGCACTTACGCGCAAGTTTTTAAGTTGGAACTTGGTCATGATCCCAGGTTGAGACTAGTGTCGTCTAAAAGGCGGGCATTGAGGATAACGTGGCAATTAGCCAGTGCGATGGCTCGCCGTAGTTAACACCTTGTTAACGTCTCTCGTGCCCCGACGAGGCTCCGCCTCCCTGGGACAGAACGCCCGTCATCCGGAAAACGTTCCGTTTTCGTTAAGTTGAACGTTTTATTCAGGGATAATTATGCTTATGGATAGATCGTCCCAAGTGATCGTTTCAGGTTCAGATCCAGACAAACTCTTCATTATTACGGATCATGCAGAGTAATATTGCTGGTTTGGGCTTAATTCTAATGAACCTGTTTTTTGATTTCCTTTCTCCTACTTCACCTACATATCTATACGCCTCGCGGAAAACCGTTGGAAGAAATGCACTTTTATAACGTAATTTCTCACACAGTGTGGTCATATCGCACTCTAAATATCGCGGATCATTCGAAAGGTGAATGTACGGTACTGAATTGATATCGCAAAGAATGGAACCCGATTTAGGGCAGTGTCCACGATAGTATTCCTTTTTCAGTTTTCAGTGTGAGATGCTGTGCTGGCAGATGCTGGAGTGGATAGGGTTAGAGAAAACAGCAAGATCGGGACAAGTTGATAAAAACGGCCGCGAAGTGGATTTTGTAAGCCCAGTACGCCTGCAAAACCCGCCCGCCCCCAATCTGACAAACGTGTAGCGACGCTGATTTTTTCGGAGGCCAAATGCCGATCCACTCCTTCAAGTCCAGACTGATCGATTCGCGCACATTTCGTAGAGCGCGCTTGCTAAAACTAGGAGGGCGCGTTATCTCGTTCGCGCTCTGAACCTGTCCATACGTTAGAAACCGCTATTTTAGCTTATTCTGAGCGATTTTCTTCGCAGTTTGTTCGCTATTCGATAGCTCACGACCGAACAACCGTGGAGCGTTATGCGCCAGCATTTGAGCGCTGGCACGCGACGCTCCAGAGACTTGACGCTTGCCGCTGGTCGTTGGCTACGAACGGAGCCTGACCAATCAAATGTGCGTTTCGCGAATACTTCCTTCCTGGCATGTGTATTGGTACGCAAGGCGCACGCCCACGCCGCTTCGCGGCGTGCTTGTAAGCGTGTAATATGACTCATAGATTAATGGAAGCATTACCAAATGGGAGCTTAGTTATTATCATTCCTCGAATTTCAGTCCGGTCCCACACACTTCCCCCGGCGCTTCGAGCACTCCAGTTGGGTCCCTCACATTTTTCTTGGCGTTTAGCGCACCCCCAGTTGGGTCCCGCACACTCTGCCGTCAACGGTCACCGGTCAACTTTTAGCCGTTTTTTATTATGTATGATATTTTGTGACGGACGGCTAATTGTATTTTTCTTGCTTATGAGATGGTTCAATACAGTAAATTCATGTTTTTCATTTCCGATAGGTTCCTGTTTTTGGACTAGGTTCGAAATCATTGTGAAAATCTTGAATAACCTTTGCTGATCAGGTTGTTAATATGAGCATTAACAATTATGTTTAAATGTTGTTATTGTTCAATGTATAATATGAATTCTTTAAATTACGTTGTCTTCTCGTTCTGAAATAGGTTTTGTTGTGCTTTGCGTTCGTTTTTATCATACAAGGTGCACTCGCTGACCCTATGGGGATAGTTAGTATTGTTGACGTCGGATAGGGATTGAACTTGAGCAAGAGAAAAGATAATGGCGCATCCTGCGTGTCTAGACCATGTCTAGACGCGCACTGCTGATGTAAGACTCGAGATCAATCTATTACTGTCAGCTAATGAAGGTTCTAAAAAAGCCACCCTTCCTATGCTTCTTTGGCGAGCGCAACGTAGACAAATCACGTAAGCGACGCAATATCTGCCTTTCCGTAATCCAGAGAACAGGATCCTTTGAGTGTTTCAATTTTTTTCCCCAGCTGTTTCTTTTTTCCCTAATTTCATGATTCTGTTGCATTATTTTTGCTGACAGTCTTAGGCCCCGGTCATAGTTGGATTAGCCGACGCCTCCAGCCCGGTCGATACACACAGAATGCATTGGAAATGGGATGCAAAAATCACTCGGTGTATCCCCCCCGCTCCCCCCCGCACCCCCCACACCCCGGTCGATACGTATGAACAACATGGTGAGGTGAAGCGCGAGAAAATCACTCGGTGTATCCCTCCGCTCCCCCGCACCCCCGCACCCCAACACCCCCGCACCCCCCGGTCGATACGTATGTTTAAAATGATGGAGTGAGGTTGTGAAAATCTCTCGATGTATCCGACGCGGTCGATATCCATGCAATACGTGGATGAGAAAATCACCGGGTGGGCGGGTCGAAGATAAAACATTGCGTATCACTAGAAAGCTAACCTTACTGCTACCTCCGTGACTTCACCATACTCGCCTTCACTATTTCTCTGAACAGGTGCAATCCTGTTGGCCACGTAATCATCGTCATATCTAGTTGGATGCATCGAGTGATTTTCTCAACCTCACTCCATCATTTTAAACATACGTATCGACCGGGGTGGTGTTGGGGGTGCGGGGGTGTTGGGGGTGCGGGGGAGCGGGGGTGCGGGGGATGCAGATGCAAATAGCACCAACTATGACCGGGGCCTTAGCACTATTCGCTTATTATGCAAATACTCGTTTTTCGTAGCAGCTACTGTAGCAGGAAATGGACAACAACTCTGGGAACAAGGTACGATAGGGAAAAGATGTTCCACAAAGTTTCCCAAAGTGTACTGCATCATTCGCCAATACCAAGAACTTTTTACCAAGGGTAATGAAAAAAAAATCATGCAAAAATGAACAAAAAAGAAATGGTTTGGTGACAGCAAAATAAACGAACACCGTTTGCTGGATTACGCTAAGGCAGATGCTGCGTCGCGTACTTTATTTCTCTTCCTTCCCAGGCAATCGCTTCCTTCCACATACTCCAGATCAAGGGAGCCAATGAAGAGTTCAATCAAACAAGCGTTTCCTCCGCGCCAGAGACGCGGAGGGAGCATTAGTTTGGTTGAACTATTCATCGGCTCCCTTGATCTGGAGTGTAGAAGGGGCGATTGTCTGGGCAAGGAAGGATTCGTGGGGGCGATTATGGGGCGAATCTAGCATAGCGTAAGGATGGCGAGAGGGACGGCGCGTTAATCGCCCCTCTCAATCCATACTGTGCTCCACAATAGAACACAATCGCCCCACAAAATACACTTGGAGCGCACTTGTTGTTGGGCTCCAAGTCTCTATGTGGTGGGCTACACGCGAACTTTTGCCAGAGAGAATGAGAATCGATACTTGTGAAAACGTGTGATAATTGAGAGTGATAGCACTATCAAATGGGAGTGCACGAGAGAAATAGCTTGGTTCACTGGAGTATAACATGTCTACATACCTAATGACTCTCGTCCAATTTCGAGAATGCCGCTCTACTGGGGCTGACCTCTTGAAATGGAGGATTTTATCAGTGCACAAACATGTTATACTCAAGTAAACGAAGCTATTTCTCTCGTGCACTCCCATTTGATAGTGCTATCACTCTCAATTATCACACGTTTTCACAAGTATCGATTCTCATTCTGTTACTCAAAGGGGTGTGAAAATACGGGCGTGGAAGGCAAGATTGCTCAAACATTGTCAAATACTGTCATCCTGGACAGTTTTCAGCGCTTCAAACGCCGTTGACGGCATAGTACGGGCCGTGCGGACCTATCTATGCTGTTATCTCGACTATGCTTACGAGCGTGTATGCTGCCTTTAGGTGAAATTCGTAACCCTCCCCTGGTGACTGTGCGTACCAAAAAACCTGAACTTATCCTTCTTTACTGAAAATTTTCATGCAAAACCCCCGGGGATTCGGCCAGGAAAAGTGTAAAAGATTTTAATCTCGTGAATATTTCCGATTTCTCCCGCATTTTTTTGGCTTTTTTCTCGGAATTCGAAAATCGGAAGGTCTAAAACATTGGAAATCGGAATTCCGCTCATCCCTGCTCGTAACCCACTTAGACGACAGATGACCCTTTCTTGATGGGATTGGTTGCCGGGTCAAATGGGTGGTCAGTAGTCCATCCATCGTTCAGAGTGGTTATTAAGGGCACTGAACCCGATTATCAGATTCTTTCCTAGTTTTTAAAGACAGTGTTTACGATGAATATCGCACTCGAGTTCGACCCAAAAATGGGATTGTTTGGTCGTGAGGTAACTAATAGTGAAGAAACAGGGAAGAAAAATGCCAGAATAAGTCAAAATAACGGTTTCTAAATTCAGGGCGTGGACGAGAATCATGGGCCCTGCTGATTTCGGCAAGCGCGCGCTAATCGCTAAATCTGCGCGAATCGATCATGCTAATCGCGGCAGAGTTGCTTGGCAATTTGCCATCTAAACGTGTGCGGCGCCACAAGCTCGTCCGATTGGGGGCGGACCGGGATAGGTAGGCGCACCGGGAGAGCTTTCAAAGCCGTTTGTATTTATTTCTGGCCAGTTTTCGTTGCTTTCTTCGATCCTATACTCTACAGCACCTGCCAGCTTAGTGTTTCACACCGAGACCTCGAGAACGAGATTTATCGTGAACACTGCCTTTAAGCCCTTGTTGGTCACGGTAGGGTAAGGTTACATATTTGCCCACCGCAACTTGCTCAAGGATACCGAGGTGGCTTCACTCACCTTAGATCTTCGAAAATCGGAAAGTTGACCCTAAGTTCGTGTTCGGCGTCCCTAATAACACTCACAGAGAAATTTTGAGTGAAATCTGAGACTTGGGTCAAGCTACCGTATACCCACCTTTACATACTCTAATCCAATGAAAATCGATAAACCGACCACAGATCTGTTTCAGGCAGCCCAAATAACTCTTTTGGGGAAGTTTTGACGCGATTCGATCGTAGCATTCTCAAAATCGTCTAAAGTCGGACTTGGCGAGCAAAATCTCCACCGTTTTGAAGCTTCGGACCAAATCAGCCGAAATTTGAAAAAAAAATCCACAAGTGGGCCGCAGATTCGTAATCTATAGAAAAGAGCCGATAAATTGTTTTTGGACACCCTAAAAGTTGTCATGCGTGTACCCCTTTTGTCTTTGCGAAGCTATGGAAGCGTTTACTTTTGGGAATCTCCTGTAAATCTCTGAGGCGTTGAGGAAATTCTGATCATGTTTAATTGATACATAGGACTATAGCTACAATATCCGGAACATGGTTTTCTAAAACAATGGTGTGTACGTAAAAGAAACCCTAGTGAGAAGCATTCAATTTTTTTTCAAACTACACTCTTATAGTTGGAAGCATTCTGAATTTCCAAATTGAAGGCAGTGTTCACGATAATCTTTAGTTTTGAGATTATTCGCTATATTGATAAGGTGGCCCCCGGTTAGAGTTAAAATGACGTAGAACTTGAGAAAAGAAAAAATCCTCATGTATCACCTCGCCAAGTATTACAGGAAGTGTTTGTTGTGACAATGAAACTTTTCGTGGGCTCGTCCTTTGCAATTCTCTACTCTCTATTGCTCCATTCTATCCTTAGGGCCCTAACTATTCCTGGTTTGCATAAAATATTCCTCTATTTTCGGTTAACCAAATTTTTCACCGGTGACAACCACCAAGAACATGTTCATCTAACCGGACAACTAGTCCATGTTATGGATTAATGTCACTGAAATACGACGTTTTAATGCATTTCTCGCCGTTTCATCGTAATTTTAGTAACACTTGGAGGCCAACGCATTGTTTTATGTGAAAAACTCGGGGACGAAAATCATCGTGAACACTGCCTTCAAAGTATATTGTTGAAAAGGGCGGAATCGTCTAGTACTACTTTCTTTGTGATAGGGGTTTTGAGGGCTTCATGTAAGCCACGACCCGGCAGGCTGTTGCGCTGAACCTGTCCCTCCCCCTGGTGACCAGAATTCTGTGAAAATTTCTGAAGTAGTTTATTTTTCATGATCCTTCGTACGTGAAAAATTTACGACAATTATGAGACAAATTTTAAAAAAATTATAATTTTCGCTGCTTAAACACATTGTTCGAAACACTCTAAATTGTAGCAGTTTACGGTAGCTGAGCGACATTAAAACCCACCGTAACCTACCGTAATCTCAGCAAGATCGAAATTTGGATAGTGCTTTCGTGATATTCATCTCGAGTAACTCCTTCGCAAGGGTTCTCGTCATTCTCCCTGACGCTTAGATCTTGATGAAGGGGGCCTGTTGTGAGCAAAGCTCCTCACCCTGCGGTGACTGGCCTACGAGTAACCGGTGTAGTTAGTACTCTGTTTGTCTTCAGCCGAACGGGTTTTGGCTAGCCATTAATAGAATGTGATCGAGAGACATAATCAGAAATCGATTTTGACATGGATGAGCGTTCTGAATCTGTCATGTAGGCGTTGTTAGTTTATATGCAGGCACTCCGCCCCTCCTGCCAGCCATATCGCCGCCATCGTCGTTGCACCGTTACAGGCCGGCCGGCCAGCCACGCCTCCTTCCGACCGCCGAGCGGATCGTACATTCAGTCAGCCGTCAGTCATCACAGTGAGCCGCTACCTCTCCTGCTAGATGCGCACGACATTGTCCGGATAAAGCCCTATTCCTGCTCTATTCACCCCCATTCTGCTGCAATATTTGGCTGAAGTTGGACAGAGGCAAGTGACCCTACGGGGAATGAACCCTTGACCTTAAGTGTCCTGCTAGGGTTACATTAAACACTGCATTTGTTGTCATTTTGTGCTTCCCAATTGTTGTCGGAGAAATCTAGAGATGTCGTCATTGAGTTTCAAGGCTCCAAGCAGCCTCCACAAAGGTTTAAGAATAGAAGAGCCTGTTATACGTCATCCTATGGATTATGTCCGGCTAGCTGGGAAGACATTAATCAAAAGTGCATATAATATTGTTACTAAAATATATGCAACTTGCGGGGATTAGTAGTTGGAAAGTAATGTGGTTTTAGATCGTTTCGGGGTCTTGATTTGAAGTGGAATTAATCCGGTTTATGTCAGCGGACCAAGCGATTCATTCTACTGGCCGACCACAAAAATTGGGTTTGGTTGGTTTACAACCTCTTGAAACAAAGCTATAATAATAATAATTATATAATAATTTCTAAGTTAGTGTAATTTTACATATTTAGTTGCACTTGAAGCGCCTCATATTGGCTTTAAAATTCGCTCTTAATAAAGAAATACCTAATACATTGTTCAATATTAAAGGCAGTGTCCACGATAAAAATAGTTTTCGAGTTCCCACCAGAAAACGAAGGTTTATAGTGTGAATGTTTCATCAGTGAAGAAAGAATCGTGAAAAACGCTGCGAAACATTCAAAATCAGCTCTTCTTCTTGAAAGCCACATTTCAACGGTGGATGGGTTGCGCGTGCATAGGCCTGAAGTAGACAGCTTGCGCAAATGCGCCCCAATGCTAAAACTCAGCTGCGCTCGCGCTCTAATGCTAATGTAGAAGTGAAGTGGACCAAACTGTTCCTAGGAAAACTCGACCGTGAGCGGAAGGGCTAGCGCTAGCGGACTTCGGAGCCGTATGGAGCTCTTTCGGGCTCGTTTTCGTTCGTTCTTTCGACCCCAGTGCTCCCATGAGACCCTGAACTTTCGATTTCCGGCCAGAAACCGGCGACGAACTTTATCGTGGGCACTGCCTTTAAAGAAAAAAGCGTTAATTGACAAGAAAAAGAGATCACTCACTAAGGAAGCACTTTTAGCTAATCTGGTCATTCATAGCGAATCACATCTTGAACACAGTGTTCACGAAGAAAACGGTATTCGAGTTTTCATCGGAAATCGAATGCTCCGGGGTCCATTGAAACAATAATGGCGGAAGAATTGCTGAAAGCGAGTCATTGATAGCCCTACTTGGCCTCAGAATTCGGTTGTGTTATGCCCGTCCCGCCCACTTCCACAACGGCTAACGAGGAAGTGGGCGGGTAGGGCTTAGCAAATGCAAATTGAGGGCCATGTAGGGCTATCTATGGCTCGTTTTTAGCCCTTCCTTCGCCATTATTGTTGCAATGGACCCCGGTACATTCAATTTCCGGTGAAAATTCGAAGACCGGTTTTTTTCGTGAACTCTGCCTTCAGAGAGAGAAAGTTCCTAAGTCACTAGGAAGCTTTTGTGGTCGATCTGGCCATTCATAACAACTTTCAGAACCGAGTTCGATGTCATATGGTTTGACCTCTTCATTTTTTCACCGGTCGGAAATCACAGTCGTGCTAGCAAGGTTCTTAAACCCATCCGAAAGAGACTATCAGCTCACGCAGTCGGCGTGCGTGTCAGACGGCTGTCGCGAAGGCATTTTTCGAACTTGGAAATTGAATAGCAGGAAAACTTGACGAATTGTGAATAATTTCCCAATTAGCTGTTCCCAGCCTTGGAAAGGCTCATACAAAATAATTACTTTGTGACGGCTGCTCCACACGCACGCCGGCCGCGTGGATGGACAGTCGCTCTCGAACAAACTGAAGTACTAAAATTTATGATTGGCGAGGGCCTAAACCTATATGTATAAGGAAAAATTATAAGCTGAAAACACTATGTGGACTCTAAAAATTAAACTTTTCTTTTTCGCCCAAATTTCGTGCATGGGGGTCAGTTGGGTGCTGAACAAGGATATGGAATTACTTTTCTGTTTTTCGAACGGCTAGGGTGGGCTGCGGTAGGAAAACAATGTTATACCTACCGCAGCATAGAGCAGTCGTCCGAAAAACCGAATTTGAACCTCATTTTCGTGTTCAGCACCCCAAGCAACCATTTTTGGACGAAATTGGGGTGAAGGAAAACATTGTTGATTTTTGGGGTCTAACTTTTTGGGGTATGTGTTGGGGTAAGCTCGAGCCACTTACGGTTTTTACTACTTATAGCATATGCTTGTTCGCTAGGTTTTCAATTTGGCTTGTTTCGGACTACTCTAAAATAGTTTCCTTGTTAGGGCGAATTGTCTGGTTGAAATCTAATATTTTTTTCCTATTTCCGTGGTACTCTGGAAAGGTCGATACGGCTATTCTGGAGTGAGTTATGGCGATGCTAGGCTTTTGGAAAACTGCAGACGCAGTGCCGTAAATTATTTGCGATGTATCTCTCTAGACTTTCTAGTAATAGGAGAGAGTTTCAACGTCTTTCGACTAGCTCCCCGGTTAATGCCTCTATGTACTTATGGTACAGGATCGGAATAGCTTGTGAAGGCAAGGTTTGACCAACATTCTGATTTTAAAGTTTCAGAAGCGTCGTACGCGCTGAAAATTCCTTTCCATTTTTTTCCAGGCTCAGTTCCATGTATGAGCCTAGTTGATCACACCGGTCTAGTTTTGCGCGTAAAAAACGCATGTTTTTAAGGTTGGGATTGTTAGAAATGAAGACCCGCCACCAGTTTTCACCAGTCATCTAGCACGAGGAACAGAAGCGCAATGTGAGGCGCAAGCGATTCAGTTTTGGAAACTCTTGTCAGAAACTCGAACATCCAAGTAAAGTGGAAGCCTCATATTTTTAGGCATTTCAGTAGGAGAAAGACAAAAGAAACCTTCTTACCTAATAAGTTTGGAACTAATTTCCTACGAAGATTTGACCACTCTTGACGTTTAGAAAAAAAAACTTATGAAGTTTTGCTTATTGAGCGCTAAAATCGACGGGGGGGGGTGGAAAAGATTGGTTTTTGCCGATTTTTTGAAAAGCTGATGGTTCTATGGGGCTTCATTGCTATGGTCCTATATCCCAAGGGCTTGCCTGCTAGAAAACAAAAAAAAAACTTTTTTCATGCGTACGATGCCCTTGGGCAAGCTGGGCAGTTTTCCTGGGAGTTGGAGAAAAGTAAAGAGTTTGTGTAGGTTCAGATGCTGCACAGTGCGAACTGTCTGCATTCCAGAATAGAAAAAACGGTTCATTGTGTCATATACGTAGGCAAATCTTTTTCTTACTGATCTTGATGCATTGACTGCAAGAGACACTTTCATAAATTGGAGAACCATCTGAAACCTGATCGTTAAATTTTTTTTTCAAGAGTCGATTACTGGTCTTTAGAACGATATGCGCGCTGAAATATGTATTCCAACACGAGGAATGAGATGGAAAGTTGTATAACACGATGTAAACAAGTTTCTGGGAGATTTTAGGAAGTGCGAGAAGTTAGTGAAACAAGCAAAAGGGGCTACAAAGTGTTAACATAAACATATCACACATGATTAAAAAAGTTTAGGAAATATAAGATGAATGAATAAATATCTAAATGAAATCAACATAACATAATTGTAAATGAAAAAAATAGCATAAGTAACAGGTACAGTTCACGGCAACGGAAAAAGGCTGTTGTGCGGTAGCGTTTTTCCTCTAACCTTACCGTGAATTGCCCATAATCGACGGCGAAGTTGTATTTTTTCTGAATTTCGAAGAAAAAACACCGGGTATGTTGAGAAACTGTGAGTTTTCTTCCTCACCACTCGTTATCAATACACCTAAAGTCTTTGCCATACACGCAGGAAATACCAGAAAAAATTGAAAAGTTACAAAAAAAACAATGGAAATTAAAGATGAAATTCAATTTTATCTTGTTAATCCTGTGCGTATTTATGGCAAAGGCTTTAGGTATATCGATAATGCTGGTGTGTGCCGGAAAACTCACAGTTTTTCAACGTTCCCGGCGTTTTTCTGCGAAATTCAGCAGAAAATTACAACTTTGGCGTGGTTTTTTGCGCTACATACAGTATGCTTAGGGGAAATACGCAATCGCACAACCGTCTTTTTCCGCTGCCGTGGATTGTATAGCGTCGAGAAGTCGTTTGACCTCTCGCATCACAGAACTGGTTGAGATGGCGACATTTTTGGGTACGTACGGCTTCTATTAGAACGCTCCCTAGTACGCATTATAAACGAGTAAAAATTACCGTATTTGAGCCACATTTAGGTAATACATGTAGTCTCCGCCCATTTCTCATACAGTGTCCGCCCCTCAATACAAACACCTTCAAATCTATTGCCCCAGTAAGGGTAATTTTGACTCGTGTTTGGCACCTAAAACGGCGTAGTCGATCTGGTATAGACCATAAAAGTGTATGCACAACGATATCGCAGCCACTCTATCGCTAGCTTCGCTATTTCAACCAGTTTTTTTTTAGTTTTTAATAGTATAAGCTCCGGACCTTTGGTTTATGCCACAAAATCGGTATAATTTCAAAAGTGTGTGCCGTCCTTAAAATCTGGATGACTCACAAGGGAAAGACCAGACTTGGCTACCAGAATTACCCATTTAGCCATGCTTTTCTGATCGTCTTCCTTTCGGGTGCTGGTAAAAGCTTTTGTCAGCTGCCTGACTTGTAGTGAAAGAAAAGAGCTGAAAATTACGAGCTCTTTGGGTACAATAACATTTTTTCTGCCGTGAACTGCTGTAATCGTCTGAAATACTGAAAACGGACCTCACATTCGTATTGAGCGCCCCGAATTACCCCTATAAGAGAAGTTTGTGTAGAAAAAAAAGATTTTTAATTTTTTTTTTGTAAAAAATAACTTTTTTCACTATTGCTGGGGCAGCTAAAATAGTGTTTAACAAGTATCCGGAAAGGAGTCAATCAGAAAAACACGGCTACATGCATACTGCTGGCAATCAGGTTTGGTTTTCCCCTACTCAGTCAGAAAAACTTGACTCTGAGTGGATAAAGTGGACGGGCTAGGTCCCCTTGCTATAATTTCGGAACAGCTGGAGTTTTTTAATTCCCTTCCATTTTGTTGACCCCAGACTCACCGGCTATATGTGTAGACGCAGGGGTTTGTCCATATCGGCGGTTCAATATCTCGGGTTACTTCTGATCTTCTCGGCTCGGTCCGCGTATCGGGACGGCCGGCCCGGCGAATCGGTGGCGGTAGCGCGCTAAGATTGTTATCCGGCGTTTTTACATAGAGGTGAGCGATGTGTGCTGACGTGTTATCAGACGGTCATCTTGCGTTTCGTTCTGCTCTGCACAGCAGACTGGTGTCGTTGCGTGTTACCCCACCACGACGCCAGGCTATGTTGACCTTTTCCATGGTGTCTCATTGGGGGTGCTGCTGAATGTGTTTAGGGTTTTACTGGGGAGTCATCGAAGTGGAGGTGATTTGCGGGGTTTGGGGTGAATGACTGCCATCGGTGGGAAATGGAGTTTAATTTCATAAAATGTTGACTTTAAACAAGTTTCAAGCGTTGGTAATTTAGACAGGGGTAGCGGGGCGAAAGGAGCCGCTGTCTGGGATATTACCTTGAGGCACTCATGAATTCGCCAGCAGTACCAGTGAACACGTTTTTTGTGAGGAGCAGGGATAAGGGGAATAAAATTATCAAAGGCAGTGTTCGCGAATAAAAAAATTACCCTTTTTCTTGCACTAATGTGAGCTTTGGGTCTATCCAAGCAAGCCTATCTCAGGCGATTCTTGGCCCCGAGTCGCACCGAATAGGAATCGGAGCCGCCTGAAAGTTCGGCTCATTCTATCAATCTCCGGGCGACTGCTGTTGCTGTTCGGACCAACTGGAATAGCCCGGACAGCAACAGCAGTGGCCCGGACAGCAACAGGGGCCGACTCGCAGATTGGGAACGCGAGCCGAACTGTCAGGCGGTTCGGGGCCGATAATCGCCTGAGATGAAGAAAAAACGGCGAAAAAAGGGCAGGAAGTGGGTCACAGTCCCGCTGTCCAGCCGGCCCATCGGGTCACTCCGCCCACGTCCTATAACAGTTGTCCTGCGTTCGTTTTACCGTAGGAACTGGCATCGAATTTTTGAATATTCTCCATCGCGAAAGGTCTTAACATCCCAGCATGTACATTGATCCCTCTTGTTTTCGAAGAATTTTTGGTACAGGAAACAGAAAGCAAAGCCACTTATCTAAGAATTTTCAAGCGTGAAACCATTCCCTCGACGTCGGGTTTGATGCGCTTTCCGCAGTCTTCCGAAACACACAAACTGGCGTAATTTATTTTTTTCAGGGATTTTTTTGAACAGTTTTGCTTCAGTTTTTTTGTTTTCTGTGGGAGCTTTTCCCTATTAACCGGTTTTTAGTGCACTTACCTACCCAAAAACATCGAAAAGTATCACTAATACAAGTTCGCACAAGGTAGCTGAGTTGAACGCAAAACTCATGCCATAAAAGGCATCAAAACACTTGGAAAACATCATAATTAATAAAGTTCATTGTAAACACTGCTCTTAAACAAGTTTCAAGCGTTGGGAATTTTGACAGGGGTAGCAGGGCGAAGCGAGCCGCTGTCTGGGATCTTACCAGTAGGCACTCAGGAAGATTTGCCAACAGTACCAGTGAACAACTATGGTGAGGAGCAGGGATAAGTGGAATAAAATTATCAAAGGCTGTGTTCACGAAGAGAAAACTCTTCTTTTCTTGCACAAACGTGAGCTTTGCGTCTATCCAAGCTAGCCTGTGAACAAAAAACGGCGAAAAACGGGCAGGAAGTGGGTCACTATCCCGCGGTCCAGCCGGTTCATTGGGTCACTCCGCCAACGTCCTATAACAATTGTCCTGCGTTCGTTTTACCGTAGGAACAGGCACCGAATTTTTGAATATCCCCATCGCGAAAGGTTCTAACATCCCAGCATGTACGTTGATCTCTCTTATTTTCGAAGAATTTTCGGTACACGCAACAGAAAGCAAAGCCACTTACCTAAAAAGTTTCAAGCGTGAAACCATTCGCTCGACGTCAGGTTCGATGCTTTGTCCGCAGTCTTCCGAAACACACAAACTGGCATAATTAATTTTTTTCAGAGATTACTTTAAACAGTTTTTCTCCGGTATTTAAATTTTCTGTGAGAGTTTTCCCTATTAACCTGTTCTTAGTGGACTCACCTACCCAAAAACATCGAAAAATATAATTAATACAGTTTTTTTGTAAATACTGCTCTTAAACAAGTTTCAAGCGTTGGGAATTTCGACAGGGGTAGCAGGGCGAAACGAGCCGCTCTCTGGGATCTTACCATTAGGCACTCAAGAGGATTTGTCAGCAGTTCCAGTGAACACGTTTTATTGTGAGGAGCAGGGATAAGTGGAATAAAATCATCAAAGGGGGTGTTCACGAAGAAAAAACTCTTCTTTTCTCGCGAAAGCGTGAGCTTTGGGTCTATCCAAGCAAGCCTATGAACAAAAAACGGCGAAAAAACGGGCCGGAAGTGGGTCACAATTCCGCGGTACAGTCGGTTCATTGGCTCACTCCGCCCACATCCTATAACAGTTGTCCTGCGTTCGTTTTACCGTAGGAATTGGCATCGAATTTTTGAATATTCTTCATCGCGAAAGGTTCTAACATCCCAGCATTTACATTGATCCCTCTTATTTTCAAAGAATTTTTGTTACAGGAAACAGAAAGCAAAGCCACTTACAGTCCACCTCCGCACTGCCGTTCAGTCAGCAAAGTGCACGCTGGTTGCGAAATCGTGCTGCGGCGCGGCTGCGAGTATCCTCTGACAGGGATGTGGTATCACCCAGGGTGGTGGGGTCACCCGGGCACCAAAGGCAAAAACCGCCCGGGTGATCCCACATCCCTGTCTGAGGATACTCGCAACCGCGCCGCAGCACGATTTCGCAACCAGCGTGCACTTTCCGGACCGAACGGCAGTGCGGAAGTGAACTGTATCAAGCGTGAAACCATTCCCTCGACGTCAGGTTCGATGCGCTTTCCGTAGTCTTCCGAAACACACAAACTGGCATAATTAATTTTTTTCAGAGATTTCTCTAAACAGTTTTTCTCTGGTATTTTAGTTTCCTGTGGGAGCTTTTCCCTATTAACCTGGACTTACCTACCCAAAAACATAGAAATTTGTAATACGGTTTTTTACCGTGAACACTGCCTTTAAAGCCACAGTCCAAGCTCAGAATCGATTTTTGGTTTTTCAGCCTATCTTGGAGGCAATTTCACGCTGATCACAATGGTGTCTCCAGAATCGCTCAGAACTCACTACGAACTGAGTTACGGCTACTCAAAAATTATAAATTTGAACTGGTAGAAGTTCGCGGACGAGTTGTCTCGAGCCTGTATTTCCTGGTTATTCGCAGCCATCATTTTGATACAGATCACAATATGAAGCCAGACCAAAAACAAAAGGAAGAACATAGATTTTAAACAAAATCATTCGCGCGACTCTTCCCAATTGAGATCAGAAACCTGCCAGTGAGCGTTGCCCATTTCTTCTTTCAAAGGGGCGTGGTCGACTTTTTCCTAGCTTTTTCTCGCTTATTTGAGCGAACTGAGATTTCGCGCTCGGCAGGGTTGCTATAGACGGCGACCGGACCAAAATATCAAAAAATACCTCTGAGGTTGGACTGTGCCTTTAGGCGAATTTTTGCCGCAGCAGTCACGTCCAGGTGGCGAACTCGTCCGCTGCTTGTTCATTTCCGTGTACTGGGACCTCAACCCCTTCTGTGTGGGTGTAGACTTGTTTGGGTGGTGTTAGTGCACTTCAAGGCTAGAATTCGTTAATTGCAAATCCAGGGTTGTGACTGGGTTTGCCTCTAACAATATGATTACATACAGTTTCCGCAGCAAACCCATGAGTAAACCCATGGTTTGCTGCTCATGAATTCAAAGCCGATTCGCTGATATTGGAAAAGTCTTCCGGGGCGACATGCATGAACGCAGTGGTAAGGATAAGGTGGCGCAACGCCTCACGCACGCGTCTTAATTTTGATTCAAGTTGTTGCGCGAGCGTATGACGTTGCGTGTCCGTACCCCAGAGTGGACGTGTTAGGACAAGGGCGAAGGCTGACTATGGGGCTGAGCAGAGTGCCACCGCGGCGCGGTCTGATGATGGAGAGCCGTATTGATAGATCGCCGCGATCTATCAATACAGCTCTCAATCATCAGGCCGCGCCGCGCCGCGGTGGCACTCTGCTCAGCCCCTATGAGACATGTGGCCCGTGTGATTTCAGGTCAAGGCGGTTGTAAACACGTTAACATGTTAAGAACATGTGGCGAGACGTGACACTTCGTTCTTGATAACTGGCCATTGTTCCTGTCCCCAACCCCTGCGTGGTCGCTTTTCTGCTCTTGAAGAGACCTATCCTTTTATATTTGGTGCACCTTATCCATTTTTTGGTCTTAATGGACTTTTCCTAAATAGTAAGATGTCCTCTTCGAACGACTTCTCCTTCTTTCCCATTGTGCAATAATTAAGTTGTCCTATGTGAAGTGATGTTTTTTTATAAGTGCATTTTTTCTGAAGTGGTGCACTTTTAGCCAGCCATAATTTGTATGACATTATAAAACGCGTTTCTTCTTCTCTATAATGTCGCTTGTGGGCATCAGTGAAAAAAAACAGCTATTTTTCAAACTTACAAGGGAATCGGCATTGAACGATCCTGCTGTTTGCAAGAGAACGGCTCGATTAAGAAGGTCCACCCACGCGGTTGGCGCGCGTGTTGAGCGGCCGTGGCATATTCTTTTTCAGCCGCTTGGCATTATATATTAGACGAATACTGAATAATATCCCAGTCAGCCGTCTGGAACTGTGTGGAGGCTCATTTGAAAATGCCTTCGCGATCAGGGTTAGACTCACGCTGTGATGATCATACAGGGGGCCGCAGCCTCTTGGCTCTGGGGAGGAAAGGGGCCGCAGCCCCACACGCCCACCATGCAAAAACAGCTGATATTCCGCGGTGCAAAAATTTGTAAAAGTAGATGGAATAGAAATATAACTGAAAAAACATGGAAAATTAGCACGAATTGAAAAATAGTTGTAATCTATCCACAAAATCATCAAAGATCGTTAAAATTTTCATCGGCCTGAAGATTTTACTCACGACCGACCTAGTGGGCCTCACAAGTTTCCAAACCGGAAAAAGGTGGGCCGCACCTTTCAATTACCGATCACGGAGCCATGCCTTACCCAGTTTGTGACGACCGCGTGGCACGCGCGCTGGCCGTGTGGGCGGTCAGTCTCTTCCGGAGAGACTTTTATCAGGGGTACTTCTTGATTGTTTCCAAATCTAAGTTTATAGCTGCTGAAGAGAGCTTTGATTCAGATCACGGAAAAGTCCTCTCAGTTGTCTGGGCATTCATGTATTAGGCCGGGATCATACTTCCTGCGACCAGCAACAGCGATAGTGCATAGCAGTCATATCGATTTTCGGTCAATTTGATGGTTAACATGGAGCAGCGTCGCTCGTCGCTGGAAGTATGATCCCGGCCTTAGGGATTAAGCGGTTTTTAGGATAATGCGGAAATTGTTTCGGATTTCACTTTAAGGTTTTTTTTCTGGGGGTAGTTCAGGTCCTGAACTCGAAATTTTGGTTCATCTGTCGATTTGAATAACTTCTTTAGCTGGGTCCAGCGGAGTTAAGATCGGTCTTATGAGGGGGTGGTGGGGTCGCTAAAATTCGACACTAAAAAAAGAAAAATTTGTGTAATAATTTAGGAATTTTATAGGTCGTAAATTTTTTCACCTGACTTCCCGCTTGGTAGGGGAAGAATTGTGAAAATCAAGGCTTTCTTTTCGAAAATTTTGGTCGCTGAAAAGGGGGGGGGTTCGTAGCTCAGCGGTCACAGCGCACCTCTGGACCCTGTTCGACAGGGTTGATTTGAGTACGCGCGCAGGCGCACGCTATGAACGGAAATAAATTTCACTCGGAAACAGAGGATATAGTGCTCAACACGTTTCTGAGGTCCAGTTATCGATTTTCGATAGATTACGGTAGAATACGGTGGCTATGACGGTTGTTTGGTCAAAGTCTCAAATCTAGCTGTAATTTTCTTCGTGGGGGTTACTCGGGACGCTAAACACGAACTTGAGGTCCATTTATTGATTTTAGAAGAGTAAGTTAGGTCAAGACAGCTAAATTTCATTATATCTACCGTAACATACAGTAACCTCAGAATATCAGGAAACGGATCCCAGATTCGTATTTAGTGGATTGAATAACTCTTTGAGAAAAGTATTGAGCTACACCCCAAAAAATATTTCTGAACGCTCCAGAAATCGCCTGTTGGGTATCCTTAGCTTTTTTTCCCAAATGAGAAAACTACTCCTTTAATGCGGTTCGAAGCTTTCGTTAGCAGCTATGAACTTAGGTATGGAAACACTTAGAAATGCTCGTATGTGGAATATGTTCAGTTACAATAGGCTAGATCATTTATTTATTTATTTATTTTTATTTATTTATTTATTTATTTATTTATTGGGGGTCGTCTAGAACATCAAATAAAAATTAACCAGTTTTTGATAAATAAAACAAATATACCTAGAAATTGTGGGAAAATAAATTAAATTTTATGAGTGTATGTAAAATTCTAGTGGAACTAATTTCTGGATCACCAGAGATTCTGAAGCTAATTTTTTTAAATATAAATACTCACGTTGCTAAAGAGTTGCTATTGATTGCATAAAATAGTGCTGATACTTATAGGGCACAGATAGGCTTTATCTACATAAGAGGGTGGACTATGTGACCCATTGATAAGCAGTGAACCATCTTCCCCTCTCCCACGCCGTCATCCCCAAACCGATTCTGCTGACTCTGTCCTTACCCTCATCCAAGTATTCTCTGCTGGCTGTATTCCGATATTCAACAGAGTGTATTTGGTCAGTTGGAGGTGTTGATCTTGCATGCGTGAGTCTTGCCAGATCTATTACTTCCTTCTGATCTGGTACAGCTCTTTCTGCTGCTGTTTTCCTCATCTACCCATAGCTGGTTATGGGTTCTCCGTATCCGTTGAAGGCTGGTGATCAAGTGGAGGCCTGGATCGCACTGCCGATTGTTGCCAAGTGAGATTCTCACCTCCATTTCATTGCCGCCGACCTTTCCTTATTCGCTGTGCCCGCTGATACAGAGGCGGAAAAGTCGCGTTTTCTCCATGATAGTCTGGATTTATGAAAGGTGAGGTAATAGAAAGAAAGGTAAGTTTACCTCTGGACTTTGAACATTTAGATATTTTCCTATACATTTTCTGTGCTTGCTACACCACTCAGCGCCGCATTTTGTGCAGCAGACGAGGAAATCAAAATTATTGATTGGTCATTATCGATAATGTCGGATGAGTGAAATTTCTCAACCAAGTGACCCAAACCTATCAATAATCACCACTTCTTGCCGGTTTTTTGGCCATACGCGCGAAAATTGATATTATTGATTATCGATCGGTGACGTGTTATGAGCACGAACTCTGAGAAGTTCAGTACTTACCCGAACCACCTGTCTTGATTGACTGCAGACTCACCCACGCACCAGGATTGAGCAGGGTGGCGAACGGTAGCAAGGGTGGTCGTAAAAGTTTCGGAAATTTTTCAAAAAAAAAAGGAAATTCTGGGGGTAATCGTAAAATTTTTGGAAAGATTGGGGTTTATTTCCAAACCACTTGGAAAGGTAGAATGAGTAGGAGTAGTAAGTCGCGTATGAATTCTGAACAGTATAAAAGGAGATTAGTTTCTAAGACTGAAAAGAACGGTAAGGAAGGTAGGTCTATTGTCATGTTGAAGTTGACTGTAATGAAATTGAGAATCTTTAAAAAGTGATTTGGCGTAAAATAGCATAGAGTAATAAAAAAGCAGGGAAACGAAGTGAAATAACCAAAAAATACGATTTGGTGGTCGATCATTTCACAAGCTTCTCCGTTAAACTTATAAAAAACGAAATCAAGCGCGCAACGGAAACATTAAGCCATTTTTGGAAGCTGTAATAAGGAAATAAGCATAGGTCAAGCTAGGTGAACGCGAGGCTGCGTTTCATATCGTGCTTGATTTTGTTTTGATAAGTTTAACGGAGAAGCTTGTGAAATTCTCGACCAACATATCTTATTTTTTGTTTATTTCACTTCGTTTCCCTGCTTTTTTATTACTCCATGCTATTTTACGCCAAATCATTTTTTGAAGATATTTCAAGATACTTTTGAAATTTTTTTTGACTTCTTAATGACATTGCCAAATCGCTACTTTTGCCGGGAAGCTAAATTTTCAGAATTTTCACATATTTTTCCAAAAGGTTCCCTTTCTGACTTCAATTTTGCTCTACGATTTCCATTTCGGAATGATGAAACATCTAACAGACGATATTGTCGTATGGGTACAATTTTCAAAAGTTATGACCCAAAACAGTAAAAAATACCACTCATTGCAACATGTGAGAACACAATATTATCGATCATTAATACTTATTTGATCTTGCATGACGAAAAAAAATTCCCAAACAAATGACTTAGAGCCATCAGCAATCAAAAATCATTGCGGCATTTCGTGCAACAGGCGAAAAATCGATATTATTGATTGGCATATATCGATAATGACTGATGAGCAAAATTCCTCAACCAAGAAAACCAGTTCCGGAAGCAATCACCAATGTTCGCCGCATTTTGTGCAAAAAGCACGAAAATCGATAATATTGATCATCGATCGATTACGTGTCATGAGTACGATTTCTGACCAGTTTAGTGCTTACCTCCGACAACCTGTGTTGATTGGCTGCAAATTCACCCACACACGCCGGTCTCCACAGCCGCAGCAGAAAAAAGCAGTTTTCGTGCTCCACGGCTAATTTAGTATGTAAACCCACGATTTTGAGGTACCCTTCATAGTAAAGGTGTCGAGTTCAAAATGGAATAGGAGCGACCTGCATCCATTTCCAGTCTCCTGTCCAAAAATGAGCTCCGTAGCTCAATTTTAACTGGTAGCACAAGATCGTGAACGCCGTCTGAATAAAAAAAGGAGATTAACAGAGAAAACTTGCGGTTTTTCAAAATTTTCTCAAATCCTAGCAAACCATTTTAAACCATTTCTGGGCATAATATGCAACTTTTTGCGCTCTTTTCAATGCAATTTAGAGCTAATTTCTACCTTCACCCTGAACTTAGATTTCGAAAATGGGTTGCGCGCGTGGCCAGTTCAAAACCAAATCTGGTGCGCGCTTGGCGCGCACCACAATTCTAAGATCCTTATTTTTTAGCCGACAATAAGCCACCGTTTTGGTCATGAAGATTTTTTCATCCCAGGGGGGGTGGGTTCGTAATAATTTTGGTGAACAGGGGGGGTCGTAAAGTTCCGGCCACCGCTCGCAACGGACTGCTCAAGCCTGCCACGCATCCTGGTCTCCGCAACCGTAGCATGCCCACGCAGTTTTCGTGCTCCAATGTTAATTTAGTATGTAAACCCACGACTTTCAAGTACCCTTTGAAGTAAAGTTATCAAAATCATATTGGATATGAGCTAGCTGCACCCATTTCCAGCCTCCAGTCCAAAATGAGCTTCTTAGCTCAGTGGGAAGTGTTCCAACAAGATTGTGAACTCCGTCTGAAAAAAAAAGGAGAATAAAGACCGTGCTCACGATGAATATAATATTCAATCTCGACTCAAATGGAGTGGTTTGGTCGTGAGTTAACAAATAGTGAAGAAACAGCGAGGAAAAGCGCTTAGAATAAGTTGAAGTAACGGTTTTTAGAGTACGTATAGGTTCAGAGCGCGGACGAGCTTAAGCGCCCTGCTAGTTTCCGCAAGCGCGCGCTAATACCAAAATTTTCTCGAATCGATCAGGCTGGACGTGGCGGAGTTGCTTGTCGATTTGCGATCGAAAACATCCGCTGCGTTACAAGCTCGTCAGAGTGGGGGGCGGGGCGGGCTAAGCATGCGAACTGGGCTAACGAACTCTTCACTGCGCGGCCGTTTTTATCGATTTTGGGCCCGTTTACGCTGCTTGCTTTGACCATGTCCCCTCCAGCATCTGCTAGCGTAGTATTTCACAGTAAAAACTCGTAAACAAGATTCTTCGTGAGCACTGCCTTAACATCAAAATTGAGCGGTTTCTTTCATTTTTTCGAACATCAGGGAACCATTCCACACCAATTTTGGACGGTTATATCAATGTTTCACGCTCATTCCAATGCAGTAAAACCGAATTTCCACGGCCACTCTGAGTTCAGATTCTGGAAAAGCAGGTTTGCGCGAGGCGGAGTCAAAGCCAAATCTGGGCGCGCACCACAATTCGGCCTCTGATAAAAACCCGTGTTAATTTTATTTGATGTCAGAGTCCGACAGCAGCTGGAGATGACGAATTGGTGTCGGTGCTGTTCACCATTGATCAACTATTACGAATGTGTCATGTGCCGACGAATGGACCAGTCACCTTGAAGGTATGGCTAGAATCTGCTCTGGGTTACGCGTCCTGGTACAGAGGATATTCAGGTTCCCGTCAACCAAATATTATGTACTATCGTTCTCGGAGCCAAATTCCGGTACGAATTTGCGGACTACGGTTGTTGTATCACGCGACAAGTGATAATCATGCTGGGAGAAAGGGGAATCGTGCCTGGACCAAGTGTTTTCAGCAAGATGGTATCCTGTTGTGTGATGCAACAGCCACTGTCCGCAAATTCGGACCGGATCTTGGCTCCGAGAACGACAGTGAAGTAACCTGATCGAGGGCGTGAACTCCTCAGAACACCTCACTAAACCTGCGCTCTTTTCAGTACGGTTCCTAGTTTTTGGCTGAAATGCGAAATCAGGAGGCAGTGGTCTAGCTGCGGACAAAACAAGCGGTTGCGTCGCGGCTTGGATCGAGTGATTTCTTAAAGGCAGTAACCAAAATTTCGGCTTAGTTTTTTGGTTGGAAGTCGAAGGACCGGGGTCTCAATGGAGCGATAGGGTCGGAACAACGAGCAAAAACGAGCCCGAAAGAGCTCTTATCGGCTCCGAAATCCGCTCGCGCTAGTCCTTTCCTCACTTGCACCAGATACGCATCGATTGATTAGAAAGGACCAGGGCGAGCGGTTTTGAGGGCAGATAAGGGCTCTTTCGGGCCCGTTTTCGTTCGTTCTGCTGATCGTATCGCTCCAATGAGACCCAGACCTTACGATTTCCGAAGAAAAAATGAAGGCAAAATTTATCGTGGACACTGCCCTCTAGGACCGCTAGGCTGACTTTTCTCGTCCGAAGTGGAAGTCATAGATATTTTCGAGTTTTTTCCCAGTTACAGAAGAACTTTCTATTCCAAAATGGTAGATCCTGGCAAGTTAACGATTTGGTAATGATAAAAAAAAGTTTTAAAAATGTCTTAAAATATCTTAAAAAATGATTTGGCGTAAAATAGCCTGCAAAATAAAAAAGCTGGGAAATGAAGTGAAATAACCAAAAATGTGATTTGGTGGTCGATCATTTCACAAGCTGCTCCGTTAAACTTATCAAAACGAAATCAAGCACGATATGGAATGAAGCCTTGCGTTCACCTAGCTTGACCTATGCTGATTCCCTTATTACAGCTTTCGAAAATGGCTTAATATTTCCGTTGCGCGCTGGATTTCGTTTTGATAAGTCTAACGGAGAAGCTCGTGAAGTGATCGACCACAAAATCACATTTTTGGTTATTTCACTTCATTTCCCAGCTTTTTTATTTTCCAGGCTATTTTACGCCAAATCATTCTTTTAAAGATATTTCAAGACATTTTTAAAACTTTTTTCATTATTACCAAATCGTTAACCTGCCAGGAAGCTAAATTTTGAGAAAATTCACATATTTTTCCCTAAGGTTCCCTTTCTGACTCCAATTTTCCTCAACGATTTCCATTTCGGAATGATGAAACATCTAACAACGAGATTGTCCAATGAGTACATTTTTTGAAACTTATTACCCAAAACCATAAAAAAAACCACTCATTGCCGCATTTTGTGCAGCATGGGAAAAATCGATATTTTTGATCGATAATGTTCGGTTTTGCATGATGAGAAGAATTTCCCAAACAAATGACTCATTGTTAGAGCCATCAACAATCGAAAATCATTGCGGCATTTTGTGCAAAAGCGAAAAAATCGATATTATTGATTGGTATTTATCGATAATGACTTCCAGCGAAATTCCCCAACCAAGAAAACCAATCCCATCAACAATCACCACTTCTGGGAGCATTTTCTGCAGAAAGCGCGAAAATCGATAAAATTGATTATCGATCGATGAAGTGTCATGAGTACGAATTCTGACCTGTTCAGTACTTACCTCCAACGGCCTGTATTGATTGGCTGCAGATTCGCCCACACACCCCGGTCTCCACAGCCGTAGCAGAAAAAAGGAGTTTTCGTGCTCCACGGCTAACTTAGTATGTAAACCCACGATTTTGAGGTACCCTTCAAAGTAATGATATCTAGTTCAAATTGGAATAGGAGCGACCTGCATCCATTTTCAGTCTCCTGTCCAAAAATGAGCTCCCTAGCTCAATTTTAAGTGTGCCAACAAGATCGTGTACGCCGTCTGAAAAAAGGAGATTAACAACAAAATCGCGCGGTCTTTCAATTTTTACTCGAAAACCAGTGAACCGTTCTAAACCATTTTTGGGTACATGTACCAACTTCTTGCGCTCTTTTTAATGCAATTTAGCTCTAATTTCTACGTTTACTCTCAACTGAGATTTCGAAAAAGGGGTTGCGCGCGGGGCCGATTCAAAACCTAATCTGGTGCGCGCTTCGCGAGCACCACTATTACTGACTCAGAACCCCGTCTTTCCAAATACCAGAGCCGTTTTTGGGAGACGAAACTGCTAGGTTCTAAAATTTGCAGATGGTTTCAGCCAGGTTCAGGTGTGAGAACGAGCGCAGAGGAATTGATGTGTTCAAGTTTGAAACGCTTTTTGTCTCCTTGTAGTGACGGAAACTGTTATAGATCATCCTTTAGTGAGCAATTTATTGTTGAAAAATGGCGGTTCTTAGCGCGTTGGTTGTCAATGAAATAGCAAATGACAGGGGAGCGTTCGGTATGCCGAGAGATAAGATAAGATAAAAGAAAGAAAACAAACAAGACGTCGATTTTGGAATGCGCTTGTGAAGATTTTGAAAATGGGTGTTAGGCCCCGGTCAGACTTCGTCGAAAAACCTGCTGAGTCCAACTGAGTCCGGTTGCCCCCAGCGCCAACCAACTCCTCTGCGAAACACGCAATTGATAGTGACGATTATCACTTCAGCTGTGAATCGGAACGTGTTTGGTGGTTGATTTTTCTTGTTTTCAACATGTCTGAATCTGATTTCCGTATCAGCAGTACGTGGGGCAGAGCGCAGACGGCGAGAGTCGAGATGCGGCGGGACTCGGCAGGTCGCAGTCGGCCGAAAAAAATGCACCCAAATCACGTGAAAAACACCTATATCGACCAGGTGGGGTGAGGATGATTTCGGTGGGACTCAGTGGGACTCAGTCGGTGCATTGGCCCCGCCCTTGTACGCATGAGAAGTATCAGTATCGATCGGGGGGATTTCGGTGGGCATCAGACGGTCGCAGTCGGACTCAGTGGGTTGATTTTTTTTTGCACCCGTCTTCCACGAATTCGATGCGTATCGACCCGGTGGAACTCAGTAGATCCACCGACTATGACGGGGGCCTTATAGCTTTGAAGTGCTATCGGGGCATGGATTTTAAGGTTGGCAAGGCTTTTGTGAAGTTGGTTTGAGGTGAATGTCTGTGTAGGGGTCAACGCTGAGAAATCCGCTTCACACAGGCACTTGGGGAAACCTCTGCACTCTATCGAAGCTAAAGTGGAGTCCACCAAGAGTGTTTCATTTTGTTATCAATAAGAAGCGGTCGGCTGGGGATCAATGTGCATGAATCCCATACCAGCACGCTCGATACCGATTGAGAGAGAGCGGTTGTGCTGCAATGAGTTTCATGTTCATTGATCTCCAATCGACCGCTTCTAATTGATAAGTAAATAGGACACTCTTGGTGGACTCCACTTTACATATTCAGCCTGTATGGCCTAGTGGAGAAACCTGTTGGCCGTCAACCGAAAGCTCTCAAGTTCTATCCCTCTGGCTGTGCTTTTTTTTCGCAATGGTCTTTTCTCAAAACTAGAAATTCACTTTTCGTACCAAAAAAAAAAGTTTCGCTTGTGTGACAAGGTAAAGCAGACTGCTGCCCCGTACATTGAATTAGCCATAGAGCCCCTCCCCCCCTGGTGACTAAGATTTTCAAGAAGTGTGGATAACTTCTACGTCCTCCCCTATGTAGTTGAAATTTTTTCGACACGTTCGAGAGTTGGAACTTTCAGGGAAAGATTCGATAATTTAGGATTGTGAAATTTTTTCTCTTCATTTAACACTACGCTCCTCACTAAAGAGATTGTGGGAGGTTCAGTATAGGTTCTATTGAAAGCGTTCCCTAATTTTTCGTTTTTGTCCAATTTTTCCTTGCCCCCCTCAAAATTTCCAATTTTTTGAATTTTTATCTGCACCGTCGCCATTGTTGCGCTGGACAGGGACCACTCGACTCCGAGTGGTAACAAAGGAACCACAATAAGTCATAGTGGCCATTCCAAATGAATTGTACTTTTCTAGAACCATTTTCGGATGAAAAGTCCGTCGCAGCTGCCTAGACCCACTCTGAAAAAAGTTATGAGCGTTTTTAGAAGCTTCGCGGCAAGGTAAGAGTACCCCCCATGTCATTTTTAGGGTGTTTTTAAATTTTTCTCCGGATTTCGCTATGTAGAGGTAATCTGGGGTGCTGAACACAAATCTGAGGTTTGCTTGCCGGAATTTCAAGGTTTACTGTATGTTACGGTAAGTAACATGCCATTTAGGAGGCAAAACCTACCTCAATATTGCGATAATCGACAAATGGACATCGAATTCGTATTCAGCACCCCAAATAACCCCACATAGAAACTTAGAGAAATCTGAGACTTTGACCAAACTATCGTATACCCACCGTAATTTACCGTAAGCTGTCAAAAATCGATAAACCGATATCAGATTCGTGTTCAGCACTCCAAATAACCACCAGAGAAATAATTTGAGCATGATCTATAGTAACACTTCGGAAATCGTCAAAAGTCGCGATTTGCCGTCAGATTCTCCTCCGATGGGAAGCTGTGAACGAATGCAGCCGAAAACTGCGGAAAATCGAAAAATGAACCTCAGATTCGTGATTAGCACCCCAAATAACCCCCGTAGCGAATTTTAAGTCAAATCTGGAATATTTTTCTGAAACGCTTCGAGAGGCCTGTAATTGGTATAAATAAACGCCCAACCGAAAATCCGCACAAGTCCAAAACGCTGTTAGTAAAATTTGGAAAATGTTCCTACACCCAAATTTTGCTTAGTGGGGTAGTTTTTGGGCGCTGAACACGATTATGAGGTCCGTTTCCGGATTTTCGTAAAAAATAATTTTTTTTCCTTTTTTCCCCTTTTCGGAGGGTACAATAGGTACGAAAATCAGAGAAAAAATGCCTATAACTTTTTCCGAGTCGGTCTAGGCAGCTGCGATGGGCATATTCGGACTTTTCGTCTGAAAATGATTCTAGTAAAGTACATTTCATTTGGAATGGTCACTATGACTTATTGTGGTTCCCTTGTAAGAAGCAGGTGAAATGCTGAACACGAAAGCCATGCCTCTCTATCGAGTTCCTTGAGATTGTAGTAGGCTGAGGTAGTCAAATGACATGTTTTGGATCAGAGACTGGTAGGGTGACCGGTTCAGATAATGGCCTAGTTAATAGCGACTCTTTTGGTGATTAATTTCGGTCTCGTATAGGGGTCCGTGTAGTTGAAATTTGGCTACGTTGTGAGATGAGTCAGCATTCGTGGCGGAAACATTCTGAACGGGTGACTGCCAACAATATTGTTCTGGAAATTTGCACATTTGGAAACGAGTGATAATGGAATTCGAGCATTATTGAGATTTGAGGGTTCCCAGAAAGCTCTAAAAGTTGTTTTAATCCTGAAGCGTTGGTATGCGGTATTCAAAATAGTAATCAGGTCCCTACTCAATAGTGATTTTTGGTGAATTATTGACTTTTTTCCAAAAGGCGATAATGATTAAGAAAGTCGAATTCATGAGAGAACGCTCGATAATTGACGAAAATACAGTGCGTCGCATGAGTATACGAACACCCTGAAATTTCATGGTTGGACCATTCGAACGACGTTTCAAGCATCGGCACCGGCTTATATGTTTTCCGCTATGCCGAAAACGGTAGGTCACATTGTAGAAAGGCAAATCGTACACTTTTTCCTTTTTTTACATACATAAATTAATTTTTTAGCCGTCGCATAAGTATAAGAACACTTGGGAAATTCATAAATTTATCGAATAATTTCAAACAATACATATGTAAAAAGTCTTCAGTATGATGTTACACCACCGTTACGCGAAATAAGTTCAAACAGTCTATCTGTCATGCTATCACTGAGGTTCTGGAGGGTCCCTTGGTCAATTTCGTTCCATGCGTTCACGATGGCCTCCTTGAGTGACTCCACAGTTCCATATTGCCTCCCATCCTTGTAGATCTTGCGAACAATGATTCCCCAGAGGTTCTCGATAGGATTCAGATCCGGGCTGATCGCTGGCCAAGGCAGAGTATCGACGTTGTTGCACCGGAGCCACTCCAGAGTAGATCGGCTGACGTGTATAGTGGCATTATCTTGGACATAAATAACGGAAGCCCTGACGTCTCCGACGACGAAAATACGGAAGAAGATGCGAAGCCAACACTTCCTGGTACTCAAGTGAATCCATACGATTCGATACGAATGCGATTCCGACCTTCCCGGTTGCTGTGAAGGCTGCCCAAATCATCACGTTTCCTCCGCCAAAGTTCCTGCGGCTGAAGAAAGCATGCTCCTTCCGAAGATCCCGCCAGTAGTGCCTCGAACCATCCGGACCATCCAAATTAAACTTTTTCTCGTCCTAGAAGACAACCTGAAGCAACGGATTCAAAAATTTTCCTTGAAATTGGATAGCACGCAATTCAGCCCACCTTCCTCCAATTTGTACCCAAGTATGAACGGGCGAACTGGAGCCTGGCCGACTTGTGGCGTTCTTCCAAGCGCGGAGCCTTTTTCATTACGGCTCTTTCGATGTTTTCGTTGTGATTGATCGAACGGAGTATGGTATCCTTTGACACATTCAGCGAGAGTTCGGAGCGAACGGTCGCGCTAGACACCATTGTGTTGGAGACTCTTCTGGCGATGCGTCGTTCGTTGTGTCCAGTGAGCTTCCGAGGCCTCCCAGAGCGAACACGCATTCCGTAGGAGTCCGGATCAGGGATTTGCGGCGATTGCCGTTTGCCGGTTGCCGATTGCCGTTTGCCGACCGTTTTCGGACGATTTTTGTCGATTGTCGTTTGCCGTTTTTCCTCTCACTTTTCGACAAAATTCGGCAAAACGTGTGCAATAAAAAACAAACGCCGCGATTAGGACGCGCATGGTAAACCCGATAAGCCTTGCAGCGACCGGCTAGAAAGTAAAGAGACAGGCTATACGTACTTTGAAACTTCAAGCCAGTTGATATAACCTACCGTGCGGTCACGTGAAAACAGTTGCTAGTATTGCAGTGGAATGCTCGTGTGGGATCTCTTGTCCGGAAAAAGACCGAATTCCCCACCCCCTCCTTGTTAAGGCTTGAGCAACTAACGTAAGGCTGATCTGGATAAGAATTAACACTCTGAAGATGTCCAGGATAGAGCAAAAAGGGTTCAGGAGAAACGGTAAATGGCTCAATTTTTTCTCAGATAGTTTTCAAAGCGTCGTGTAGAAGATGTAGGACTTTTCTGACAGTTCGTGGGCCTATGCACTTCGCCATCTCTTATTATGCTCACAATTGAGCTGAAAAACATGCTAGCAAGTTAAAAGTTGGAGTTCTGAGTTGAAAGACTGGGTGAGGGGGTACACGTCGTGGGGAACATCCGTTTTGATTAAATTCGCTGCTTGACTATAAACTGGATGCACGGAGTCGGGGGTGATCAGTTGGAACTAAGGGGTGGTTTGACATAAGCGCGGTTTTTTAGAAGTCGTATTTTGGGAAAGCTTGAAAACTTCTCAAACCCATGTATTTGAGTTGTTAGAAGAAATTCAGAAGAAATTTAAAAGGCCGGAAGGGGAGGGATGGCGAAGATGGTGCAGTTTCTCAGGAACGTTTCCAGGACTGTTCGAAAACGTGCGTTTCAGTTGTATTTCTCCACGTGATTATCTTTTATCTAAATTCCAGTCAAATAGTAAACACACAGTGAGTCACGCCAACGAGTACGCCGTGGCAGTGCCGGGAAAGTAACGCGACCCTCAACTGTACCGCGATAGTTCCGTGGTAGTACCGCAGCGGCTCGGCGATCATCACTAAGTCGATACAATTCTGTTGCAGTGCCTTGAGCCTCGACAACGCCACAACATTTGCTCGATAGTACCCCAGCGTTTCCGTGTTAGAACCGCACCGGTTCCGCGAGGTTGCATCAGCGTTCTGTCGTTTCTGTTTTTTCGGGTGTGTTTTTGTGAAAGCACAGCGATCAATCGCGGTAACGCTGCGGGAGCTTCGCGGAGCCGCTGTGGTGCCTGTATGAGCCAGTGTGGCTTTATCGCGGAGCCGCAGCGGCAATTTCCACCAGAGAAGCGGCGCGGCTGCCATGCTCGTTATAAAATAATCACCTAAAGTAGGGCCACATTCCGCTCTTAATTTCTTTAGACGAATTTCAAGTGCTCACCCTCTTAATATGGATCGCGCGATACTCTGAATTTTGTGCGTTGAATTCGAAACACGAAGCAATTGAATGACTACTACATATTACGAAAAAGGTTGACATTAGAGAACCTTGAAATATTATAATCCTTTCACCACAGTAATCCTATTGATATTGTTAAATATAATGCTCATTCTGGTGATGTTTTTTTTTATACCACGTGTTGCATGAACGTGAGAGGTTCAACTTCTTGAGGTAATATTGAAAAACCATTTCTTATGTGGCTACTGAAATAAGGAATGTGCTTGAGAAAATAGTATTTCTTACTGGTGCTTTTGACGGTTTGTATCGTTTTGAACAAGATTTTTTTATTTTGCCGTTTGTCGATTGCCGATTGCCGTTTGCCGGCCATTTTTGAACAAATTTTGTCGATTTCCGTTTGCCGATTTTTCAAAATCGTTTGTCGCACATCCCTGGTCCGGATTCCGTAGAAACGAAGAGATGCAGCTTGGTGAACGTCCAATTTGTCGAGAGATTTGTCAGACTCTATGACCGGCGGCGTAGAGAGTCCGGGCCTGGGCCTGTTCTTTGGAAGAGAGATGTGAACCGCGTGGCATGATGATTATTTACGCATACAACTACATTCCTTACTGTCCCGCTTGAAACAGGATTTTTTCGTATGTCTCTTCTACAAAAATTTCGTTTCTCTGAAGTGTTCGTATCAGGGATGTGCGACACAGAATTTCGAAAAATCGGCAAATGGAAATCAACAAATTTTGTTCAAAAATGGCCGGCAAACGGCAATCGGCAATCAACAAACGGCAAAATAAAAAAAATCTCGTACCAAAACGATGCAAATGTTCTAAAAGTAGCATTAAAAATACTTCTTTCTCATGCACAAATCGTATTTCGATAGCCAGATAAGAAATATTTCCTAAATAGTGTGTGGCCGACTGTCCTTGAACCTCGGCATTTTGTTCTAGTTCAATAACACCGTGAGGTTTTTCAATAATACCACAAGAAATTTAACCTCTTACTTTGGTACAATACCTGATATAAAAAGCAGCACCGAAATGGGCAATCTATTGAACACTGGTAATGGGAATGTTGTGGTGAAAAGATATCAATTTTTCGCGGTTCTCTACTATCATCCCTTTTCGGAATATGTAGTAGTCATGCAATTGCTTCGTGTTTCAAATTTATCGCACGAAATTCAGAGTATCGCGCAATCCAATTTAAGGGGATGAGCATTCGAAAGTAGTTTAAAAAAGAAAGAGGTCAGTGTGCCCCTACTTGACTTGATTATTTTTTACGAGCGTAGCAGCCCTTCTCTTGCAGAAATCCCAGCTGCGTCTCCGCGATCAAGCCAAACCGGCTCCGCGAAAGGTACCAGAGCGGCTCCGCGAAAGTGTCGCTGCGGCACCGCGATGGGTGGTTGCGTCTCTACAAAAATAGGACCAACTGAGAGTAACTCATATAAAATTAATCGTGAGCCATACTGCAACTGGGCGGGGCCTACGAATTGAAATGTGCACCTACGGTTGTTAGGTCCTTTATCTAATTAGGAAACTTCCTCAGAGTTCGCGGCGTACTCGTTTCGTGCCTCACGGTGTGTTTACTGTTTAACCGGAATTTAGATCAAAGATAATCACGTGAAAAAATGCAACTAAAACGCACGTTCCCGAACAGCCTTGGAAACGTTGCTGAGAAACGGCTAAATATTCGGCATCTCTCCCCCTGCGACCTTTGAAATTTCTTCTGAACTGCGCGCTAATAACTCAAATACATTGAATGGGGTAGTTTTTAAAGCTTTCCACCAATACGACTCCTAAAAAACCGCGGTTTGCTCAAACCACCTCCTTCCCAAACTGTACGCCACCCCTTATTCCGAACACCGTCGACTCTGTCAATCCAGTTTATAGTCAGGCAGCGAATTTAACCGAAACGAATGTTCCCCACAACGTGTACATCCTCCCGCACCACTTTAACTCAGAATTCCAACTTTCAACTTGGTAGCATGTTTCTCAGCGTAATTGTGAGCATAATAGGAAATGGCAAAGTGCATAACCCCACAAACTGCCAGTGAAGTCCAACGTCCTCCACACGACGCTTTGGAAAATGCCTGAAAGAAATTGAGCTCTGAACCCTTTGTGCCCTCTCCTGAAAACGTTTAGGGTGTTATTTCTTGTCCCGATGAACCCCTTATTTATTGATCAAGCCTCAGCAAGGACAGTGTGGTGAATTCGGTACTCTTCGAGACAAGAGGACCCACACGAGCATGACACTACAATACTAGCAATTGCTTTGACATGACCGCACGGTAGATAACACCAACTGGCTTGAAGTTTTGAAGTACGTATAGCCTGTCTCCCTACTTTCGAGCCGGTCGCTGCAAGGTTTATGGGATTTACCATGCGCGTCCTAATCGCGGCGTTTGTTATCTTTTGCGCACTTTTTTGCCGAATTTTGTCGAAAAGTGAGAGGAAAAACGGCAAACGACAATCGACAAAAATCGTCCAAAAACGGCCGGCAAACGGCAACCGGCAAACGGCAATTGCCGCACATCCCTGGTTCGTATACTTATGTGATGACGGCTAAAAAATCAATTTCTGTGTGTGAAACAGGAAAATCTGTACGATTCGCTTCCCTACAATGTGACCTACCGTTTTCGGCATAGCGAAAAAACATAGAGACCGGTGCCGATGCTTGAAACTTCGTTCGAATTGCCCAACTATCAAATTGGGGGGTGTTCGTATACTTATGCGACGCACTGTACTATACTTTCCGGATGCTATTTCTCCCAGACCTGCGACTTTTCAAGTTCAAGTCTCGCTCGGCAATCCTATTTGGTAGAAAATACGAGAAATAGCTTCTTCCACGTCTCTACCCCGATTTCGGCCTAAACGTCCGCCATCCACTCAAAGTGCTGTACTGAAGATCACCACACAATTAAGCATGTATCCCGCAAATCAGCAGGCTTTGGCCCAAATTGAAGGAAGCTTCAGATAGGAAACAAATCGTGCTTTCTAACAATACATCGCACTTGTTCAAAAGGCCGACGCCGAAAGCTTAAAAATCGTTGAAAGCAAATGGCACGTAGCATTCGCTGCAACCTAATAAAAATGAAGCATGGACCAAAATTAGCCCGGGTAGGTTGTTGTAGGCGCTTAGTACGAATATGGGGTCCGCCTTTGGTCCTCTACTGGCCCTCTGCCATGGTAATCGACGCGTTCTCGGTCGACCCCGGTATGCATCGGCGATTTCGTAAGCGATCGCTACGTCTTTGCCACCACTCACTCACCCACCAAAACACCCTCCAGGGTCTAGGTGTGAGTTTTGGTGGATGAATGAATGGCGGCAGAGACGTATCGATCGCTTACGGGGTTGCCGATGCATACGAGGGTCAGCCAGGAATGCGCCAATTACCGTGGTAGAGGGCCCACAGAGGACCAGTAGCGGACCATGAGTTGGTGCACTTCGTTACAAACAGAGTATAGAGATATATGCTACCATAGTGGATCCTTAGTTTTTACTAGGTATTCTGCTCTAAAAAGCTGAACAAACCGTTTAGACGTTTTCCTTGTGTTGTTTCCGAGATCTATGTTCGACAGGGATCTTCTTCTTTTTTCCCATCGTTGTTAGCATATTTTCAGGAAATTTGAGGCTTCCAATCAAACTGTCAAGTTTTATTTGAGAGCTTTAGGTTCTCTTTGAAGTGTGAAATGCGTATTATCAGTGTCAAGAAGTAGATGTCCAGCTGGACAACGGGGATGATGTAAAACTGTTCCAAAAATTGGAATTTTTGGGGTAGAGGACGTAGAAATTTTGGGTCAAAAATGAAAAAGGCTCCTCAAAGGCACAGTCCAAACTCGTGGGTAAAATTTGATATTATGGTCTGGACGCTGTGTGTAACAACCCTGCCAAACGCGTAATCTCAACTCTTCAGAATAAGCGAGAAAGATGGAGCACCCACCCTCCGCCCCCCCCCCCCAAATCGGCACCCATTGGCTCAGCCCACTTCAAGGCTTCCGGTCTGAATAGCGAAGATAAGCGCCATAGATTTTGATCCAAATCTACGTTCTTGCATTAGTTATCGGTCTAGCTCCACATTGTGATCTCTGAGAGTTTTGGCCGCGTAATAGCCGGGAAATAGCCCACCAGGCTCCGCAGCGGCTCCTGGTGGGCTATTTCCCGGCTATTTCTCGGTTTTTCACGGAACGGACAAGAAGTAGCCGAGAAATAGCCGAGATATAACCGAGAAATACTCAAAAGTAAACAAAATTAACCAAGACTCAACCGTCGCCGGCTCGGCGAGCCACCATCTGGGGCCGCCAGCGCTTGGGCAGGGCCTCCAAAGGCTGAAAGAGGTCCAAGTACTTCAAACTTGGGTAATTGAACCGACGGAGGTGTGCTGACATCTGAATCATGCCTCTGGAATGCTCCTTATATCTACCGGGAGAGCATTATTTCTCGGCTATTCCGCGGCGAGCATTATTTGGTGGCTATTTTGCGGCGAGCATTATTTAGCGGCTATTTCTCGGCTATTCGCGGCTATTTTGCGGCGAGCATTATTTGGCGGCTAATTAGCGGCTATTACGCGGCAAGCAGGTATTTCGCGGCTATTTCTCGGCCAAAACTCTCAGAGATCTGCTCCGGCGCGATGGCTGCGAATGACCTGGAAAATTGGGCCCGAGACAACTCGTCCACAAATTTCTCACCGTCCGAATTCACAATCTTTGAGTGGCCATAACTCCGATCGTAGAGGGTTCTGAGCGATTCTGGAGACACTATTGTGATCAGCCCGAAATTCTCTTCAAAATAAGCAAGAAAAGCAGAAAACGACTATGAGGTTGGACTGTGTCTTTTAAGAAAAAAAGGAAAAAGCCTATGTCTTGGCCGCTCCACACGTACGCCGACCGCGTGGGCGGACAATCTTACTCGGGCGAACTTTAGGCTTCCTCGCAAGCGGCCGTGTCGGCCAGTACTACTTTCCTTGTGTGTTTGAAAGTAACTTTTTCCTTGGCGCTCAAATGCGACATTAGCTGGTTCGTGTTGACTGCCAAAAATTCAGTGTAAGAATATTACAGTCATTTGAATAAAAAATACAAGAACATTATTTCTTTTGAAAAATTTCACTACCCCAAATTCTGGCCCAAAAAATCCACCTAAAGGGAAAGTTAAAATTTTCAACAAAATTCGAAAAAAGTTTGGTCATTAAGCAGGGTTTCGCAGCTTTGTCGAGGTCCAGGACAACGGCTTGCAGGACCCTGCGTATTATTATCAGGTGATGAATAGGATTTGTCATTTAAAGGTGTCTTCTCGAACTATCGACTCGCCTCATGTGACTAAGACGGTTTCCGGATGTGTGAGTGTGGTGCATCAGCCGTTCGACCTGCCGAAATTGGTGCTGCGATCGGAGCGTTGTCTTGTGATTGTACCAGCCGTGGAAAATGGTAAGTTTAGAGAGTTTAGGGGCTGTTAAGTCTTTTCCGGGTCAGTTAGAATTACTCGATCCTGTAGAAATAAAATTTGTTGTTTTAAGGCTCAAGACGTTAGCTACAATACCCACCCTAAGTTTTGGCAAAAAGGCGAAAAAAGCGCGGAAATTCGCTTTTTTCGTCTTTTGATCATAACTCGCTTCAAAGTGAACGATTTTCAAATTTGAAGACGTTTTTGGAATCAGCATTGATCCCTCTTTCTTTTTGATCAATACGTGGCTTACTCTGAAACAAGGCATATAGGGTTGACACAATCAATCGAGTGGGTGAGTATGAGCTGCTGAAATGTGTGACTGGGTCTACTCTAGTTTATTCGAATATTCGGTTCAGTTTTTCTCTTCATTTTACAATTTGTATTTTTTTATATTTTCAATTCTTTAAAAATTTAATCTCACTCTTCCTCTAGGTATTATTTATTAGCTATTCATTCAGTTACTTGCTTGAAACTTTTTGGTTCTTAACTATTTTGGTTTTTCTATTTGTATATATTACTTAATTCAATTTGCTTTATTGGATTTTTCATACAAATTTTCACTGTAATTTGAATACTTTATAATTCAGTTTGATTACTATAACTATCGCTTTATCTGAAAAATGGTTTCAATAACAACGATAAAATATTATTCGGATATGAATATTTTCAACTTTGACTTCAGACGAAGGATTCATAACACTAAAAACTTCTCGAGTCTTAAATGTAGGAGCAAATTCAAGTTTCAATTGTTTGTGTCAATATTAAAAATTTTCTGGAGTTATTATTTTCAGAATCCGAAAATACCAATCGTCGCCCTGATTTCTAGAATTTTTTCAAGTTTGTGAAAACAGTTATTTTTTGAAGTAGTTATGACATATTTCACCCTTACACGAAGTTAAAATTCTTCAGAATCTATGAAACTTCAACCTGAAAACATTACCACTCGATTCTTGTCGTATTGTGAATTTCGAAACTGTCTCCATACCTGGGAAACAGTCAAGATTTACTGATCCTGCCTGGTTTTGGATGAACTCCGCGCTGGCAATGGTCCCCTTAACTTCCTGCGCCTCCACTACTTCCACTCTATCTCTCTGTTCCTCTCGAGGGTCTAACGCACTCCTCGCTCGGAGACAGTCCCGGAAAGGGATTGAATTTGAGTAGCGAAGATGGGCTAGAAAGACAGCGGTGGAAGGTGCGGTCCTTGGAAAACCAATGTTTCGAAAGCATAATGGGTGGCTTCTGCAATGTTGGTGTATGGGGACGAGATAAAAAGTAGTTGACGGTATGGGGGACTGTTTTTCGGACAGCCTCGGAGGGTTCAGAAAAGAAAACTTAACTGTGTGGGTGGCCAACATCATACGCGCATTTAGAGAAAATCGGAACAGGCTCTATGGGTTGTCCTTTCCTGGGATTCCAGTCCCGTTCTCGTACTGTGCTATCGGTGAGCCAATCCTTAGACGCAGACCATCCAGAAAGCGACGCGCGCGGCCGCGGCGCATCACCGCACTGATGACTCCATCAAGCAAAAGGTGTGACTCAACCAACTAACTGCTCTTCGATAATTGCGGTCAGAAATTATTGAATAGAAGGAGAAGGATCGGAATATGGAATTTTCATTTTCTCAATTTCATAAAAATCACCCGCGAGCATTGCACCCACACGGTTAAATGCTTTCTTTTCTTAACCCTCCGAAGCTGTCCGAAAAACAGCCCCCCATACGGTCAACTACTTTTTATCTCGTCCCCATACACCAACATTGCAGAAGCCACCCTTTATGCTTTTGAAACATTGGTTTTCCAAGGACCGCACCTTCCACCGCTGTCTTTCTGGCCCATCTTCGCTGCTCAAATTCAATCCCTTTCCGGGACTGTCTTCGAGCGAGGAGTGCGTTAGACCGTCGAGAGGAACAGATAGATAGAGTGGAAGTAGTGGAGGCGCAGGCAGCTAAGGGGAAACCTGGCAGGATCAAAAGTAAATCTTGACTGTTTCCCAGGTATGGAGACAGTTTCGAAATTCACAATACGACAAGAATCCATTGGTGATGTTTTTCAGGTTGAAGTTTCATAAATTCTGAAGAATTTCAACTTCGAGGAAGGGCGAAATATGCCATAACTACTTCAAAAAATAACTGTTTTCACAAACTTGAAAAAATTCTAGAAATCAGGGCGACGATTGGTATTTTCGGATTCTGAAAATAATAACTCCAAAAAAATTTCAATATTGACACAAACAATTGAAACTTGAATTTGCTCCTACATCGAAGACTTAGAAGTTTTTAGTGTTATGAATCCTTCGTCTGAAGTCAAAGTTGAAAATATTCATATCCGAATAATATTTTATCGTTGTTAGTGAAACCATTTTTCAGATAAAGCGATAGTTATAGTAATCAAACTGAATTATAAAGTATTCAAATTACAGTGAAAATTCGTATAAAAAATCCAATAAAGCAAATTGAAATAAGTATTATATACAAATAGAAAAACCAAAATAGTTAAGAACCAAAAAGTTTCAAGCAAGTAACTGAATGAATAGCTAATAAATAATACCTAGAGGAAGAGTGAGATTAAATTTTTAAAGAATTGAAAATATAAAAAAATACAAATTGTAAAATGAAAAGAAAAACTGAACCGAATATTCGAATAAACTAGAGTAGACCCAGTCACACATTTCAGCAGCTCATACTCGCCCACTCGATTGATTGTGTCAACCCTATATGCATTGTTTCAGAGTAAGCCACGTATCGATGAAAAAGAAAGAGGGATCAATGCTGATTCCAAAAATGTCTTCAAATTTGAAAATCGTTCACTTTGAAGCGAATTATGATCAAAAGACGAAAAAAGTGAATTTCCGCGCTTTTTTCGCCTTTTTGCCAAAACATAGGGTGGGTATTGTATGTATATCATTTCCAATTGCTACCCAAAATCGGTCGTTGAAATTGGACTTTTCGCTATTGGATTTTGAAGTTTTGGCCGAAATATTTGGGTTTTCGTTTGTTCGTAGAAGACAGAAAAATGGTTTGGAACAAATTTCCTGCACATTATTCGTGATTTCTCTCAGAATCCTTCATTCCATAAGCTAGGAATCCGAAGAAAAATTACAGTTTTTTTTCGTGTGGACCATCACAGTGGGTTGGCCGATTTGCTGATAAAGGACTTCGGTCTGGGTTATGTTCTCAGGCCACAGACAGGCACGAACACTTTTTTGTCTCAGAAGGGAACGGGCGGTGGCGGATGGTTTTTTGTGCAACTACTATGACGACAGCTTCGAGGCTATTTCCGTACTAGACAAGTGCGGAAGTTCGCCTCCGTTCACATATTCCCCAAGAAAATCAGCAGCGATTCTGACATTACGTGTGCATAGAATTTTCGCAGGAATAGCATTAAGGGTTCTACGAAACTCGCAAAACTTCTCACAAGGAGGTAATGATTGATGGAAATTTTAAAGTGTGGCTGTTGAGTGCACGAGAGTTATTTGGCCCCCAACTAAAACATTGGCGGTGTATAGCGATCAAGGGATGGTATTTGGTGATACTATCTATGTAGCGGTTTGGGTATGCGTTAGGCGGCGTCTAGAGTTCATTCGCGGCGCGACGCGACGTTATGATTAGCCTACGCGTATCGATAAAGCGACTTCGCGTCGCGTCGTCGCTAGGTGTTCACAGTGAAGAGGCGCGATACATAGAATTTGACGCTCAAATTACAATCGCTCCGCGACCATTGCGTCGTGTTGCAATGCAACGCTACGCGATGGTCGCGGAGCGAATGTCACCATTTTTCTTCCATCATCGGGGACTCAAGGAGCGTTTTTAATTTTCTCAAGCCTTTTCAAAGACTAGTTTGATTGAAATTGTCATGGGTCTCATAATTTGGCTTCATTTCACCGAAACATCCTTATTCTGTACTATCAACTCCAAAAAAATTCTAAGCATCATTTGCTCCCGATGTCTTTTTGATTGTTTCGTCATTGAAGAAGCAAGTTGCCGCAACGAAAACAAAAATGTGCCAGAATAATACAGATAAAAGATAAAAAAGGTACATTACACTCAAATGGACAGAATAAGATCAAATATCGATTAGTTTTGCTTGGGTACGGAAAATCGCGGAAATTACGCAATTGCGCGTAGTCGCCTAGCGTTCGCGCGCCGTTCACACCTTGATTTCCGCGCGACGCGATTTTCGCGTCGCGCTGACATGTGCCATCGCGTCGCGCCGCGAAAACTCTGAATGCCGCCTTTGGGACAATTCTATTTTTTATGGCTTAAAGACACAGTCCAACCTCAGAATCGATTTTTTGTTTTTCTACATATGTGGGGGAAAATTTCACGCTGATCACAATGGTGTCTCTAGAATCGCTCAGAACTCACTACGAACAAAGTTACGGCTCCTCAAAAGTTTCAATTTTGAACGGCTAGAAGTTCGCGGACGAGTTGTCTCGAGCCTGTGTTTTCTCGTTAATTGCAGCCGTCGTTCTGATCGAGGCCACAATATAAAGCCAGACCAAAAACAAATCGAAGAACATAGGTTTTGAATAAAATCATTCGCGCGTCTCTTCCCTATTGAGGTCGGAAACCAAGCAGTGGGCGTTACCCATTTTTTCTTTCAAGGGGGCGTGGCCGACTTTTTCCTGGCTTTTTCTCGCTTATTTGAGCGAATTGAGATTTTGCGCTTGGCAGGCCTGCTATAGGCGGCGAACGGACCATAATATCAAAAATTACCTCTGAGGTTGGACTGTGCCTTTAAAGGCAGCATACACGCTCGCAAGCATAGTCGAGATAACAGCATAGATAGGTCCGCACGGCCCGTACTATGTCGTCAACGACGTTTAAAGCGCTGGAAACTGACCAGGATGACAATATTTGACAATGTTTGAGCAATCTTGCCTTCCACGCCCGTATTTTCACACCCCTTCGAGTAACAGAATGAGAATCGATACTTGAGAAAACATGTGATAACTTAGAATGATAGCACTATAAAAAGGGAGTGCAGTAGAGAAAAAACTCGATTTACCTCAATATAACATGTTTGTGCACTGATAAAATCCTCCATTTCAAGAGGTCAGCCAAAGCAGAGCGGCATTCTCGAAAGTGGACGAGAGTCAATAGGTATGCAGACATGTTATACTCAAGTAAACCAAGCTATTTCTCACGTGCACTCCCATTTTATAGTGCTATCACTTTCAATTATCACACGTTTTCACAAGTATCAATTCTCATTTTGTTATTCCAAGGGGTGTGAAAATACGGGCGTGGAAGGCAAGATTGCTCTAACATTGTCAAATATTGTCATCCTGGACAGTTTTCAGTGCTTCAAACGTCGTTGACGACATAGTACGGGCCGTGCGGACCTATCTATGCTGTTATCTCGACTATGCTTGCGAGCGTGCATGCTGCCTTTAAGGCTAAAATACAAGGCGTCCCATGATTCGCGCACTCAATGGAGATTCGGTGTGAAGCGGATCGAGAACAGGGATGAGCGGAATAAAAATATGAAATTTCGGAAATCGGTTTTCGGGTTTCGGAACAAAAAAAATTTTCTCGGGTTTCGGAAATCGGGCGCGAAACGCCTAAAAATGCGCGGAAATGCGGTTTTCGGAACGCGAAACGCGGAAAAATTCAGAAATCATCTAATGTGTTCTTAGGTACCAGACGACCCGATATTTTCGCATTCCGCGGCGTTTTCTGCGGTTTTCGGAATGCGGAACGCGGAATGCCAAAAATGCGCGAAACTGCGGGTTTCGGAACGCGAAACGCGGAACTCCGCTCATCCCTGATCGAGAAGCAAAATCACGAGATAGTCTCGTATTAAAGTTAATAATATTGAAGCAAGGTCGCCTACGGTTCTAATTTTTTTATAGCAAACAAGTGGTATGGGTTTGGAAATTTTCATGATTATGTTCTAGGGAAATAGCACGACATTGTAAATATTCCGTATTGAATCGTTGTTGATTTAAAACTCAAAATCGTACGTGTGTAAGGCAAGGTATGTTATATTGTGTTACAACATATTTAAATTCCATGAAGTTTCACGAGCAGGGGAAGTATTTAAGGCGTTCAGCGCATCTTTGTGAAGGAATTACATTGTTAGTATCTTTTTGGCTTCCATGGTAAGTCTGCTTAGTATGCTTTTCCGCGCTGCTGTCTAAAAGCGTTTTCTAAAGTTTCGCAGAAAGTACGTACCCATCAGACAATTTTTGGGGCATTAAAAAAATTTTCCCGGATTCAGTTATTGAAAAGGCTGAAAACCGCTTGTCGGAGATTTTAGGGGCTTTAAGGGGCTGAAAACCGCTTGTCGAAATTCTGAGGTTTACTGTAGGTTACGGTAGGTGCCACGCAATTCACTGGATGAAACCTACCTTAATAATTCGAAAATCGACAGGTGGACATCAGTTTCATCTTCAGCACCTCGGATGACCCCTGCGTAAAAAATTGAGTGAAATTGAGACTTCCACTAAACTACCGTACACCCACCGCAATAGGCCGTGAGCTTTCAAAGATCGATAAACATACCTTACTAGGGCTTACCTTACGCTACATTTCTCGAGGGCTTTCATGAAACCATGTGTTGATATTTGTATGTACGTATGAGATACAGCATTGATAGACCGTTCTCCAAATCCGCTATTCCTCAGAGATTTACAGGAGATCTCCAAAAGTGGGCGTTTCCATAGCTTTACCAAGAGAAAAGGGTGCGCTAATGACAATTTTTAGGGCGTTCAAAGAATCGTCTCGGATTGAGCTTAAAACTTTAATTCTAGGGGTTGTTTTGGGTGCTGATTACGAATCTGGGGCTATTTGTCAGTACTTGAAAATTTTCATCTGACTGGGTCAGTAACTTCAAAGTGAGGAAAATTTTGCTGGCCGAACGTGACTTTTGACGATTTCGGATTGCTACGATCGAATCGTCTTAAAACTTCTACTTAGGGGTTATTTGAGCTGCCCAACAGAAATCTGGTCCGCTTATCGATTTTCTTTGGATTACGGCATGTAACGGTGGGTTTACGGTAGCTTGGCCGAAGTCTCAAATTTGACTCAAAATTTCACTGTGGACGTTATTTGGGACGCTGAACACGAATTTGAGGTACATTTTTTCGATTTTCGAAATTTTAAGGTAGCGCCAGTTAAGTAACCATATGTAAGTATGGCGAGGGATAGACGCCATATTCGTGTTCAGCGCCCTAATTAACCCCCAGTTGAAAGTTCAGAGCCGAATCCAAAAATTCTTTCTGAACACCCCAAAAATTCCCTGATGAAAATGCCATTTTTTTTGGAATCTCCTCAGCCGTTTAGCGAATTTAAAGCATAGTTCATTAATGTACAGTCCCAGATCTACAGCAACGACAACTTAGTTTTCCAAATCGCCTCAAGAAGTTCAAAGCAGTCTCTAGTTATAACTCAGACGATTCTCGGCCCGGAGCCGCCTGACAGTTCGGCTCGTGTTCACAATTTGCGAGTCGGCTTCTGTTGCTGTCCGGGCCACTGCTGTTGCTTTCCGGGCCACTGCTGTTGCTGTCCGTGCTGCTACGCTTCGCCCGAACCGCGACAGCAGTGGCCCGGAGATTGGGAGAACAGCCGAACTGTCAGGCGGCTCCAATTCCTGTTCGGTGCGGCTCGGGGCCGGCGAGAAAGACGATTTGAGCCATATCTATTGAAGCATTTCGGAAATCGACAAAAGTCGTGTTTTGCCCCAAAATTTTTCCCCGATGAAAAACTTTTAACGAATTTGGTTGAATACTGTTGAAAATCATAAATAAATCTCAGATTCAACCCAAATAACCCCCCCTTGGAGGATTTTAGGTTGAATCTGGAACCTTTTTCATTAGCGCTTTCAAAATAGCCTAATTGATGTAAGTGAGCCTTCTACATACATATTACTCTGTTCAGAGCACGAAAAAAGTGTCATCCCCAGCTTTTTGTCCAAAAAGGCTATTCTGAGCGCCTAGCCCAGTTATGAGGTCCGTTTCCAGATTTTCGAAAGATTGCTGCGCGTTTTGGAAGGTACAGGCTATAAAACGGCGAATTTCATTAGGTTCCTACGCGTGCTGTTGCGGAGCGGAGGTTAGAGACAGTGAGAGAGCGTAGGGCAGACGGAGGCCGAGGCGTTGCGCGCGCCGCTAGCGGCTCGAATGAAGTGAATTACGACGTTTTATAGAGGGTACGTTAGGTACAGAAAACGGCTGTCTTGAGCTTATAATGTCTTGGAACCAGCAGCACGGGGCGGTAACAGTTTTTATTGAGGTCTAGGAGATACTAACAATGTAATTGGTTTCCGCTGATGCGTTCAACACCCTGAACGTTAGCTTAGTAGGGCCAGGCCGAGGAGACTCGATAAATAACAATACAGTGCGTTCGGAAATGATAGGGACACCCCTGAAAACCACAGTCTTTATGTTTAAATTTCGTGCGGCGTTCGGTAATGCTCATAAATGAATTCAGCAAGGTAAATAACCTATGTTCACTTGTTTCTATAACAATAGCATAATAATGTAATATTTTATTCTAAATTATCACATTATTCGTCGTTCGGAAATGATAGGGACACTATCAAAAAACAAAAATTATCAAACAAGGATCAACACATACATGAAATCTAATATGATATCGCACCTCCAGAGTTGGAAATCAATTCAAAAATTATATTCGGCATAGAAGTGATCAAATTGGATATCACATTTCTATCCAAATTTCTCCAGGCTTCGAGTACAGCGGCCTTTAGCTCGTATACGGTCCCATACTGCTTGTTATTCGCGTGAATCTGGCGCACAATTATGCCCCAGATATTCTCTATCGGGTTGCAGTCAGGACTACTCGCGGGCCATTCCATCACGCGAACTCGGTTTTGTTGAAGCCACGCCTTTGTGGATCTGGAGACATGGACCGCAGCGTTATCTTGCTGGAAAATGTAGCGTTGACGCCTGTTTCCAGTGAAGAACGGCAGAAGATGCGCAGGCAATGTTTCTTGATACTCCTCCGAATCCATCCGACACGAAGTGAAGGCGATTTCCAAAACACCTTCGCTGCAGAATGCTCCCCAACACATAAGCGAACCGCCTACGAAATTTCTTCGACTAAATACCATCGCATTCTTGCAAAGATCTCTCCAGTAGCATCGAGCACCGTCAGGTCCATCAAGGTTAAACTTCTTTTCGTCGGAGAAAATTACCTGGAACATGTCGCCTTTATCTTTTTTAATTTTATCGGGTTTTTAGAGAATCCCATACCTCTGACCAGTCTGTTGCCATGTTCCTTGCAAACCGGAGTCGAGCTACTTTGTGGGCTTCTGAGAGTGATGGAGCCTTCTTCATCGCTTGGCGGACGATGTTTTCGTCTGCGTTTACGACGCTCCAAACAGTAGTCTTCGACACATTGAGCGGCAACTGAACCCTCACTTGGTTGAGAGACAGACTACTGTTTGAGCAGAGTCGGCTTATCCTCCGTGCATCCCTACCGCTGACCTTTCTTGGGCGTCCAGGACTCTTCGCCAAGCCGTAGGAGTCTGGATCTCGTAGGAACTGGCTGATGCAGTTGGGGGAACGTCCGAGCTGGAAGGCAATTAGACGTTGGCTCAGCCCGGCAGCGTTGAGGGCACGTATTTGGGCTTGTTCGGTAACAGTAAGCGATGTACCACGGCCCATGATTGGAATAAAGATGTTGGGTGTCCTCGTGTTGCGTTCATATAGTGAACTTGTTACGGGAAATTTTGTTCGAAGTGAATAATTCCATTTTTTGCAAGGTGTCCCCATCATTTCCGAACGGTGAAATTTTCTAAATGTAAAGGAAAAATCTTATGAAATTAGGCACGGATTCAAGGAAGTTGCGAACAGAGGTTTTTTATCACGCTGAATTCATTGATGAACAGTATTCATCACCATTCCCAGAAATTATATGAAAATCTCATTTTTTAGAGGCGTCCCTATCATTTCCGAACGCACTGTATCCCTGAAAAGTGGGTGGGTGTAGAGTTATGATGCGCATTGTCTGTTTTGTGCCGTCGCGATGCGGTTAGCGATATAATTCAGTGGATATAAAGTACTATTATCAATCATTGTATATTTGTGTGCGTTCATATTTGCATCGATTGACACTTTCCGAGCAGTAGCGTCATCGTTTTGACTGTTTGCGGGGTATCTGGCGTGATGATATTTATGCACCTGTTATTGTAGGGTGAGTGGGGTGCAGGTCAAACAAAGGGATGGTTTCCAGTGTATTTGAAGATGGACCAGGAGGACATAGATACTGTAAAAGGGAACAATAGATGGAAAATAGTGTCAGGGTTGCTAGAAATATTACTAAGTGGGGGGGGGGCGTTTGATTCTCGAGACTCAAAGTTCGGGAAGAAGATTGTGAGACAAGAGAGTGAGTCAAGGATAATTCATGATGGCTCATGTTGCTAATCAACCTGGTGATGGAAGCGTTCCCTGAAAATGATGACTTTACAAAAAAACATTCTACTCGGTTTGGTTTTTTTGTGATTTAAAGGCAGTGTTCACGATAAGAATCGTTTTTCTGCTTTTTTGCCTATCTTGAAGACGGTCCCACGCTGATTCCAATGATGTTTTTGGAATCGTACAAGGCCTCCTGGGAATGGACTTATGGTCCCTCAAAAATTGAGCTAGGGAAGTATGGTGGACGAGTTGTCCGAGGCTTCTAACTTCCGTCTCTTGCAGCCGATGTATGCGAGCTGACCTGAGTAAAGAGAGAAGTTGAGAATGAAGGGAAGAACGGGGCTATCGATCGGAAACCATCGCTCATCTCACAATCTCGAGCATTCATTTGTTCACGTCGGTGGGCGTGGAAAGTGCATCTGGGGTGTGAAGAGCTGACGGGTGTCCAACTTTGGGGCCGTAGGGGACCGTTCCGAGCTCATTTTTCTTAGTTTTTTCAACGTAAGGGTTCGCGTTGGGCCCCGTAGCTGCCGATCTCCACCAAAAAATCGGACATGGTTTTTATCGTGGACACTGCCTTCAAAAGGCAGTGTTCACGATAAAAAATGTGTTTCAGTTTCCACTAGGAATGGGTGGTGGAGGGGCGCAATGTAGCGTTGACAGAACGCATGAAAACGAGCCAGGAAGAGCTCCAAAAGAGCCCGAAGTTGCCACTTCGAGCGCAAGGCAAACCCCAAAAGCGCATCACACGCCCACCGACGTGAACAAATGAATGCTCGAGATCGTGAGATGAGCGATGATTTCCAATCATTAGCCCCGTTCTTCCCATCATTCTCAACTTCTCTCTTCACTCAGGTCAGCTCGCATAGATCGGCTACAAAAGACGGAAGTTACAAGCCTAGGACAACTCGTCCACCATGTTTCCTTAGCTCAATTTTTGAGAGAGAATAACTCCGTTCCCAGAAGGTCTTGTACGATTTCAGAGACATCATTGGAATCAGCATGGGGCCGTTTTCAAGAAAGACGGGAAAACAGAAAAACGACTTTTATCGTGGACACTGCCTTCAATGAATAGGGACCGAAAATATGCAATTCACCCGGAAATCCCTCAAAAGTATTGTTCTCGGAGGGGGTATATGGAATCAAAATATCTTAAAAGAAAACGGCTTAGGGGCTCTCTACTCACAGAAGGAGGAGTTGTCCCGTTTTCGCAGTTCGAAACGACACGCTACTCAATTAAAACGGAGTGGTCCTGAGAGGAATTAGAGCCGGTGTGTATGTAGAGAGCCCCTCTCTCAAAGAAAATACACTCTCCTAGGAAGTCGGTTATGTTGAATGACGAAGGGAAACATTTACTTTTCCAAGAAGGTGGCAGTTTTTTACTATGTATCGTGCCTGAAGTTCCTGATTTGTAGACTCGATTTATTGTGCAGAAGTGACCTGCTTAGTCGTTTTCGGGCGATAAGTTCACCACAAATAGTGGCAGTGATGTCAGAGAAGGTTTAAAGAATGTGAGATCCAAGAGGGTGACATTCCGCCAAGACTGCGAAAGGTGTCAGGTGTGAATTTTCTGATTCGTGGACTCGATTGATTGTGCAGATATCGACAGCATTGCTCTTTTTTTATGAGAAAAACTCATGGAAATAGTGACGGTGACCCCAAATCGTGGGGGGAAGAACATGCTTTTGTGAGAATTGGTGTTTTATCAAGACTGAGCCATGCGTCGGAGGTCTGGAATTCCGGGTTTGTGGGCTCAATTGATTGCGCAGATGTTGACGACTTTGCCCTTTCTGTAGAGGAACTCGTCAAAACAGTGACAATGACACCAATTCATTGGGGTAAAGGCCATGATTTCCTAAGAGATTGGTGTTTTATTAGGACTGAGCCAGGCGTCGGGTCTGGAATTCCGGGTTTGAGGGCTCGATTGATTGCGCATATGTCGACTGTAATGCCCTTGTTGTAGGAAATTTAATCGAAACAGTGAAAAGTACGCCAAATCATTGGGAAAATAATGTGATTTTGTGAGAAATTTGTGTTTTGTCGAGAATGCGCCGTGTGTCAGGTTTGAGATTCCTGATTTGAGGATTCGATGGATTATGCAGATACCAACTGCATTGCTGTTTCTTGCCAGAAACTCAAAAATTGGTGACAATAGCGTCAATTCATTAGGGAAAGGGTGTGCTTTTGAGTGAATGGTGGTTTTTTAGTGTTTCAGTTGTGAGATTCCTGATTGATTGATAGTTAATGTCTCGCTTGAGCAGAGACAATTATAGGTATACGGTAGCGGGTAGAAATTAGATTTGTGCTATGTATTCTGCACAGATTCGAATTCTTTTTTTGCTGAATTAATTCTGCACTATCCTTTGGTGTTTGTTTGTGTCTGAGGGCTACGGTAGGCTTGGGGGTTTTCTCTTTTCCTGTGCTAAATAGGGCACTATGGGACTATGGTGGATGTGCGAACGTTTCCGTGAGAGTGTTCATTCTATTTGTGCCTCAACTCTCTACATGAATAATGGATGGATTGCATTCGTTCCGAAGTTCTCTGCGGTGTATGCGGCGGCGGCTCTGGAGCGGCACATTGTTATGCGGCGTATGTAACAATCGGCGGTATTATTTGGCGAAATTCGATCGAAGCCGCCGATGGCTACAGAGCCGGGACAGGGGCAGTACATACATAACGGGGAAGGGGGGGGGTTAGTAGTCGATCGTAAGTTTTCGAGGTTAGCGCTTTGCCACCGCGGTGAATTTTTCAAGTTCTAACACGTTCAGTGTTTCTCGCATTTTTTTTTACACCTTTTGTAGGTTTTACCCGCAGATACATAACTGCTGTCAAATGTTGTAGCTACGTGTCAAAATAGAAAATCTGGTACTAACGTGTTGAAACACTTTTACTCCTCGGCCGTGGCAAATCTCTAACCTCTAGAACTTATAATCGAGTGGTTTAGGTAGGGCCATGCATGTTGGCGTCATTGCCAGTACATCAACCACAGTAGTAGTTTTTATGATTACTGTATGCAGCCGAATATTGAATCTGCAGGTCGAGAAGAGGTTTTTTTCAGAATGGAAAATATATATAAAGGCGTTAAGGACCGTGGGGCAAAAAAAAGTGTCTTACTGTGCTTCTCTGGGCCAAATTCCGGTCCGCAATTGCGTCTCGACACGCTTTGCGGCCGCGTTTCCAGCGCCAAAGCCGACTCTATGTGGCTTTTTTTATACAGTTTTCTCCAATTCTTCCTAGTTTCCAGTTTCCAAAACCCAACTAGAGTCCACAGTTTGGTGGCTGCGGCGCTGGAAACTTTTCCGACTTGGGAGCGTGCAGCCGCAAAGCGTGTCGAGACGCATTTGTGGACCGGAATTTGGCCCAGATAAGCACAATAATTTGGGGAGCCGCGTCGCGATCATGAGCGGCGCGTTTTGAGTGTGTAGGGTGGCCCGTTACGGCATAAACCACTATCGGTATGTGTGATTCCTGGAGTTATGAAGTTATTCGGATCGAAACATATCATGAAGAATGAGAAAAGATGGAAGTTGGTGAATGGAAAATCAGCGGTGTACGATATCGATCGTTTTTATCCGCCACGGAGCCACCCCACAAACTCGACACGCGCGCCTAGGTTGCATCCAGGCTTACCCCATCCAGAGTTTCCTTATGGCCGTGATTTGTGCGTACAAGAGCGATGCGTGAATGTTTTCCTTCAAATTAGTAACTGGAAGCCAGTTAGATTTTGCCAATATTCTTCAATTGTGCCATGTTCGAAATTTTTAGAAAATTCAAGAAAACGCAAAGCTTGTTTCTTTTTCATGCAACGATTCAGAGACAACAAACACCTACTCTGTAATATATATTCTGACCATTATCGATGGCCTACTTGACCTAATCGGCTCACTTCCGCTCCATAGTGGTCAAGCTACCCGCTGGACAGAATTGTTCGTTGTTGCCACCCTCCTGCACCCGGGTGGGGCTCTACGACCCCTTTTCTAACAATGGCCTCGCTGAATTGAAGGTAGGCCTCGCCTACTCTGACTTTGATGCTCGTCAAATTTGCGAATGTGAAATTAGCAAAAAAAGGTGCTTTAGCCTTCCAGTTTCATCTACTGTGATGGGCCGTAACTCAGCGGTTCGGTCAAACAGGCCCAGTAAGAAAATGGAAAGGGAGCAAAGCCGCTCATGAAGAGTAAGAGAAAAAATTGCCTGTTAGAAGAAGTTGGGTAAAAAGTCGGTTTTTGCAAATGGCTTTTGTGGCATTAGTTTTGACTTCTGAAAGGCGGCAGTCGGGTAGAAGGTTCGGACCCACTGAATTTGGGTAGTATGTATTATTATTTATTAATAATTATTATGCTTTTAGTTTTCTGTATAATATTTAATCAATCTACTATTATTATTATTATTTTTTCTTCCTGGTATGGTATTCTTCATTATTATTGCCATTATTTCTTTCAAATTGTTATTATTATTTTTAATAATAATAATAATGATAATAATAATAATAATAATAATTAATATTATTATTATTATTATTATTATTATTATTATTATTATTATTATTATTATTATTATTATTATTTATTTTTTATAACAATTTAAGATGTGAATTGTTTCGCCTCTATCTTCAGACAATTCATATCCCCAGCTACCCCGAGGTCCAGAATGTTCGTTGGAAACTATCTTGCCTAAATTTTTGTCAGTGTTTTTTTTTCGAGATCCGTAATCACTCTTAAGGGTCTCAATTTTTTCTAAAATCCAGCTAATGCACTTTACGATAACCGTTCAGAAGATGCATTTTCTTCCCGACTGCCGCCTTCTAAAAGTCAAAACCAAGGCGCGGAGACTATTTGAAAAAAAAAGCGGCCTTTGTGCTCAACTTTGTCTGACGAGAAAATTTTTCCATTCTTTACTCTTCATGAGCGGCTTTGCGTTTTTTTTTTGATTTCCTTACTGGGTATGTTTTAACGAACCGCGGAGTTATGTACGGGCCCTCAGGGCAATGCTAATGACACTGAAACTTCAGAAGAACCGTTTTTTCTTTGCTACTTAGAGATTTACAATTAAAGAAAAATACTCTCTTTTTGGTTCCGTTTCTGATTTTTACGTTCATTTTAGACAGTAATAGAATGATAAAATTTGTAGATTTTTTTTTCAAAATTACCTCATATGAATCATACACTCGTTAGAGTGGAGTAGTTTCATATATGCAATGGATTAGAATAATTTTAGATATGATCTATTTCTCCCCTGAGAATGGTAATATCGTACATATTAAATGGTAAAATCAAATTAGTGATTTTCAATTATACAAAATCTGATGAAAGCTACTGTGTTGTTATCCTCCGAGAGCTCGTCAAGCTAGGAGCAATCCTCGCATAACAATTATGCTTTTGATTTCAGCTTTAACTTTAATTTAATTTTAGATTGAATCTTCAAGAAGATATTGAGGGACAAGTAGTAAAAAAAGGATAGTAGAGAAACAGAAAAAAATTAAGAAAGAAAGAAAGAAAGAAAGAAAGAAAGAAAGAAAGGGAGAAATAAAGGGAGAAATAAAGGGAGAGAGAAAGGGAGAAGGGAGAGCGAATGGGAGGAGGGAGAGAGAAAGGGAGGCAGAAAGGGAAACAGAAAGTGAAACAGAAAGGGAGACAGAAAGAATGAAGGAAAGAGTCGCTAGCGGTTGACAAAGAAGTCTGGACAATTTATTGCTGTTGAAAGAACATTCTGTGGGGAAGCTGAGTTGAACCAAAAAGAATTGAGTCGAAAAAATCCGGCGGTGCGACCTCCCCAAGATTCTGAAGCCAGGTTGCGACCCCCACTTTGAAAAATTCCCAACAGAGCTCGACGACGCGGTCAGTCCGCATCTACGCCGAGGTTAGCCGTGTTAGTAGTCAGCCGTGTACATCTGTCTCTTCTTCAGTTATAATTTGAATATAATCCATCCATTGGTTGCTGCGAAGTGAAACTCCGCGCCTGAATTGCTTTTAATGCGAAATAATTTTAAATCCTTCTCGAGCATATCCGTTCAAAACTTTCGCCTATGTGCTGGCGGCCGTTTCCGGACAGAATTCGAAAGACGCCTTAGAGGGTGTTGAACGAGATCACAGTTGGCTGAGAAAGAGCACTGAAAATTCAGACGAGTTCCACAATAAAGAGTTTCGAAAATTTCCAGCTATAACCTAATATCTTTGATTTGTCATAATTATATCATGAAATGGTGGGTATTATTTTTTGGAATTTTTTAGCTTCTGCTGAAGTTGAAAGTCATTGTATTTGGTCGATATGTTAGTAATTCAGAGTCAGCGACGTAAAATTGAAAATTCACCATTTCTAAGGCTAATATTACTGGATACTCAGTTTTTCGGTAATACTGCTTGAGAACTTGAATTCAGTTTCAGCAGGTCGTTAATGATCGGATCAGTTTTCTTTTTATCCGCCATTGAAGGCGCCGTGGCGCCTATGTAACCTTCGAAGGCTGATGGTGATCTTAATTACAGCTCTCGATCTGTTATTATCTGCGATACACGAGGAGCTGTCGTCGAGTTTTGATGCATGTTTCGCGGTCGAAGACGAGTCTTTCTGGGCACAGGTCGCTCCGCTGATCCGATTCGAACATGACTATGATGCGCTGTGTGAGTTAGGAAATTTCCAGCGAGTAGGGGCTCGTATGGAATCATTCTTAGCGAGTTCAACTACTTTCGGAAGTATGATCAGTGTCTAAATCCCAAGAGTTTCTTGACTGAATATGCGAGTTTTGGGGGGTTCAGGAAGACTGAGTTTGGCTAGTGGTTTGTTTTTAGTGTCGGGAATGCTATGCCGAGTGTACATGCGGGAGGAGTCGCCATGGGTGCTGAGTATTGTTGTGGTACCGGCTGCGTCGACGAGTTTAGAAGGCTTGGGTAGGTGTACAAATTCATTTATCAGGATGTGAGGACAGAAATGTGATTTTTGACCCTGATTTCAGAATGCTACACAGAAGCTGCGTGCCAGTCGATCATTTCTATCTGAACACCCTATTATGTGACCTCAGCTTACCCGATTCCCATAAAACCAAGTGTTGCAGGTGCAATACCGTTGTTGTTTTGTCTGTGCGATGAGCCTCAGATGGCTGTTGATCTCGGAAAACGGAACTCGCCGCCACCTGAACGCGTTGTAGACAGGCGATATTCACGATCTCCTACGGCCAAAGGCAAGGAGGAGGAGCGGGAGAAGGAGTTTGGTGAGGGATTGTTTCCACAAATATCTACTTGGAGAAGCTTTTCATGCTGACTGCCAGATGGAACAGTTTCTAATGACAAAAAGTTGCTCTGAAAACTTCCAAATTCATACAAAAATGATTGGTTTTGTGGAATATTGTCCCGTTAAAACTTCGTTTTGATATTTATCCATTTGGGATGCCAATTTTTAGTTTTCTGTTCAGAATTAGGTAATCTTATTTTTGAATAATTATTGGTGTAGAGAATGACTCGTTTTCTTCCTGAAGATGCCCTGTCTGGTTTTTCTCATAATTTGAGTTAAAGGCAGTGTTCACGATAGAAATCGCTTTTCTGTTTTTTCACCTATCTTGAAAACGGTTTCATTCTGATTCCAACGATGTCTCTGGAATCGTACAAGACCTCCTGGGAACGTACTTGTGGTCCCTCGAAAATTGAGCTAGGGATGTATTGTGGACGAGTTGTCCGAGGCTTGTAACTTCCATCTTTTGCAGCCAATGTATGCGAGCTGACCTGAGTAAAGATAGAAGTTGAGAATGAAGGGAAGAACGGGGCTTATGATCGGAAACCATCGCTCATCTCACGATCTCGGGTGTTCCATTCTTCACGTCGAGGGGCTGAAATTGGCCCGACTTCCCCAAAGCGGCGGAGTTCGCCTACTTTTCTTAGCCGTTTTTCGGATCCTGGGTAGCTTTTCGTCCCGTTTTTTCGACGCCGTTCGCGTCTGAGAGCCACGAGAAGCGCATGTGCCGTGGAAAATTAGAGGACGAAGTTTATCGTGAACAGTGTCTTTAAATGGGTATCAAGGAAGGGATATTTGGGGGCTGACAAGGAAATTTCTTTTGGATGATCCGGCTGTTAGCAACGAAATATTTGTAAAAGCTTGGCTTCCTGCAGAATCAAAGCTTTGGCAAAGTCATATTTTCGAGAAATCGTAAGTCAAAAAAGTTTTTAGAAAATGTCTAGAAGTGTTTTGAAAAGTGAATCGGCGCTGCTTTTTAAAACTTTTTTTCGCAGTTTTTTTGAATTTTCTTGGGCGCCAAATCTTTTTTCAAAATATTTCATTACCTTTTTTAAAATCTTTCACTCCGAATTTCTCGAAAAATTTATGACTTCGCCGAGTCATTTATTTTGTCAGGTAGCTCAAGTTTCGAAAATCTCATGTACCAGGTTGCCCAATAATTCTTGTCCGAAAATTTCACCATTTTTAATTTTTTTCAACTTTATTGAAAAACAAGTCTAATCAACAATATAATCACCACAGTTATCCACAACAGTGGCTCATCGATTGGGCAGGTCGCCGATGCCCTTCGCCCAGAACTCCGGGGGCTGCGACTCGAAGAAGTCCGCGATGTCGAATTTGAGGTTTTCGTAGTTGGTGAATTTTCTTCCGGCCAAATGGTGCTTCAGCGGGCGGAACAAGTGGTAGTCGGAGGGGGCGAGGTCCGGGGAATACGGCGATTGGGCAACCGTCTCCCAGCCGAGCGTCGCCAACTTCTGCTGGATCTCCTTCGCCACGTGGGGGCGCGCGTTGTCGTGCAGCAGGTGGACCGATGCCCGTCGGGGACGCTTTTCTCGGATGGCGGCGGCTAGTTTCTCGAGCTGATCGGTGTAGATGGAGGCGGTGACCGTCCTGCCTTGCGGGAGCAGCTCGAAGTACAGCATGCCCTTGATGTCCCACCAGCAGCAGAGCATGATCTTCAGCGGGTGCAGGTCGGCTTTCGGCGTCGTCGGCGGCTCTTCTCCGCGCGGGATCCAGACGGCACGGCGGGTGACGTTGTCGTAGAGGACCCAGCTCTCATCCCCAGTGACCAGGTCTTCGAGAAACTCCTTGCGATGCGGACGAAGGAGGAGGGACTGGCAGACGGCCACGGGGCTCTGCTTGTTGGCGTCCGTCAGACGGTGGGGGATCCAACGGGCCAGAACTTTGTGGTAGCCGAGTAAGTTGAGTCGATTGTGGATGGTGGACTTGCTGCAGCCGAGCGTCGTAGCCAGTTCACGGGTGTTGGCTTCCGACTTCTCCTTGATACAGCGACGGACTTTGTCATCATCCACCGTAGAAGGCCTCCCGCTGTGCTCCCTGTCCTCGAGGCTCGTGTCGCCGCTCTCGAAACGATTGAACCAGCGGCTGACTGTGCGTTGGGACACTGCATCCTCCTTGCACGCTCTGCAGATGTTGGTGACCGCGGTGCCCGTGTCGTTGCCCAGCAGCCACTCGTAGTACACGAACGTAAGAATTCGACCTTGGTCCATTTTAGCTTGTTCTGGTAGCTAGACGCGGCGACTGCGCCTTATATACCCCTAGCGTAGAACTTTGGAGAACCTTCTAAAAGGTTCTTACACTTGCCTGATATTATAATACTTCTAAGGAAAATTATAGAATTTTGAAAATTTTCGGACAGGAATTATTGGACGGCCTAGTATATGTATCTCTGCTTAGGTTCCCCTCCTGACTTCATTTTTGTTTAACGACTTTCATTTTGGAAAGTCGAAATTCCTGACAGATCTCGCCTTCGGTGAGCTAAATTGGTAACGATCGTATATTGTGGGATGAGTTCAAGTCTTAAACCCAGTGACCTACAACCATCGAAAATCTGTACCCATTGTCGCATTTTGCGTAACAGGCGAAAAAAGTCGATAATATTGATCGGTAATGATCGATACTGTTTAGTGAGTGCGATAAAGAATAAATATTTCTCAATAAAGATACCCGCACCTTTCAACAGTCACCATACCTTGCCACGGTTTGTGCAATAAGCGTAAAAATCTATAATATGGATTATCTATCAACGACAAGTCATGAAACTAAAACTCCTGAAAAGTATATAATAAAGTGTGCTGGAAACGAATGTCCGCCCACACGGTCGGCGCGCGTTTCAAGCGGCCGTGCAAAGACAATTCTCTGACCAGGCTTTCCTTATGGCTGCATTCGGCTGACTATAATCGACTGGAGTATTGTAGACTGAACTGTGGTACAACTATTTATTGAGGAGAGTCACCTCTCCGTACCACTCTACAACAACAAAATGAGCCACTATAACTAAACGAGCCGCCTTAAGAAGGGAGCGGACGCGGCCTCCGATCGCAGGCCTCGCCTGCGAGGAGAGACCACGGGGGCAGACGAGAGCGCGAGGCATACATAAGATGCCCCACCCCCGCATCCACCCCTCCGCGCCCATCGATCGACGGAGAACGATTACGACAACAAACCGAGAAGGAAAGCACAGGAACGGGGTAATAGAGGAAACCAACTGCTAAGAATCAGGTACTAAACTGGAATAAGATCGCTAAGGCTATTAGATTAGTAGAGCTACGGTACAACAGTGGATTTTTAACTGCTATTCCTAACATGCCCGCACTAACAGGAGAGTCGTCCCGACTCATATCACTGACGATATCACTAGGCTCCTCTCCGAAAATTCCTGTTTTCTATTCCACTGCTCCTTCGACCACTGTCACAACTGTTCCCGACGTCACTAGAACTGGGTCGATCTCCCCCATCCGGTTTGATGCTGAAACCAGTATTACTGTTACAACCAAAGCTATGCTTCATAGGTTTCCACACTTCGATCGCATTCATGGCATTAGCTCCGACGTCATGGCAAAGTGCCACATTTGAACCGGCTCTGTGCTCAAACCGCACTCTTGTTGCTGCCTCCACGGCTTCCACAGAATCGACGTATAGGTGGCTGCAACCCTTCGTGGCGGCGGCGGGACCATGGGGAGTGAGATGCGTAGACTTTACCTTTCGGAGCTTCGACTCCTTCCATTCCTCACTCCAGCTCCCTTGTTCTCCAACAGAGGCGACGTTCTCTAGTTCAAACCTGTCGGCCACTTTATTCGATCGTGCCATTTGGTGTGTCGGACTGGGAACAGCGACATGAACACACTGCCCAAAACAGCCGTAGTCACATCGATGACGCAGGTTGAGTGGATGCTCTATGCCGATACCCGTTTTGAAACATCGAATCTTCCGACTCGTTTGAATCTCTGCGGAGGGGTTCTTTCTGGGCTTCCCCCGCTTCCTACGAGTTCTAACAGGCTGCACGGGCTCTTCTGATATCCCTTTAGGTAGCCTCTGAACCGCATCGAAATTTAATCTATTGGGTTCGTCAGGCCCAGGCTTGCATGAGTTATGATCTCGGCGCCTATCAGGCATGACCGTATTGCATCGCCTCCATCTCGGGCAAGCTCCTGACTGATCGCGGTCATGGTTCTCAGCGCCTTTTCCTTGATCTGTTGCTGCGCAACATTTCACCTCAAGCGTCCGCTTAACGTTCGAACGCAAAATCTTCCTGGGCAACTCGACCTTGTCTGTGTGCACCATGTCTGCTGTTCCGCAAGGTGCTTCTGTCTTCACCTTGTTTAAAGACTTTTGCTCCCACAAAAGTGTCAGCGACAGGAGCATGGACTTCAGGAGTCGTTCGACTGTTCCTGACTTTTGCACCAGCAGACCGAACAACGGGGTCTTGCGGCTGCTTCCGCTGCTTCTGAGTACGCCTGTCCTTAACTGCACTGAAGGTTTCGCCTTTGCTGGGAGAGATCGCCGCTCTCTTAAACCGCTTAAGGTTAAATCCCAACTTGCCTAAGGCGTTAGTGCCAAGAACTAGCGATCCATCTCCTCCCTTCATCACGAAGCATGCGATCCTTCGCTTGTTGCTGTTTCCAATCTGCATGGAAAGCCTTATCGCTCCCTTGAAGATCATAGGATTCCCGGATGCATCGTACACTGGCGCGCAACCTCGCATTGGAATCTCTTCGACATCATCGTCCAAATCGAAACCAGAATGAAGGGCTTCTTTCAACATTTCCAGAGGGATGATGCTTACTTGGGAACCTGTGTCCAGCAAAGCCTGTCGTGAGAATCCTAGGAGATGTACCTCAGATGACATTTGTCTTCCCACTAATTCGTCCTGTGGTCTGGATGAGCCTGCGGCTCCACAAATCCACTTGTTCAGCGAAGCCGTGAAGTTCTTCACTGGTCTTTCCTCTGCTGCCCCATTGCTTCCACTACCTTCACGCTGCGAAGGCTCTAGAAGCTCGGCATTTACGGGAAAGATGGCCAGTCCTGCCACAATTGTAGCACTTCAACGGTTTCTTTGGTTCTCCACTTGACGACACAGCTACAGAACAGTTAGCTGGCTCTAGTTTAGCGGGACTAGTCTGTGTCTGACTTCCTCGTTTCGACGGCGAAAACATGTCCTTGCCTACTTCGGCGGGTTTTGATCGGCATGGCTGTGCAGCTTGCCGCATCGCTGAAGCGACATCTCGACTTCGCTCGCAGCGCTGAGCCAATCTTTTGACCATCTCGTATTCACATCCTTCTGGCGCGGCCTCCAGCGTTGAGTACAGCTGCAAGTACTCGGGCCAGTCCGTTAGTTGTGTTACGAGTTCCACAGCTCGTGTCTTCGACAGCACTTCATCGGAGGCATCTTGATAAGCCATCCTGGTCAGTCGTTCAAGCTCGATACAGAATCGAGTGACGTCGACATCTTTCTTCAAGTGCTTCAGTTCCATATAGGCCTTCATTTGCTGCGCAGGATTGCTAGCGCTCAGAATCTTCCGCATTCCATCGATGATTCCGTCGAGACTTCCTTCGCGGATGCTTTTTGGCAGCGCATCAGCTACTGCTTTAGGGAATCCGTCGAGCTTGGAGAGGAAGAGGTGAGTGAGCATATGGTTATCTAACCCCAGGTTTAGATATTTCATCCCAAACCTGAGTACAAAATCGTCGAACTGTTTTCCCTTGGGATCTGCAAAGGTCTCCACCTCTGGTAAGCTCATGGCAGCGAACATATGCCCCAAGTTTTGGTGACTTTCGAGATTTTCATACCCTCTATTGAGAAAAGGGTTCACTCGCGTCTGCCAGTCCGAATCCGTCTCTCTCTGCTGCTGCGATCCGATCGCGATGCCCCGAGAAGCATAAGGCGAGTGAAGTCTGAAGCACTCCGACTCGAGCCCAACGCTTGGAGAGCTTGTTGGCTCGCCTCTTGTTCCCTCGATGAGATCAAAGCCTGCTTTGTAGACGAAGTTCCTGTTAGCTTCATCGAACGTGCGCTGCTCGACCGTGGCGTTTGGAGCATCTGTGACAACAACGGTGGCTGGTTGACCCTGAGTAGTATCACTCTGATCCGATCGCCTATGTTGCTTACAAATCTCCACGAAAGCTCTCGTTTTGCTCACAACCTCTGTGGCATCGACGTTGAACAGCTCGGACAGTTGCCGCAGACAATGGTCGACTTCAGCAGACTGCTCACGGTGCTCTTCCATGGCGATAGCGGGGTCTTCCGAAAGTTTGACCGTCTCGGATCTCCCCACCTTTCGGGCACTCCAGTTAGAGAGCACGTTGACCTTGTCCATGAGCACATTCATCATGGCTCGCATATCGGTCAGTTGCTCGGATGCTGTGGGCTCATTCAGCGCCAGTCGTTGCATTTCCATCACGCCTTCTTCCTGAGCGTTGCTGCTTGACGGCATTGTTCTGCAATCACTAATCGTCACTGGCGATTAGGCTATCGGCCGCGAGACAATAGCGATCAATTTGTAGTCGGGCTCCTACACGGAACAGCGACGAGCGTCACTACAACGTACCCCCACTCTGTGACGGCGTCGATCGACACGCACGCTACCCATGCAGCGACGAAACACAACAGTGTATTCCGTGAATAACACTGATGCGTCTCACCACACGGGCACGCACACGCGAGCGCACCGCGTGAATGAGGATACACTGCTTCCAAGTAGGAGCAGGACTACACGCCGTAACCGCTTGACAACGGCTTAAGGGCGGATCGCTGGTCCTCTTCTTCGGCCTCGGTTCGGCCCCCAAATCGACTGGAGTATTGTAGACTGCACTGTGGTACAACTATTTATTGAGGAGAGTCACCTCTCCGTACCACTCTACAACAACAAAATGAGCCACTATAACTAAACGAGCCGCCTTAAGAAGGGAGCGGACGCGGCCTCCGATCGCAGGCCTCGCCTGCGAGGAGAGACCACGGGGGCAGACGAGAGCGCGAGGCATACATAAGATGCCCCACCCCCGCATCCACCCCTCCGCGCCCATCGATCGACGGAGAACGATTACGACAACAAACCGAGAAGGAAAGCACAGGAACGGGGTAATAGAGGAAACCAACTGCTAAGAATCAGGTACTAAACTGGAATAAGATCGCTAAGGCTATTAGATTAGTAGAGCTACGGTACAACAGTGGATTTTTAACTGCTATTCCTAACACTATGATATTATTCCTTATTTGTTCCAGATTGACTTAGAGGTTCAAAAAAAAATGCCTGATAGACGGGCGCACGACACGCACGCCGACCGCATGGGCGGACTTTCTCCTTCGGACAGACTTTACTTACCCTACCGATCAGTGTTCATCGACTGCTGATCCACCTACGCACCGTGGTTTCCACAACCGTGCATGCCCACGCAGGTTTCGTGCTGCAGGGCTAATATATATTTTTGAAGAGGCCTTCTCTGAAGCTGCCGATACGTCGAGACATTCTGTTCCCGGTGCATTTGCCGTTGTGAATGACTCATGCTGGTTCCACAGGGATGAAATTTTGAATGAACTTTTACGATGGCCTAACTCTGGATCTCAAACCCCTGACGACATCCCTCTTAGTTTCATCAAAAGCGTCGCCAATGAGATTTCTGGTCCCTTGGAACACATTTTTAATCTAAGTTTTATGACGGCTGAAGTTCCTCTGAAATGGAGGCACTCATTAGTTACTCCAATACCAAAAAAGCCCCCGTTCAGTAATCCGTCCAACTTCAGACCCATCAGTATTACATCTATTTTCTCACGTCTTTTTGAAATATTTCTCAAAAAACGGATAGTTGCACATCTCGACGATAACCATATTATCTCCCCTCTTCAGCATGGGTTTCAGAAGGGCAAGTCCACGGTGACGGCAATGATGGAAGCGTTGAACAACTGGACAGCTCTCATCGATCAAGGAAAAAATGTGGACGTTGTTTATTTTGACTTCACCAAGGCTTTTGATAAGGTTCCCCATGATAAATTGTTGCGAAAACTTTCACTTGTTGGTATCCATCCGCGAATTGTCTCATGGATTTCGTCATTTTTGACTGATAGGACGTTTTCTGTCCGCGTCAACTCGTCCTTTTCGAGTCCGCGACCCGTTCATAGCGGAGTCCCACAAGGAGGAGTACTTTCCCCCATCCTTTTCAACATCTACACGTATGAAATCGCGAATTTGATCACTCACTTCGGCACCGGGTTCAGTGCTTTTGCTGATGATATCAAAATTTATCATGAGGTTACTTCCCCTGGGGGCTGTGAATCGTTACAGCAATCAGTCAATGCTATCAGCATGTGGTCTCGTGATTGGGATTTGCCCCTGTCCAAGGAAAAAACCAAAATTCTCCACCTCGGTGCCAACAATCATAACTTCAATTATAATATTGAAGGGACTCCCATTGAGATCACTGATCAGATAACTGATCTTGGTTTCGTCATCGCCGGGAGTCTTAGCTTCTATGCGCATTGTGAGGTCACGTCGAGGAAGGCTACTGTTGCAGTAAATAAGATATTCAGAGCTTTGGCAACACGTAATCCATGTGTGCTTATAAGAGCCTACACCACCTACGTGAGGCCAATTCTTGAATATGGCACGCCGGTGTTTAATCCCTACAAGGTGAAGGACATCAACTGTTTGGAGAAAGTCCAAGGCAACTTCACAAGGAAATTGTTTATTAGGATGCATGGTTTCGTTTATGGCCGCATACCCGCAGAGAAATGATCTATTTCATTTGAAACCGTTATCCCTCAGAAGAGTAGAGAATGACTTACTTCTTCTCCACAAGATCCTGTTTGGCGTAGATTTCGGTCTTAAACCTGAGGACCTTGTGACAACGAGAGAGTCAACCATTAGGGGTGGCCCCATCAAACTCCACCGTTACACATCTAACCTCAACTGCAGGCGTCACTTTTTCATCAACAGAACAATACCCATTTTTGAGAACCTTGGTAGAAATCATTCCATTCCTTCCAACTTCACGGCATTCAAAAATTTCATTCGAGAAAATTTTGAGCTGGCTGATCGTACAAGTAGCCCTTCCTGACTGGCTGGATAGCTTTTGATTCCTTTCTTTAGGTTGATTGTTACAGCAATGCGCTTTTCTTTTCTGTTCCGCTATGTTGTTTTTTTATCGTTTCCATGCTTTCAACTTCCTATGGTTCATTCGTGTTTCGCGGTCGTTTTGAACATTGTTTTTGACTACATAGGCTTGCCTATGTAATATATATATATATATATATATATATATATATATATATATATATATATATATATATATATATATATATATATATATATATATATATATATATATATATATATATATATATATATATATATATATATATATATATATATATATATATATATATATATATATATATATATATATATATATATATATATATATATATATATATATATATATATATCCACGATTTCGAAGTACCCTTTAAAATAAAGTTATCAAGTTCAAATTGGCATGGTAGCTACATAGGGGCACCCATTTCCAGCTTTATGGCGAAAATTGAGCCCCCTAGCTCAATAGTGTTCCAGCAAGGTCGTGAATGCTTTATAAAAAATTAGATCAACGTTTCGTTTTCTCGACCAGAATCGCATGGCTTTCTTCATTTTTCTCGATTTTTAGAATACAATTCCAATTTTTTTTTCTAAATTTTCAAATTCCAAACCATTTTTGGGTGGTGATACTGAAATTTTACACTCTTTTTTTCATTGAAAAAATCGCTTTTTCACAGTAACTTAGACTTAGATTTGGAGTTTTTGCAGATGCGTTTAACGCTCAAACACTTCTCCGGCCAGTTGTGAATGACGAGGTGAAAAATTCATTTATCGAAATCCGTCACTGCTCTGGGAATAGGGCAGGTGTAATTGTAGTCATTAATGATGTAATCAATATGGCCCCCTACTGGGCGATTGACTGTGATGAAGCTGGCGAATGTTTGTGTTATTAGCCGTTGCGGAAACGAAATTGATGTGTCAACTAACGTTTTGGGGGTTGATTGTGATTCTATTTAGCCATACCATCGATTGACTGGGTGTCAACAACACGATGCCTGGATGTGTTGAGACAGAATTACAAGCCGGGCAGGCTGAAAACTGTCATCAGTGATGTGGATGAGGTAGGTATAGTTGAGTCCGTGGCTTGCTTCTTCAAGAAAAAAAAACATTTAAATCTCACCCGCGGCTGGCGCGGCGGTCGCGTGCCCTGGCCCGCTAATTGAATCAGGCCGAGGGAAGAGCGCAGCTGATCGCCTTACCCTAGCACCAGGCGCCGCTGAGATTTAACCACCCGCGCCAGCCGCGTATGAGATTTAAATGGTTTTTCTTAAGGAAGCAAGTGACGGTGCTAACTATATATTTTCTTTAGAATGCAGATCTGAAGTTGACCACTCTTTTTATTAAAGTTCTGCGCATTGAAAACTGAATTGTATTTATATAAGTTCAGGGGATCGATTCCGGAGTCCGCAATCGCACCAATCATGCATCATAATGGGGGAACGTTCCGCCACCCCCCCTAGAATTGGTAAAGGTGTAACAAGGGACGGACCAAACCGGGCTGACAACTGCCCATACTACCATGTTTTTCTGATAGACTAGGCTCTGGGTTACCACAAAGAAAACCTGCGGTCTGCCATAATTTGATCAATTCGAATGATTCGAATAATCATTCGACTGAAAAAGTCGACTAATTCGCATATTCGAGAAATGCAAATTCCTGAATGATCCGAAAAGTTGAATATTCGAAAAAGGCCAATATCGGCTCAATGCGGAAAACCGAATATTCGAAGAAGGCCAATATCCGAATTTTCGAGAAACCGAATATTCGACGAGTGCCGATTTCCGAATCATTTGAAAAACCAAATCATCGAAAAGCGCCAATTTCCGATTAATCCGAATTCTTGTCGAATATTTCAGATTTCTTTTGCATTCGCAGATTTTTTTTTCGATTATTCGACTTTTCGAATAATTCGGAAACTAGCACTTATTAAATACTCAGTTTTTCCAATGAATCGGAAATCGGAAATTTTCGAATATTCGGTTCTAAGACTTCCAAATCATTCGGGAAACCGAATATTCGAGAATCGCTTATTCCCGATTCATTCGAAAAGCCGAATATTCGAAAAGTGGTCATTTCCGAATTTTTCTAGAAACCGAATATTTGAAGAGATTTTCGAATAATCGGTTTTAAGACTTCCAAATCATTCGAAAAGTGGTCATTTCCGAATTTTTCTAGAAACCGAATATTTGAAGAGTGCCGATTTCCGAATCATTTGAAAAAACAAATCATCGAAAAAAGCCAATTTCCGATTTGTTCGAATTCTTTCCCGAATTCTTGTCGAATACTTCAGACTTCCTTAGCATTTTCAGATTTTTTTCGAATATTCGACTTTTCGAATATTTCGGAAATCAGCATTTATCAAATATTCAGTTTTCTCAATGAATCGGAAATCGGCAATTTTCGTATATTCGGTTCTCCGAACTCCGAATCGCTCGGGAAACCGAATATTCGAGAATCGCCTATTCCCGATTTATTCGAAAAGCCGATTATTCGAAAAATGGCCATTTCCGAATTTTTCGAGAAAGTGAATATTCGAAGAGTGCCGATTTCAGAATCATTCGAAAAACCAAATCATGGAAAAATGCCAATTTCCGATTTATCCGAATTCTTCTATGTTTTCAGATTTTTCCGAATATTCTACTTTTCGAATAATTCGGGAGCTGCCATTTTTTAAATATTCGGATTTTTGAGTAAATCGGGAATCGGCAGTTTTCGAATGTTTGGATCTCCGATTTCCGAATTATTTGAATAAAATCTGAAAACGTAAACGTACACTAGCTGCCCGAGTAATGGTGGAAAAGAAAGTTGTGAACCAATTTTTCGAAATCAGGTGGAAATGTTGAAAATGGCGAGCGCTGTAGCACCGGGCTCTTCAATTCTCCCACTGAGCTTAGTTGGCCTAGTGGTCCAAAGTGCGGGTTACCAGGCGGAGACTCCCGGGTTCGACTTCCCGCTCTGCTTGAGAGTTTTTTTTTGCCACGAAATCTGTTGACGTTTTTTGTTCAAGAACGCTACGCAGGTGCCTGTCATGGTTAGGTTATCTCAAAGGTTTTTTTCCATGCCATAATAATGATGTTATTTCAGACGGTGATCAATAAAGCGGTGGTGTCGGCTCTATACTCGGCTGTGAAGAGCGGTAAGGAACTTACGAGTGTTTGCAAGAAAATATTTGTTACTATGCAGAAATACTGAGAGCTTTCTATATTCTTCGGAGTTTTTTTGCCATAAAAATAGCTATTTTTGGAGGAAAAAGGCGAAAATACGCATTTCCCTTCTTTAAGCTCTAAAAATATGTTTCCAAACGAAAAGCCAGTCAACAGTTCAAAAATTGTTTTTGTAGGCATTCCCATTGACCATGCGGTGGTGCAGGGTATACTTGATGAGCAGTGCGACTGTGTCAGCCTGGAGGTGAATGGCATGGCCAGAAGCCTCAGCACGTTCTGTTCGCATTTGCACACTGAGGTAGTTGTTAGTTTTTCGAATTTTTTGATCAAATTTTTAAGCTGCCCAACAACTTCCTGCTCTGGAAAACCTGTATTCCAATAAAATTTGTCGAAAAATAGCCAAATAACGAATATTTTTTCCAACGACTGGTTTTTTTTTTCAGGGCGATTCAGGGACGTCGTACTGTGGTGAGAGTAAAGCTCAGCTGAATTTCTCGAATATACTGCGTGGAACGTTTAGACAAGTGCCCGGTCTCCCCTACTTTTACTATACCCCGCAACAGTAAGTTTTTCCAAAAAAAATTCCTCTGTTTCTGTTGCTCTGTGTGTAAAAGCATATGAATGTTACGTTTCAGCAAAGAAAGTGATGGAAGGTTTCCGGGAAAATCCGAGTTGTCTCATTTTGAAGGGCTATTCAGCGAGCAGCAGCCTCGAGGGTGGGATACGGCTATGGTGACAGATCGGAAAATCAGTGAGTTTGCATGGTAGAGGCTGCTTGACAGAGGAAACCATATTCAGCGTAGTCCGTTGTGAGCAAAATGATGTACCTAGCGAGTACGCCCTCGCTACGGGTAGCAAAAACTGTGAGTGCTGTCGTTCTCGAAAGCGAATTCCGGTCCGCAATTGCGGACTTTGGCTGCTGCATCACGCAACATGTTAGAAATGGCGTTGGGAGAATGGTGACTTGTGCGGGGACCAAGCAGTCCCAGCACGATTATCATCTTATTGCGTGATGCAACAGCCGTTGTCCGCGAATTCGGATCGGAATTTGGCTCTAACAAGGAAACCACAATAATTCATAGTGACCATTCCAAATGAAATGTACTTTCCTAGAACCATTTTTGGACGAAAAGTCCGAATATGCCCATCGCAGCTGCCTAGACCCACTCTGAAAAAAGTTATAGGCATTTCTTCTCTGATTTTTGTACTTATTGTACCCTCCAAAAAGCGCATTATTTTTACGAAAATCCGGAAACAGACCTCATAATCGTGTTCAGCGCCCAAAACTACCCCACTAAGCAAAGTTTGGGTGAAGGAACATTTTCCAAACTTTGCGCAGACTAACAGCGTTTTGGACTTGTACGGATTTTCGGTTGGGCGTTCATTTATACCAATTAGAGGGTTCTCGAAGCGTTTTAGAAAAATATTCCAGATTCGACTAAAAATTCGTTCTGGGGGGGGTTACTTGGGGTGCTGATCACGAATCTGAGGTTCATTTGTCGTTTTTCGGAAGTTTTCGACTATAATTGTTCAAAGCTTCCCACTGGCAGAGAAAATCGACGGCAAAATCAACTTTCGATGATTTCCGGAATGTCACGGCAGATGTAGCTCAAATCGTTCCTGTGGGGGTTATCTGAAGTGCTGAACACGAATCTGATGTCAGTTTATCGATTATTGTCAGCTTACGGTAGATTACGGTGGGTATACGGTAGTTTGGTCGAAGTCTCAGATTTGTCTCAAAGTTTCTATGTGGGGGTTATTTGGGGTGCTGAATACGAATTTGATGTCCATTTGTCGATTATCGGAATATTGAGGTAGGTTTTGCCCTCTAAATGGCAGGTTACCTACCGTAACCTACACTAAACCTCAAACTTTTTAGAAGCGAACCCCAGATTCGTGTTCAGCACCCCAGATTACCTCTACGCACATGTTTTTAGCAAAATCCCGAGAAAAATTTGAAAACACCCTAAAAATTCCATGGGGGGTACCCTTACCTTGCCGCGAGGCTTTAAAAAACGCTCATAACTTTTTTCAGCGTGGGTCTAGGCAGCTGCGATAGGCATATTCGGACTTTTCGTCCAAAAATGGTTCTAGAAAAGTACATTTTATTTGGAATGGTCACTATGACTTATTGTGGTTCCCTTGTAAGAACAGCAGTAAATCGAGTGTAAACCTCTACCCCGAAAAGTTATGAGCTTAAAGCCACAGTCCAAGCTCGGAATCGATTTTTCGTTTTTCTGCCTATCTTGGAGAAAATTTCACGCTGATCACAACGGTGTCTCCAGAATCGCTCAGTACTCACTACGAACTGAGCTACGGCTCCTCAAATATTTTAAATGTGAACTGGTAGAAGTTCGCGGACGAGTTGTCTCGAGCCTGTATTTTCTTGTTATTCGCAGCCATCATTCTAAAGCAGGTCACAATATGAAGCCAGACCGAAAACAAAAGAAAGAACATAGATTTTGAATAAAATCTCTCGCACCTCTCTTCCCTATTGAGGTGGGAAGCCTGCCAGTGGGCGTTGCCCAGTTTTTCTTTCAAGGGGGCGTGGCCGACTTTTTCCTAGCTTTTTTCTCGCTTATTTGAGCGAATTGAGATTTCGCGCTTGGCAGGGTTGCTATAGAATAAAAAAAAATAAAATTTTTTTAAAATATCAAAAATTACCTCTGATGTTGGACTGTGCCTTCAAAATGGTGAGTACACAAAAAAAATTTAAAATTATCTTCCCCTTCCGAATTTCACTCAACGAGGTTTTCTGTAGTGCTGAACGTAAATATGGTGTTTGTTTTCAGTTTTTTGGACGACCGCGGTAGGTTACGGAGGAAAAATGGCATTATACCTACCGTACCCTACCGTAGTCGCCCCAAAACATCCTCGCGTTGAGCACCCTAATTACTTCCATGCTCAAAATTTGGGAGATGCCTACAATTTTTTTTTATTTTCGGGTTTCCCATAAGGTTTTTGGCTTGTAGCTTGTTGGGGTATAGGATAAGGCCTGAGTCATTCACAGTTCTTACTGCTGTGGGCAAGGACGTCCTTACAAAGCATTTCATTCTGCTCACTTCGCACGACGCTAAAACGGTTTCCCTTGTGAGAGTTATCAGATTGCACCTGCAGGAATTTTGGGAAAGTGAGATTTGTTTTTTTCCATGAACTTTAAAATTTTGCATCTGTGGCCTTTTCAGACTTTTTGGTCAGTTTAGGCTACAAAACTCCTATGCTAGGTATTATGGGTTTGCCATTCCAGAAATTTGAATTTTTCGCCAGACTCTGAGGTTCTCAGAAATTCGCCGCATTAAATGCGTGTTGAATATGCATCCAACTCGAGTGACTACACTCACCGAAGGGTTCCGTCGCAGGGGCACTTGCTGCAAAATTTAATCGCAAGAGCGTTTGCTGCAAAATTTTTATCGCAGCAGCACGTGCCGCCGGGTAGTCCAGCACTATCGTAGCAGTAAACCCACACGCGACGCGGCCGGCACACCAAGTTGCGACTCGGCCCGCACGTCGAGCACCATTTAGAGCCGCCAGTGGCTGGGCGAGGCAAGCATCGCAAATTTGGGGATCTGAACCGGCAACGCTGCCGACGTCTGAATCCCTCCTCAGGAGTGCGTCGTATACTTTCCTTTTTTTTGCAAAATCGTTCTGTCACAGAATTGAATGTGCATCATGCGCGCATTGAACGTTTCATTTGCTGGAGCGCGTGCTGTAATGTCAAACACAAAAGGAGCACGTGCTTGCCTAGCAGCAGGTTTCTTGACTGTGCTCCAAACCTCCTTGTTTTCGAGTTGAATACATTTTCGACCCGCATCGATTGCGACGATTGTCTGAGTTCTCGAATAAAAAATTAAAACCTTTTATTTTTTCGAAAAAACATTTAAGACGTTCGAATTTCCGACTTTTGTAGATGACACATAATGCACCTCGATAAGCGTGAAAAGGGTTTTGAATGCTTCGGGATTTTGGAACGAGTTTTTCTCGAAAATTTAAATGCTTAGTGTGGTCTGTTTGCTATGCATCACAATTTCGTAGGCCTACCTGCGCGAATTAGTAAAAAATTCGTTTGAACGTCTCCTTTGGCCTCAAGACCTTATCGAATTCGTAGAAATACAAAATTTTGTTTGTTTCTCCCATTCTTGGACAACCTAATACGCTTCGTGAGCTCAGGTGATGCTCGCCAACCTGAGGAGCCATCGTCGAAGACTGGATCTCTGCGAAGAGCAGACAGACAAGTGGATCAGTTCAGATTGCGAATTGCGTTGAATGAAAATGAGAATGGAAGGCATAAGAATAGCGAGACGCTCTGTGACAGATGTCCTATGGTGAGTTTTTCAATCTATACAGGTCTTGTTCAGAGAACCTACCACAATGGTGGCAAGCCTGAGTATGACTTTTCAACTGTTTCAGCTGGGCTATAACCGTGATTTCCCGTTGTTTATCTACTTTATGTGTTCTGTGGAGTATCCGGACAAGTCTATGGATACATTCCCAGTGACATTTCTGCCCACATGTATCAATGAAGTCATTCGAGAAAATGCGAAGGGGGATGGAGCTGGTATGAGTTTGGGTCATTGTGCGATTAAGTGTGTTAAGCGTTTTGGCAACTGGGCTTATAGACGTATTGTAGATTTTGGAAGTATTGTGGTCCGCCTAAACTTGTATGTGATGACTTGGCCGAGCGAGAAATATGAGAGGAGCGTACATGAGGAAAGCGATTCGGATTCCGACGAGGATAGTCATTCACAGCGACAGATTCGCTTCATGGAGAAGTTGCCGAAGAAGGTTGGTGTATTCTTGCAAAAACCTCGAGGTAAAGGACTCAGACATTGGGAGCAGCGGATCGCTGGCGAAAATTCGCCGGTTTCTCAACAGCTGGGGACAGCTGGCATTTAGCTGGCCAATGGCAATTACGAGGTCAACAGTTGGCATACACTCGGCATGTTATTTAATGCCAGCGAAGGACGGCTGGCGAATATATGCCAGTTGCCTAACAGCTGGGTGATAACTGGCATTCAGCTGGCAATTGGTAATTACGAGGGCGACAGCTGGCTTATCCTTGGCATGTCAATTAGAGCTAGCGGTGGACCGCTGGCGAGAATGTGCCAGCTGCCTGAAAGCTGCGCGATGATTTGCATTCAGCTGGCAATGGCAATCAAACCTCGAAATTACCGAGCGCATGAAAACGCAGTTATCCACCAATCGGCACTCGGCTGGCGCCGAACCGCCAATGGCCTTCGCTTGGCGCTGAGTCGTCACATGGCTGGCACTCGAAAGAGTTGACGACTACTCACGTTTTGACATGTTATAGTTTGATCTCTGATTTCACTGATAAGACGAGCCGGTATATAAGGCGATTCAGTCCAATAAGTGTTCACTCGGCACTTGGATGCCGGCCCTGGAAGGTGACCTGAAGTCACTCTACAGATGCTAGCATATTTTTGGCAGCTGATGGGCAAGTCCCCACGGCTAGGGTGGGGGGAGGTGGGGTGGGTCCCCCACCTCACACCGTTGCTCAGGCGATGTCCAACCCAACGATCTGCGGTGAGGGACCCACCTCGACTCATCGGTCTGCCAAGAGACTGGCGGACCGCTGGCAAATGATTGCTCAACAGCGGGCTGTCAGATATTAGCCAAGAGACTGCCAGCGGTCGGCCAACGTCCTGGCGGACCGCTGGCAGGGTTTCGGCGGACCGCCAGATTATGGCTGCCCAGCACCGGGAATGGTTTTTGCTCGCCAAGCAGATGCTGGCGGTCCGCTAATCCCAATGTCTGAGGAAGACCGGGTATAGAGCGTTCAAAAAAAACACACGAAAACAGTGGCGAGGAGAAGAACGGATTCTGATTCTTGGGAAGAATTAGACAATTTAGGGGCTTACCACAACCATAGCCTCAAAAACTCGAGAAAAAGGGGCTCGAGTGGGCCCATAAGGTCTCAAAATTCAAGCACTGTCCACTCGCCACGCCCCCAAATGTGTGGAGCCTATTATAAGGGTACTGCAGAGTTCCGATACGCGACTGGTCGCCGAGCGTCAGCCCTGACGCGGCGACAAAAGTGTGTCCGAAAATTACAGACGCCGCGTTGGTTGTCGCTCGCTGGCCGTGACGCAGGGTCGTCGCAGAGTCAAAGCACTGCGGTGCCCCCTAGTTGCCCTTTCACGCCGCGTCGGTCGCCCTCGTCGCCGAATGTATTCGATATTGCACCACCCAGTGCTGTCCGTCGCTGCGAACAATGCCGCGACTTCAACTCTGCAGATCCCCTTAGACATAGGAGTGTGGCGAGTGGGCTGTGTTCCAACTATGGGGCTGCCTATTTCTGCCCAGAAAAATCAGATTCGGTTATTTTTGTCGTGGACACTGCCATTAAAGGCAGCATGCGTGCTCTTAGCAAATGTTCTAGAGATAAGTACGTGAATGGGGTCTCATAGCTCTTACTAGGACGCTCACGCCATTGAAGCTACAAGTACGTGTTGAAACGGTTGACTTGAGCTTTGTTGAGCCAACAAAACATGTAGTCTCCGCCTTTTTTTTAAGCAGTTCCCGCCTCCCAGACAAACTCGTCTAAATTTTTGTCTGAATTCGGTCACCTTGGTCAGTTTTCGGTGGTTCCAGCGACGTAAGCGTTCTAGTACGGGCCGTACGAGTCTGTTGGCATCTCTATCTCAAAACTTTGTTGAAAGTTTTGCTCTTTAAACCGAGCGTGTATGCTGCGGTGTAACTCGTCCGATTCCATTGGAGTACATAAAACTCTTATTTCTTTATTAGCATTGCGTTTTTGTCTAGTGTTGTAGCAGGTGTTCCCATTTGACGGACAATACCGCCACGTGCTGCTCCAGGTTTAGGTTCCAGCCCGGTTTCGTAAATGTGATTGTTTCCAGGAAAGACTTGTGATCAGTGAACTTATGAATCGTCTGAATCGACTGGTGGAATTGGAGACGGTCTTGATGGATAGCAGAAAATTGGATGTGACGAAGGAGAAACTGATGAGAATCTCGGCCTACATCGAACATGAGTACACCAGGGAGAAAGCGGTTTGTTTTTGTTACCGGCCAGGTGAAAAATGTGTACTCATAGTTTAGAGTTTTCGGATCGCAGTAAACATGAAGGAGTTGTCCGGCCCTCTGCAGTTCGGATTCCACCCGGGACCACTTCGCCTGATTGGATAGCCTGATGTTTTTAACGGCAAATGGCTGGTCAACTCCCCCATTTGCTAGTATTGCGAGCCCAACTCCGCTGTTTGGTTGTTTAGATTTTGAAAAGTTGTGTTTTAGTTCAAATCTGGCCAGATTGAGACGAGGTCCCGACGCTGTCCACTTGTGATTCAGTGTCCTGAGGCGATGAATCGATTGAAGGTTGGTTGTCTATTGGTTGGACTTGTTTGGTGTACTTACCTAATTTGAAAGCACTTTCGGTGTGCTAGGAGTGTTTGGGGCGATTTTGGTGAGTACGTGGGACACTAACACAAATCTTGATAATACCTAAAGTTTTTATTAGAGCATCTTGGAGATAAGGGGATCCTAAGTCTGAGGTATTAGATCGAAAAAAAAACTTGTCGTTAGAGACATTAGATCAGACTTCCTGCGACGAGCGGCGCGGCGCAATGTTAACCATCAATACCGACTGAAAATCGATAAACCTGTTATGCAGTGTCGCTGTCGCTGGTGGCGGGAAGTATTATCCCAGCCTAGAAGGGTCTGCAGAGCTGAAGTCGCGGCGTTGTTCGTAGCGACGAATAGCGCGGGGTGACGCAATATCGATTACATTCGGCGACGAGGGCGACCGACGCGGCGTGAAGGGCGACGAGGGGGCACCGCCGAGTGTTTTGACACTGCGACGAACCTGCGTCACTGCCAGCGAGCAGCAACCGACGCGGCGACGATAACGTTCGGCTGACGCTCGGCGACCAGTCGCCGGTCGGTGCGACTCTGCAGGCCCCTTCAGTGAACCTTCCGCGGCGACGCAGGAGGTCGCTGATCAAAGCGACCTGGCAATAGCGGGGTGTTGGAACCGTTTGTAGTGTTAGTATACTGTCGCTTAGGGTATTTAAGAGCTGTTACGATAACGCGCGCCGCGTTAGAAACGCGCGAGGTCGCGTGCAGTGCTGGCGACGTCGTGGCAGGTTGTTCAAACCAAAGTCGTTTTATTTCTTGGAAATTTCCAGAAAAAGGAAATCTTACTTATAGGAAAGAATGGATGGCATGTACTTGGAATATTGTATGCTGCGTCGAGTGCGGGATTCAAATATGTATTACTGTTGTCAGGTCAGTGCATAATTCTCTCTATCGTCTGGTGTGGTTGTAATTCGGAGAAAATGTTTAAAAAAAATTGGGAGTATAGCCGTGTTCAAACAAGCTGCGAACATTGCGAGCGGTCACGTCGCGACACGCAATGGGTAATTTTCTAATGAGTCGTTTATACTCGTGTCGCCAAGCGGTGCTGTACAGTTCATTTCTGTAGTGTTGATCAATGGGTGCTGCACCATCAATATTAGAAGGTTGCAGTTTGCCGTGCCGCACAGCGACGGAAGTGTAAACGACGTCAAATGAAAGCGCTCAGCAAAGCTGTTTATTGTCCGTAGCAAATTCATTGATATCTATTGCGACGCGACCGCTCGCGCTATCCTCAGAGCGATTACATATAATAATGACCTGAGATATGAAAAAAATCGAATAGTATATTTCTAGGTTGAGGATATTCAAGCGTTTGAACGATATACGAGGCAGAATAGTGAAAGTGGGTGTTTTGTTTGGTATTTGAACCTTTAGGCTATGGATCGATTTGTATGTTTTTCGTTTAGACAAAAATGAGAGCAGTGACATCGGCGAATTGCAGCGCAAAGATCAGCTATTCGATTTTTGGGTGATTTTGATAATCGATGAAAATATCAGACTGCAGTTTTGCCAGAGGTTCACTAATTTTTTAATTTCCTACACTATTTCTCCTAGATCGTGGCTATTTCTTTTCAGGGAAAATGGTCGTCATTATCGCATTTTTGACCTCGCGTGGCGGAAATGTCGTCAGACGATTAGGGTGGTGAATCAGGTGAGATAAAAAAAAATTGTGTAAGAGTTTTAGAAATATATACTGAAATTCCAATTTCAGGAATTATTGCTGAACCGCATGTTTGAGCTAAGAGAGTGTGATTCTTTGCTGATGTCTAATATGCAGGATTCGTTTTCGCTCCATGATAACGTGATGGATAGGAGTAATACTTCCTCAGGTAAAACTGATTATTTCTTTATCCTAGGTCCGGTTCAGCGGTCGAGATAAAGTCCTCTAAAAATCGTCCGGACAGGTAATATGGGGTCATGTAGACGGATACGGTATCGTTCTCCGTTCCTCAGATGATTACTCTGGGCTATGGTGCATATACGGTAGCGTTTGGTGATGCTCTGCCCAAGGCGGATTTGTCGCCTGTTGGTCACGAATTCGAGAAAGATATTTTTGGGAGGGCTGCCGAAGGTGCCAGTATCTTAGGCATCATTTAGCTGCCGTAACCTAACGTAGTCCTTCTTTTCGAAGCTTTAAGGGAAATTTCAACACCTACTTTTTCCTTAGGCGGGGTTGGGAATTTTCGCTGTGCTACGCGATGACATGAGATTGAAGAATATCGATCGTTATCGCGTCGCGCGTCGATCCGTATTCGGAAAATGTCATTGCGTCGTACTGCCTTGAAAGTATAAACCCGTCCTAACGGCGTGTCCCACCGCGAGTGAATTCTGAGCGCCGCCTTATGGTTATCGAGGGTTACGAAGGCCGAAAGTATGCGGCAGTTTTCAACTTTTCCAATGAATAGCGTGGGTTACGGTACGTATACCGTAGCAGGTCGATGTTTCAGATATGGTTAAAACTTTGTTTATACGAGTTCCTTGGGGAGTTGTGTACGAGTCTAGAATTCTGAATACTGATTACTACACTAACATTATTGTCGCCTCAATAGCACGCGAATAAAAACTATGTCTTTGTGTCCGGAAGTATTATGGTAGGTTATGGTATGCATAGGATTTTTACGCCACTGTAGCCGACTGTAAACCTTCAGAGGTTCGAAACAATTTACTGTAAACTGTCCCTGGAAAAGCGGACCTCACACTCGCTCCTAACGTCCGCATGGATCTGGAAGAGACTTAGCGTTCACTCTTAGAGGTTGGGGTAAACTCAGTGCCATATGCTATAACATAGGTGCACCGAGTTTGCGCCAACCTCCAATGGGGAACGCAAAGTCTCTTTGGGATCCATGCCGATTTTAACTAACCCTCACCCTCTCAACGAAGGCTAAGCGAATTTTTTTATCAATATTCGGAGTTGGAAAAGTGGAATAGTGCCTAATAAACTTGAATGAGCGCGCGTACGAAGTGTTCGAAAGTGGTGACTTAGCTGCGTACTGCGCGAGCAGTTGCGCTGCTGCGCGCGTAGTTTGGTTCTCTATAAAGAGACTTTGCAGCCAAGACGCGACCGCTGTCGCTGTCCGCAGGTAGGCGTTGCCTTTCACCCTCGCTTGCGTTTGTAGATTGAAAGTGCTCCGTATTATCACGCCTAGAAGCGTCATGCGACAAAATCTCGCTGAGGCGCTATTTATACTTTTCAACGCCAGCGTGCAAGGCTTTTGCGTCGACGGAAGCGCAGCGGAAACTAGTACGGGCTTCTTTTTCCGTGTACTGGGGCCACAAGCCGGGGAGAATTGAACATAGCTGTATTCCGTGCTTTTCGACACTCGCGCAGCTGACTCGCTGCTGCCATGGTTTTTTCTGTGGGAAAATCTATCAAATCGGAGGTTCCCAAGTATTTATCGAAGTGTAAGATTATTCGTTTTTCAGTGTCGGAAGATCAGGAGGTGGATTCGTTTATCGCACATGCTGCTCGCTTCATGTTCGCACCGGGATATTTTGCATGTCCGCTCCAGAAGCAGCTGTGGTATGTTTTAAAGTGGAGGGTTTCTTGCCTCGTTTATATTGGGGTACTTGAATTCATGGTCCGCTGTTGGTTCTCTACTGGCGGTCTACTACGGAGTTTGTTGCGTCCTTGGCCGACCTTGGTATGCATCGGCGACCCCGTAGGCGATTGATGCCACGCCACTCCGCAGTCCTTCTGACGAGTTTTGAGTGGCTGGATGCATAACGGGGTCAGCCGCGAACGGGTTGATTACAGTAGTGGAGGGCCATCAGAGGACCAATGGCGGACCATGGGTTCGTGCTCACCTTTATTAGCAGAGTATAATCGAAAAATTGGTTAAAAGTCTAGAAAACGTGATTGCTTCCGTTGATGTCATTTAAATTGGCCCAAAGCACACTTCCCGCGACCGCGACAGTGCATATCAGCCATATCGATTTTCGGTCGATATAGATGACAAACATTATGCGGCGTCGCTCGTCGAGAGAAGTATGCGCCAGACTTTAGGAAGCTGCACTCAGCGATTGGGCGCGAAATTATTCGAACGACAGCCATCATCCTCTGAGAGTTTTGGCCGCGAAATAGCCCACCAGGCTTCGCAGCGGCTTGTGGTGGGCTATTTCGCGGCTATTTCTCGGCTTCTGACGGAACGGACAAGAAGTAGCCGAGAAATAGCCGAGAAATATTTAGAAGTAAATAAAATTCACCAAGACGCAACCGTCGCCGGCTTGCCGAGCCACCATCTGAGGCCGCCAGAGGCTGAACGGGGTCTAAGTACCTCAAACTTGTAACTGAACCGACGGAGGTGCTGACATCTGAATCATGCCTCTGGAATGCTCCGTATATCTACCTGGAGAGCATTATTTCTCGGCTATTTCGCGGCGAGAATTTTTCGGCGGGTAATTTGCAGCGTGCATTATTTAGCGGCTATTTCTCGGATATTTCGCGGCGAGCATTATTTGGCTACTATTTCTCGGCTATTTCGCGGCGAGCATTATTTGGCGGCTATTTCGCGGCTATTACGCGGCAAGCAGGCATTTCGCGGCTATTTCTCGGTCAAAACTCTCAGAATCTTTTGATTTTCCCGCGTGTAATTTTTTTCCGCCAAGCTGCGTCAAGGTTCCTGATTGAAAGAGATGCTTATAATTTCGCCAATCTTGCAATTGATGCGGTGTAGAGGTTGGAGGGCCAAGTCTTTTCGGTCAGTGTGTAATTAATTTTGCGTTTTCAAGTAAATATAGTGCGTGGTTATAGGTTCGAAGTTCATCCTCGTCTGCGGGTTCCGCGGGGAAGCGGGCGAGATCCATTGGCGGTGGGATGCGATGCTTTGCGGATGTCGCTGGAAAGGTTTTCGATAAGGAATCGGCCGAATACCTACGTAGTCAGGTGGGTAAGGTCAGGTCTGCTAGAGGATCCTGCTCTCAATTGTTGTTGTTTTTTTAGGGAATCCAACGGTAGTGTCTCATACATGCAGCTGCATACATCGACGGAAACGTTCAGTTCATCACTGAGGCGGAATCGGATCAATGTAAGGAAAAGGAAGGAGTCAAAGTAGGCTACAGGTTATTTATGTGTGCATCAGAGTATGAGTTGGTGTAAATCCCCGGATTCTTATAGGGAGGTTGAACGGTTCAAGACAAGTGTGCTGCTAGCGGTGTATGGTGTGGACACCCCGGGACGGGAGATCTGTGAGGTTTTGAGTGACTGTCTACAGAAGCGGCTGGATCAGGTCACGTTGAGCCATCTGATAGATACGCTGGCCAAGAATACTCAGACAAGACTGGACAGTGCAGATGTGCAGGTGGATTTTTTATCTATATATAGCATGACATATCATAACATAACATAACATACAGTTTGCCGCAATGTTGAAAGGACATATTGCGGTTGCGGTCACACACTAAAACTAAGGTGAAAGACGCCAGATTCCATTTTTGATCGACAGCACAGCTGAATTTTTGGGTGAGTCACGGTGTTACTTTTTTATGTTTGTTTCAGCATGATTTTTGTTACTGACTCTTATAATATTACGAATAGTGTGCCAGGGTAATTAGCCTTTGTTCGGGCTTCTAACTGTTTTTTTTTTGAAAATTCTGTTTTGAAATCGAAAAAAAAAAGCGACAGATTCTTCTCGCACCCTAGGAAAAGCCCCGATCCGTGTACATATCATAAGAGTCGGAAACAAAAATAATGCTGAAGCTAACAAGAAGAAAAGAAACCGTAACTCACCCAGAAACTTAGCAGTGCTGTCGATCGATAATGAAGTCTAGCGTCTTCTACCGTAGTTTAAAGGCAGTGTTCACGATGAAAAAAATTTTCGAAATTCCACTAGGAGTGGGTAGTGGAGGGACACTCTGTAACGTTAACGTCGAAAGAACGCATGAAAACGAGCCAGGAAGAGCCCCAAAAGAGCCCGAAGTTGCAACTTCGAGCGCATTGAAAACCCCAAAAGCGCATCACACGCCCACCGACGTGAACAAATGAATGCTCGAGATCGTGAGATGAGCGATGATTTTCAATCATTAGCCCCGTTCCTCCCTTCATTCTCAGCTTCTCTCTATACTCAGGTCAGCAAGCATAGATCGGCTGCAAAAGACGGAAGTTACAAGCCTCGGACAACTCGTCCACCATGTTTACATAGCTCAATCTTTGAGGGACCATACCTGCGTTCACAAGAGGTCTTGTATGATTTCAGAGACACCATTGGAATCAGCATGGGGCCGTTTTCAAGACAGGCGAAAAAACAGAAAAACGATTTTTATCGTGAACACTGCCTTTAAGTGTGTGACCGCAACCGCACCATGTACTTTTAACATTGCGGTAAACTGTAATACGGCATGGCATGACATGATATGACACATGACATAACATGACATGACATAGCATAACCTAGCATAACATAGCATAACATAACATAACTTAACATAACGTAACATAACATAACATAACAACGTAACGTAACACAACATAACATAACGCAACATAACATGAAATGTCATGACAAGACATGACATGACATGACATGGCATTACTTGACATTACGTAACATAACATAACATAACAACGTAACGTAACGTAGCGTAACGAACATAACATAACAAAACTTGGCATGATATAACACAACATAACATAGCGTAGCATAAAATACCATAACATGACGTATCACAACGCGACATGACAACATCATGGTATAGCATGACAACATAACGGGGCGTAATGTGAAGTAACGTAACGTAACATGACGTAACATGAAGTAGCATAACACAAGTTGTCAGAACACAACATACAGTCAACATGGATTGCTCTGATACTTGGCGTTCGTGATCGCGCGTTGGCGCAAACTCGGTGCACGTATGTTATAATATATGCGCACCATGAAATAATGTGGCGTGACGTGAGAGGACATGCATTGCATGTCTGTGTGTGATATAACAGCTCGAAAAACCGCTGCATTCAATGTGGGTCCAATATGCACTAGACTCGAGTGATCGCACCTATCGAAAGGGGTTTGTGCTCTAAACAACAGCACGTGCTGCGAAATTTCATCGCAGGAGCACGTGCTGCTGGGTAATCCAGCGCTATCGTCGCAACGCACCAACACGCGACGCGGGCAGCTCGCCGAGCACCTTTTGGTGTAGCCAGCAGTTGGGTGGGCCAAGTACCGCAAACTTGGGTAGATCTCTGATTCCCGCTCCAAGAGCGCGTCGTATGCTTTTTTTTTTGAAAAATCGTTTTGTCATCGAGTTGAGCGTGTATCATGCGACCATTAAACGTTTTATTTGTTGGGGCACGTGCTGTAATTTGGAACACAATAGGAGCACGTGCTCCCCTAGCAGCACGTTCCCTGTTTGTGCTCGAAACCACCTTGTCTCCGAGTTTAATGCATTTTCGACACGCATTGAATGCGGCGATTGTCTGACATACCAACATAGCAACGACATAACCAAGTATAACATAGCATGACATAGCGTAACGGCATAACCTAACAAAACATCGGTGACTCTTTATGACGCGACAATACTTACCATGACATCATATTATAGCATAACACGCCAGAATATTTCTTTACATGACATATCTACTACATATTGTGTTGTCTTAACGGAAATTGGTGGTGGCACACTGTCATGAGGAGGCGGCGTGGTCCTGTGGCATGCGGGGGTCAGCCTTGCGCATGTCTCGATCGCAATTATACATAAGTGGCATTTTTAGTTCCTGCAACGAGACCCAACGATGCCGGCGGGAGTGTTCAACTACTCGATACCGAATTCAATGGCTCAACTTCTGCAACCGCTGAATTATTATATAGATCAGCATATGCAAGCAGTTATGCCTTCGGCAAGATACAAGGTAGAATGACATTAATTCCAAACTCTCAGTATTGAATGAGCTTTGTGTTGCTTTAGGAGGATTATGGCTCGGGAAGTACGAATGTGAATGAGCGATCAGTGTTCCTTCCATTACCATTCGCTGGAAAACAGCCTGAGTCATATGTGCCCATTTTTTACCTACTCGTGAAGTCACCTCAGGAAGGGACTCGAACCACTGGTATGACTATAGTCGAAAATGCGCTGATTCAGACGCTAATTTACTGACGCGTACGACTTAGCGCGGACGTTCGCGGATGCGCTCAGATGGCGGCGATGCTGTATCGAGTCATTGAGTGTGCGCAGCCATGACACGAAATTCTGAAGAACTTTGTGAGCCGGCCTCGAATGTACATGTGAACGCGCACGCGATGACGTCATACACCTCACGTGCGTTCGAACTCAAATTCATGTGAATAGCGGCTAAAATTCCGGACTAGTTGTGCCGCGCCGCCATCAGGTGTGCGTATTTAGTGTTATGAGTGCGCGCTCTGCTACAAATAGCTTGTGCTCAAATTCAGGGGTGTCTGATGATGAAAAGTCATGAAGAACTGAGCCTATACAGGCGTGCGCAAGGATTGTGTATCGCGCCATCGCGTGCGCTCGCTCTGCATTTATAAATAGGTGCGTCTCGATTTTCTGTCTGCGGCATATCGTTGTGAGTGGTATGCTGCGTGCTACCGAAGTATAGCAGGGCTACAGAGCTGGAATGTACCATTTAGTTTAGCGGCGCACCAATTACTGCGACATGCGCGCACACAGGCAGCAGTGGCTCTTTCGATGGCACGACACACTACCGTCTCTTTGGCATGCAAATGTACGCTGGGAGTGGGAAACCACACTGATTGAGGCATGAGTGTTTTAAAGCGGCCTTGGCGTAGCTAACAAGTGCGCGCATCGATTTTCTGGGTACGCGATGGATAACAATGAAAGGGCGCGTCTTAGATTTTCGTCTGCAGCATGTTGTTAGGCGCCACCTGTGTTCCACCCATAAAATGCACACTTGACTATAACCGTTTGAATTGTGTGCGCACTAGTTATTGCGAAACGCCTAAATTCGATATTCGCGCGCAGTTGTTGGCGCAACGCACCATCTTTGCTTTGGTGCGCAAATATGCGCTCAAAGGGGTGAATCGCGTTGATTTGTGCGCAAGCTTTTTACCGCGCAGGTTGTGTATTGCCCCACATAGTGCGTGCGCTCTACCATGGTGGAAAGGCCCGTCGGAATCATTCATTAGCAATAGGCCATTAGCGTCAAAGTGTGTGCTGCCAAAGTATAGCGGGAGCACGCGCAGAAAATGACGCGGTGCACCATTGTTACGCAAAAGCGCGCTGGGCGTGTAGAACCACGATGATTTAAGGGCAAGTTCTTATGTCGCGACTATGTTTGTCGCGCCATGGCGTGCGTTAATTTGTTGTGTGTGCGCTCCGTATTAGTGATTAGGCGCGTCTGTTTTTTTTCGCCCGCAGCATGTCTTTTTGCGTAAAGCTGCTTGCCGCTGAAGTATAGAAGGACCGCGCACCTGGCCCAAACTGAAATCGGGCGCGGATGTATTATAGGGAAGCATGACGCGTTACGCTACCGTCGCTTCGATGCACAAATGTGCGCTAAAAGAAGCGCTGACCTAGTAGCAAAGATATCAGGTGCATCATGGGTGGTGGCGCGCACTAGCACCGCGGGACCGCACACCTAGCCTACTTTGAAATCGTGCGCGCATCAACTGTAGTGAAGCGCACGCACTCGATGATGCTTTACACCACCGTCGCTTTGGCGCGCGAATGTGCGCCGAAAACCGCGCTGACGTAGAAGCGAATATTTTTTTGAAGTACTAGAACATTTTTGTGCGCTTTCAAATGCGAATCCTGTCGAATTTAGACGTTTTTTTGCAGGTATTGCCGCAATAGAGTTGCGCTTTGTTACCAGTGATGGAGAGATGGCGCAGCTAACGACGGGCCGACTGAATATCTCGACGCATATGAGCCTGGCGCCAACTCTTGAGGATGATGAACAGAGGGAGGAGGCCTATAGGGAGATTTCGCATACGTCTCGCTATGAACAGTTGAAGGAGCGGCCTGGTAAGTGCTCTCCCATAACTCATTGAAAAAACACTTCATACCCAGATGTGATTGAAGTGGCGTGTGCGATGCGTCGCGTAGGCGCCGCATTGCAGACTTTCAGATTTATAGCTTCTCCAATGATTGTATCTAAGGAATTTGTGCGTATGCGCAAGTAGCAGTCTGGCAAGCGGGTGATGTGGATCTGGCGCAACTGGATGATCAACTACGGCATGTGGTGCAACTTGTAAGCTGTTTTTTTTATTTTGTAGAGATTAGTATTGATCTGGAAGTTTAAAAAAGTTGATAATTAATTCCAGGGAATGTGTGATGTTGTGACCGAATTTGGTATTCTGAACCTCAATGTGATTGAAGTGGGTGCTCAGCTTCCGGTGAGCCCCGGACTTCACGTTAGTCCACATTCAAGTAAGATTTGTTGGAATCTCAGTGTTGAAAGTAACTCACGCGCTCATAAGCCAATGTTGCTAGCAGCGTACTTCTGCCAGGAAGCAATGCTGCAGGTAACTTACACAAACCCGTGAGCAAATGTTGCATGCAACGTGCACGTTCATAAAGCAATGTTGCGAGCAACTTACACATTCGTAGGCCTTCGGTGCGAGCTACTTACAAGCTTGGAAGCCACTGTTACATGCATCTTACACGCTGATAAACCAGCGTCGCAGATAACTCACACGGTGATAAGCCAGTATCAGGTTTATTCTATACGCTAATAAGCCAATGCTGCAAGTGATTCATGCGCTCGTGAGCCAACGGCGCAAGTAACTCACGCTCATATGCCAATGTTGCATGCAACGTGCACGCTCATAAAGCAGTGTTGCAAGCTACTTTTACATTCGCAGGCATTTTTTGAAAGCTACTTACACGCTCGTAAGCCAATGTTGCAAGTAACGTACACGATAACTTACAGGGGGATAGGCCAGTCTCAGGTTTATTCTATACGCTAATGAGGTAATGTTTCAAGTAAATTACGCGTTCATGAGCCAATGTCGCAAGTAACTTACACTTTCATAGGCCAAAGTTGCAAGTAACGTGCACGCTCATAAAGCAGTGTTGCAAGCAACTTACTTATTCGTAGGCCTTCGGCGCAAGCTACTTACACGCTCGGAAGCCAGTGTTACATGCAACTTACACGCTGATAAACCAGCGTCGCAGATAACTCACACGGTGATAAGCCAGCGTCAGGTTTATTCATCACGCTAATAAGCCAATGTTGCAAGTGATTCATGCGCTCGTGAGCCAATGGCGCAAGTGACTCACGCTCATATGCCAATGTTGCATGCAACGTGCACGCTCATAAAGCAATGTTGCAAGCTACTTACACATTCGCAGGCCTTCGGTGCGAGCTACTTACACGCTTGGAAGCCAGTGTTACATGCAACCTACACGCTGATAAACCAGCGTCGCAGATAACTCACACGGTGATAAGCCTGTGTCAGGTTTATTCTACACGCTAATAAGCCAATGTTTCAAGTGATTCACGCGCTCATGAGCCAATGGCGCAAGTAGCTCACGCTCATGCCAATGTTGCATGCAACGTGCACGCTCATGAAGCATTGTTTCAAGCAACTAACACATTCGTAGGCTTTCGGTGCAAGCTACTTACACGCTCGGAAGCCAGTGTTACATGTAACCTACACGCTGATAAGCCAGCGTCGCAGATAACTCACACGGTGATAAGCCTGTGTCAGGTTTATTCTACACGCTAATAAGCCAATGTTTCAAGTGATTCACGCGCTCATGAGCCAATGGCGCAAGTAGCTCACGCTCATGCCAATGTTGCATGCAACGTGCACGCTCATGAAGCATTGTTTCAAGCAACTAACACATTCGTAGGCTTTCGGTGCAAGCTACTTACACGCTCGGAAGCCAGTGTTACATGTAACCTACACGCTGATAAGCCAGCGTCGCAGATAACTCACACGGTGATAAGCCTGTGTCAGGTTTATTCTACACGCTAATAAGCCAATGTTTCAAGAGATTCACGCGCTCATGAGCCAATGGCGCAAGTAGCTCACGCTCATGCCAATGTTGCATGCAACGTGCACGCTCATGAAGCATTGTTTCAAGCAACTAACACATTCGTAGGCTTTCGGTGCAAGCTACTTACACGCTCGGAAGCCAGTGTTACATGTAACCTACACGCTGATAAGCCAGCGTCGCAGATAACTCACACGGTGATAAGCCTGTGTCAGGTTTATTCTACACGCTGATAAGCTAATGTTGCAAGTGATTCACGAGCTCATGAGCCAAAGGCGCAAGTAACTCACGCTCATATGCCAATGTTGCATGCAACGTGCACGCTCATGAAGCATTGTTTCAAGCAACTTACACATTCGTAGGCTTTCGGTGCAAGCTACTTACACGCTCGGAAGCCAGTGTTACATGTAACCTACACGCTGATAAGCCAGCGTCGCAGATAACTCACACGGTGATAAGCCTGTGTCAGGTTTATTCTACACGCTAATAAGCCAATGTTTCAAGTGATTCACGCGCTCATGAGCCAATGGCGCAAGTAGCTCACGCTCATGCCAATGTTGCATGCAACGTGCACGCTCATAAAGCAGTTTTGCAAGCTACTTACACATTCGCTGGCCTTTTTTGAAAGCTACTTACACGCTCATGAGCCAATGTCGCAAGTAACTTACAGGCCATAAAACGGCCAATGTCTCACCGTCGACTGCGTACCACGCGCTGCGCGACCGCACGTGCGTCGGAAGCAGACGAGTTTTGGCCGCCGCGCGACGAGTTTCGGCAGCCGCGCGGCGGCCGAAACGTCGCGCGGCGGCCAGAACTCGTCGCGCGGCGGCCAAAACCCGTCTGCTTCCGACGCGCGTGCGGTCGCGCAGCGCGTGGTACGCAGTCGACGGTGAGAGATTGGCCGTTTTATGGCCTGTACACTTTCATAGGCCAAAGTTGCAAGTTACGTGCACGCTCATAAAGCAGTGTTGCAAGCAACTTACTTACTCGTAGGCCTTCGGTGCAAGCTATTTGCACGATCGGAAGCCAATTTCGTGTGCCGTGTATGCCGCGTGTCGCATGCGTCGATCGATCACCGGATTTCTCGTGGGCGCATACGACGCAACGCAGGCTGCTGAGGCGTCCGCAGCCATCTGTTTTGTGGCTACCCCAACAATACGCGGGAAATATACGGGGAAACTCATCAGTAGATCGTCAAAGAATTTCTACGGAATAATTACAAAGCTCGGATAGCCAAAACTAGGAACTAAAACTTAGAAAAAAATCAGATCCCTGATGATACTCGGAAAATTCTAACATGATAAGGAGGCACCCGTCATCGTTCATGCCTCTAGAGCCAACGTACTCAGGCGATTATCGGCCCTGAGCCGCCTGACAGTTCGGCTCGTTTTTCCAATCTGCGAGTCGGCTCCTGTTGCTGTCCGGGCCACTGCTGTTGCTGTCCGGGCTATTCCGGTTGGCCCGAACAGCAACAACAGTAGCCCGGAGATTGGGAGAACGAGCCGAACTGTCAGGCGGCTCCGATTCCTATTCGTTGCGGCTCGGGGCCGAGAATCGCCTGAGTATGATAACTTTTCCTATCAGTGAGGAGAAGATTTATAGGTGGCTAAGGAACATGATTAGCATAGTATGTCACAAGCAATTTGTGAATGCTCGGGACAATGCTACAAGTGACTTACACCAGTGCCACAAGTAACCTGCACGCTTAGAAGCTCTTGTCACAAGTAGCTCACACGCTCTTAAACCAATGTTTCAAAGTAACCTACATCTTCATCAAACAATGTCATGAGTTAATTGGGTGTCCATGAGCCAATGTCGCAAGTAAATTACACCTTAATGGGCCTTCTCAGAGGTAACATACCTACAGGTGATGGTTTCGCAAGCAATGTAAACGCGACTTTCCAGCTCGCTGGCAAGCTATATGCACGAGGCATGATGCAAGCAATGGAAAAACGGTCGTATACTTGGCAAGTAATTTGCTGGGAATTAATGCGTAACAGAGGTCCCGAACGCTGTCCCAACGCCTCAAGTTGGAAGTGGATTACTAACTCAACTTTTGACAGTTGATTGTGATTTTTCTATTCTGCCTCCTGGAGAGCCTTAGCGTTCCAGAATCCACGCCGTCCGCGAAAACCCCTACCACCACCGCATCGGAACGTCGCTCGCAGCTGAGAAAGCGCGACTCATCTGACATGTTACCTGTTGTTACGACTCCTGGACTACCAGCGGACTCGTCGGTGAGGAGTAAAGCGAACTCGGTGAGTATAAGTAAAGTGTATGTGAATGAAACTGTCCGCCAATGCAATCGGCATGCGTGCCGAGCGGCTGTTGGGGATGCACTTTTTGAGCGAGCCTTCCCATGGCTGCAAACGGCTGGCTAGGATAATACTCCTGTATTCGTCTATTGTTGCTGCTGATCGATCAAAATGCCCAAAAATGCCTTCGCGGTGGTCGCTCAACACGCACGCCGACCGCGTGGGCGGACAATCCCTTTCGTACGAACTTTGGAACTGGTTTAGAAGATCTAGAGTTTACATTGACAAGGTACAGGTGTTTTCGTTCGAGACGCGAAGAGGTTCTTTCACGTCAGAGTTGGACAGGATGTCAGTGGACTATGTTTTACCGTGCGTATTATTCTCCGCAATTTGTAGACTGAAAGTCATGCTTTCTTACTGCATACTAATCTATCCATTTTGAGGGCGAGCAATCGCTGTCCGGACTATGTGAACCCGATGTTTGTGTCAACGGCAGGACCTTGGTTTGACTATGTTGTTGACAAACACTCAGGGTAGGTTTTCTTGTAACTTCTATTGGGGGTACGAAGCGCTGAGAGGAGGAATCATTCATTGATACTAAGGAGTACCTCGTTCATCACTGAGAAGGGAGAGCGTTATACATCAGTGGTGCGGCATTCGTGGATGTTCGACTGTAAGCAGACTGTGAATAAGGTGCGTCTGACTTGATTTTCGAGACAGGAATGCTCAGAAAAATGATAACATATTATTTTGAACAAGTTACTTGCGACTTAAGGATTCTAAACATGTTACATGCGACTTCATTTTACGGCTTCAAGTTGCATGTGACCTTTAACATACTAATTGTGTTGCACGGCGTAAGGCGACTGACTCACATGTGACTTGAGGTACTCGCGCGTTAGTTGATTGTGCCATTTTATCGCAATTGCAGCATATGTAGGTCATGGAAAGTTGTATGTAATTTGACTGTTGGTGGGGTATGTTACATGAGATATTGCGTGTAACATGCTTGTTTAGAATTCAACTGTGACGCGGCAGGCCATTCCCAAGGGAAGTATGCGAGCGCAAGTTTGAGGTACTTGGCCCCGCCTAACGGCTGGAGGCCTCGCCCATCAGCTGGCCACCCCAAGTGGCGCTCGGCGAGACGACCACGTCGCATGTCGGTGTTGCGAATGCGTAGGGTGTCGCTGTTCCGCACACCTCGCGTGGAGGTGTTCTGGCTGCGTTGCGTGTCGGTGTGCCAGCCGCGTCGCGGGTCGGCGTCAAGTTTCTTGTAACAACGTAGCAAGTTACTCGCAACCTTGTGTAAGGTACGTGTAATATTTAGGCAAGTTACATGTGCCTTTAGGCGAAAATCGTACCAAGTTACAAGCAGCATCGTTGCAAGTTACATGCGAATTTAGCGTAAGTTCAGTAAAGCCATCATGCAACATGAGTTGAAGTCACAGGTAATTTGTTCAAAAGCTCCTAAGCATGGGCTGTCGAATACCCTGCCTACGGCTGCTCAGAAACTTTTGAGCAAGTTACCTGTGACTTTAGTGCGAGTTGCGTGATAGCTTCACGCAACCTTCTTTGAATTCACATATAACTTGAAACGAGGTTGCGTGTAACTTGGCATGATTTTCGATTAAAGTCAAGTGTAAGTTGTCTCAACATTGCACGTAACTTACGCAACATTGCGAGTAACTTGCAATGTTATTGCATGTAACTTGACACCGACACGCACGCGGCTGACACATTGACATGCAACGTGGCCGTTCTGCTGAGCGCCACCTGTGGCCGCCTGCAATTGGGTGGGACCAAGTACCTCAAACTTAGGTGATTGGACCAACGACGATGCTGTCGTCTGATTCCTGCCTTAGGAGTGCGTCGCATACTCCCCTTAAAAAGGCCTGCCATGTCGCAGTCAATTTCTGAAAAAAAGTCTTACATGCAATATGTCATGTAACATACCCTTCAACAGTCAAATTACACACAACTTTCCGCAGCCTAGATAAGTTACATGGGCAATAAAATAACACATTTAACTCACACGTGGGTGTTTTATTAATGAACCCCTATCGTGCAAAATACTTTCTATGCAGAACGTCACATGTAACTTAAAGTTGTAGAGATGAGTGGCCGGTAACATGTTCAGAGTTCTTAATCGGCATGCAACTTGTTCAAAATTTCCTGAGTTCTTCGGTACATGCAGAAATGCTTACGGCAAAAAAATCGTCCAAGTTTGTGCCGGATCCGATGATATACATTACAGGCTCTTCGTGAAATAGCCGACCATGTCTTGGAGCAAGTGCGGAGTGTGGATTCGGTCAATCCGGATCGAGTGCAGATATTTGAACCGACACCACGTTTCGGTGAGCTGACCCTGCCAAGTTCGACGTCATCAAACTGTTCAGTGGCAGCTAAAAATTCTCGCGAGCGACGTTACGAAGCCGCTCCTCCTAGTATTCAGTACTGCATGAGCGTGAGTTTGATCTCATCCTGAGGTTATCATCAGATTCAATGCCATTTGGTTAACATTTGCTTCCTTTTAGGCCGACATTGGGCGCGATCCCTACGATTGCGACATGCCGGATGCGCTGCTGGTCTGTCAGGAGATGCAGGTGGCTATAGAAACGCAGCGATTTGGATTTGAACCAGTGGGAACGTGCCCTGAGACATTGTTGAGGCTGAATAATAGTGGTGAGTCTGAACTTTTCTTCCAAATAGATACAGTAACCTTAAAATATCTTTACAGTGTCAAAGGAGCTGTTCTTGCCGTGCACCGAGGAAGGTCACTTTGTGCCGCGACGTCGTATCATGTATGGCACGGTGTATGGTGAGAGGCTGACTCTCTACTTCTACAATTTTATGCCGTCGTTGTCGTCTGTGCTGATGAATATGGTGGCCAGGTAGCTTCCGTTTTGATCATTCCTACTTCTAAAGACAGTGGACACTATGAATCATATCTTCGAGCTTGACTCAAAAATGGGGTTGTTCGGTCGTGGGCCATCAAATAGAGAAGGCAGCGAAGAAAAGCGCTTAGAATAAGCTAAAATAGCGGTTTGTAACGTTCAGAGGTTGGAGTAGCTTACGAGCTATTCTAGATTCCGCAAGCGCACCCTTATGGCAAAATGTGCACGAATCGATTAGGCTGGACGTGACGGAGTTACTTGGCAATCGGCCATCGAAAACGTGCGCGGCGCCGCAAGCTCGTCAGAACGGCGGACGGGGCGTGTCGCAGCGCCTGCTACACTACGCCCCGAGTCTGCTTTATCCATCCTGCAGCAGCGGTTGTCACGGAGCGTGAGTAGCCACTAGCCCGACACAACTGAACCAGAGGACTTACGCGGCGCTCCTTGCTTATGTCTACCACCCGGATGAATATGTGGTATACTACTGTCTCACGTGGGATAGGCCCTACAGCTTCTGACCACGCCCACAATAGGATGACGCCTCACTTGCGCAGAGAGCAACAGTTTCACCATCGTATACTAGATAAAACTTCCCGCTAGGTTCGCGGTCATGATGTAATAGGCAAAAAATACAGTGTTTACGCAATACCATACTTTCAAACAGAACTCTTTCGTTGAAACTTCTTTACGAGACCTGAAATAAACATCAAACACAGTCCAACCCCACTACTCCCGTGGAACGCAGACCTCGCCTAGTTAGCTACGAGGGGTGTGGAGCCAGCAACGACCCCCGTTCATAGCGAGGCACACGAGCAGACGTGTTTCGAGCACTCGCGGAGGCCAAGCCAGAGGAGACGGGGCTTATATGAGATGTTCGTCGTCTTCGTTGGCAGGAGTCGTGGTTGTTGACGCGGCTGGAGCTCTTCTTCATACTGTAGAGATGTAGAGGCGTAGACGCCGCTAGAAGCGCAGCTGGTTCTTATCTTCTGTGCAGCTTCTAGCGGCGTCTACGCCTCTACGTCTCTACATCTCGACAGCAGGTCGCCACTGCATTGAAGAACCATCGGGCAGGAGAAGTCGAGAGCAGCAGCCGCACACCGTCGTCGCACGCACACCGGAATGAGGAAGCCCGGCGCGATCGATAGGCGGGGCGCGCGGAGTTGTTTACGATTATCGGTGTACGGTAGTCGTGGCGGGACCAGGCGCGGAGAGGCCAGGCGCGGCGTTTAGGAAAACCAGTCGTACGGAAGTCACGACAGGGCGGGCCAAGAGCTGGCGTACTGGGCTAACGAAATCCTCACTTCGCTGTCGTTTTTATCAATTTCTGGCTCGTTTTTGATGCTTTCTTCGACCCTATCCCTTCCATCATCTGCCAGCGCAGTGTTTTACTTTGAAAACTCAAAAACGAGAGTTATCGTGAACACTGCCTTCAAAGGCAGCAGACACGCTCGAAGTTGTTAAGATAACTGTGTTAGTGGGGTTGTATGGCCTCTAGTAGAAGGCTCGCAAAGTTAGAAGCGTCAAAAACGAGTTAAAACTACTAAATTTGAGCAATGCATGTCGAAAAATTTTTGCAACCCCGCCCAAAAATACAAACTCCAGATTGATCGTTCGAATACGGTCGCTTTGGCTGGATTTTTAGGCTTCCAACGAGGTGAGCGTTCTAGTACAAGCTGTGAGAGTATTGGCTTAGCTGCCTTCTTGGGTTTAACCATTTTGGGGCTAATATTCGCTGTTTTACCCGCGCCCGGTAAAACTCGTCCAATTTCACCCGATAACAAAAACAGCCCTTATTTCTCTATTTGCATACAGTTTTCGCTGGTTTTTCGTTGGTTTTTCATACTACTCTCGAGAGTTTTGGCCGAGAAATAGCAGCGAAATAGCCGCAAAATGCCTGCTGGCCGCGAAATAGCCGCCAAATAATGCTCGCCGCGAAATAGCCGAGAAATAGTGCTTTACAGGCAGATAGATGGCGCATTCCAGAGGCATGATTCTGATGTCAGCACTTCCGTCGGTTCAATTACCCAAACTTGAGGTACATGAACTTCGTTGAGTCTCTGAAGGCCCCGCCTAACCGCTGGCGGCCCCAGATGGTGGCTCGGCGAGCCAGCGACGCTCGCGTCTCGGTTACTTTTGTTTACCTCTGGTTTTTTCTCGGGTATATCTCGGCTATTTCTCGGCTACTTCTTGTCCGTTTCGCGAGAAGCCGAGAAACAGCCGCGATTTAGCCAGGAAATAGCCCACCAGGAGCCGCTGCGGAGCCTGGTGGGCTATTTCGCGGCTATTTCGCAGCCAAAACTCTCAGGGTACCCGCTCAATACCTTCAACTTATGTCATAAAATCGATACCATTTTTGAGCGTGTCTGCTGCCTTTGAAGTACGGTTTCGAAAAAAAAAATTGGAACGAACGAAAATTGAATAATTTTAGTTCGAAAAAATAAATGTTAAGAATTGCGTTCGAAAGAATTTTGAACGAACGAATTTTGAAAAACTTTCGAAATTTCGGAGGTCGAACGAACGAATTTTGAAATTAATGGAAATTTCGATTTTTTTCGAAATTCGTTCGGAATTTCGAATTTTTAAAAAAAAAATTTTCAAAGAATTTCGAACGAACGAATTTCGAAAAATTTCGAAAAATCGGGTTTCGAGCGAACGAAAATTGAAAAAAATATCGTTCGAAACAAATTCGAACAAACGAAATTTGAAAAAAAATTCGTTCGACAGAATTTCGAACGATCGAAATTTGAAAAACTTTCGTTCGACGAATTTTCGAACGAATTAAAAGGAACGAAAAAATTCCGAAAAATCTTTCGAAAATTTTTCGAAAATTTTTCAAAATTTTCGTTTTTGTACAACTATACTTTAAGAAAAACCATTCAAGGGTACTCTGAGAGTAGCGAATTTAAATACCTTGCCAGGATGCCTTTGCTACTATCGATTCATCGAAAATTCTGCAAAATGATGGTGGCGTAGTGCGAATATTCGATCACAATAGAACTGTTAACACATTTTCAAGATTATCTCTAAAATTTAGGAAAATTCTAGTAGTTAATTGAAAAGTGCAATAGTTTCTCCAAAATTCCGTTGAATAGACAAGTGACATGTTTTCGAGTTTTTTTCGTTCATTCGATCAACAAAATTGAAAAGTTGGACCCGAAAAAAAAACCATCAAAATTAGTTTCGAATTGAAAGTAGAATTTGGATTTTCAAAAGTCTGCATAATAAATGAATAAACAAATAAATTATCAGTTAATTAATTAAATAAGTAAATAAAGAAGTGAAAGAGTAAATAAGTAAGTAAATAATAATTAAATAAATAAATAAGTTAGTAAATAGTCAAATAAGCATTAAAATTTCAATCTTTGGAAAATAACGCCGATTGTCCACTTCTAATCGATACTGGTATGTAAGTGGATTTGGGGAGGGAAGGAATGGAGCTCCAGGAAGGGTGGCGCCATTCACCTTACTTACCTTGCTAATGAGGTGTGAGCTCGCCCATGCATTGATGGTGTAGTGCGATGTGGCGCTGTTTTGAGCATAGTGTTCACTAGATCGACCGCACACTAGAGCGATTTCTGCTATCGTTGACTGGATGTGGTTCCTTTCATCGATGGCAACATTCTACTTGTAGAGTGAAGTTAAATCGCAACAGAGAAGGCAATTTGCGTGCACCGCAGGCTGGTAAATCGTCTGTGGTTCCTTATAAGGTTGCTACATCAGCTCCTGAATTTTTCAATTTCTAGTGTGAAATTTTACTTGATTTAGAACAATTTGCTTAAAGTTTTTCTGCCAGGGCTACGTCATGGTATAACTCTCGATCGCGGCTGGTGCGTGAAATTGGACTGCATAAAATGGGGATCACACACTTATCGCCCCTAGAAGTATCTATTTATGTTTTATTTTTACTCAAGTATGGGTTTGGAAGTTTTATATTTCTCACTTTAAGTATTTCCAATCACCATCTGACAATCCATATTTGGTTTTGGTGTGGCGACATCCGGATGAGCTACTGGACAAGGATTATCCTCCTGATGATCTACAGGTGGGGTGTTTTTTCAGGGATGCAGTGCTCCCAGTTTTAAGTCTTTTGGAAAGTACCTTACTGACAGCACTTGCTGCTGCCGATAACGGGGGGTTGAACCCCAGCATGTGTTCATATCATATGCCGCTGTTAGCAGCAGCTCCTGCTGACGACGAGGGGTTGAATCCAATGTCTGCCCTGGGATGTGATCCCCATTGTGCCGGCGTACTACCCCAAGAATGTCTGAGTAGGAGTAAGTGTTCAGATCACGGCCATTGATGCTCTACCGAAAGGATATGCGGCGTGCCTGTTCCGTTTGTATCGTCAAGCTGGTGAGGGTTTCTGCACATCAGTTTTTTTTGCGGAAAGATGCATTCTCATTTTTAGATAATCGCTATCTGCTGCTGAATAGGTCGCCTTGCCTTATTCAGGATCAACTGGAGCAAATGAGATATTTGAGGTGGGTCAGGAGGTCAACTGCGAGCAGCGACTTTAGTCCCCCGTCATAGTCTGCCGAAATTCGGATATAGCCGTCCGTTTCTAGTGGCCCCGCTCCGTCCTGAGCCGTTCCTAGCGATCCTACGCCGTCCCTGATGGTCGGCTTTATGCCAAGCGATTTTACGGGCATACTCGAGCGCGCTTTAATTTCTCCGTTCTGGCCGGCGCAATCCGTCCAGAACGGAGAAATTTTCCACCCCAGTAAGCAATGCGTTGCATACGTATCGACTGGGACGGCCGCAGCTGGACCATGCTGGACCAGGTCGGCTTTAGCCGGCCACATATGGGGGGGGGGGTTCGATCTTAGTGAGCAATGTATCGCATGCGTATCAAGCGGTGGACCGCGGACGGCTCAGGCGTGCTCAGTCCGTCCACAGTGGGTGGGTTTCTGCACTCTATGTGCAAGATGTAAACGCTTATCGACCCGGGCTGGCTATAGCTGATTGCCCGACTATGCCGGAGGTCTTGTAGATTTCGGCGATGACTATCGGTTAGATTGTATGGGTCACACTATGCTTCAAGGCCGCAGAACGACGCGATGACACGCTTTGAATGCGGGTCGACGAGATATCGATCGATACTTACCAATCTCTTGTCATCACGTCGTGCCACGATGGAAGTGTGAAGCCGGCCTAAGGCGCGCCTTGTATTTGCGCGCTGCTTACTATTCCCTGAGAACTGATGACTAAGGCGGGTTTCGTATCTTCCGCGACGAGCCACAGCCACAGTGCATTTAAGGCCTAGTGCATACATCCCGCGATGCACGACCGCGACGGTGCATATCAGCAATATCGAATTTCGGTCGATATGGATGGCAAACATTATGTCGCGTCGCTCGTCGCGGGAAGTATGCACTAGGCTTAAGGCATAATATTGACGGTGAACGCTGCGTAGTGCCGCTGGTCGCGGGAAGTGTGAAGCTGGGCTGAAGCTGGCTTCATAGTTCCAGTCACAAGGACATGCAAATCGGGCCTATCGATTTTCAGTTGACACTGGTGGTAAACATTACGTTGCGTCGCGCGTTGTGGGACGTATGTACCCTGCTTTAGGCATTTTTTTTTGTTTTAGGACAGTCACGAGGGAGCAGCTGAATATGGTGCGGGCGTTTTCATCAGTGCATGAGATGTTACTTTCGGGAATGAACAGGATTGCAGTGAGCGGTTTTCTTCAATTCTAAATAGCTATGTCCGCAATTACACGCACTGTTCTCAGCACTCTCAGCGGTTCTAAGTTTTTTTCTGAAACTCAGAATTGCTAACTTGACCCATTTTGATATTATATGTGTATGTAGTAGATCTGATCATCAGAGAAAAAAAATCTTTCCTGAATATTTCAGGAGTCCGATTTGGAAAAGATGCGAGCGGCAAGCAAACTAGTGCATTTTGTTGAAACACCGGTGTTGTTCTTCCCGAAATGGCGCAGGAATATCGCTGATGTTCGGCAGGTCTGGTTTTTGTTTAGTTTCTTCTACCCCTATTTTATGGAGTGGTTTCAAAATTCAGGTGCGAGGCACAGTAGAACTGGACCCGAGGAAGACGAAGACTCCAACTGGGCCAGCAGTATTGCCGGCTGGTACTCGTCAACGTGCAAATACGCTGAGGTTAGCTGTCAAGTTGTGGCGCGACGCTGCGTTCAGTGCGCACGCTTGTAGCGGCAGGTGCTCCGAACCAGCACTGCAGAAGCTTTCCAGGAGTTTAGAATGGCAGTAGGTTCAGGGGACCTACCACGACGTCGCAGACGATTGCTCTGCTGTTCAGACGTGTCGACTGCGCCACCTGTGACGTCACCTTGGACATCACCTTGAGCGTGCGCGACTGGGGCGTCAAGTTTTCTAAACTAGTGTTACTGGAGCGTTCTCAAATTTCTCAGATAAGCAGTGGATCAAGGATCTAACAAGACGTCGCAGAAGAATACACGCTTGTTGCGACATTAGGGGCCGATTTACGGATTGCTGCGCAAGGCCGATTGCGCGATTTGTGGCGACGTTTTGAGCGTGCGCTACTCTAGCGGCAGGTTATTCAGACTACTCTCACTAGTGTTTACATGAAATTTTCGGAATGGTGGTAGTTAAGGAACCTAACAATGCGTCTCATAAGACCGCGCAGTTGTTACGAGGCGATTCAAGGGTTGCGGCAACGCGTCGATTCGCGATCTGCGACGTCATATGGAGCGTGCGCCACTGTAGCGGCAAGTTCTTTGGACTAGTGTCGTTGCAGAATCTTCTCAGAATTTTCTCGTATTGGCAGTGGTGTGGGACCTTCCGCGATGCTGCTGGATATTGCGCAGCTGTCGCGAGATTGCGGTCCACTCACGGATCATGGGGCTGCTTAGATTGCGTCATTTGTGGCGTCGCCTTGGATGAGCGCGATTGTAGCGACAGGTTGTTCATATTAGCGTCAACGAAGATTCTAAGAAGCTCTCGAATTGGCAGTGGTTCCGGGACTCAACAAGACGTAGCATAAGATGGCGCTCCTGTCGCGACATTACAGGAAAGCTTACGGCTCGTGCTGCGTCGATAGCGCGATCTGTGATGCGGCCTTGAGCGTACCCGACTGTAGTTACAGGCTTTCTAAACTGGTGTTACTGAATATTTTTGTATTTTCTTGGAGCAGCAGTGGTTCAAGGACTATTCGAGATGTTGCGGTACATCGTGCGCTTGTTGCGAAATCACGGGGCGACTCGCGGATTACGGCGCCACGATAGCGCGATCTAGCGCGTCACCTTTGGCGTGCGCAACTGGGGTAGCAGGGTCTCTAAAGTAGCGTCGCTTGAGCTTCGTAGAGTTTCTTGGAGTGGCAGTGGGTCAGATACCCACCGTAATGCTGCAGGAGGTTGCGCAGCCGTTGCGACATTGCGAGGCAACCCTCGGATTGCGGCGCTGCGTCGATTGCGTCATCTGCAGTGTCACCCTGAGTGTGTGCGAGTGTTGCACGCTCAGGGTGACACTGCACGAATTGAGACGCTGCATCGACTTGGCGATCTGCGACGTAGTCTTGAGTGGAACATCAAATGCTATGAATTAGCGTCACGGTAGTTCTCCAGAATCTCTCGGACAGGCGATTCAGGTGACTCAAGAGATCTTCCACGTTGTCACAGGAGTGCGCGTGACCGCTACGACATTTCGAGTTGACTTACGGGTCGCGGTGCTGCGTCGACTGCGCAATCTGCGGTGTCGCTATGAGCTAGCGTCACTGAAACTCCCCAAAATCTTTTGCACAGACGAATCAAAAGATTAGAGAGGTCTTCTACGATGCCCCGAAAGTGCGCGTGGCCGTTACTACATTGTGGGGCAACTCACGCATCGCGGCACTGCGTCGACTGCGCGTATTGCGACGGAGCTCTGAACTAGCGTCTTTTTAATTTGCTAAAATTTTTCTGATAGGCGATCCAAATGATTCAAGAAGCCCCCCCCCACGATGTAGCAGGAGTGAGCGTAATCGTAAGGCATTATGGGACAGTGAACAAATTGCAGCGCCGCGTCGATTGCGCAATCTGAGCCGTCACCTTGTGTACGGGTGATTGTAGGGGCAGGTGGGTTATATAAGCGTCAACAAAGCTTCTCAAAATCTCCCGTATTGGCATGCATCAGGTTACCTGACACGACGTCGCAGAAGATTGCGCGGCCTTTGCGACAGTGCGTGGCGGCTCACGGATTGCTGCGCTGCGTAGGTTGCGCGATCTACATTGTTGCCGTGGGCGTGAAGGACAGTAGCGGTAGGTTCTCTGAAATAGCGTCTATGAATAGCATTGGTTAAAAGACCCAGCATAGCGTCACAGATCGCGCGACCATCGCTAGATCTCGGGTGGATCTGTTGCCGTGGTGTCGCGTAGATTGTGCGACTTCGCTTTGAGTGTGCGCGACGTAGCGATAGGCGCCCGAACCTTCAAGGAAACGAGGATTCCCTCGTAGACAGGATGCTGGATGGATAGCAGTTGTCTTGTTCCATTCCTACTCTGAAGGCTTTTCAGTGTACCCCCGTCGGCGCCTGCTCCGTTCCGAATCAGATCCGATGTTGATGATGACGACCCGTGTCAGGTTAGATATGCTAATTTTTGTTCGACAAGGTTAGGTCACTTGGGCTCAGTAATTCTACGTTTAGGCTAAGATTCTATACCTTCTCATGGCGGATTACGTTGCATATTTGTCTTCATTGGGGATGCAGCTGATGAAAGTGACACACCTGGACAGGAAGTGGGTTTGATTTGTCTTGACTCAACCACAACTCTCCTGTGACTTCTACGACGTGGGGACCAGACGCGGCACCATTGCGGCATTTTCTGCAGTTATTGCGGTAAAGTTGTGGTGATATCGCGGCAGAGTCGAGGGTCGCGGTACGGAGTTAGTTGTCGTGAGTTAATGCAGAAACTGTGATAGTATACGCATAATGTTTTAAGAAGTGAGGAGCGGCGAATGTACACCATAAACTACCCACAAGGCTGCAAACATGCCCCGTTCGTAGTGATGTTTAAGGCTATGAGAGGTAAGATTTGGTTTTTGTCTATAATGGTCGAACACGAAATTTTCTGATTAAGGTGGAGTTTTGTTGGTTACCTTGTCATTCACGCGGCCATATATGGCGTTCAAGGCATTTGTGTGGCATCCGACGAACCTTTGTGAAGCGGTGGGTAAGGTAGGGTGGAGTTTAGATAGTTAGTTTGCGTATTTCTTTAGGACCCTGTCGTGATAACGAGTTTTGTGCATTCAGGAGGACTCTTATGTGGATGCGGTGCGACAGATTCGTGAGTTGCAACAATTCAAAGACGTGGTCATGCAACAGTGCCACTTGCATTCGTTCACCTACGATTTTCACCTGAGAATGCTCAGTAGATACTTGGTGGGCAAGGATAAGGTAGGCGGTATCTCAGTTTTTTTCGATAGAAAAAAATTCGACGAAAAGAAGCGGAGACGCTTCTGGCGTCTTGTCGGAGCTAGACTCAGGCTGCCATGACGATATCACGTGCTAACCATCTTAGATGTACAGCTGTACGGCAAAAAGCACCATGAAAGGCCGCGGCGAGCTGTTATGCCTGAGCGGTACTGTACAAAAGCCGCTGTGGGACCTTGTCCAGCATGATGTTAGCCGGTAATCATCTATAGAGCTCCAGATGTGGCTGGATGCAACTGAACTAAAGCTGTCCGACCTCTTAAGTAGTTGTTTCCAGCCGCAAAATTTGCCTGAACGGGGATGAAAGCTAATCATGCTCCAACTATGGCTAGCACAACCAGAAATAGTCACAATGTGTGCAAGACTACGTGTTGTGGTTGAGAAGTTTAGGCGTTTCGTTCTTTCTAGACGAAAGCGGAGGAAAATTGGGAGGGCGGAGGTTGTTGTTGGGGTCCCTACCCTCCTCGAGGTTCAATCGTGCGAACCTGAGGACTCCTGTGCGAGGCAGTAAGCTCAATGTATGAACACAAAGACATGACGAAGTGATTAAAGATCTCAATGAAGTTCAAAACATCAAAATCGGGAACGGGTCAGACTCCAGTTATATTTTTGAGGCAGGAAACGCAGAGGCGACTGCTGATGTCAGGCATCTCTCCGTGCTATCAACTTGTAAAGAACAGCTGTTCAGCGCGAAACATTATGAAGAGACGCGGCGAGCTGCCAGCCAGGTCGGAATCGAGAAGGCCGTGGTTATGCTTGATGTTAGAGCATATTGCGGAAATGTTAAGACAACTGCTGATATCGGGTATCTCTCCCGTCCTAACAGCTCGAAACGACCAGATGTACCGCGAAAAACACCGTGAATAGACGCAACGAGCTGTAAACCAGTCCGAAATTGAAGTTGAATCAGACCCTGGTTATACTCCGGAGGCCCGATGTGGGAATAAAGAGAACTGCCGAGCTCGGGTATCCCTTGCTTGCTAAAAACTCTAAAGGAGCGGCGAAAAACAAAAATAACAAAAACAGAAATAAAACAAAAAGCTTGTCTGTACGAGGTGAAGGCTAACCATGCTTCAACAATGGCTAGCGTAACCATGAATTGTCACATTGAGTGCTGGACGATGGACTATGGTTGAGAGGCTGTTTGGCGTTCCCAATGTTCAGCCAAAAACAGGAGACACATATTAGACGGGGGTACACTTCCGGACTTTCCTGAGGTACCAGCATGGGTACAGGATAACTCAAATATGCGACTATGGGCTTGTTTTGGAAACCAAGGACATGGCTGAAAATTCAAGAGCCGAAGGAACAACAAAGCGTCTAGTGGGAAATAGCAGTCACTGCAAACCCACTAACACTTGAATAGTCTGGTGAACTGAAAGAGCTTGCGATAGTACTCAACAAACGACGAATAAAAAAATGTAAACACTGGTGAACTGAAAGAAGTGAATATGCACGAACGGGACCGTTGAATGCAGGATAAATGCTTTTAAACAAACATCTATTCTGAGAAAAGAAGTTGAGAGAACATCCCAAACACATAGAATAAACCCACTTGTGTCATTCTGACTCGCCTGGTCGTAAATTCACACTTCTGCAAATAACAGAACGAAAAATCTGAGCTCTAGAAAAATACGATTATAAAGAATCATTACACTATCAAATGAGAGAATATGAGATGAAGGGCCTGATTGGCTGCCAAATAAAATGCACGCTTACTAGCTCGTTCGTCCTTCTCAGAGATGCTGCAGTACCATGTCTGGAAGTTGACGAATGTTGGATGGACAAGCAAATCAAGAGCTACCTTCCACCACCACGTTGATCTATAAATTCGCAGGAGTTTGACCATGGCCCAAGATCCACCTCAAGCTAGGAGGTGTTCCGCAGACCACAGACCCGAGGTGGGGTGAATCGGTCTGGTTGCTGGTGTAGTAGTTTCACAGCACTCTTCGGGAGATTGCTGTCACCTTGCAAGCCTTCCTCCAAAGTGGAGAGTTAGTCGCACACAACATCAGCGTCAGACTACTGGTGAGCACTGGTTCTGCTATGATGACTGATGTCGTCGAAAACAGCCACCAGCGATCACGCAAGGCATGCACGGCCCACCGCTCAAAAGTATAACACTATCAGCAACGTGTCGCTAACGCATGCACGTGTCAACTGTTTACGCACCGTACCGTTCTGGAAGTGAAAACTAGAGCACAGGACTGACACAATCCATGCGGCAAGCGACATCCAAGTACTTTAACGATCTAGGGTCATTGGTATACTTTGTCTCTGTCTCGAGTGACGGACTTGCCATTCAGTTCAAAACTGTTACTGCCACTGTCGCTCGTCGCTGTGCAACGCGCTGCGACAGCGTAAGATTCAAAGGACCGAAGTTTTACCGACTGTCATAAAAGTATACCATAGGCCCAAGAACAGCGTTACCAGCGGCACGTAAACGATACTGTTCCAGATGCTTTTCTCACCTGGTTACAATACCCATGCGTTCCTGGTTGATTTTCTGGAATATTACGGTTGCCGTCCACCTAATGCTAGAAACTGTGTGTATGAGGGTATGTATTGAATTTGAGTTTTCCATCAAGATCTTCCCGGTGACAGATTTCCTCTTCAGAGCGTTGCAACTACACCTTGCAACACGGAGTTCGAGGTGGTGATGTATGGGATCACTTTCTCAGCTGCGAGAAAGCCTATGGATGGACAGTGCTGAAGCTGAAGGTATGCCGAAGTTTTCGTTTTCCTAAAAATTTTTGATTGGTGAGCTTGACCCTCTTGATTAAGAACGCTGAAGAGCGCTCGACTGAACAGCGACGTGACGACTTCATGTTAGTATCGAGTGTGACGACCACGTCTAGTGATGGGGTAAGTGCCTCAGCTGTCTTGTCATTTTACGCAGTCAGACACGAAGTTTCTGTGATTTTACAGATGAAGGAGCTGTTCCGTGTGGTGTTGCGGGATCGACGATATGAACGAGATGAGCTGCAGTTGGTGTTCTACCTGATAGCTGTTGCGACGGAGCAGAGTGAGTCTAATAATGTGTGATGTTTTCTTTTAAATTTTCCGTGCATGACGCTCAATGATGCTCGTTGGCGCCTGTTGTAGCCAGCTCTGTCTCTTTCCTTGAAATCGTGCGGTATCGTCAAATGTCGCTCCTATGAGACCGACTACCTGTTGCTGAGCCGAACTCCTGCTATTATGACGGGGTTCCGCTGTACCTTTTACTCAGCGTTGCTCATTGTCACCCGGTGCTGTCAACTGTGTCGCTTGATGGCGACCTTCTGCTGTGTAGCTCCTTGTCGTCTGGTATCGCTTAAAGTCGTCTGAAATGGCCAGTATAATCTGAAGTCTCTCGGTGTCCCTACGTACTTGTCCTCTGCGGAGAGTTAGTGTTTCTCATCCTCGCTAAATCACAATTGGTCCTCTCCTCATAACTCGTCTGGTGTCGCTCGTTGTTGTTCGGTGCAGCCTATTGTCGTCATGCGAACATTCATGATATTTACTCGACCTTAGCCATTCTAGGACCTGTTCCTTGTTGTAGTTTTTCGAACTCTCGACTAGTGTTTCTTATTGTCGCTTAGTGTCGCGTACTGCCGCGTGATGATCTTGCTGACGGACCTTGTCCCCAACTTTTGTTGCGCCCTCTTGTCGTTTTCTGGCTTAGTTCTACAGTTTCTTTCGCAGAATGTTGCGTCGTGTCTCTCATTGTCGGTTGATGCCGCTACATGTCGACTGGTGTCGTTCAAGGTCGTCTGATCTCACAGGTATAGCCTGATGTCGCTCGGTGTTTCTTTTCGTCTTCTTGCGGACAGGTGATGTAACTTAGGCTCTAACCATTCTATGACTTATTACTGCACGCACTCTCCTGACATCTCGTTTGGTATCGGTCGTTGTCACTCGGTGCCGCCAACTGTCGCCGTGTATCGCCTAATGTAGTGCGCTCCTTGAACCTGCCGCGTGGTTGATATCTGCTGTTGGATACCTCTACTCACGCCTCTCTTGTTCAGTCTCACGGTCCCTTCTCGTGTGTACCCTTGCTGTCCAATGTTACTCGGCATCGCTCTATGTCGCACGATGCCGCCCATGTTGCCTGCTCTCGCTGGGCATCTTCATTCGCTTTTTTGTAGTCAGCTAGTGTTGATTAGTCGCTTTCATCATTTTGTAACTGGTTTCTGTGGTTCTTCTCTCTAAGTCTCGTGTGGCATGTGTCGCTCGTTGTCGCGCGATGTCGCCATCTGTCATCTGGTGTCGATTAGTGTCAGCATTTGTCAGAAGAGTTTGTGTAGTGGACAAATGCTGCTGTCTACATCCACTTACGCTTTCCTGACATAGTTCTCCTGTTTGTTTTCTATGTGCCATCCTTGCCTCCCAGTGTCGCTCTATGTCGCTCCATGTCGTACGAACTCGATCGGCATCTTCTTTTGTTGCCTCGCAGCCTTTGCTTGTTTTCGTTTGAGTTCGTGGTTTCGTCTGCCATGGTTTTATGGGCCCTTCCTCCAAGTGTCGCCTTAGTCGCCAAGTATCGCTCTATGCCGCGCGATTTCGCGAAACATAGTTTGTACATAATTACTGACCTGTAGGCCTTCCACGGTTATGCATTGATAATTTTGTCCTGTTTTCAGCATCACCACTAGAGGAGGAGCGCCATCGTGAGGATTCACGTCAGAGCGAAGTGGGAGAGTTTAAGAATTTTGAGAAGAAGAAAGAGGCTCCGAGTGTAGAGGGAGCTAAAGAGGTTAATGAACAGCCGAATCGGCCAAAGTGGGTTATAAAGCTCCTCAGGCTTTGCTCAGAGAATATCATTTTCATGCGTTTCAGCGACGATGATGGAGATTTCTCGTCGAGAAGACGTTTTTCGAGCGGCGGTCATCTACAGGGAGCTGCGACTGCAATGGCCATCAATAAGCCACCGACTTTAGGTGATTATTTGAGAAAGTGAACGTTTAGAGAAATTTTCTGGTTGATTGTCTTAATTGCTTAATTTAGTGTCAGACGCTGAATCGATTCTGAGTTCTCCACGCCTTACGGAGGGATTCTTGAAGGGAGCCGAGTCTGATGGCGATGTCCATAGAGTTGCTGTACAGGGAAGTGCACCACGACGACATCGGAAACCGGCCTATAACGACGGTGAGGATGTTTTTGAGAAGCCATTCCTTTGCTTTGGGAAATTTAGGAGAAATAACAGAAAAGTTCCAGACAAAAACCCAAATTTCTATTCCATAATATCAATACAGAGGAAGTTGAGTAGATTCAGCTTCAGAAGTATTGTGGGACAAAGGTTGTTTTTCGCCAGATGGTATCAGTTGAGAACCGCTTTGTTGCCCCGAAGTTTGAGAACCGCTTTGTTGCCCCGAAGCGTCTGTCGTTTATCCCGAGACATCGCGCAATGACAGTTGTCTGAACGTCTGGCCTTGTCTGAAATAGCTGCTGTTTCGCCCGAAGCACCATGCTTTGGTCCCGAGACGAACGCGAATTCGTGAACTTTCGCGAAGACATCCATATTTTCTCAGAAACTTGTCAATAAAGCGCCCACAGTCCTACGGAAGAATAGTGTGAGTGTGTATTTACAAGTCGTTCCATGAGGTCTCGTCGGAACTTTACGAGACGCCAGTGAACGCATGCGTGGTCTTTATTATCTGTTATTGAGCCGGTAAGGAATAAATGACTGTTCTGGAACCACATCCCTTTTGCCCTCCCCCGGACTGATTTTTGTGTATTAAATCGGGTGCCTGAGCTTGGTGTGTGTTCCCGAATGGGCCCAAATGCTGGGCCGAATGTGATATCTCGATAGACGTCCTCAGGCGATTCTCGCCCCGGGCCGCACTGAACAGGAATCGGAGCCGCCTGGCAGTTCGGCTCGTTCCCCCAATCTCCAACCCGCTGCTGTTGCTGTTCGGGCCAACCGGTGCAGCACGGTCAGCGACAGCAGTGGCCCAGAAAGCAACAGCGGTGGCCCGGACAGCAACAGAGAGATGTATCAGAAAGCCTTTCGCTGATGCTCCGTCGAAAGTAGATGTGCAGAGATGGACTGAAGCACAACAAGAACGCCTCCGTCTCTTGCGCGCGGAGCATACCCGATTCGTGAAGGAACACTTGAGCAGAGTTGCTATAAACTTCATCCTGGGAGTCGCACCTCCAAAGGTCTCCGAGATAGAGATGGAACTTGGCAGGCGTGCCAGGTGCACCCTTGCATCGTTACGCTGTGGACACTCCCCCATGCTTATGTCATACTTGCATAGGATTGACAACAGCAAACCTGACGAGTGTCCTGATTGCGGTAGTCAAGGGCATACTACTGCGCACCTGTTCAATTGCCCGAAGAGACCGACTACATTGACGACAGTGGATCTGTGGACGAACCCAGTGCTAGTGGCCGAGTTTCTGAACCTATGACAGAACCCCTCTCTGTGGCTGCAAGAAGAATAAGAAGAAGAACAGCAACAGAAGCCGACTCGTAGATTGGGAACACGAGCCGAACTGTCAGGAGGCTCCGGGCCGATAATCGCTCGAGTCGTTGAAGGTACGGTATTATAGAAGTCTTCTTGTAGGCGGAAAGGTCGTCCGAGGGGTGTGGCCTTAGGTCTCGATATTGGGGGTGTGATTTTGAGTTTCCTCTAATATTTCGCATGTATAAAAGGGTCAAAATGTCGTGCTTGGCCAGATTTATAAAGGTGCGAACTACTCCGCAATGATTTGAATTCCTAGAAGTCATACCTATGGCTAGAAACATTCTGCAATATTTAAAATCTCCAGAATGCCAACGCAGTGAAGGAAAAAGCCTAGAAACACGTGAAATGACGCCGCAGATAGCAGGTTTCTCTCGAAGTCATGTGCAGCTCCACACGCACGCCGACCGCGTGCGCGAACAGTTCCATTTGGAAAGACTATACATTAATGAAGGCTACATACACGCTCAAAAATGGTATCAATTTAAATAACATGAATTGAGGGTTTGGAGGTGGAAGTGTGGAGATCTAAAGAAAATCACGAAAACTTGATGCAGATAGAGGAATAACTGGTTTTTGTTCTGAAGTGAAAGTGGACGAGTTTCATCGCAGCATTCCGCTCGCTCACAATAGCGAACTTAGCCAGAAAACTGCTGGGGTGTCGAAGTCAATAGACTCTTACGGCCTGTACTGCAACGCTTACGTCGTTGGAAGCATGAAAAATTGGCTAAAGTGGTCGTATTAGAGCAGTCGATCCGGACGAGTTTGGTTCAAGGGGCGGGATCTGTAAAGAAAGTGGGCGGAGACTACTTGTTTCACTGGTTTATTATGGCTCAGTTACGTCATTTGGACCCGTTTTTCATTTGGGCACCTGAAACAGCTTGAGCGTTCAAGTAGTAGCACGACTTCACTAACTTCGCTTTCTAAATCACATTTTAGGGCGTTTATGCAGCCATTAATGTTATTTAAAATATATAATTCCACTAAAAATGAAAATGAAATATCAAACTGGAATATTTAGATGGCACGATTCCCGGGGAGCATGTGACATACATCCATTTCCTCAGTGTCCGGCAAAGAATTCTTCAGAAGGTAGTGATTTTTTTTCAAATATTCATTTTCTATGGGTAACTATGCGAAAGTATCGCAATTGCAGGAGGTCGAGGATGCGGTCTCACAGTTTAGCACGCATCTTGGAACATGTGTTAAGGAGGCCGAGTTTTTGTGTAGAAGGGCGAGTATGTGGAAGCAGGTTAGACTTTTTTCTGAAGTATTGATGGTGATTTAAGTTTAAAAATACTTCTTTAGGTGTTATTGCCGAAAACTGGTCGCTTTGTCCAGCCATCAACAGGTCTGAGCAGTATTTTCCTGGGATCGAATCCGAACAGGTCAGTTTGTAGGGTTCGACACGGGTAATCTCAGTTGTCGACAGCAGATTGATAGGATGTCATCTCACAAACTGTCCGTCTTTGGTGTGTTCGTCGCGAAAGACGTGCCTGTCGCACCGATTACCCCTGCCTTGCCCTATGGCGCTGCATTTAGCGTCCTTTTTAGCAGCTATCCTTATCGCTTGACATGACAAGACAACAGGCAAGTAGGTACCTGCCTATCGCAGCCAGGCAATAGGAAGCCGACAGGCGTTTGCTGGGAACCTTCCTGTTGACCGGAAATGCTTCACTGTGGGCGAATCAACCTGTTGTCGACGGCTCAGCTTGCATGAATGGCTAAGAAAACGGATAGATTAGGCACTGATGTAAATCAAGTGGCAATTTTTTGGTGTTTTCAGAAGCCTTGACCCTTGGTATCAACTGCGTTCAGTATCGCATCATGAGACGATGGAGCCGTCCAAGTTGAAAACACTCATATCAATAGTCACCCGGCATTATATGGAGAGTCGGGAGCCGAGGTAGGCTTAGAGGTTGCTTACTGTTTAGACTAGAGCTTTTTGCCCACCGACACCTTTTTCAAGGCTTCGCGAACTTCTGGAGGGATCCAATTGTGCCCGTTTGTGTCGGTTTCTGTTCGCCAGGTATGGGCCGGATCGTTGCCGATTTTTCGAGTTTCCGAATTCAACAGAAAAGGTTTGTCACTGAGTAGTGTTTGAAGGCAGCATACACGCTCGTAAGCATAGTCGAGATAACAGCATAGATCGGTCCGCACGGCCCGTACTATGTCGTCAACGACGATTGAAGCGCTGAAAACTGTCCAGGATGACAATATTTGACAATGTTTGAGCAATCTTGCCTTCCACGCCCGTATTTTCACAGCCCTTTGAGTGACAGAATGAGAATCGATACTTGTGAAAACGTGCGATAATTGAGAGGGATAGCACTATCAAATGGGAGTGCACGAGAGAAATAGCTTGGTTTACTTGAGTATAACATGTCTGCATACCTAATGACTCTCGTCCACTTTCGAGAATGCCGCTCTACTTTGGCTGACCTCTCGAAATGGAGGATTTTATCAGTGCACAAACATGTTATACCCAAGTAAACCAAGCTATTTCGCTCGTGCACTCCCATTTGATAGTGCTATCACTCTCAATTATCACACGTTCTCACAAGTATCGATTCTCATTCTGTTACTCAAAGGGGTGTGAAAATACGGGCGTGGAAGGCAAGATTGCTCAAACATTGTCAAATACTGTCATCCTGGACAGTTTTCAGCGCTTCAAACGTCGTTGACGACATAGTACGGGCCGTGCGGACCTATCTATGCTGTTATCTCGACTATGCTTGCGAGTGTGTATGCTGCCTTTAAGTTTCGAGGAGGTGCAGAGTGATTTTTTCATCGGTTTAGTGTTTGATCCTGACGAATCCGGATGTGGATGCGTTGTTCCTGATTGAATGCGTCGGTGAGACGACACCAACGCTGAGTGTATTGCTGAAAGAGGCGGATCTGGTCGAGGATACACAGGATGAGTCGAAGCTGTTCAGGTGGTTTATTTCTTTGATGGGGTTTCGGTAGAAGACTAGGTTTGGCGGTTGTAGGAGTACTCACTAGGGCTTACCTTATATTTCCCAAGGGCTTTTAGCTAACGTTGTGTTGATAGTTGGAGGTCTGGGACATAGTAATGATAGTCGGGTTTTCAAATCCCCTAAAGGCCTTAGAGATTTACAGGATTGTGGGTGTTATTTGGGACCCTGAACACGAATTTAAAGGCAGTGTTCACGAAGAAAAAGTTGCACGTTTTTCGGCTAAAACGTAAGCCTTGGGTCCCTCTAAGAAGATTAAGAACGGAAGTGCGACGAAAAACGGCCGGTAAGTGGGTGAAAATCTCGTGGGTCAGTCAATCCATTGGGCCACTCCGCCCACGTCCTATAACAGTTGCCTTGAATTCGTGGTAAGATGAGCGATGGTTTCCGATCAAAAGCCCCGTTCTCCCCTCCATTCTCAACTTCTCTCTTTACTCATATCAGCTCGCACATATCCGCTGCAAAAAACGGGAGTTTCAAGCCTCGGAAAACTCGTCCACTATGCTTCCCTAGCTGAATTTCGAGGGGCCATAACTCCGTTTCCAGGGGATCTTGTACGATTCCAGGAACATCATTGAAATCAGCATGGGACCGTTTTCAAGATAGGCGGAAAAACAGAAAACCGACTTTTATCGTGAACACTGCCTTTAAGGTCCATTTTTCGAATTTCGAGATTTTATGGTAAGTAACGCCAGTTAAAAGGCATTATGCTTTACCATAACCTACAGTAACCCCAAGTCCGGCGAGGAGGAGGCCTCAGATTCGGGTTCAGCGCCCTAAGTAACTCCTAGTACAAAATTTTGAGCTGAATCCGAAAAAAAATTCTGAACACCCCGAAAATTCTCTGTTATCCTTACCTTTCTGTGAAGCAATGAAAATCTATTTTTTGGAATCCCCGCAGCCATTTAGGAAATTTCGAGCACGGGTCGTGAATGTAGCAAGACCCTAAATCGAACTTCGAGCCCAAGACCTATTTTAGAGTTCCATAGCAGCGCGGCGCGATGAGATGTTTTCTGTGGGTATCGATCGATAACGCGCCGCTCGTCGATTCGCATATGATTCATGAAATCGCTCCGCAATAAATTTCTAAAAGTTGCCTAGCTCGATCGCGTAGCGCGTAGCGACGTAGCGCGAGAGGACGTAACGGCAAAAGACATAGTCGGCCGATCGGTTGCAGCCAGCCCGGTCTATAAGCATCTACAGCGTGCGGCTGGACTAAGCCCGCCTGGTCCGTCCTGGTCCAGCTGTGCCCGTTCCGGTTGATACGTATGCTATTCATTGTTTTCTGAACTGGAAAATACCCTCTCTGTGGCCGGACTGAGCCGGCCGCAGCGCTCTCGAGTATGTATGCATATTCGATTATCATGCATTCGACATCTTACTGGCGGCGCAGGATTGATAGGGACGGGAGAGGACGGCTCATCCTGTCCTTCGGCCGACTATGACAGGCACCTGAGGAAGCCTGGGCAAAGCACGGTGACATTGAAAGACGACAACTGCTCTGTATGACTGCAGGAGGACGATTGAGACTAGCGACTGGTGTTCCGCGACGCGTCCTGGCCTACGTTGCGCATTGCTTTTTGTGCTTGCCGCTTCTGTTGCGCGGTGTGACCCACTCAGAAGAATGTAAACAAGCTACTTGTAACACAAAAGGTCAAAAACAAATTATTTGTAACATATCTAAGCCGATGTAAGTTGCTTGATACTTATCTCAGGTCATTCAAGTTACATGCAGCATATCGATAGGACAGGCATTCCTGTTTGTTGAATTACCCGTGTTCTCAGAAAAACGAAAACAAGTTACTTGTAACATAAAAGGTCGAAGACAAGTCACATGTAACATATCTGAGCCGATGTAAGTTGCTTGCGACTTATCTCAGGTCATTTAACTTACATGTAACATATCGGCGGGATACCGCGTGCGCTGCGCCTCCGATATGGTATGTGTAACTTAAATGACTTGAGATAACTCGCAAGTAACTTACATCTGCTTAGATATGTTACAAGTAACTAGTTTTCAATTTCTGAAAGGATACTGCGTGCAGTGCGCCTCCGATATGTTACATGTAACTTGAATGGCACAAAATAACTCGCAAGTAACTTAAATCGGCCAAGAAGATATTTCCAAGGCTGATGTACGACGCACTGGCGGGGTCAGCCTTACGACTGGTGTTGCTTTTGGTTCAATTACCCAAGTTTGAGGTACTTGACCCCACACCAGCAGGGAAGTCTCTGCACATCATTTTTTTTGCGTCGTATGTGGTCTGGGACGCGCCTTCAGCGTCGCATGTCGTCTAGGTCGCGTGATGGCCACCCATAGTGAAAATTCAAATGTAACTTACATGTAATATAAATTGAAGTTACATGTAATATAAACTCAGATATTCGCTGAGCAGCTAGGGCACTGAAACGGCCTCTCATTTTCTGAGCAGCATCATGGAGATATCTGCCGACGACCGCCCACCAGTTTGTCATTGGCTGATGGACTCAGCGTTAGAAACCCCATCGTCGCAGGATATCGTCCCATGATGCTGGAAGTGCAGTATATGTCGCGAAGCTCCGGCGCCCTACAGAAGAAAAATGTCCTAGAGCCAGCGGCCGCTCGCCATCGGATGGCTCCGCCCACCCCTCTTCTTAACTGGTCTAATCCTGACATGTTTAGACAAAAGTATTAACAATGTTGCTGGTATAAAAGGCTTCTCATCTCACAGTGTGTTTCAGTCGGCTCTTCGGAGTCGGACCTGGAAGGTGGCCTCGAGTCACTCACCAGAAGATCCACCGGATACCCGAGAATAATTTTTGTCGCCGAGGGGAGGGGGCTCCCCACGGCTCGGGGGGGGGGTGGTACCCAACTGTGGGGTCACCTCTCCACGGTCCACGGTGGGGTGCACCCAATGCGGACCGTGGCAGTGAGGTACCCCCCCCCCCTCTGGGGACCCCAAAGCGGATAACCACAGTGGCATGTCCCCGGGGCATGTCAGGCCGGAAAATTTTTGTGATGGTGCGCTCACGGCGAAATTTCCGTGATGGTGCGCGTCTCGAAACACTGCCGACGGTGAGCGCACCTTGTCGCACTCGGACGCGCGCTGGGAGCAGCATAAGTCGCGAGATGTGGCGTGGATACCAAGGCTGGGAGCAGCATATGTCCTGTGAACTGGGGTTCCAAACGCAAAACTGGCAGCAGCATATGCTGCAGTGGTTCCGCCCCGTTACGCCCACTTTTTCAGCAGCTAGGGAACGACCTTGGCCTAGCAACCTCCATGATGTGTCCTAGCTGCTCAGCGATTATGCGAGAATGTATGTTACATGTAATATAAATGTATGTTACATTTAATATAAATGTATGTTACTTGCAATATAAATGTAAGTTACTTGAGACATTCAAGTAAGTTACATTCATGTTACAAGTAACTCGTTTTGATTTTTCTGAGTTTGAGTTACTTGACCGCACACTAGCAGGGAAGGTCACGCACAGCGTTTTCCGCCTAGCGTGTGGTCTGGGATGTTTGCGGACGCGTTTTCTGCGTTGCGTGTGGCCTGCGTCGCGTGATGGCCACCCAAGGTGAATTCACAGATGTAAGTTACATGTAACATATGTGTAACTTACATGTAATGTAAATGTAAGTCACTTGAGACATTCAAGTAAGTTACATTTATATTACAAGTAACTTGTTTCAATTTTTTTGTGCAGTGGTGCAGTGCCTGGCGAACCCCTTCAGACTTGCAATCGTACGAACTTCGTTTCGTAGAGGGTGTGTGTTGAACGGAGCACCGAATATGTCTAAGCTCATCGATCAACGTTTAAGAATTTCTGGTAATATACGCAATTACAGACAACAACGACTGGACACTGCATTTGATGATCTAGTTGCATGTGTGACAGCGTTTCTATGGACAGATCTCCTGCAGAAGCCACCAGGAACTCATTAGTAGTTTAGGACTAGTTTAGAATTTTTCAGTTGTAATTAGAGTTTATTATGTCTGCTGAATTTGTGAATTTCTATTTTTCGATGTAATTTTAAAAACGGGATTCTGATATGAACTTGTCATTTTATAAAGGCCTGTAAATTTCGCCATCCTTAATGTTTCAAAGTGTAAATATTGTTATCTGTTGAACAAGAATAAAGTATATGTTATAAGAAGTTAAGTGTTTGTGTGACATCTGAAAATTGCGAATAGATTTTCTTTGCTCAGGCAGAACCCACGACAATATAAGCCGTGTGTCACAGGGCAAACCAGTCCAGAATCAGCGATTGGAATCAATATAGGGGGGGGGGGAATTTCCAAGGCAGTTCATTTGTGAGGTTGTTTGCCCAGCTCGGGCCTTTTTTGGGCGTGCAGTTCCACTGGTTTCGTGTCAGCACCTTCCAAGAGATCTTATCTTTTGAAATATCGCTTTTGGTGTCTTTTTTTTTCGTTGAATGGCATTCTCAGAAAAATCAAAACAAGTTACTTGTAACATAAATGCAACTTGCTTGAATGTCTCAAGTAAGAAACATTCATATTACATGTAACATACATTTATATTACATGTAACTTGAAATTGCATTACATGTAAGTTACACTTATGTTACATGTAACTTACATTCGAATTTTCACTATGGGTGGCCATCTGGTGACGCAGACGACACGCGACGCAGAGAGCGCGTCCCAGACCACACACTACTCACAAATATTCTGTGCAGGACCTTCCCTGCTGGTGTGGGGTCAAGTACCTCAAGCTCGGGTATTGAACCAACAGCAACGCCAGTCGTAAGCCTGACCCTGCGAGTGCGTCGTACATCAACCTTGGAAATATCTTCATGGACGATTCAAGTTACTTGCGACTTATATTGTGCAATTTAAATTACATTTAACATATCGGAGGTGCACTGCACGCAGTATACTTTCGGAAATCGAAAACAAGTTACTTGTAACATATTTAAGCCGATGTAAGCTACTTGCAACTCATCTCAAGCCATTTAAGTTACATATAACACATCGGCGGCGCACCGCACGCAGTATCACGCCGATATTTACATGTAACTTAAATGACCTGATATAAGTTGCATGCAACCTGCATCGGCTCAGGTATGTTACAAGTAACTTGTTTTCGGCCTTTTGTGTTACAAGTAACTTGTTTTCATTTTTCTGAGTTGGAGGGAGCCCATACAGCAGTGTATACTTTTGACATTCTTGCGCCCTCGTCCACTTACCTCGCCTCATCGTCGTCCAGCTGGTGGTGGTATCCTCGAAAAATTGCTTTTAAATTTCAAGCGATCTATGGCAGCCAGACACTCTTCGCCTGGGATGAAATGCGCCAAAAGACGACTTCCTGTAAGGTCTGTCCGAACGTGAGTGTCCGTCCACGCGGTCGGCTTGCGTGTCTAGCGGCCGTCGAGGTAGCATTTTTTTCGCCATGGCTGCAAACAGCTGACTGGGATATTATAAATTATTTGTCTGACATCCTGACTAATTAATTTACAAGACCGAGAGGTGCTTTTACAACAGCCATTCGACACGCACGTCGACCGCTTGGGCCGGCAGTCTCATTCGGACGGACTTTACAAAGGGTCTGCCTGACGCGACAAGTGTCAGGTATTGTGAATCGATGTGCCTAAATCATATTTCCGAAATAGAGAAGGCAAAAGGTGGAAAGATGAAAGCATTACGAACCAATTGCGATAAATGTAAACACTTTCCAAAGGGGCAAATATTTGACGATAAGCATCTTTAGGGACTGTAATGACCCCTATGAAACGATTCTCATTATGTCGTTAGTGCCTCCGCAATCCCGATTATCAAAAATGCCTTTCGTCACATCAATAGGATTCGCATGGCGTCTGGTTTCTACGGCTTCCTGTATCATTTATCCTTTTTTTGGGTACAGATACAGATTCAGTACATGTGTGGTCCATCAGAAATTGTCTAATATGGGAACTTCATCTGGCTAACTCCGGCTTTCAAAAGTTGATGAGATGTGTTTTCTGGCCAGCTCCGGCACGCTATGTCCAAATTTGAAGTCGGACTTCGCTACGGACAATTCTGAACGAAGTTATAGACTTTTGAGCCTTGCCAAAAGGCAACGGTGCTCACTTATCAGGCGATTTCTTAGGTGCTCAGAGAATCTGTTCCGGGTTTAACAAAAATTTTTCGCCTGGGGGTTATTAAGGGTGCTGAATCCGACTTCGGGGCCTGTTTATCTATATTCTGAGGTACTGTACTAATCTGAGCTGAATTCCGGTCCGCAATCGCGTCTCGACACGCTTTGCGACCGCACGCTCCCGAGTCAGAAGAGCTTCCAGCGCCGCAGCCGCCGATCTGCTGACTCTAGGTGGGTTTCGGAAACTGGAAACTAAGAAAAATTGGAGAACATTGTATAAAAAAGCCAAATCGAATTGGCGTAGGCACTGAAACCCCGACTGACTCGAGCTGTGCGGCTGCAAAGCGTGTCGAGACGCAATCGCGGAGGGGAATTTGGCTCAGATCAGCACAGTACACCGGAGGTTACGGCAGGCGAAAACCATTCAGGGTGCGTATCCTTTTTTTCAGGAAGTGTTCACGATGAGTGTCGTTTTTGAGTTTTTTAGTGCGAAACACTACGCTGGCAGATGCTGGACGGGGTAGGGTTGAAGAAAGCAGCAAAAACGGGTCAGAGATCGATAACAATGACCGCGAAAAAAAGATTTCGTTAGCCCAGTATGCTTGCTTATCCCAATCCGCTCCCCCCGCTCTGACGATCTTGTGGCGCCGCGAACGTTTTCGATGACAAGTCGCCAAGCAACTCCGCCACGTCCAGCTCGATCGAATTGCGCACATTTCGCCATTAGCGCACGCTTGCTGGAACTAGAAGGGCGCGTAATCTCTGGTTCGAAGTCAAAATTACTGCGTTCTTTTGCGCGCTTTGGCGGAGCGAGTGCAGAGACAGCGAGAAAGTGTGGGGGGAGGGAAGGAGATGCATTGTATGCGCGCAGACGCACGCGGCGAACGGAAATAAATCTCAATCCAAAACAGAGGATAAAATTGTCCGCGTTCTGAACCTGTACGTACTTTAGAAACCGATATTTTACCTTATTCTGAGCGCTTTTTTTCGCTGTTTTTTCACTATTCGATAGCTCGCGACCTAACAAACGATTTTTTCACTATATTGCTTCGGTAGGCCTACATGGTTGTGATATATGTACAGATTTGTAGCCATTAAGCCACACAAATCACTGAAATTGTGAAGAAAAACACATTTCGAAAATCACGTAGCTTACGAATCCTTTTTTACGCCTACCTTGGTGTGTAATGTGTGATACATAAAAATCGGCACTCTGAACGTCTGGAGTGATTTAGCAATTTAACCTACTTTGGCTTATTTAATACTTCTTGCGTTTATGTTGCTCAAAAATAATCAAACCCTCGAAAACTAAGGGTCCTTCAATGCACACCTTTGGGGGGGGGGGGGGAAGGATCTCTCGAAGTAGAGAATTATAATGTCTATATGTCTCAAAATCATCTTTTCGCATCTGTTCCTCAGGCTAGACGATCGTTCGGGGAAAGGCATGTGGATCGAATCCACACTGGGGGTGTGGCTAAGGAGCAGTTCGGCTGGTACACATGACGCGCGGGAGGGTGGTGGCCATCGTGTATCAACACTACTGAGGAGGCGGGAGAAACGGAGGAGGAGCGAGGGTCCTGAATGGACGCACCACGGGCTCGCCCCCCCCCCCGGCTGCCGCGTCCAATCAGGACCCTCGCCCCTCCCCTGTTTCTCCCACCTCCTCAGGAGTGTTGATACACGATGACCACCACCCCGCGCGGGACGGTAAAACGCTGTGCGCGCTCATCGTCCTTGGAGCGCGTTAACCGGGGGCACTCAAAAAAGTTGTTGTTGTTCCATTTTAGCCGTTCCCCTTCACCGTTTTTTGCATTTTGTTCGTGTAGGTTGATGTGTCAGACGTAGAGTTGGCGTCGGAATCAATATCATCATCTCGCATTCCGCTCCAAGAAGCCAACAAAAAGAACTCTAAAAAAACTTGTATAAAAAGTGCGAATTCCATTGAAACGATGGTATGAGAAGCATTGTGTCTGAAGAAGTACATTATAAACAAAGGACATGAGCGAAATGCAAAAAAAAAAGATAAAAGGGGCGGCTACAATGGGACGACGACTACTTTCTTCGAAGGTCCTCGGTTAACGCGCCCCAAGGATGATGAGCGCGCACAGCCTTTTACCGTCCCGCGCGTCGTGTGTACCAGCCGAACTGCTCCTTAGCCACACCCGCTGTGTGGATTCGATCTACATGCCCGGCAAAAGCCATCTCAGATCACAGAGCAGCACATCGTGGCATGCCGTAATCCAAGCAAATTGATGAACGGACCACAGATTTGTGTAAAAGGCACATAAATCTGAGATTTCTGCACACTTTTAAAGTATACCCACCCTATATAACACCTGATAAAGACGAACTCTCAATCTCTCCTAATAAGTGAGATTTAGGAAGAAGCCATTCGGGCAAACTTACAATAAGGAGCCACTTTGACACGCCCCCTTTGACGACCGTTCGAGCTCAACTCAGGAGATTCGCGGCCCCGAGCCGCCCTACAGTTTGGCTAGTGTTTCCCCATTTTACGGGCCACTGCTGTTGTTATCCGAGCTACTGCTGTTACCGTCCGGGCGAACTGGAGGAGCCCGGACAGCAACAGCTGTGGCCCGTACAGGAACAGCAGTGGCCCGGAGATTAAGGGAACACGAGCCGGGGCTCAGAATCGCCTGAGAATAGTGGCGAGTTGAAAGATGGTTTGCAATCAATAGCCCTGTTCTTCCCTTCATTCTAAAACTCTCTCCTCACTCAGGTCTGCACGCATAGATCGGTTGCAAATGACGGAATTTACAAGCCTCGAACAACTCGTCCAGTACGCCTTCGCCTCTCAGTTTTAGCAATTTTTGGGGGTCATAATTCCGTTCGCTGAGAGTTCTCTACAATTCCAGAGATATCGTTGAATTCAGCGTGTGACAGTCTTTAATAAATTCAGACCAACAAAGAAAAAGCGATTCTGGGGTAAGAGTGTACCTTCAGAGCAAGTTATAGTCAAAAGACGATTTTGTCGCCAACCTTGTAAATTTCACTCATTTTTCCATGTGCTAGCAGCGGTATTGTACTTTTACATGCAGCCCCAAATTTTGGTTTTTTGTCTCACATGCGAATAGGCTCTAAGGCGTGAACGGCGAAATACCGTTCCGTATCAGCTAGTTGAATCTGTGTGTACATAAAATGCCCTGCCGAAACTGCCATTATTGTTGCCTGCCCGACACTTTAAACTGTAGTCGCCATTGTTGTTGGCGTCATCTGCTGAACACATGCGTTGAATCATTGACACGTTTTTGACCTCATGCGATAAACTCATTACTGTTGATATATGACTTCAATGCTTGCATCCTGTCTCTTCAAGCTCATGATTTTCTTCGTCAAGTCGCTTAGGCATAGGTAAATCTCTATTCTAGTTCTGCTGTTGTTAATCTACACACGCTACCACGCTACTCAGCTCCGTGCCAGTCCTCCATTCCCCATCATTCAAACGCAACTTTGCCCGTCACACTATGCATAGGGCTTAAAGCGCCGCATCACCATAACAAATTTTGACAAACTCATTTTTCAAAGACAATTTCGTTACCTTTCCAGTGGAGCTTGTCTTACACAAATCCCGACTTTTCAGAAAACCGTGTTCTTCATATGGTGGGTATAGTCCTGTGTTTCAATAATCCACGTTCAAAGTCTCCTAAATGCCTCCGCGGTTACCAGAAAATATTTTCATGATTCAGCGAGGGGAAAAGCGGTACTCGAAAACGATTTTGGGAAAATTTAGCCAATTCACTGGATCACCCCGCTCTCGTCATGTGACAATTGTCCACCGTTCGTTTTACCAGAGGAACAGTTGTCGTTTTTTTAAAATACTCATTATTCCGGAATATTCCAGCGTTCAAGCATGTGCATTGAACCATCTTATTTCGGAAGAATTTTCGGAACAAGGAACAGGGAATAAAGACACTTACCTGAGGGTTTAGAAGCGTACAACGATTTCCGACGTCTGGATTGTTCAGAGTCCGCAGTCTCCCAAAACACACCAAACATGCATAGTTGAACATTTCAGAGATTTTTAAACAGCTTTTCCCCCGAGATGTGAGAGTTTTATGGTGACTTCTCCCTCTTAGGCTCCGTCCATACGTGGCGAGAACGCTAGCTCTCGCTCTTTAGTGCTCTTCAACGCTGATAGGCGCCCGTGCAGGCAGAAAGACTCCGGCAAATGCATCCTGCCTCGTGTTGATTCGATTGAAAACGCTTGACCTGGTGATCACTCACTGGAATCGACTCGTTTGCTGCTCATTTATCACGGTTTCGGATGTTCTTTGTCGGTGTATTAGACAAGATGGCATTGATTTTGAGGTAGGTTTGGCTTTTATTGCTCGAGGGATAAAGCAAATCGCTCGAAAGTGTCTGGGTCTTTCCCGAATCAGGCGTGAGCGAGCGAGAGGAGGCGGAAACGCGCGGCAGCGGGCGCGAGAGCAAACGTAAGGCCTCTTTCAGAGTGCAATCGCTGATCGCCGCGATGACATGTTTTGAATACAGATCGATCGACGTGCGACGCGATCTCGATCAATACTCATCTTTGTCATCCCATCGCGTCGCGCGGTGATCGAACTCTGAAAGAGGCCTAAGCGCTAGAGTATATCAAACGAATAAAGATTTTCGAATATTCGAATAAACGAATAATTCGAAAAATTGACTCTTTCGAATATTCGAATAAACGAATAATTCGAAAAATTGACTTCTCCAAATATTCGAATAAACGAATTATTCTAAAAATCAACTACTCCGAATATTCGAATAAACGAATTATTCGAAAAATCAACTACTCCGAATATTCGAATAAACGAATTATTCGAAAAATCAACTATTCCGAATATTCGAATAAACGAATTATTCAAAAATTTGACTTTTCGAATAATCGAATAAACGAATTATTCGAAAATTTGACTTTTCCGAACAATCGAAATATTCGAATGATTCCAATACGAATAATCCGAATATCCGGCTAAAATCAGGAGTATTTGAATAAGAAGTACGGACCGAGTACGCATAATCGAACCCCCGTTCATGGCACTACCAACTTTCTTGACCTTTTCTGTATGGTATTGTATAGATCAAAGCTATGCCAATTATAGTTGTACAATTTCGAAAAAAATGTCGAACGAACGAAAATCGAAAAATTTTCGTTCGAAAAATTTTCGAACGAACGAAAACGAACGAAAAAAGTTTCGAAGAACCTTTCGAAATTTTTTTTGAAAATTTCGTTCGTGTACTCGTGGAAGCCAATGCACTTCCACGAAAAAGACATTTCACATTATATCATAAGAGTATTCAAAACAACATTGATCACTGTCTATGAGTAGTAGTTAAACGATGCGATCAAAGTCTCTGGATTTTCGAAACAATATCTACCAACAATATGCAAATTTCTCATCAGTTTGGGGTGCCATCTAAGGCTCCGTCCATAGCAGACGACCAGCGGCAAAGCGTCAAGGCGTCGGAGCATCATGGGTCAGCGCTGAAACGTTGGCGCATGACGCTCGACGGCTGGCGCAATCAACGTGTGCGAGGACGGCACGTGGTTAACGATGATATCGATAACATTAGTGACAGCCGCTACTGCTGCTATGCCTCCACCATCAGCGTCAAGCCTAGTTTTGATTGCAGGTGGTCGCTGCAGCCATGCGAGGGACAACTGTTATTTTTTCATCGCCGTAATGGAAAGCCGCTCCAAATGTGATCGCTTCGTGGCATACGTCCTACATCGCTGGGTCGCGACGACGAAATCCTATGTTTTACTGCATCGCTGCTTGAAGAGCGATTCTCAATGGTCGCCGATCATCGCTCCATCGCGGCCAAAATGGCAGCGATGGAGCGATTGCCAGCGAATGACACGTTTCGTCTAATGAACGTTGACCCTTTCACATGACAAGATCAGTGTTTACTGGTCGAAACGTGTTATTGATGAATACCAGCCATTAATTTCACTGATTGATCAAATTTCTTCTATCATCTGTGGGCCTATGCACTATGAACAGAATCGCTGCCGTTGCTACGTCGCTGCACCAGCGGGTGCAAAATCGCTGCGATGAAAAACAGCAGCGATGCAGTCAAAACTAGGCTTCAGGGCGCCTGCAGTGGTCGCTGGGGGTCAGATCAATAACGAATGTTAAAGATGCAAACCCAGCATCACTCGGCGCTAGGTCGTCTGCTATGGACGGAACCTAACCGGGAGGGGGCACTGTTTATCGCAACCGACCACGCCCATTTTTCAGTGCTGCGATCCTGATTTTGGCAGGGGAGGGAAACCCCGGGAAATGCTCAATTTTAGTGCGGTACGGTAAGATGAGCGGGGCCAAGCGCATCCAGCCATAGTGGACCCTCACCGCTAAGATAGCACCCAGTTTGGTTGGAGACTTTTCACCTCTGCACCGTAAAAATGGATATGTACCGAAGACTCGGCTTCCTATTTTTTTCGGGAATTATTCGTTTATTCGGCCGAATATTCGATTATTGGGCCGTTCGAATATTCGAATAAACGAATTATTTGAGAAATAGACTTTTCCGAATATCCGAATAAACGAATTATTCGAAAAATTGACTTCTCCGAATATTCGAATAAACGAATTATTCGAAAAATTGACTTTTCCGAATAATCGAATTATTCGAATATTCGATTATTCGTTTATTCGGCCGAATATTCGTTTTCCGAATATTCGTTGACATATTCTACTAAGCGCCCTTCAACGGCTGGCGAATCGTGTGTTAATGACGATCATCGATTTTGCGTAATCGCACGCTGTCGCAACGTATAGACGCTGCCTTAGTCCTGGATGATAATTCACGCGACCAGCGAAGGCAACAGCGCATATCAGGCATGTCGATTTTCGGTCGATATGGATGGTTGAAGGCATCGTTCACGATGGTTTTCGTTTTTGAGTTTTCCATATATAAGGGAGGCTCTATATGCATATATATATCAGCTACCTTGAAAAACCCGTGAAAAAGTCACTGAAAACTACTTTTTCGGACCGAAATTCAATAAATCGACTTTTGAGAGAGGAAGAGTCGATCGCTAGGAATCGCTGTGTTGACCCATGATCTCAAATAAATAAAGTTCATCCTCCTTCCAGGAGATTTGTGGGGAAGGACAGGTGGATAGATGTATGTGTTAAAGTCATCCTTCACGTGATCGTATAATATATTCCATCAACTTCTTCTCATTGTTACTATATCAATTGCGGATTAGGTTCTCATATGATAGCTGACGGCAAATTGTGTCAGATGACTGACGAAGACCGGCCTCTTTTTGACGGAATTCTGAGCATTGGAAATCATACATCTTCACAACGAAGCGTTGTTGGCCCAACAAACTATTCCTATATGATTAGATAAGCCCAGCCAATAAATCAAACCCAAAGAGCGGTGAGTGGTTTTCATCGCGTACGATGCCTTTAACATTGCGTCGCGTCGCTCATCGCTCGAAGTATGATCCCGGCCTTATCCTTTACTTCCTGGTCTTTCCTACTGAAAAACGTCGGAAACATGAATACTGCTTTTTAATTGTGAACACTACCTTCAATGACTTATTTCGACCAGACTAGCATCTTGCAGGCTCCCCTACATCTTACACAACGGAGCAGCTTCCATTGGCCGATCTAACCACCGCCTATCTGGTCACATAAGGGTGATTTCCGACTCCATGCCTTCGGAGGTGGTTCTCCAATTCTATTCTAAAAGTAAAGCAAACCTCTAAATTAGGGTAATGAAAGCCAAAATAAGGTGACTCTATGACTTTTTCTCACCCTGTGTTTACACCCACTCGCATGTGAGATAATTGCCAGTATTGGGCTTGCGAGTGGCTTACCTCGGATAAGTCACAAGTAACATAATTTGGTTGTGATATCTCAGAACTACCTTGTATTGAAACTTCTGACCATGGAGGTATGAGAAGCATTGGTCTGAACGGTGGAAATGTAATACCATTTCGGAATGTTCACGTTAAGATAGAACAGGTGACCAGCCTTGAGTCTTGATCTGAAGGGGAGAGCCCGCCTACAAAGAGCTTACTGAGTTTGTATTCACCGTATTCACTCAATTCACAAATTCGAAAAACCCTTTCGCGACCGCTGCCCAACATCCACGCCGACCAAGTGAGCGGACACTTCCCTCCGGAGCGACTTTACTTATATGTACCTCCCTAGTGAGCAACACGTCCGGCAGTATGTAGGTGTGCTACAAGTGTGTACAGAATGTTATGCGATAGTTTATTCTGTGAGAAGTGGTAAAGAGGTGTTTTGTTTGCCATTCGTTGATCACCATGATCATATTAGCCTGGTCCAGGGTCAATCGGGTATGGAAGGCAATCGTCACATCGGCATCTGTTCTCTCCTTTGTGAACAACGCAGGTTCCATATCCGCATTGCTGAAAAAGGTGATTAACACTCTTTGGGAAGAGTGCATTCTACGACTGAAGATATGAAGGCTTACGTCAAAGTAGCAACTGGTATTGCAGAGACTCCTAATTATGGGAGCCAGCACTGCATTGCCCACATTGGCACACACCCAGTTAGTCTGGATGTACCAGGGAGGACGCTGAGTCATGGCGACGCACACAAGCGCCGCAAAGAAGAGCGCAAGACGATTCATGCCCTGAAACAGTTACAATTACTATTAGAAAAGTTAGGGATGTTGATCAAATCTACAGCGCGTGAGCAGCGCGCGCCATCGTACGTGACGCGAGCGGCAGAAAACCGTGCGAGCACGGTTTCTTTGGAGCGCGTTAACCGGGCGCCAACTATTTTTCTTGTTAGAGGTCCCACGGTAAACGCGCCCTAACGACAACGCAGCGGTATTCCGCCGATAGCGTCACGTGTGCCAGCCGAACTGCTCCCGCGCTGTGGATTCGAACAACAACCCGAAAAGTTAGAGAATTAGACAGCTGTGGACGTTTTTCAATTTAAGGGTGGTACTCCTGAAAAATCAGAGAGGTAGAGAGATGCAAATCTAATCTGAGGTGTGGTGTCGGTTGATGAGTCTTAAGGTCTCCCCCTCACCCTTATCCATGTCTGAGTAGCAGTGATGGGGGGGGGGTCGTGAGACTGTCTATATAGAACGAAAATTTCGGCAGTGAAAAAAATTCTTGAGTTGTCGGTTAACCGAAAAGGATGGTGAAAATATTGTTGTATATGATCCTTCAAAAAATAGGCATTCCATATCTGTCGAAGACCCTCAAGTTTTTCTAATCAAATACGGAAGGGATACTCAGAATTTCTGAATAAAACCTCAACTACGGGGGGCGTAACTACAATGGCTGCTAGACCCTGCCCTTATCGACGTATGACTGCCCCCCCCCCTCAAGATAACCAGAGAAATGTTAGATAGGTATAGTGGATCTATCCACGGCAGGGACAGATGCACAACCCCTGCCATCGGCACTGGTGGGCGCGCTGCTCATGGAGGTGGGCGCACGGTGGAAGGGCATCGAATGATTTCCGGCCGCACAGCTGACCGGCAGCAACGCATTTTCCTCGTTTTCATCCCTCTTCTGCTTTCTCCTTCCATCTTTCAACCTTACTCCTATTTTTTCTGTTTCTCCATTATTAGCCAAGTGTTCTAATTGTCTGCGCGTTGGATACACGTGTCTTCGTCAACAAACTTCGTGATGTTCAAATTTTTTAATCCAAATTTTTCAAGTTAATATTTCATCGCACAGGCTAGTATAACACTAAGTTAATAATGGACGAACAGAAAACGTAGGAGATGGATAGAAAGATGGAAGGAGAGAGCAGAAGAGGGATGAAAACGAGGAAAATGCGTTGCTACCGGTCAGCTATGCGGCCGGCAATCGATCGATGCCCTTCCACCAGGCGCCCACCTCGATGCGCAGTGCGCCCACCAGTGCCGGTGGTAGTGGTTGTGCATCGGTCCCTGTCGTGGGCGGATCCACTAAACCAGAAGCAGGGTGGTCTAGAAGTATGGCAAGAACGCTGGCTCGGTGACCTGGTAATGATTCCACAGTTTCACACCCTGCTTATATGGGGATGCTCGAACGGTATCTGCGGATAAACTGTGGCCAAAGGGCACATGGACTGATCGATTACTGTGATGGAGAGACTACTAATTTTTAGTAGACATTAGATGAAAGGGCATCCACCTCGCGCTGAGGATCGTTTTTCACTCAAAATAGACAAAAGCGACATATGATTATTACATTCGTGTTGTTGACTGCCATGTTCAACATCACATTTGTTACATTTGTCATGGTAGAGGGCTTCAGGAGATAAAATCATGATTCTGTAGCTCGAACCTTCGCATTTTACCTGCGATGTACAATATATGCAATTTTTCGTCAAAAAGTATCCGCGCTTTCTTAAAATAACTCCTACCTTTCAGTTTTGATGGTACTTTACCTTACTTTACCGTCCAATTAGCTGATGACCTGCCGATAAACAACTCTTCGCCAAGTCTTCTTTAAGTTGCTTAAAGGCAGTGTTTACGATAAAAATCGTTTTTCTGCTTTTCCGCCTATCTTGAAGACAGTCCCATGCTGATTCCAATGATGTTTTGGAATCGTACAAGACCTTCTGGGAACGGAGTTATGGTCTCTCGAAAATTGAGCTAAGGAAACATTGTGGACGAGTTGTCCGAAGCTTATAGCTTCCGTCTTTTGCAGCCGATGTATGCGAGCTGACCTGAGTAAATGGAGAAGTTGGGAATAAAGGCAATAATGGGGCTATTGATCAAAAACCATCGTTCATCTCACAATCTCGAGCATTCATTTGTTCACGTCGGTGGGCGTGGAAAGTGCATCTGGGGGTGACGAGCTGACGGGTGTCCAACTTTGGGCCCGTAGGGGAACGTTCCGAGCTCATTTTTCTTAGTTTTTTCAACGTTAGGTTTGCGCTAGGCCCCGTAGCTGCCGATCTCCACCAAAAAAACAGACATGGTTTTTATCGTGGACACTGCCTTTAATTCATGTCTCCTTCGGCACCGTTCGATGCGCCTTCCACTCGAAAGGTTCTGTTATGATCTTAAAGGCACAGTCCAACCTCAGGAACGTTTCTGTTTTTCTGCCTATCTTGGAAACGGTCTCACGCTGATTCCATTGGTGTCTCTGTGATCGTACGAGGCCCTCTAGGAACGAAGTTATGACCCCTCAAAAATTAAGCTACGGAAGAATGTTGGACGAGTTGTCCGAGGCTCGTAACTTCCGACATTTGCACCAGATGTACGCGAACCGAACTGAATGAAGAGAGGGGCTGAGATTCAAGGGATGAACGGGGCTCCTGGTGGTAAACTATTCCTCATCTCGCCGCTGTTGAGCTCGAAAGATTGTAGAAGGGGCGTGCCAAAGTGGCTTCCGGGTATGGGCGCCCCAGGGTGGCTTCCCCCTCTATCTCGCTTATTCGGAGGAACTGGGAGCTCGCATTTGGCAGGGGCTAAATAGTGTGGGTCTCCTTCACAACTATGTGGAAATCTAAAATTTCGTCCCTGAGATTGGACTGTGCCTTTGAGCTATCACGGCGATCTTCTTCTCTTTAACTGCTCAAAGGCATCGTTCGCTCTGGAATCCACTTCCCATTTTTTCACGCGAAATTGCAGGAATGAGCCCGGTTGACCACACCGGTAAATTCTTGCCGAGGCGTGCCGTCCTAGATAAGAACGTAAAAGCCAATCAACCGAACATTGCTCGACACGACGCGGTTGCCCCACGGCTATAATTTTCTAAGGTTTCACTCCGATTTCGGTATATCTTGACCACCGGTGGTGCTGTTTCCCTACTTCCTAGTCCAGGTAGATCCTCAACTGCTGACCTCTGAAGAAGGACGGTATATGAATAAGGCCCCTGTCAGAGTGGGATGAGAAAAGCATCGTGGCCAGTCCGGTCGATACGTATGAGAAACCAGCGGCGTCGCCGGCTGACGCCGGCCTCTGCCGCTGGGGTCCGGCTACGCCGGCTCAATTGCCGGCTTCGCCGGCATCTTAAGTATAAGGCGAATGAATCGAACTCCGCTAATTCTATGTGAGATGGCGTTCGAAGTTCTCACGCTTGCCGGCCATCGCCGGCCTCTGTTGCTGGAGTACGGTTGCGCCAGCACGTGAGCTGGTTTCGACGAAAACGCTCGAGGAATCAGAAATTACAAACTATTTCAAACCATGCAAACCCTGCTAACCTCCTTTCTTATGCAGTTGCACACCGACCCTTACCTAGCTTTAAGAGGTCCTAAAGTGGTAGTTCATTTATATTCAATTCTGTAAAGATAAAGACAACCGCTGTTTGAGATTTAGTAAACGCCTCCATGACCAACCGACACCCTGCTACCTTTATTGCCAAATGAAGTATAATGATGTTTGTGTTTTCTGGATGCATATTTTGATTAACTCACATTTCCATCGTATATAAACCCGATTTAGAAAGGTTGGTGCATATAAACAGCTAAGCAGTTGAAATAAGTGGTTAAGGAGGGACGTGAAGAAAGGGTGGTATACACTCTCTTATAGATGCACAAAACGATTTTGAAGCTCTGCGCTAACCCACTTCGGTCCCGCACACTTTCTACGGCGTCCGGCGCACTCTACCTTGGGTCCCGCACACTTTTTTCGGCGTCCTCTGCACTCCCACTTGGGTCCCGCACACTTTCTACGGCGTCCTACGCACTTCCACTTGGGTCCCGCACATTTCTACGGCGTCCTACGCACTTCCACTTGGGTCCCGCACACTTTCTTCGGCGTCCTGCGCACTCCCACTTGGGTCCCGCACACTTTTTTCGGCGTCCTGCGCACTCCCACTTGGGTCCCGCACACATTCTTCGGCGTCTTGCGCACTCCCACTTGGGTCCCGCACACTTTTTTCGGCGTCCTCTGCACTCCCACTTGGGTCCCGCACACTTTCTACGGCGTCCTACGCACTTCCACTTGGGTCCCGCACATTTCTACGGCGTCCTACGCACTTCCACTTGGGTCCCGCACACTTTTTTCGGCGTCCTCTGCACTCCCGCGGGTCCCGCACACTTTTTCGGCGTCCTGCGCACTCCCGCGGGTCCCGCACACATTCTTCGGCGTCTTGCGCACTCCCATGGGTCCCGCACACTTTCTACCGCGTCCCACGCACTTCCATGGGTCCCGCACACTTTCTTGGGCGTCCTGCGCACTCCCACTTTAATCCCGCACACTTTCTATGGCGTCCGGCGCACTCTACCTTGGGTCCCGCACACTTTCTACGTCGTCCGGCGCCCTCTACCTAAGGTCCCGCACACTTTCTACGGCGTCCGGCGCATTCTACCTTGGGTCCCGCACATTTCTACGGCGTCCTACGCACTTCCATGGGTCCCACACACTTTTTCGGCGTCCGGCGCACTCTACCTTGGGTCCCGCACACTTTCTACGGCGTCCTACGCACTTCCACTTGGGTCCCACACACTTTCTACGGCGTTCTGCGCGCTCTTGAGCCCGTACCCGTAAGGTAGCCCGTCTTGAAAGTCAAGCCGAATAAACGGTCAAACAAACACACAGAGAAACGCACACATACATAAACACACACACGCACACACAAATTTACCAAAATATATATAGTAGGATATGGACGATGGAGGTGGCGAAAAACACCCCGTGTATCCAGGTGTGGCTGACGCGGTCAATATGTATGAAATATGTGGAACGGTATGATGAATATCAATCCTTTCTCACCTCATATCAAGTGAACATCGGTCGAGTCAGCCACATCGGGTGTTTTTTGCATCCCACCTCATCCACGTCTTTCATGATTATCGACCAGGCTGGTTACACCGATCAACCAACTATGACCGAGGCCTAACCCCCCTTTCATACTTCGAAAGCTGCGAAAAAAATTGCAGATCTGCAATGGTTAAGCATACCAGAGTATAGCGAATTTTATCGCTGGCGAAAAAAATCGCACATTCAAGCTGCGATTTTTGACGCGGATTGCAGCGATAAATTTCGCTCACAGTTGTTTTATCGAATTCATCGAAAAATTTTGAGCGATTTTTTTCGCAGCTTGAGGATTTGCGAGAAGAATGGTTGAGATGATTCTTGTCGCTACAGCGCCATCCTAGAGAAGTTATTAGCAGCTAATTTTTTGTTGAGCTCGCATAGAGTATTGTGTATAAAAGTGTGCAGGACTCCAGGGGGAGTGTTCAGGACGTTATAGAAAGTGCGCGGGACATCAATGGGAATGTGCAGGACACCAAAGAAAGTGTGCAGGACATCAGTGGGTTGGGAAGGATGTCATAGAAAGTGGGCAGGACATCAGTGGGAGTGTGCAGGACACCACAGAAAGTGTGCAAGACACCAGTGGCAGTGTGCAGGACGTCATAGAAAGTGCGCAGGATGTCAGTGGGAGTGTGCAGGACTTTAGAGGGAGTGTGCAGGACGTCATGGAAAGTGTGCAGGACATCAGTGGGAGTGTGCAGGACACCATAGAAAATGTGCAGGAGTCCAATGGGAGTGTGCAGGACGTCATAGAATGTGCGCAGGACATCAGTGGGAGTGTGCAGGACACCACAGAAAGTGTGCAGGACATCAGCGGGTTGTGAAGGACGTCATAGAAAGTGGGCAGGACATCAGTGGGAGTGTGCAGGACACCACAGAAAGTGTGCAGGACACCAGTGGGAGTGTGCAGGACGTCATAGAAAGTGTGCAGGAGTCCAGTGGGAGTGTGCAGGACGTCATGGAAAGTGCGCAGGACATCAGTGGGAGTGTGCAGGGACACCACAGAAAGTGTGCAAGACACCAGTGGCAGTGTGCAGGAGACGTCACAGAAAGTGCAGGAATGTCAGTGGGAGTGTGCAGGACTTTAGAGGGAGTGTGCAGGACGTCATGGAAAGTGCGCAGGACATCAGTGGGAGTGTGCAGGACATCATAGAAAGTGTGCAGGAGTCCAGTGGGAGTGTGCAGGACGTCATAGAAAGTGTGCAGGACATCAGTGGGAGTGTGCAGGACACCACAGAAAGTGTGCAGGACATTAGTGGGAGTGTGCAGGACACCACAGAAAGTGTGCAGGACGTGATAGCAAGTGTGCAGGACTTCAGTGGGAGTGTGCAGGACTTTAGGGAGAGTGTGCAGGACGTCATAGAAAGTGCGCAGGACATCAGTGGGAGTGTGCAGGACACCACAGAAAGTGTGCAGTACATCAGTGCGAGTGTGCAGGACGTGATAGAAAGTGTGCAGGACTTTAGTGGGAGTGTGCAGGACGTCATAGAAAGTGTGCAGGACTTCAGTAGGAGTGTGCAGGACTTTGAGGGGAGTGGGCAGGACGTCATGGAAAGTGCGCAGGACATCAGTGGGAGTGTGAGGACATCATAGAAAGTGTGCAGGAGTCTAGTGGGAGTGTGCAGGACGTCATAGAAAGTGTGCAAGACTTCAGTGAGAGTGTGCAGGACTTTAGGGGGAGTGTGCAGGACACCATAGAAAGTGTTCAGGACACCAGTGGGAGTGTGCAAGACGTCAGTGGGAGTACGCAGATGGGCAGAAACAGAAATCTGGCAACAACCTGCACGCCTTTCTGCTGCGTGCTGTCTGGTGCTGCGCAGCGGCATCAAACTTCTGCGGACTCTCCGAGCTGTCCTGTACGAGTGTTGGGATAACAACATCATGTTTTTGGATTCTCGGATCGTGTATTGCATTTATCCATCTACACTGGGCACGGATCGCAGTCGTACTATGCGATTCTTTTTTTCGCGTTGGCGCAAACTAGGTGCACGTATATTATAACACATCAGTGCGATCCGTGACAGTATCAATGCGATGCGTACAGACTGTAGATGAACAAACGCAATGCCCGGTCCGAGAATCTAGAAAAAATGACATTCTGAACCCAATACTCGTGCAGGACAGCTCGGAGAGTGTGCACAAGTCTGCTTCCGCCGCGATTTACTGAACAGCTCGCAGCAGAAAGACGTGCAGCTTGTTATTCAGGTTCCTGTTGTCGTTCATCCGACACTCCCACTGAAGTCCTGCACACTTTCTATCACTTCCTGCACACTCCCTCTAAAGTCCTGCACACTTTCTTTCACGTCCTGCACACTCCCCCTGAAGTCCTGCACACTCCTAATAAAGTCCTGCTTATTTTCTATCACGTCCTGCACACTCCCCCTGAAGTCCTGCACACTCTCACTAAAGTCCTGCACACTTTCTTTGACGTCCTGCACACTCCCACTGGTGTCCTGCACACTTTATATCACTTCATGCACACTCCCCCTAAAGTCCTTCACACTCCCACTGAAGTCCTGCGCACTCCCACTAAAGTCCTGCACACTTTCTATGACGTCCTGCACACTCACCCTGAAGTCCTGCACACTCCCACTGGAGTCCTGCACACTTTCTATCACGTCCTGCTCACTCCCTCTAAAGTCTTGCACACTCACACTGAAGTCCTGCACATCCCCACTGAAGTCCTGCGCATCTTCAATGACGTCCTGCACAATTACCCCGAAGTCCTGCTCACTCCTTGCAACACTTTCCACTCCGTACGGTGGCCAGAGATCTACTTCTGAAGTCTTGTCGCATTGTACGGAGCATTCACCTCCCCAAACAGGAGAAGGGGCATTTACTGAGTGCAAACCTCTCTCAGAAAATGAACGAAATCCATCCCCTTCAATACTACAAAGATCCCTCTGCGTCCCTACCCGTGATGTCAGATGGTCCTCGCACGATTAGCCTGTTTCTAGGGAAATCCGTAATAACAGCGACGAAAATCGCGGATTTCAGCGATTTTTTTCGCGGATTTCTGCGATTTTTTTCGCCGTTTTAAAAGTATGAAAGGGGGGTAAAGACACACCGCTCTCCAATTCGTCCCGGTGTGGTCTACCGGGATCGAGACACCCACCCTTTATCAATTGGTTATCATCAATTTTGTTTACGTGATCCGTGACGCGACCGCGTCGTGTCGAGCAATGTTCGGTTGGCCTTTACGTTCTTATCCGTCTTTGTAGTCAGCAGTGCCCATTTTCACGGTCTTCAGCCACAATTTGAACACATTCCATCCAACTGTCACTATTCCACTTCCTGCTAGGTAAAACATCGCGCCTGAACTGTCTTTCGATGCCGAGTGACTTTAAATCCTCTTTAACCACATCCGTCCAGAACGTTCGCCTACGCCCAGGTGGCCGTTTCCAGACAGGATTTGGAGGCATTCTTAAAGCGTGTTGTACGCGACGATCCGGCTTTTTTCTTAGTATATGCCCGAGCAGTCGAAGTCGACTTTCCATTGCTGCTTGAGATGGCGTTAGGAGATGCTGGCACCTCCCTCGTGTCAAGCCTTGATGTAGAGTTTGCTCAATAATTTTAGTCTGATGAATGGACGGGGCGGCGACGGTAGATCACCCCGCGCGAATCGAAACCCTATTCTCCAGCGAAGCCGCCAACCACGCACGGTTATTCGCCCGGTTCATGCGTCAGACTAAATCGAAAATGGAAACCATATGTGTTGCATGGATTTCATTGTAAAGGTCTTCGTTATGGCATACACGCGGCCAGAAATATCAAAGCACACGCCTGAAAAGCTTCCTTTCCGTGCAATCCAACATCCACCTGATACTGATGATGGTTGGGTAAGGTTCATTCTTCGTGCTCTTCGTCGACATTTCAGTGTATCGATAAATGTGATTCTTTTTACGTGTGTTGAATTTCCCGTGCTACAACCAACCAACTGAAAACTGACAGTTTTCAGGCAGATGACGTCACTCCTGTTCAGTGTGTCCATACTAGGCAGCGTAGTTGTTCAGCTCGCTCACGGAGATTGTGCCGTGTGTCGAATTGTTGCGCAGAACGCCGAGTTTGCACTGGAAGAGATGCAAGATCTTTCCAATGTGAGTTAGTCTCCCGCAGAGGCAATGCCAACACATCTGGTTTATCTATTAAGGCGAAAACAATTTCAGTACGCCCAAGAGCAGTGCGTCCTTCATGAGGTGCTCTACCCCACCTACGAAAAGATCGATTTATGCAAGGAGATAGCACCGAAAATCGTATCGAATCAAGATATCCAGGCCGAGTTGCGAGTGAGTTTGGTTACAAATTCAGCAAGCCAGCGCTCTCTACCCGCTACCCTTAGCGCTACTCAGAACGTCGGAGGGCCGTGTGCCCGGGAATTTCCGACCAAGGGCGAGCGGCGGGGGCCATGTTTTGCGAGCGGAGAATCATCAGGCGCGAGGCGGGGGCGCCACCAAATTTCGTTAGCTCGGTCCTGCAGGGAAAATTCGAACTAGACGAAAAATACCGTGCGGTACAAATTGCCACGATAGCCGTAAAATATAGTGTATGGTGCAATTACACAACTCACACCGGGGATCACGCCTGTAATTCCAGTGCAACCGCATTCTCAATAAATAATCACATAGGAACGGTTGTTTGGCGGTGGAAAAGGGATTGCCGGTCCAACCGCGGAAGCAAGAATAGAGATATCAGGTTGAAATCACTTGAAACCCAGATTGGACGGTGCAGCCTTCGGCTGCACTGTCAGGCAAGGGAGGTAATCCCCGGGTGGGGGCTGATTTTAGTGTTGGCTGCAATTCGGAGTGGTTTAAATCATTTGAGACCCTGGATGGACGGTGCAGCCTTCGGCTGCACCGTCAGGCAAGGGAGGTAATCCCCGGGTGGAGGCTGATTTTAGTGTTGGCTGCAATGCGGAGTGGTTTAAATCATTTGAGACCCTGGATGGACGGTGCAGCCTTCGGCTGCACCGTCAGGCAAGGGAGGTAATCCCCGGGTGGAGGCTGATTTTAGTGTTGGCTGCAATTCGGAGTGGTTTAAATCATTTGAGACTCTGGATAGACGGTGCAGCCTTCGGCTGCACCGTCAGGCAAGGGAGGTAATCCCCGGGTGGAGGCTGATTTTAGTGTTGGCTTCAATTCGGAGTGGTTTAAATCATTTGAGACTCTGGATAGATTTGCAGCCTTCGGCTGCACCGTCAGGCAAGGGAGGTAATCCCCGGGTGGAGGCTGATTTTAGTGTTGGCTGCAATTCGGAGTGGTTTAAATCATTTGAGACTCTGGATAGACGGGGCAGCCTTCGGCTGCACCGTTAGGCAAAGGAGGTAATCCCCGGGTGGAGGTTGATTTAAGTGTTGGCTGCGATTCGAAAAAAAAAAACATTTAAAACCAAAAATCGGCAAGGAAGGAAAACTTCGGCTGTGGGCCGATCTTACTGTTGGTCAAAACTCTGATTGAAGAAATGAAACCGAGCAGCCTTATATCAGATTGAATAGATAACAAGCGAGGTTGAAATTCTTGTCTGATTACCCAAAATCCCTTCGATTACCAAGCCAGTACCCTTATTAACTCTCAGCCACAATTCACTGCCACTTTCATGAACATTTCTACCTGAAATTACCGCTTTCCGAAGGAGACGTGAAAGTTTTTTCAAGATTTCCGCAGCTAATCAATAAAATAGGCGTCAATGTTACCATGAATTCTGCATCTACACCATCACACACGCCATTTTACGGCTATCGTGGCAATCGGTACCGCACGGTATTTGGAGTTTACTAAAATTCGAAACAGAGGAAAACATGTTCGCTCAGGCAAATCGTATTACACGTTGAACGCTAGAATCAAACCCGTGCCACATACGGAGCACAATTTTATGATAAGTTCACAGCAGGCAGCCTCGAGTAAGTACTTACATCATCGCGCACTTCGCGCGGTGGCAGTAAGGTAAGTTCCCCAGTCTATCGATTAGACTTGAATGGGACACCCACCATGGGGTTTCGAAAATTTTGGAGAAAGGTAGAGCACCCGCCCAGGGTGTGGGAGGGATGGTTCCCGCAGATCGTTATACAAGGAATCAATCACTTAAGCGATGACACCGCGGAAATAATCTGCCCGGGCCCCGCGCCCTTTCGCTTGAATGTCCGGGCTTCGCGCCCATTATGAGTCATGGGGCTGGGGCGGGGACCTGTTGGGCGCCAGGCGCGGAGGGGGGCCCCGCCTCGCTGAGTGGTGGGTACGGGGACGCGGCCCTCCGACGTTCTGAGTACGCCCCCTCGTCGACCGCGCGACTGGCGAGCGGCGTGCTCTTGTTTATTATGGTCTCGCCATGAGATGACCATAATCTGTCGACGAGCTCTCCTAGCGCTTGTCGCGAGTGAAGGTATAGCGCGTCTACTGATTGTTCCGGGCTAAACGCTCGGTTGAGTTTTCACCCTTTTTCTCCTGAGTGCCCTCTAACCCTCGCGAGTGGCGGACGAACACCGATTTTCTGTGGGGCTATTCATAGTCCTCACCGCCCTCCAGCGGGCCGCTCTAACGTAATAGAGGTGCATATGAGAGCTCTCAGAGAAGCTCACGGCTCGTCCGCGGCGGCAGATGAGCTCTTCGGATGGTCCGCGGCGCTTGACGGCTGATCCGCGGCACGATTGATAGCGGGTTGGTCAAACGGCTCATCCGCGGCGCTTATTGTTCTCGATGGGGGTGATTCCGGGGCGCACCGGTAGTTGAACGACTCCACCTCCTCATCTCAGTCACTCACATCTCACTTGACCGCAGGCACGGCTGTAGTGGCAGACATGAAAAAACATGGTAAAGCGGATGATCACGTCCTAATGTGTTTATTTTATGCACAGTTGGTATAAATGGTGGCTCATTTCACTCGAGTCCTCATTCGGCATTCTGATGCCGGCCCTGGAAGGTGACTTCGAGTCACTCTCCGGAGGCCAGCGTATTTTTGGTCGCTGGGGGTTAGGGGATCCTCACAGCTGGGGGAAGAGGGGCGGTTTTCGCCGCGATCCGCGGGTAGGGTGGCTCCTCACCGCATACTTCGGTGGAGGCTACGCTATTGTTCGGACCGAGGCGAAGCTTTCTCTGCCTTGGACCGCGAAATTAACGCACCTCTCGACAAGAGGCGGACTGGTCATGACTGTGTTGGGGAGGATGGTCCGCGGCTGCTGTCAGGACGGTCCGCGGTTGCTCTCAGGACCACCCGCGGCGGCTTTCAGGACGATCTGCGGCGCCTGCAGGACGATCCGCGGCGCTAGCAGGATGGCCCGCGGCGCATTACCGGCGCTTTACCGGCTTCGGCGGAGGATCGTCCAGTCCTCGGCCGCGGACGGTCCTGTGAAAGCGTCGCGGACGGGCCATGGGTTTCTCTGAGTTCGTACTCTGGTGAGAAACTAGATTATAATGCTCATACCGATCATTTAGACGTCGCGCTACCGTAAACATTCTTGAACAAAACATGATGGCGGACGATAACACACGCTCATAACATGCGAGGCATAAAAGGGCAGAGGAGCGACATGCATTCGTCCATACACCCTTCTCTTCGAAAAGCCACTGGGAAGTGGCTGAGGAGGTCGACATTGTGCAAACATCTTTGCTGGCGATTACGATGTGCTCCTATCGAAGCTGACACTTGGAAATTTTCAGAGGTGCTATCATAGCGGGGGGGGGGAGCCACTATGGCGCGATGCACTTGGTCACGCTCATTTTCTGTGCCGCACTAAATTTGAGCACCTACCCAGGGTTTCCCTCCCCTGCCAAAATCAGGAGAGTCATTGCGGCACGGAAAAATGGGCTTGGCCAAGTGCGACACAACAGTGCCCCCCCCCCGCTATGATAGCACCTTTTTAGAAGAGGGTTACTGTAGTCCTTCGTCTACTGATTGGCATGAGCGTGCTTGTCAAAACTAGTTTGGAGGGCTCTCACACGAGAAGTGTTTAGAGTGGTGATCCCATCCACCAAAATGAGTAGTATCGTTAGTATCTCACTCGAAAGCTAACGTCGGACAGGGAACGAAATTTTCATGCCGTAAAATAGCGTGTTTTCGTGTGCCGATTGCGTCCACCACTACTCACTCTACGACATCATGGAAAAAATTTACAACAATGTGCTTTTAATTTGCCTGTACGCACTTAAACTCAGCCTGAATTGGAAATGCTTTGTCATTTTAATCTCCTTACACGTACACTATCATATAACTTCAGTTTTCCTCTAAAATAAACGAAAGAAGTGCAGGAATGGATTTCCCGAAGTAGCAAAAGTTTCTATGATGTCGTAGAATGAGTAGTGTTGGACGCAATCGACACAATCGACACATCTGTCCGACGTTAGCGTTTGAGTTAGTATCTCTTGTGGCTCAGTAGTCAAACAGCACAGTATACAGCCCCGAGCTGCAGGTTTCAAGAAGTTACAAGCTTAAAACGGTCGTTTTTTGTGCTTTTTGTCCCTTCCAAAAAGAGCATTAGTCTCTGGAAAATCTGGAAATAGACCTCGTGAATGTGTTCAGCGCCCAACATTATCCTCCTGAGCAAAACTTGGATGAAGGCACATTTTCCATACTTTGTCCAGACTGACAGCGTTGTGGATTTGAACGGGTTTTCCGGTTGGGCGAATATTTTTCACCGATTAGAGGGCTCTTTAAAGGCACAGTCTAAGCTTACGGACGAAATCTGAGATTTACACACAACTGTTAAATAGACCCACCCTTTATAACGTCTGCTAAGTGTGAGCTCTCGATTCCTCCTAGTAAGCGAGATATAGGAGGAAGCCACCCTGGGGCGCCCACATCCGGAAGCCACTTTGGCACACCCCTTTTCCGAACTTTGGAGTTCAACTGTGGCGAGATGAGCGACGGTTTCTAACGATGCTGGGGCTTGTACGATTCCAGACACATCATTGAAATCAGTGTGGGACCGTTTTCAAGATAGGTGGAAAAACAGAAACGATTCCGAGGTTGGACTGTGCCTTTAAGCGTTATAAAAAAATGTTTCACATTTGACTTCATATCCCCCCAGGAGGGTTTTAGGAGCGCTGATCACGAATCTGTGGTTTGTTAGTCGATTTTCCAAGGTTTTCGGCTAATTTGGTTCGCAGCTTCCTGACGGAGGAAATTTTCGAGGGAAAAACGCCACTTTGGAGATTTTCGGAGTGCTACGGTAGATATTGCTCAAATTGTTCTTCTGGTAGTTATTTGGAGTACCGAACGCGAGTGTGGAGTCTGTAATCGATTTTCCGCAAATTACGGTAGATTACGGTGTGTATACGGTAGGTTGGTTAAAATCTCAGATTTTACTCAAATTTTGTCTACGGGGGTTATTCGGGGTAGAGAATACGAATTTGACGTCCGTTTGTCGATTTTCGAAATACTTAGGTAGGTCTAGCCCCCTAAATGATATGTTACCTACCGTAACCTACAGTGAACCTCGAAACTTCGACAAATGAACTTCAGATTCGTGTTCACCACCCTAGATCACCCCCGCGTACAAGTTTTGAGCAAAAACCGAGAGTTTTTTTCGAAGCATCCAAAAAATGTCTGATGTGTGCTTCTGCTTCTTCGCAGCTGCAACTCGGGGCGAGATACTGCGCAGTTTCACTATTGAACCACAGGAGATAATAACAATACTAGTAGTCTTCGCAGATGCATCCACCGCTAAACACACTTCCCTTGTTAGAAGCGTTACAGAAAACTTCTGTTCCTGTGTGTGGTCTTGCTCATTCCTCAGTTGAACTCTTAGCACCTTTCACAGTTTTCTGCCGCCCGACGTCGCGCGCGTCGCGCAGCATTCCTATGTTAGAGCAATGGATGAAACTGACCACCCCACCATCATCGTACACATTTCGCATCAATGTTGAACGCCGCGGTGCGACGTTGGTCATCAGATGTCGCACTGCGGCATTCAACGACGTCGTAGGCGGACGACGCCGTGCGGCAAACTGTGAAGGGGACTCGGGTGGCCATAACCGCTCCTCCCGCTCAGCTCCGCCATGGCGGCATCGCTGGATATTTCATGGTCCAATGGAGGAGCGGGAGAGACGTAAGGGTTGGTGAAGCTTTTGATAGCCACCTCCTCATGAGGATTCATGCATGCCGCCCTTGCTCATCAAATCCACTCAAAGTGCTAGTGATTCGTTAATCTTCCAGAAAGTTGGAAAGCAGTACGACACTGTCTGTCACACACTTGGATACTGCTAGCTGATGGCGGACTGATGTGCATAGTTGTAATGATTCGTTTTTTGTTTGAAAGCATTTGATGTAATAAAATGCCCCTCATAATAAAACGCTTCGTGTATGGAGGGAAGGAAAAGAAACAAAAAATGATTGCAGTGGCCAATACTCGATTATGAATTCAGAGTCAATCGTAGACTTCCATCATGGCAAACAATAAGGTCTTCAACATCTATAATTAGGTCCGCGGCTTGTTTTTTCCTTAAGAAAAAAACATTCCAATCTCACCTGCGGCTGGCGCGGCGGTCGCGTGCGCGGCCCGGTTAATCGATTCAAGCAGTGAGAAGAGCGCAGCTGATCAGCTTACCATACCGCCAGCCGCCAGTGAGATTTTAACCGCCCGCGCCAGCCGCGGGTGTGATTTAAATGGTTTTTCTTCTTTAGGAAGCAAGCCACGACACTAACTCTACACTGCACGCTTTCACATGTTCTTTGGCATGTTTGCACCCACTCAGGCGATTCTTGGCCCCGAGCCGTCTGACAGTTCGACTTATTTTCCCAATCTATCGGTCGGCTTCTGTTGCTGTCGGAGCCACTGCCCTTGCTTGAAGGTCCACTGCTCTTACTGGCATTCTTTGCCGCGGATATCGGCTCCTTTGGCGGAATTCGACAAAAAAATGTTTCGAATGACTGCCTCGGTGTGTCACGGTACTCAGAACGCAGCGGGTCGACATTTTAGATTTGGCTGAAACATTGTCAAGGAGGGTTTCTCGAAATGCTCGTCACGATTCCAGTATTCATTCTTCAAATTTAGATGAATTACGGTAGGTTAGAGTAAGATGATCAGGCAATAGCTCACATATCGTGCCTTTGAGATTCATAGATAACTTACTTGAAGACATCGTACTCGCTGAAAACCTCTCACCGTTTTTAGAGGTGAGCCATTCGTTGGGCCCGCCTGAGAACGCATGGAGAATCGGATGAGCCACTAAGGGCGTTGCTTATACAACCGCCGCCGAGCCACTCGGCACAGTGCATCACGCTGCGCGGCACGATCGTTACTAAAGGATCGCATTCCGTTGCGACGCCTGGCGGCGAAAGTATGAACGACCCCTTACGCTTTAATGGGAAGGTATAGGTGCAAACAACAAGAAATATAATTTAACTTTATGGAAATCTTTTTGTCAAATAACATCATGTGAAAATATCCGGGTATTTCTTCAGAATTTCTTCTCGCCTCCAGTATGAGCTCTGTGCTCCTCTGCGAGTACACGAGAGTGAAGCAATCATGGCGGCTTTCCGAATTGCATTATGAACCATGTTGTTCTCGTCAAGTCCGTCCCCTCGGCGACGTCGGCTCTGCGCGATAAAGTATGCCAACGAGCCACAGAAACAATCACCAGCACCCTGAACATGCCAGGGCATTGCTAACACGATAAACGCAGGCGGTTCCTGGTCTCCGAGCAGCACTGAACAGGAATAGGAGCCGCCTGACACTTCGTTTCGTTCTCCCAATCTCCGGGCTACTGCTGTTGCTGTTTGGGCTAACTAAAGAGGCGCGGACAGCAACTGCAGTGGCCCAGAAAGCAACAGAAGCCGACTTGCAGTTCGAAAGAACGAGACAAAAAGTCAGGCCGCTTGGAGCCGAACAACATAGGAGAAAAACTTGAGCGAATAGCTGAGTAGCACAGCTGCAAACCAGATCCGTCACAGAATTTTTGGACTGTTAAAAAAAAATTTCAGTAGCAATCGGTTCAGAGAAGTCTTTAGAAGCTACAAATATACTTGAAAGCGTCGCTGGAAGTGCATGAAATGATATGGATTTTGATAGACACGGCCTTCGCGACCAAATGTGATTTCCTAGTGAGTCTGCACACTTGCTGTAGGGTGACTATTTTTGACAAAAGAGGTACGTGTCAGGTGCAAAGGCGTACTCACCGTTGTATCCACCACCTCGACATGTGGCACCTCAATGTGAGTGGTTGTTCCATCGCTGTTCAGCAGGACACATCCTGAAAAGGTCATTTGTCAGTCAGATCCATGACGGCGCTGGTTCAGCAGACCTACTACCGCACAGCACGTGTACTCCGTTTATGGCGGAGTGCACAAACTCACGGTCCGCCACAGGTCCTCTACTGGCTCTCCACTACGGTAATCGACGCGTTCTCGGTCGACCCCGCAAACGATCGGTACGTCCCTGCCGCCACTCAACCAACCACCACACCACTTCACCGTCCAGCCGATATGGCATTTTGGGTGGGTGAGTGGCAGCAGTGACGTATCGATTACCGTAGGAGAGGGCCAGTAGCGGACCAGTGGCGGACTATAAATCTGTGTACTCATAAACAGCGTATTATAGCTCGGCATCATGAAACTTTCCGGAGATGACTATTCAACGCGAATTTTTGAATGAATGAATAAATCGAAAAAGCTCTCTCTCTTCATTGAAGATGACGCTTTTGATTTCTGTAAACGAATGGGTGAAGTCGAAAGTCGGCCATCTATTTAGTTCGAATGAAGGCTAGTATTCGAATACATAAACATGAAAACTATACGATTCAGTCCCAAGTCTAGCATAATGGACGCAAAACCTTTGGTCAGGTCAGGGTTCTCATACAGATTGTGCGCCTCATACATACATAGATAGAAACACAGGAACCGGCACACGGTCTCTAGACCAACCATTTGTGTTTAAAAAAAACTCAGACTAACCATCGCTCGGAGCGACACCGGCTCCTCCCAGTTATGACGTCATCGCGCGGACAGCGGCCGAAGGCGAACTGGCACCGCGGTCCCTTTCCGGTGCCAGTTCGCCCCTCGGCCGCTGTCCGGTCGTTCTCGGGGTGATAGCGGTGCCAACTCCAGAGAAAGATAGGTGCAGGATTGGTTGTTCTCTGAGTGATAAACTGTGGGACCTCAGTGGCAGTGTGCAGGACGTCGTAGAAAGTGTGCGGGACCGAAGCGGGAGTGCGAATAACGCCGGACGAAGTATACGGAACCCAAAAGGAAGTGCGTCAAACGCCATAAAAATATGCGGGGCTCAAATGGGAACACATCAGACACCGTGAAAAAGTGTGCAGGACCCCGAAGGAGTGTGTAGGATGTCATGAAGTGTTTGCAGGCCAAGCCGAGCCGTCACGGATCCGCTTGCGGTTTCCGTTTTTTTCCTTGTATTTTCGCTTTCTGTGACTACTCAGGCAGTAATATCGGATCACCTGGCAAAGTTCTGTCTTCTTTCGCCTCACCGAATACAGCCAGTGCGATTTCCCCGAGCTTAAGTCCGTTACCCATTATCCGAGGGACCATTGAAGAGTGCGTGGTGCAGTGGCAGACATGAAAAACATGGTATAGCGAATGATCGCGTCCTAATGTGTTTATCCCGTGCACAGCCGGTGTGAAAGGTGCTTCATCTCACTCGAGTCGAGTCCTCATTCGGCATTCTGATGCCGGCCCTGGAAGGTGACTTGGAATGCCTCCCCGGAGGCTAGCATATCTTTGACCGCTGAGGAATAGGGGATTCAAGGGGGGGGGCGGTTTTCGCCGCGGTCCGCGGGTAGGGTGCTTCCTCATCACAGACCTCGGCGAAGGTTACGCCCTTGTTGCGGAACTAGTCGGGGCTTTGCTTGCCGTGGACCGCGACATTCACGCACCTCTCGAGAAGAGGCGGATATAAAGGGATATAAAGGAAAACTAGGGGGAAATTTTGAAAATTGCCCGGACAGCGACCGCAGTGCCAAGTGTGACTGAATATCGCTCCGAAAGGGACTGCGGTCGCCCGGAGAGCGGCTGCTGTGGCCCGAATAGATGGCTAACTTCCGCTTAGAGCGGAAAGACAGCGTCGCTTGAGTCGCTCTCCGGTCCCGCTCCGAGCGATGGTTTACCTGAGAAGGTCTGTAAGCTCGAACCGAAAATCGAGTGTTCGGATGCCCTCAGCGACAATGCTGTCAAAAAAAAATGCTAAAAACGAGCCATTTATAGCTCTTTACGGCTCCAAAGCTTGAATGTGGTATACCCGCACCTCCCGTATCCGCAAGAGCCAACCTAGGAAGTGGGCGGGGCGGGGGTCCACCTCATTCAGGTACTAGGGCCGTATAAGGCTATTCATGGCTTGAAAATCAAAAGGCTGTTTTTTCGGGACTACGGTCCTCAATGAGGTGCCTTCAGACTCCGGCAGATATATGACAAACCTTCAGCTCCAAGTGTCACGATCACTCTTTTCGGGCCAGTTTTCTGGATTACGATGGCTGCGGCTTTTGCGCTCTCCACATTTTCTACGGGAATTCCGGATATGGACGAAGCCTAAAACTGACAGAATTACCAAAATTTTTTTCTCAGGCGGTTTCAGCCCCGAGCCGTCTACCAGTTCAGCTTGTTCTCCTAATCTGCTGGTCCTTAGCTGTTGCTGTCTTGGGGACTTGAGTTGCTTTCCAGGCAAACTGAAGGAGTTCGGACAACAACAGCAGTGGCCCGGTGATTGGGAAAGCACTCCGAACGGTTGCTGTTAGGTGCGGCTCCGAGCCAAGAATCCCCCGTGTTTCTGTCTAAGCATCCCTAAATAGCATCCTACCTCAAATCGATTTATGCTTAATACATCAATCAAATGCATTATCGATTGATCCTCACATCGATCTCTTGGTGATGGATTGCATAAGGTTAGCACTGAAATCTGATTAGTACTCATGAATTTGGGTAAAACCTAAGCTCAACAGCGTCACCTCCTTTCGCCCTTGCCAGCTCGAAAACTTTCCTGCTGCCCTCTTGATCCAATGCAGCCTGTGCTAGGACGACATCCGCTCCATTCAACTCGTCCGCATGTCGGATGGCGTACGACTCGTCCAACTCGAGATTGGCTCCAAGCGACACCACCGTAATGTTTTCACCTAAACTTTATCTCCTTATGTGGCATTGGGCGAGATCATAAGTAGGTAAACCACCTTTTGCGTCCACTGTGACGCTTGCAGTACCAGTTGAGGTGCTGGTCGACTTCTCGATTCGGTCCACATTCACTCCAGTTTCTCTCAACCCTATGACATTTTCCTCTCCTAGGATATCGTCACCTACCTGAATCGATAATCTGGGTTCAGTGAACCCACCACAAGGTCGAAAATGTAAGTGAATTAGCAATAGCACTCCTAACCTTAGCGATAAGGGTGACGTTGGCTCCTAGACGTGCGGCTGCTACAGCTTGATTGGCACCCTTGCCACCTTGAGCGGTGATAAATCCGGTACCACGAACTGTCTCACCAGGCTCTGGGAATCTCTCCGTGTAGCTGAAATCGTTCGAAACCTTACGTTTGGCGATGTTCCTATCTGAGGAAGTTTGCTGAACACATGTTTAGGATCGCAAAATGTGGGACTTTATGAAAGTTTAAAATATTTTTCAAACAACTTACATTAATGCTTCCAGCATCTTACGGCGCTAGTCTAGGTAGCATCATGATTCGCATCTACTTCATGCCCACGCACTCAAGTTCAAAATTGGCTTTTAATACACATTCGGCACCAATCTAACTGATATTCTTCGTTTCCTACTGTGCTTTGGCGCAAATCTGGTACACGTACACCGAGTTTGCGCCAGAGCACAATAAGCATGGCAAAGTTTCAATGCGAAGCGTGCAATTCATAAAACAATGGCAAGACAAGATTTTTTTGCGAGATGAGCGCAGTAAGTTGCGAGAAGCCTTCAGATAAATTGTTCCAAGATTGCAGGTAAAATGTTCACGAATCCCAAAGTTGTTGCGTTTGCGTCACACTCAGCATGTTCCATTCTGTTCTGTTACACGCTAGTCAAAAGTTAGTTTGTAACGTGTTCAATATTTTTAATAATTATACGGCAAATCAAGCAATTCAAAAGTGGTGTTCATGATAAAGTCAACCTTCAAGTTCTCACCAGAAATCGAAAAATCCGCCAACTGTAGCAGGGACAGCGTAAAAAAAAAACTATGAGAAACCAGCAATAAGTAGCACATTACGGCTCTGAAGCTTGAATGTGGCATGCCTGACACGCCCACTTCGGATGCAGCCATCAAGTCAGTGGGCGGGGCGGTCATGCAACTTCAAAGTTTCGCGGTTGTAGAGTTGTATTTAAACTGGTTTTATGCGACTTCTCGACGTTGTGGCTACAATAGGCCTCGAACGTTTCAACTTTCTTTCGAAACTCGAATGCTGTTTTTATCGTGATTCTTTTAAGTTACATAAAGAATTGAAGTAACGGGCTGAGGTAGCAGGTTGCTACTTGAAAGCTTTCTGTGTTTCTATCATGAGACTTTGCCCGTACTTCCTCCACTGAGCGACGCAAGGGCACGCTTTGATCTGGGCCTAATTCCGATCCGCTTCCGTGAACATCATGCGACACGTGACAATCGTGCTGGGACCTTTTGGTCCGGGCACGATTCACCTCTCTCCCAGCACGATTACCACGTGCCGCATGATGCAATAGCCGTAGTCCGCAATTGCGGACCGGAATTTGGCTTGGAGAGTGATAGTATATCCATCGATAATCACCAATATTATGTCGTCCAGTAGCGCAGGAAGAGAAGTGTGATTCGGCCTATCCTACCACTCTCATCTCGGTCCCAATACATAATCGGGTTCTGAACTTTCGCCAATGATTCCAGCATTTCTCCAAGAAAGTCTTTTATTGAAAGTCTCAAAGATGAAAATTAATCTCACTCTGTAAGAAAATATCTGGTATATACCGAAAAGTCACCGCAAACCTGGAATCAGACGCGAAACTACCGGAGAGCCGAGAAAACAGCGCGAAAATGCTGAGAGTTCACTGGAAAAACCACCAAAATGGTGGTCGCCGCGAGTTCACCGCGAATATGAAAAACCACTTCAAAAATAACGCGAATATTCTTAGAAAAAGTCTGCCGTCAATCGGCCGCGAAATACCGTGATAACACAGTCGCGATTGCGATTTGAGCGTCCCAGTGCAGCGGCGTAGATGCCACGGATAGGTAAGGTTTTATGGTTCGAATCCTGGTATGCAGTGGCGAAGTTCACGGCAGATTCGCGGCAGAATCTCGGCACTGCAGTATTTTTGAATGGTGGAGGCAGTGAGATTTTAGCCAAATTCAAAGAATGCCTTGAATCTACGGCTCATCGAGGCGCTAGGTTCCCGATAGGTTCTCAATAGAATCCAGGCAATGCCTTGCAGAGAAGAATCATGACATTTAGATGGCGTATATCGTTATTTTCTCCAGCTACTCCTAGCTAATTTAGTGAAAAAAAAAGAAGTATTAGCGCTACTTCTGGCACCTGATGAGATCTTGAATGATGCTGCCGAAGACAACCACTTTGGGAGTTTCCATAATCTATGAAAGATTAGAAGTTGTGTTCGGCAATCAAAGTTGAAGATGGCGAAAGCAAAATGTCGACGTGGCCAATAAAATGATCGATAAGGCAGCATAGTCTCCGACTGATAAGATAAACAATGAGGATGATAGGGACTGCAACATTTCAGATTTCTGCTTTTATACCTCACAGTAGGTCGAGGTGTAATTTTAGAATTTCGAAGATCAAAATGTGCAGTTTTGAGACCATTTTTCAAGTTCTAGCTGATGTTCGATGCGTCATTAAAAGGAGATTTCCTCGGTGAAAACGATGAAGAATCGATTGAGTTTTTGGGCGTCACCTTCCTATTTTTATGTGTGTTGATGTTATTGTTCAAAACCATTTTTAGTGTTACCCCGTGTATTTGCTGATCATGACTTGTCACCAGGTTATTACTTTTTTTGTATCATCGGCCGCTATTGTCTTTCTGTCCGCATTCCCATTTGGCTGAATATGATAGGGATAATCCATATTTAGTAGAAGTACTATCGTTCTCTTAGCCAAATTCCGGTGCGGAATTGCGGAGTACGGCTGTTGCATCATGCGACACGTGATAGTCGTGCTGGAAGAATGGCAAATCGTGCCCGGACCAAGTGTTACCAGCACAATTGACACGTGTCGCATGATACAATATCTGTAGTACGCAAATGCGGACCGGAATTAGGCCCAGGGAACGACAGAATGTTCCGCAGCAGTGGTGCTTCTTCCAGATTATTTTGTTCAAGTGTGCGGACAATTGTTTGTAAAGAAAAATGCAAACTTTATTACTCTACGCTTACAACACAGCTACCGATGAAAGACTTGAACACACAAATATAAGATCAGAAATGTCAGATCAGATCACAAATCTGTCATTGTCGCACTCGATGAGCGCATAGTTGAAGTGTGCGGCAGTCTTTTTTGCGTCGAGCACGAAGTTTCGTACCTGAATGAGGAAGTACATAGCATCAACACAGAATTCGGTTACCATCTGGATTTTTCTTATTACCGCTGCACAGTCGGCATCAGCAAGTATACTGAACTCGACAGCAAAGTTGCCTCCCTGGTTCTTCACCTTCTCAATAACGTCATTCTTGTCATACACAATGCCTTGGCTTTTCGCCAAGTCGTCCAGCTAAAATTTGACACATTTTTTACTAAAACCAGTGAGATGCCCTCGAAACATCGATTGACCCACCATTGACTTTGCAATATTCAAATAGTCGCCGTTCTTGGCCTGATCAAAAAGTTCGTCACTGACCACGGTCACCACAATTGGCTCCTCCACAGAGCGCCTGCGTCGTGCCGTCGGTTTAGGTGTCACCACCTCTGTCATATTTGTAGGAGCACACGCCTTCAAAGAGTAAAGATTGCTCACATTCTCACATAGGACAACGATACCATAAAATCTGGTGTTCGAACTTTGAAAGGTGAATGTATTTTGCGTCTAATTAGACCTAAATCAAAGCAGCCCGTCTTATTCTCTTGAAAACTCGTTGGTTGACGTAGCGCAGGCATGGTCAATGCATGGCTTTCTAAGCTTGCATTGAACTTTACATGGAGTTGATTAGTTGTCGGAAGCCTAGTCGGACATCGGGTAAATGGAAAAAACAAACAATTGCGACTATAGAAGCGGTAAGCTTGCGATAACTGCGTGGATAGGAATCGTGCGTGTCAATTCCTGGTGTATAGAGACCGTTGTACCCTGTCTCTGCTGCCACTCACAGAACAGAGTGGGCGGGTGGTGCTGAGGAGCAGAGAAAAAGACGGAGAAGGGCCTTGGCTTATCATCGATCGCCTACCGAAATTTCACGTCCGTTTATTTGTTTTACTTGCCCGCATTTGGGTAAAATCTTTTCAATGAAAATAGGTTGAAGCAATCAGCGGAAGGTTGCTCCGAAAGTTCTGAGCCGTAACTAACGTGCAGGGAGGTAACTTCGGCATGGATCCAGTGGACTTTGCGTTTGCTGTAGAAGCTTGACGAAAACTCGGTGCCATTAGATAAGACACGAGTGCATCCTTCAGTGGAGAACGCAAGGAGTCACTAAGCTCCATGCCGACCGTAGACTTCGTGTTACTTGACGCGATGTCAAGCCCCCTCTCCTCTCACAGTGTGTCCATCGTAGTTCTACGAGAGGCCCATCCGTGCTCGAAGCCTGCTGACCTTATGCTTCTTGGTCCACACAACGGTGTTATGAGCTCTCTACACACTGAGAGAGGGGTTGGCTAGCCTTTGCGGCTCTAATTCCACTCGGGACCACTTCTCACGAAACAACTCTCCGTGTGCGTGGAGTCCATCTATCCCCACACGTTGTGCGTTCGTGTCACAATCTGCTGGTGTAGAGTCTACATAGGCAGTTCCTAATAAAATATTTCTCCACTCGATACTAGGTTAGTTCGACGCCTTACTCTGCAAAACTTTCGACGAACTTGACTTTTTCAGAGCCCGTGAAGAATGAATGTGCAAGGGGTGGAGTGCTAGTTCTCGTCCTGGCTCCTAGCATTGCCTGATGGCTGAGTGCAGCCTTGGACAAGTACCAACTCTCTACCCGCCGTGCGCCAAAGTTGTGGCCCCATGTTTTGAGTTCGTCAGGTAGCCCTGCATCCTCTTAGTCTTACTTGGTCCTCAGGTCTGAAAAGTTGCCGCCCTAGCTGTGACGTGCCATTAGCTTTTGATTACAACTTCAAGTGTATAACGGGATAACATCACTTTGAAGAAAAGCCATCTTTCACAAGACGGCCAAATTTGCCAAATTGATATCATAGTTCAAAGCTAGCATTGGTGTCGGAAGGTTGTCAAGGTTACGATAAACCTTAACATATCAAACCCTTTTGATTCATCGCAATGTTACTATACGGTTTGTTGATCCACATAATCGCCCATTGTGCATCATTGTGGGAGAGCCCGAGTGTGACGATTTTATATGTAAGCATCCGCAGCTTTACGGCAAAGCATAACAAGGCGCTTAATACAATAGAAATATAAACATACCGATGACAGCGTTCCTACGGCGAAGAAGATCAGCGGAATCAGAATGCGGTTCATTGCAGCCGCTGTGCGTTCCGAGAGGGATCACTGTTCTATGTGTCTTCAGAATCCGATTTTTATACAACGAGAATCCAATAGACAATGAATGAGCATTTGCTCGCGCGGCTCATTGTTGGCGCTGATGGCCTGGAACGGCGGGGATTTATCTGGCAGGCATTCCATACGGTTTCGTATAGTCACACATGACCATACATATTACACCAAGCACAAACCTCCTTCAATTTGCTTTTATTTTAGGAGAAGCTTGACCGGAAAACTATTTCCGACCATACTGCCTGCTTTGAGACTATTTGGAGTGGCCGGATCAGGGATTCATTGGCATACGGCCCCCCAACAAATATTCGAGAAATTTCAAATACCGTACTACGCATTGGTCTGGAAAAGGTGGTGGGCTGCTGCCGGGCTGCATGAATGGTGTGCAGTGAAATCCAGTTAGAATTGGAAAAAAAGAAAAGGGGCTGCATTTCTGCCGCAAGCTAATTCCACTGAGTGATATGATAATCTCACAGTCATCAAAATCGGCAGAAAAAGCGGCAGAATCCCTTCGTTTTTAGCACTTAAAGGCGCAGTACATCCTCGGATACGAATTTTGAGATTTTCATGTAATTGTGTAAAAGAACCCTCCTGTATAACACGTGCCAAGTGCCAAATTTCATTTCCTCCAAATAAGCTAGATATGAGCGACCACCACAGGCTCGACCCCCTATCAGATTTTCGAACTTTATAGAGGCTTGATGGATGGATGAAATCCAACAAGTCGTCGTTCTCCAGTCCTTTACCTGACTGTCTCCTTATCCTGGCTTTCTCTCACGCAACGATTGCGAATGAACAGAAATCAGGCCTGAGACAACTCGTCCACCAATTTTTCACTTCCAAAATCTAGGCATTTTTAAAGAGCCATAACTCTGTTCAAAGGGGGTCTTGGACGATTTCAGAGATACCACTGTGATCAGCTTGTGACTCTCTCCAAGATAAGCATGAAATCTGAAAATTGATTTTTTGAGTGTCCTGTGCCTTTAAAGGCAGCATACACGCTCAATAATGATATCAATTTTATGGAATGAATCGATGGTAGAAGCTGTTAATAATCAGAGATAACGAAAAAACCGGAGGAAATCGACTGAAATGAAGATATAAGGGTTCGTCGTTTATTGGGCCGGAAGTGGACGAGTTTTACCGCATTGCCTGAAATAGCTGAGCTAGCTACAAATTTGTTCGGATAAAGACGCTAATGTACTGGTACGACCCATTCTAGAACGCTTACGACGTTAGAAGCGTAAAAAATTAGCCAAAATGACCGTAATCGAGCATTGAACATTTGTATTGAGGGGCGGAGTCCGTATCAATGGGCGGGGAAAGGATGATTTTGTGACTCAATACGGCTCAAATACGGTCATTTTAACTTGTCTTCAACTCTTCCAACTTCGTGAGGGCCCTTCTAGGGCCCGTACTCCCCACTGATGTAGTTATCTCAACAACGTGCGAGCGTGTATGCTGCCTTTAAGCCCCTTTCACACTTTGCCGGCCGACGTCGGACGACTCGTTATAAAATTTGGTAAGTTAAGATAGGTAGGATGGGTAGAGTAGATAGATATTACACATTCGATAACGAGTCGTCCGACGTCGGTTGGGCAAGTGTGAAAGAGGCTTTAATGGACCGCGTGACAACACTGCGCACCCACGCCAAGAACTCGATTTTTTCGTTTTGTCACAAGAAAAGCGGATTCCTTCTAACTGTTGCTTTTACATCCATGCTTAATACAACTTCCATAGCTGGTATGCAGATAATATATCTCATTTTCACATAGCCGTTGACAACAAAAATTCAGTTTAAAAACTCACCGAATGGATTGGCCATGGAGCGCGCGGTCTCTTCAGTGTTAAAAATGAGATGCAGGACGTCGGGACGACTTGGCCGAGAGCGGTCACTGCGCCGACGCCCCCCGTACTTCATCCTCCCCTGCACCAGAATGTTTGCGATCCGAATGTAATCGATAATGCATCGCCCAGCGCTGTTCGTCGCTTCGAGCAACGCCGCTGCACTTCAACTCTGCGGACCCCTTCACTGCTAACCGTCGCCGCGACAATAATATTCGGAAACATTTTCGCCGCCGTGCGCGCTCGACGACCGCTCGCCGGTCGCTGTAACTCTGCAGACCCCTTTAGACCGGAACCATGCTTGCCGCGACCAGCGATTATGCGTATCAGGTTTATCGATTTTCGGTCGATATTGATGCTGCATGTATCCTCTGGTTACGAGCCAAATTTAGTATGTTCCCTCGCGCGCTTGTGCGGAGCGAGGGTCGAGACAGCGAGAGTGTGGCGATAGGGAGACACAGCACACGCGCGCAGACGCACGCGATGAACGGAAATAAATTTCACTCAGAAACAGAAGATGAAATCCCTCCCTCACACTCTTTTGTCTTTCCTCGAGCTCGTCCAAACGGCTTAAGCCGATGATGTCAAGGTGACCAATTCGAATCTTGCCGTCTGTTCTGTGCATGAATTTGGCACTTTGCTACATGTCTACACCTGAGCATGAAAACACAAACATGCACCAACGCAAAAACCAACATGTAACCGTAGAAGACTTTTCATGTCAACGGCTGCTTGGGAAAGGCCCTTATACATAATCTGTGCTTATCCGGACCTAATATTGGTCCGCAATTGCGTCTCGGCACGCTTTGCAGCTGCACGCTCCCGAGTCAGAAGGGCTTAAAGCGCCGCAGTCGCCATTCTGCTGACTCTAGGTGGGTTTCGGAAACTAGAAACAGAAAAATTGGAAAAAATTGTATAAAAAAGCCACAACGAGTCGGCTTTGGCGCTGGAAACCGGACTGACTCGAGCGCGTGCGGCCGCAAAGCGTGTCGAGACGCGATTGCGGACCGGAATTCGGCCCAGATAAGCACAGTATGTAGTAACTACCAATCGACTACAAACATCTGACTTCAAGCAGCTAGTGGTCAGCAGTCAGCGTCTGACAAAATCCCACCCCTCAATGCAATCTCGTTCGAATTGATTGCTCGATAACGGTCATTTTGACCAGTTTTAATGCCTCCAACGATGCGAGCGTACTAGGACAGGTCTTAAACAGGGTTCTGCACCAGTTGCGATTATCGCAGGGAGGGGGTCGTAAGAGGAAACCAAAGGGAGGGATAAGTTGTGCCGATAGGAGGGGGGAGTCGTATCAAGGAATGAAAAAAAATTTTTAGGGAAAACGTGATTATTCGGGAACATGTCAACCAAAGAGCTCAGGAAGAACGATTTTTTCTACAAACAAGCTGGTTCAATTAGGAAAGGCTCAGAATGCGAGATAGGCCTGTTTCAATCGATTGTGTTGTGGGGTGTTGGTGTAAGAAGCGGTATTAAAAGTGAGCTTCTGAAATGCTAAAAACAAGAAAGTGTCAAGAGAAATACTAATTCAAGGAGCCCTCCTGGTTTTCGTAGACAACCTATCAAGCTCTGTTTGGAACATGTTAGAGTACACAAATACTGTTCCGAGCACTATCAAAGCCACCCTCAGGGCTCACTTAGAAAAGGAAATTCAGACACGCGAAATCAAACTGAAAAAAGGTTGCTCACAAAATCCAACCGCATCTATATGTATCCGCTAGTTTTCAACTGTAGACCCCCATCTCTGAGCTAGAGCAGTCTTTTTTCTATCGTTTATCAAAAAATTCACTCTTTTTGTGCTTATCTGAAGTTTTTTCCACTGCCTGAACCCTGTCACAGAATTCGCAAAAATTTTAGATTCCGGACGCACCCCAAATGAATTGATTTCTAGATAGAGCATAGAAAAAACTACTCCAGCTCGAAGATGGTGGTATTAAGTTGAAAACTATTGGAAATATTCAGTTGCGCTCGGAACCTTGTTTTGTGTGCTCTAACATATTCCAAGCAGAGCTCGAAAGTTGTCTAGAAGATCCAAGAGATCCTCTTGAAGGATTGATTCTCCCAACACGTTCCTGTTTTTAGCATCACAGAATCTCACGTTTAATACAGCTTCTTACGCTAACACCCCACAGCAAAATCGATAGAAACAGGCTTAGCATGCAGTCCGAGCTTTTCCTAACTGGAACAGCTTGTTCGTAAAGAAATTCATTCACTTCATGCTTTTTAGTTGATTTGATCACCAATAATTACGCTTCCCCTAGAAAAAAATTTCCAGTCCCTCATACGATCCCTCTCTAGGCATAAAATACTCCTACCTTTGGCGCCTTTCACGACCCCCTCCTTGCGATAATCGCAACTGTTGCCGAACCAGGACAGGTCGTAGAAGTTTGTTGGATTCGCTATACCAACCATACTGTTGCTAACTTCACTATTTTAATCGCTCGTGCATGCTGGGGAGCAACTCGTCCATTTCCATTCCAACACGAAAAATAAGTCGTTAGCCCTCTTTCAGAGTTCAATCGCTGTGGTATGATAACCATGAGCACCGATTGAGATCGCGTCGCACGTCGATCTGCATTAAAAACATGCCATCGAGGGCCTTATTCTTTGAACGCATCGCGTTTTCGCCGGTTTTTTTTTCGTCAAATTTCGATACTACCAGATCAAAACTTTGATTTATGGCATAGGATCGATGTCATTTTTGAGCATATACAGTACCGTGCAAAAGTCAATTCGTTTTTGTTTTCCGATCATAACTCATTTGTTAGCAGAGCAATCGGCTTCGTTTTTTCAATCACAACTCCAACACAATGATAAAACACATATACTACAAAACCATCTCTAAACAACACTTACAACCAAAGTTATGAGCGAAAAATCAAATTATGACAAAAGAGGCTAATAAAGGATGTTATTTTAAAAAAATATAAATACTAAAAAGAGACTAAAGAGCAAAACGGTACTATGTTTCTGAGTAGTAGACATCTAGTTTTTGGTAGCCATACCGTTGGCATCGGTCACCGCCTGACACCTTCTAGGCATAGAGGCCACAAGGATGGCGAGACTTGGGACAGGAATAGACTTCCAGGCTTGCTCGAGTTGTGCAAACTTTTCAGTCGCATTTCGAGCAGTTTTGCCCTGAAGTGCCCGTCCCAATTCTGCCTGGAGGTGTTCGATTAAATTTAGGTCCGGAGATTAACTCGGCCAGTCCATTACGCGGATGCGGCGCTGGTCGAACCAATCCTTAACCAGACGAGAAGCATGTTTCGGATTATTGTCTTGCTGGAAGACAAAGTCACTACGCATGGAAACTCGCCCACATGGAATAATACGGTTTTCCAAAATGCTCTTAGACATCTCCTTATCCATAGAAGCTTCTATGCGGTGCAGGGGACCGACACCATTTGCGTGAAAGCAGCCCCACACCATAACAGCGCCTCCACCATGTTTACCGGTGGGAACCTGATAGCGTGGATGCAGTCTGGACCCTACTGGCCTTCTAACGTGGCTTACTCCGTCTGTCCCAATAAGACTGTACTTGGATTCATCTGACCAGATGACTTTTGACCACTGTTGCGGAGTCCAGTGAAGGTAGTCTTTGGCCCACAGCAGACGTGCCTCACGGTTCTTGTCAGAGCTCATCGGCTTCTCGATAGGACGTCATCCAAATAGGCCTCAATCGCGTAGGCGTCTTTTGACAACATCCACGGAGTTCTACAACAGAACACATTAGAAAATGCTGGCTTTAAGGTGATAGAATACGATTCATTTAGCAAGTGCAGAGTACCCGCGCTGTCAATGGGGGTATGAAAACTCCTTAGGGTTATTTAGATTACTTGGCACGAATCTGTGATCCGTTCATCATTTTCTTTATTAAAGGCAGCGTTCACGATGATCATCCTCGTTGACTTTCCACAGTGAAATGATAGGCGAGAAGGATCCTAGGCTCCCAGTGTCGAAAGAAAGGTAGAAAACGAGCCAGGAGCTGCAAAATGACTGCTGTAAACAAGCGTTTTGGTGCCCCAGACACGCCCCGTGCCCCAGATCCGCCCCTCGAAAGGAACAAATGAAGACTCAGATTACAGGAATGATCAAGTAAAGGAAGTGCTGATAAGTGAGCTGTTTGCTTCATTGCACTAATAGGTATCATCTTTCTAGCGGTCAATTCCTCCACGCTCAAAAATTAACGTAAACAACAGAGGGCCTATTTTTGCTCTAAACGCGTCTTTCGTGTCCTTTTCAAGCGTGCTTGCTATATAGGGCACTAGACCTTTCGTGAACCATGGAGATATCGGAACTGCCTTTAAGGTATGCTAAGGCGGGTATACGGTAGTTTGATCGAAGTTCAAAACTACCTTATAGCGCTGGCTGTTGACGTCCACCCTCTTACCAGCATAGTTATCCGCCAAACACAGATAGTTCCCCACTTGTATATCCCACTCACGGGCTTTTTCCACCTTTTCGACTCAGCAGACTACTATGTCGACTCAGACACAGAGTAAATGCTTCGACATAGTGACAAATCTGCAAGCGAGGAATGGTGAAGGGTGGGGAGCGCTACGCAGTTTGACCGCGCACGCGACCGCATCGCATAGGCTGCGACGGGGGGGTGCACAGAGTGAGTTGCCCGTCTTGGAAATCGCCAGCTCGCGGCGACAAGGGCGAGGCGATGGTGATTTTAGAGCGAGTTTGCGAGTTGCTACCGAATTGCAGCTTCTTTGCTAATCTTTGCGATCAATTTACGATAGTAATCAATCCTCCATAGTATTCAACATTTTTTGAATGATCTCAACTCTGCCAGCTTCCTCATTTAAAGTTTTGAGAGCTATTTTGTTTGTTTTGCTTGCAGTTTTTCAGCTATTCGTCATTTCCTGTGTGTGTTGTTATCTAAAAACGCTAGTATCCAGCTGTGAATTATGAAAACACCATCAGTTGTACGTACTAATTCCATTTTTGCTGCCATGAGGTTAAAATGAACAAATATATACAATGAAGATGGTTTGTGTCACAACTGGTTACGTCCAGGGAGTAGAAATTTAGAAAACTCAGCAGACAAGCTACCAGCCCAAATTTTTTTGTTTTGTTGGTACACTCTTCATATGAACGTATGTGAAGTTCACAAGCCATTAAGTGACGCCGTGTCACAGCAATGGAAAAAATTTGATATCGTGCATATTGCATAATTAATATTGAATTCTTATTTTTGGAAGGTGTAGCACCAAAAAAAATTCATGAACAGATGTTAAAAGTGTATAGTGATTGTTCACCTAAAATGAGAACATTAGAAAGATGGGTTGCTGAATTTGAACGTGGTCGTGCAAGCCTTGAAGACGATACACTTGAAGGACGTCCAAAAAGCGCATCAACACCAGAAATCTTTGCTGAAATACAGGATATCGTTTTGGAAGATCGTCGATTGATTGAGATTTAGTAGAGGCTCTACACATCTCATTAGGCAATGTGAGCCGCATTTCAAGTTAAATTTTGGGTTTTAGAAAGCTGTGTGCACAATGGGGGCCGCATTCGCTAACAATGGAACAAGAACACATTCGAATGTTAGTTTCTCAGCAACATTTGGAGCATTTTAAAAAGGATAAAGTGGATTTTGTGCGTCGATTCATCACTATGAATGAGACTTGGGTCTATCACCATGATCGTGAATCAAAACAAGAGGCTAAAGAGTGGTGTGAACCTGGTTGTTCGGCTTTGAAACGAGTTCGTGTCCGGAAATCGGCCAAGAAGGTTATGGCATCAGTTTTTTTGGGATGCGAAAGGAATTTTGTTCGTGGATTACTTGAACACTGGGAAAACAATGAATTCCGACCATTATTGCAACCTTTTGAACCAGTTGAAGGAAAAAGATTCGTGAAAAAAAGACCTGGTTTGCGGAAGAAAAAAATCCTTTTCATCAGAACAATGCACCGTGTCACAAGAGTATTTTGACAATTTCTAAAATCCATGAATAAAAGTTTGAATTGTTGGAGCATCCACCGTATTCACCAGGCTTGGCCCTCAGCGACTTCCATCTGTTTCCAGAACTCAAACAATTTATGCGTGGAAAGCGTTTTTCATCAAATAAAGAGGTCATAATGGCTGTTGAAGCGTATTTTGCAGACCTTCCGAATTCTCACTCCAGGAATGGGATCCACAGATTGGAGGATCGTTGGAACAAGTGTAATAATGTTCGGGGAGATTTTACTGAGTGATAAAAAGAATTTTGAACCATTAAATTGTGTTTTTTATGGAACGACAAAACGTATTGAACAATCTGGTATGTAGGACAGCATTGGTGCTTCTTCCAGATCATGTTTGTTCATGTGGACGGACAGTTGACTATGATGGCTATAGTAGACTTTACTACTTTACGCTTCCTACTCACAATCAATAACCAATGAACGAATTGAACCCATAAAGATCAGAAATGTCAGATCAGATCACAAATCTGCCATTGTCGCACTCGACAGGTGCATAGTTGAAGTATGTGGCAGACTTTTTTGAGTCGAACACGAAGTTTGGTACCTGAATGAGGGAGTGTTAGATCATCATTTTTTTCGAACACCTTTTCGATAACGTCATTCTCGTCGTAAACGATGCCTTGGCTTTTCGCCACGTCGTCCAGCTAAAATTTGACACATCTTTCACTAACAGGATAAAAAAGGGTTTACAAACAAATCTCCGAAGTCCATCAATTAAAATGAATTGGCTTCATACCTTTCCTAAAGGCGGTCTACATCCATCTATAAAAACCGTCGGAAGATGAGCATGTCGCCATGGCACATCCATTTGCTTCATCAGCACTTCAACCAGCCACTGCATCGTCACAAGACGTTCTCGGTCTTTTGACGCCTAAATCAATATGAAACGAAAATTCAAAATTTCCATTTTTAAAAATGATTTTTCGTCATCAATTTATTTTTTGCATAATTCTCGGACTGGCGCTCGGAATAATACCTGTTACAAATAGGTCAACTTACCATTTACGATGCTTAGAAGACCACGTCCAAGTTTTCGATATTTTTAGAGAAAAAATCTCTCCAGCGAAGAAAAGCGGTGGGAGAAGCTTGCGAAAAACGCACTTTACATAGGAAATCGACATTCAAACACTTGAATTGAGCGCATGACAAGATTTGCCTGCGCTTCGAGTTTTGTTGTTGATCTGTTGCCTGATCAACAACAAAACTCGAAGCGCAGGCGAATCTTGTTCCTCACATACATTCCTATGTTTATTTAATGGTAAATGAAGTCACTGAATTGAAATTGAAAAAAAAATTACGAATGTTGATACAAGACAAATGAATGGAGACGTAGAGTTAGAGACGTTTAGTCAATGAATGGAGACGCAGAGACGTAGTAAATGTGTGTGCAGGACCGACTGACGCATTATCGCGGACAGAGAATGGCGAATTCCCGCTTTGAAAAAATTCAGTGATGTTAGCGATTGAGAAGAGTGCCAACAGGGTGCGGCGGGGCATGATGATGGAGAGCGGTATTGATAGATCGCCGCGATCTATCAATACGGCTCTCCATCAGCAGGCCGCGCCGCGCCTTTTTGGCACTGTGCTCAACCCCAAACCAATCGTCGCTGGAGAACTGGTCTGCACCCGATTTTCCACCCTCGAGAAACTTTGCACCAACCCGAGGTTCCCCTGTATTTCCAAGATCAAGAGAGTTGTAGGACGCAAGAATTGGAACTTTTTAACAGTCAAATTTTCTACTTGAGTGTGATCCCTGGTACCAGGGCTTACGAAATTGCGATGCGGACCAGTTCTTTTGTTTTGTTCATGTGTTGTCTTGTTTTGTTCTGTTCTGTTACCGGCAGAAAATTTTATTTTCATGTATGAATTTTAAATGTCTTCCGCCCCTCCCCCCAATTAGTTTTGCATCCGGCATTATTTTTTTCTGACTTTAGGAAGTGGGGTGCGAAACTCTGAAGGAACGCGGAAAATTGAAGAGTATATCGATTACTTTATTCTATTTCAATAAATCCGATGCTTTCGCAAATTCGACCACGCCCCCTTGAAAGAAAAATTGGGTGACGCCCACCGACAAGCTTCCGATCTCAATAGAAAAGAAGAGCGCGATTGATTTCATTCAAAATCTATGTTGTTCTATTTGTTTCCGGTCTGCCTTCATATTGTGACCTACTTCATAACAAGGGCTGCGAATAACGAGAAAAAATAAGCTAGAGACAACTCGTCCGCGAACATCTCCCGTTTACATTCAGAATCTTTGAGGGGCCATAACTCCGTTCATAATGAGTTCTGAGCGATTTCGGAACACCATTGTGATTAGTGTAAAATTTCCTCCAAGGTGGACTGAAAGCGAAAAATCGCATTCAAGGTTGGACTGTGCCTTTAAAGGCACAGTCCAACCTTAGAGGTAATTTTTGCTATTTTGGTCCGGTCGCCGCCTAGAACAACCCTGCCAAGCGCGGAATCTCAGTTGGCTCAAATAAGCGAGAAAAAACTAGGAAAAAGTCGACCACACCCCCTTGAAAAAAATGGGCAACGCCCACTGGCAGGTTTCCGATTTCAATGAGGGAGAGACGCGCGAATGATTTTGTTCAAAATCTATGTTCTTCCTTCTGTTTCCGGTCTGGCTTTATATTGTGACCTGATTAACGATGATGGCTGCGAACAACGAGAAATCACAGGCTCGAGACAACTCATCCGCGAACTTCTACCAGATCGAATTCAAAGTCTTTTAAGAGCCGTAACTCAGTTCGTAGTGAGTTCTGAGCGATTCTGGAGACATCATTGCGATCAGCGTGAAATTTCCTCTAAGTTAAAAAACGAAAAATCGATTCTGAGCTTGGACTGTGGAAAATTTTTGTAAAAAATAGAAATCGGGGTCGTGAAAATTTTGGAGAAGAAAAGGAATTCTCCGAAACATTTGGTAGGTTAAAATGAGGAGTTAAGAGTCAGTCGCGTGTGAGAAGTAAGCATTTTTGATTTAAGGTTTCTTCAAAATTTTTTTGTGATAGTCAATTAAAAAATTTTTTTTTGAAAATGGTGAGCATCCCATTTACTAAGCCTAGCTGTAGAAGACGTGCCTAGTCAACGGCTACTTGGGAAAGGTCCTACTTATTAAGCTCATTATTTTCAACTTGTTTTTGTTCCGCATTGTTTTTTTATCGTTTTAGATTCTAACATGTCACTCTCTCTTTAAATGATTGCTCGATTACTGTCATAGCGCGTTCATATGAGCGCAATGAATAAATAAATAAATAAATGCACGGAGTAATTACCAATCGATTACAGACATGTGACTTCTAGTAGTAATGTGTCAGCAGTCAGCATCTAACAAATAAATGAGCAGAATGTTAGCATTTCACTTTGGCATTTTGATTATTCGGGCTCTCATATCCGAAAAAAAAAGATGTTGCCGTGCCTATAATCGGAGGGACAGGGGGAGATAGATAGGAATCTCTCGGCCAATCGGCAACGTCTTCATGGGGGATCTGTGTTGATTCGCCGACCCGGTGAGAACCTGCCCTTTATTCCTGCTTACCCTGAGTTGAGCAGGGTTGCGGCTAGGCGCAACTGGGGGTCGTAAAAATTTCAGAAAATTGTTGTAAAAAATAGAAACTGGGGTAGTGAAAATTTTGGAGAAGGCAAGGAGTTCTCCGAACCATTCGGTAGGTTAAGACGAGGTGTTAAAGGTCGGTCGCGTGTGAGAAGTAAGCATTTTTGATGTTAGGTTTCGTCAAAAATTTTTTTGTGATAGTCAATTTTTTTTTCAAAATTTTCTTGATTCTCTAGGCGCAGGATATGACATACATTGGTCAGCAGAGTAATTGGTGAGGGAACGCAAGGAAACAAAACTTTTCTATTCTTAAATGGTTTCAGGTGAAGTATTTCTCAAAGGTGGGCTGCTAGTTGCACATGACAGCCGATTTGCGCTTGTAGGAGATCAGAACCACAGCCATGGTGCCCACTTGGAGAGAACCTGCACCCTAATTTTTGTCGTTTTCTCGTATTTTTAGAAACAACGAAGGATCCGTTGGGAAAACGCGGCATACATTATGTTGCCATATTCATTCCTTCCAACGTTCAGCAGTAGGGCGTTTTCCGAAAAGTCGCAAGTTTTGCTAGACCATTCCTAGCATTATGCACGCGATATGTGATATGTGACTTTTGAATGCACTAGAATAGGGTCGATGTCAATATAAATGTGTCTGAATGTACTTTTAACGATACACTTGTTAGTGAACATATCACTGACTTCAATCCCAGGTTTTACAACGCTACTTAACTCCTGCTGGACTTGTGACCGTAGTTATAGTTACAGTAACTGTACTGTAACTACAACTAGCGGCTATGTAATTACCGTACTGCCGATTCGGAATGAAGTTCCTACTATTCGTTGCTCTACTATTGGTGGTTATCGTCGATGACACGAGAATCACAGTCGAAGGTTAGTGGCAATTTTGTTTGTAAAAAAAAACTTCGATGAAAAGAAAAGAAAGTTCTTATCTGCACATATTAATCTCGTATTCTGATACAGACAAACAAAGCTTTTCCGATGCATTTCCGTCGGTATCGATCGACACCTGGCTGTTACCGTGGCATGGAGTCTCTGGAACAACGACGAATCTGTTGGGAAAACGCGGCATACATTTTGTTACCAGATTCATCCCTCACAACTTTTAGTGGGGCATTTTCCGAAACGTCGCGGGTCTCGCTAGACCATTCCTAGCAAGATGCACGCGATATGTGATATATGACTTTTGAATGCGCTAGGATAGGGTCGATGTCAATATAAATGTGTCTGAATAAACTTTTAACGATACACTTGTTAATGAAAATATCATTGACTTCAATCCCAGGTTTTACAACGCTACTTAACTCCTTCTGCTGGACTTGTGACCACAATTATAGTTATAGTAAGTGTACTATAACTACAACTAGCGACCATGTAATTACCGTATTGCCGATTCGGAATGAAGTTTCTACTATTCGTTGCTCTACTGTAGGTGGTCATCGTCGAAGACATGGAATCACAGTCGAAGGCTAGTGGCAATTTTGCTTGCAAAAAAAAACTTCGATGAAAGGAAAAGAAAGTCCTTCTGTGCACATGTTAATCTCGTTCTCTGATACAGACAAACAAACTTTTCCGATGCATATCCATCGGCATTGATCGACACCTGGCTTTTAGCGTGGGACGGAGCCTCTGAAAACTAGGGGATAGGAGTATTCCTTATGTCTCACAAGCGCTGTGTACCTCTGCGCGGCGTTCGAAGTCTTCACTGTCGGGAACCTTTCTGGCTTTCCCACAGTGATGTTTCGTCATGTTAACGGCTTTCAGTTTGGGTACTACCCCGTATATGAATGATTCCACGAATTCCTGACCTGCATCTCCTTTCTTCGCTCTGTTTCAAATTTTGAACGCCGGAAAAGAATGCTACACTGCACATAGTGAAGCACAGGACAGGTAGATCTGGTAGAAAGCCTCCTGTTTTTTTCGCTCGGGCGGATCTATGATTATCGTAAGAAGTGATAAATGACTAAAGCGCCTATGACTGTTGATTATAAGTGGCGTACTGTCGGCGGGTCAACCTATTGTAAACGGCACATTCGACTTGGGTAGAAGCAGCACACAGCTATTGAGCTCTTTTTTATCAAAAAAAACTTTTCTCCTACAGGCTGAACTTGAAAGGGCCAAGGTAACGGTCGCTGACTGCAATTTCGTGGTAGAGGAGACGAAGAAGAGGCACGCTAAGCAAAATCAGGATCCGCAGGCGAAGGCTGCTCAAGCAGATTTATTATCTGCGTCGACCACTTGCATCCAAAAACATCTTTTCCAGGTGTATGGGCAAGAGGTCCATATTGAGAAACTCAACCAGTTGCTTCAGCAGCAGGTATTAAAATTTTGTAATGCAAGTTGCCATAGGCACACTGAAGCTGTGTGAAATTTCAGGTGGAGATGACGATGAGATCGGCTGAACACAGGGCTGAGCTCAAGGTTGCTTATTAACGTCTGGCCTTGGCGGAAGCTGCGAGGGAGGCAGCTGATAAGCGCTGCGAGGAAATCAGCAAAGTGATTTTTTTCTACAAAGAAGCTTCATGAATCTTGTGTATAGTTAATTATAAACTCCATTACGACACCTCGATCTTATAGGAGCTTGAAGTGACGGTGAAATCAAATCTTTCAACTTTCGTTCTGTCAGAACAGTTGATTGCTAAGATGATTGCGTCCATAAGAGTCGTGGCATCATATTTACCCACATTTGGATGGCAGCGGAGCTCCTATCTAAGGATGCTAAAATTGCCGAGATGGAGAAGGAGGTGAGTTGCTTTCTCTTGTTTCGCACTGGTTGAGATTAACAAGGTTTTCCACAACTTGCCAATAAGTGTGAGGTGCTGTCTGTTGTGCACGAACGAAGCAATGGGGACTACATCAAACTACAGGAGAATTTGAATGAGACAGCTGTTTCATTGCTGAATATAGAGCTCAAAACCTTGGGGGGGGATCTCAGTGTACAAGTGTGCACCTCATTATCCAGGAGAAATCTGAGCAAGCGTTGGAGCGGTTGAGAGCTCAAATGAATGCAGGGTTGAACAGGCCTTTGTAGCGATTTTTGCCGCGGCTGCGACCCCCCTATTTTCCCTTTTTTTGAATCCCAAAATATCACGCCCCCCACCTGAAAACAATTTTTTTTGCTTTATTTAGTGTCAAATTGTCCATTTTGTCAAAAAAGTGTCAATTTTTCAAACAACTTCTCCGTGTATAGTCTGCTTTTATATTGTTAAAAATGCATACACCTCACACACGACTGACTGTTCCTACCTCATTTTACCTTGCCAAGTGGTTTGAAAAAAATCCTAATTTACCCAAAAAATTAGCAACACCCAAGCTTTCGTTTTCTCCCAAAAATTTTCGAAAATTTTACGACCCACCGTTGTGACCGGTCACAACGCTGCTCAACACTGGTTGAATGCGTGCAACGGTGAGAAGGCTCTGCTACAAAAAGTGCAGCTGGCAAGCGAAACGGTGCTGCTGAAAGTAAAGGTGGGAAGGAAAACTCACTTTTATAGATTTTTTTTGCTGCAGTTTAAGACAGTTTTTGTGTTGAAAGTCGTTTCTACTAACGGTGGTCAGCGGTGAATTCCAGTGCAACGTGTCTAGAAACTCCTTACCATACGCCTGTAGTACCATCCTACACAACATTCGATCAGTTTAAAGGCAGCGTTCACGATTATCATCCTCGTTGACTTTCCACAGTGAAATGATAGGCGAGAAGGATCCCAGGCTCCCAGTGTCGAAAGAACGGTAGAAAACGAGCTAGGAGCGGCAAAATAAGGGCTGCAAACAAGCGCTTTGGTGCCCCAGACACGCCTGGTGCCCCAGATCCGCCCCCTTGGAATGAACAAATGAAGACTCGGATTACAGGAATGATCAAGTGAAGGAAGTGCTGATAAGTGAGCTGATCGCTTCATTGCACTGATAGGTGTCATCCTTCTAGCGGTCAATTCCTCCACGCTCAAAAATCAACGTAAACAAGGGAGGGTCTATTTTGGCTCAAAACGCGTCTTTCTTGCCCTTTTTAAGCATGCCTTGCTATATAGGGCACCAGACCTTTCGTAAGCCGTGGAGATATCGGAAGTGGAATTTATCGTGAACACTGCCTTTAAACTCCTACTGCATGCGTTGAAGCATGAGAAAGATGGACTGGAAGAAAAGCTGAGTCGCTTTCAGTATCGCGGTGGTCAGCGGTGAATTCTCGTTCCCACAATTCACACACAACATTGGATCAGCTCAAACTCCAACTGCATGCGTTGAAGCACGAGAAAGATGGACTGAAAGAAAAGCTGCGAGCAAGAGAAATGCAACTGCTGTATCTAAAAGGGGAGAGGAAAAACTCACTTGTGCTGCAGTATGAGACAGTGTCTGGGTTGAAAGTCGTATCTTCGACCTGAAGTCAGCGGTGAATTCTCGAACAACTTGACATGAAGCTTTTTATCCATGGTATGAAAATGAGTTAACCAGGGACCACAGCGAATAGGAGTGACTTAAGTTAAAAAAAATGAAGTGGAAGCATCCCTTGGGCATATTAGCACGCAGATCAATGCAGGGGTCATATATTGCCTGGACAGGCCCAGAGAAATAAAGCTTCTTGAAATAGCGCTGTCCTCTTGGCGACACGCCGTGTCCTGGAGAATCAGACCTCATGCATACTTTGAAAGTGATGTGACTGTCTCGATGGAGATCCATAGAAGTGGAGATTCAGACCTGACGTATACTTCGATAGTGATGTGAATGTCTCGATGGATATCGATAGAAGTCGCGTCGTGCTTTGATGCGCATTCAGATCGTGCCACTGTTCCGCAACGAATTCTCGAACATTGCTCTAGGGTGTGATCAGTCTTCGACTCACAAGGAAACAACTATTAGTCAGCCTGCACATCCCGGAAGAAATGTACTTTTCTAGAACCTTTTTGGATGTAGAGCCCGGATATGTCCATTTCAGCTGGCAGAAACGTTTCCTGAAAAAAAATCTACAAACGGTTTTCGCCCTGATTTTCGTATCCAACGCACTTCCCAAAACGCGCGTAACCTTTCGGAATTTTGGAAACTGAACTCTTTATCATTTTCATTTCGCAAAATAACGTTCTGGACGAAGTTTGGGAGAATATCATTTTTTGAACATAGCGTAGAGTAAAAGCGTTATGGACTTTTACGGATTGTTGGTTGAGCATTTGCTTATATCGTTTGGTGGTTCTGAAAGCACCTAGGAAACGTGTAGTTTTGAATTTCGATCCTCTCGATCTGGTCGAGTCTGAGGCGACTCGGTGCAACGGTGTCGTCCACGCAGGTCAGCGTGAATATCCTGCGGTAATGCGTTGCGCCGAGGATTCGCCATCACGGGTCAGCTGGGATGGCGGAGCCCGTTGAGGGGCGGAGCCGATACGGTAGCGGGGCTAGAACGTTAGGGTCCAGGTGACCCGTGGGGGCGGGGCCTAGTAACCCCATTCCGGCTTTTCTCGTCTTAGTGACCAGTTGCTTCATACAATGTCTGTTCCTAACGAAGATTCTCCTCCTGTGCAAGATGATCTCGTATCGCTATCCAAGGAGTACTTCGATGAGCTCTTCGCTAGAGCCAACGCCCAACTGGCAGCCGAAGCCGATATTCCGCCTACATCAGGTCCCTCGTCCTCTTCCTAGCCTTCCTTCTCAAAGCCAGGCTTGGAACGACAGTTCCACTTTAACAGTGAAGTTATTGGCCTGATTTCTCCTGTTCTGCAAGTTGCTCCCGACGAGCACCACGTGAAGGATAATTTGAGCAAGGCAGTAACCCTCCTCACTCAGCGCAACGAGCTGCTTGCTATCGCGGACAAGGATCCTGACGTTTGGGAATTTTATGATAAGCATACCAAAGCGGAGAAGATGAAGACCTCGAACCCAATTTTGGCCGCTTTCCTGAAGGAAAAGAAGAAGGATGATAAGAAGCCTCAACAGAAGAGCGTCCAATGGAAAAGGCCTCACCCGTATCTGCCTCGGCCGTCACAGCCCTTTCGACTCGGAGGAGCGACGTGGGCTCTCGCTCCTCAGGCCGATTTCCCGTTCGCCTCCTTCCCGCAGCAATTCCGTGGGCAGCAATTCCACTATCCAGGCACTATGGCCCGACATCAGTTCGAGAAGTTGAGAGCAAAACAGATGTGCTACGAATGTGGCAAGTTCGGCCACTTTAGAAACGAATGCAGATCAGTCAAGAGCAACAAGTGAGTTTACGGCTGGTGGAATTCATGCGAAAATCGATTTCTGGTTGAGTCTAAGGCCTTCAGACCTTATAAAGTCAGTTATTTTGCACGGTTTCAACCCTTTTTGCATATCTACGCCCTCTTTGAACTTCAGTAGACTCAACTCGAATTCTGCTTATAAACACGCTGAATTTGTCGATTTAGAGATTGAATCACTACTAAGCTCAAGAGCTGTTGAAGAGGTCCGGGACGCCTCGTTGATCCGAGTGAACCCCCTCTCAGTGGCAGAAGGTAAGAAATTGCGTTTAATTCTGGACCTCTCGGTTCTGAACAAGTGTTTTCCCAGAGTGGGAATTAAGTATGAAGACGTAGCTAAAGTCCTGCCCGTGCTCCCTAGGGGAGGGTTTATGGCCTCTTTTGATCTTAAATCGGGATATCACCACGTCAAAATTCACCCATATTTCTCAAAATTTTTGGGATTCAAGTGGAGAAATAGACTTTTCAAGTTTTTGGTCCTACCTTTCGGCATGTCCCTAGCTCCCTTTATTTTTACCAAGCTCATGAGACCGCTGCTCAAAAAATGGCGGGACGAAGGGCTTTCTGTAGCTATTTACCTCGATGATGGTCTAATTTGGAGTGAGTCCGCACACCGGTGCGAAGAATCCGTCAGGATTATTCGAGCAGATCTCGAAAAAGCTGGTTTTTTGATCTCAGAAGAGAAAAGTTGTTGGATCCCGATCCAAAAAATTACATGGCTTGGCCATGTTATAGATTTGGAAAAGTTTTCGTTGGACGTTTCTTCTGAAAGAAGAGCTGAAACTAGAGAATTAGGAGAAAGGCTCCTGAAAAACCGAAGTCCATTCCTTCTGGAAAGACTAAAATGGCAAGGATCCATATCATCTATGCATCTTGTGATTCCTTTAGAGCTCAAAAGGCGGTGGAGAGCCAACATCAGTGAGATTGCAACAAAGCAGATGTGCCAGACCTCCCTAAGCTTCAGATGGAACTTGACAAAGGATGAGAGAGGTGAGATTAAAAGCTGGTTAGATTTCGAAAGTCATTTCAATGGTATCCCCTTAGATACACCCAAGGGAGGCTCCGAACAGTCCTTAAAAATATTTTCAGATGCCTCGGACGTCGGCATGGGGGCAGTTCTCTATTTTAGCCCAAGCTCCAAAGTATCATTTTCTTCTTCACTTCCCCCCTCGAAAATCGGCCTCTCTTCTACATACAGGGAAATGTTCGCCATACTTTCCGCCACTAAGGCTTTAAGCAAGTACATCGCTTTGGATGAATGTATCTGGTACTGCGATAACCAGGCAGCTGTTCAAATCTTGAAAAAAGGCAGTTCTAAACCTGATTTGCAAAACTTAGCCTTAGAAATTTGGGACCTCTGCGACAACCTAAGCGTTCGAATACAATTCGTGTGGATACCAAGAGCTCTTAATTCCGAGGCCGACTTGGCGTCCAGAATTATTGATTTGGATGATTGGTGTATATCAGACGTCATTTTCACTGAACTCAAAAGCACGTGGGGATCGTGCTCGGTGGACATGTTCGCTAGTGTAATCACAACGAAGTGCCCTACCTTTGTTTCTAGATGGGCAGCAGAAGAGGCAGCGGCGACTGACGCTTTCTCCCGAGAAGCCGAGTGGCTGTGGAGTTCCGGATTCTGCTGGTGGGTTCCACCTCCATATTTTATCGCGAAAACTCTCATATGGGCCAGGCGACATAGTTCTAAGGGAATTATAGGTTTCCCAGTGTGGCCCTCTAACTTGTTCTTCCCACTTTTGAGGCTTAATGGTTCCTGGATTCCAGAAATAATCGATATAGTGATCTTTCCTGCGGGGGCACCCATCCTACAAGGGTTTTCACCATCATTCACATTCGGTGGTCCCAATCTCAAATTTGACTTCGCATTCGCTTTCCTAAGCTTTCAAACCCCCTCCGGGCTTTAATCGTTCCGATCCCATTCGAGAGTCGAAATTCAAAGCGAAGGTTTCGCCGTAGTTTATCGGAGGAGAAAGTGAAGTTTTGAATTTCGATCCTCTCGATCTGGTCGAGTCTGAGGCGACTCGGTGCAACGGTGTCGTCCACGCAGGTCAGCGTGGATATCCTGCGGTAATGCGTTGCGCCGAGGATTCGCCATCACGGGTCAGCTGGGATGGCGGAGCCCGTTGAGGGGCGGAGCCGATACGGTAGCGGGGCTAGAACGTTAGGGTCCAGGTGACTCGTGGGGGCGGGGCCTAGTAACCCCATTCCGGCTTTTCTCGTCTTAGTGACCCCCACCCACCCGCCCATTCATAAGGGTTAGATCAGTGCTGGACAGTCGATCGATCCAGTTGGGATCATCAACCATCCTAGAACAAAGAAAATATTCACAAGAGCTTGAGTTGACACTTCCTTTGCAGATCCTTGCTCTGAGGGAAAGCAGGCATTGGCGAACGCTACAGCTTCAATTGCGTCGGCGGCAGGGCTGCAAGGTGTGTCGAGTGTCATTCAGACATGCATCGAAGCCTCTATCGCTCCCGGTACACTCAGCATATACCGGCGTGTGAAACGTCAGTTCCTTGAATTCATCCCTAAATTTGATGTTCCTGCTTCGGAAATCTCCAAGTTACGCAATATCTTTGTAGCCCACTTGATACACTTAGGAAAAATAAGATCGCTAGGATATCATATCGCAGCTCTCTCTCATTTTTTCGGGCCGCTTCCTGAGGATGACGGAGACATTCTAAAAGCGCTAGTCAGGGCTGCAGATAGAAATAGACCGCCTCCAGTTCACCGCACCAAGGCTACCAAGGCGGACCTGGATAGAATAGTCACCTCCGCTCTACAGTCTCGCTCCAAAGGGGTTACTAAGAGCGCCACCATGATTTTGTTCGCCTTCTACGGGTTGCTGCGCGTTGGCGAGCTAGCGCGTATACAATTCCAGCATCTTTCATACAAAGGGGACGGGATTTGGTGGCTTACCATTCCTAAATCCAAAACCGACCAAACAGGCAAGGGTGCTATTGTCGCTCTCAAGTGGGGTCTTCGGGAAACCAACCTATGGCAAGCTTTTTGCGTCCTAAAAAGACCACTTTCACCCAGCGCGTATCTTTTCAGCTCTAAAAAGGGAGGCCCCCCTTCCAGGGATTTTCTGGCCCGCTGCATAAAAAATACGTTACAACAGGCCGGGTTGGGGTACAGGCATCTCACATCCCACTCATTCAGAGGGGGCGCAGCTACGCACGCCATTAGGGAGGGTGTAGACGCTGGGAAAGTCATGCTGTCGGGTCGCTGGCGTTCCTTTCAGGCATTTAGCTGCTATATCGACCCATCGCCTCTGTGAAATACTGCGCGGCGCATGCGCTAGCTGGGCTATTTAACGGCACTAGCATTTAGTAGGGTTTTCTCATATTTGGCATACGGCAGTTATTGAGGTCATCTAGATTTCAGGTCTTTTCGCCCATTCATTTTTGGGTCAGAGGGTCAACCCACGAACGCTCCAAGCCTCATCGTCATGCTTCGAACAATTGGCTGAACTGATCTTACTCACGTTCTGCGGCTCAGTCATGTTCTCACTCCTCTAAACTTAGAGACTAATAGACACTCGCTTATCCACTCGTACCGTTGTTGGTGATTCACTACGTTGCACGTAATGTACCTATTATGTTTCTCACTGCTAACCTCCATGGCGGCAGTCCGCCAAGTTTACCTATTAACTAATCCGTTGTACAGATTTTCCCTAAATGTAATTGTATACTTCGTGACATCTCAGGTGGCTCATTGTAAATATCATGCACATAATTTGTTCTAGATCACGTAATTCATCTATTCAAATCGCTAGCCACATCATCGTATAAGATAGAATTCAGATTAGAGCATTCGGTTATTCTAACACTCATACATTTGTTCACGAGTTACAGATGCCATTGATGTACATATGCAGTATTTTGCAAACGTTATAACAGAAGATGTAAATATTGGACGAGAATAAAGCCTCCGATCCTCTCATTCGAGAGTCGAAATTCAAAGCGAAGGCTTCGCCGTAGTTTATCGGAGGAGAAAATGTTACGGTTTGACTTAAAACTTCTCCATGTGGGTTCTTCGGGCTGCTGATAACCAACCTGAGGCTTGTTTGCTCGTATTTCAAAGTTTTCGAGTCAATTCGTTCAAAGCTTACCATCGGGGGACTCTTATATTTAGACCAAAACGCGACTTCCGACGACTTCCGGAACGCTACGGTGGATGTGGCTCAAAATCTTTTTTAGGGGTTATTTGGAGTGGTCAACACGAATAATTTGACAAGGGAAGTATACAAAGCGTAGGTCAGATCTGCAGAAACAAATGGTATTGCTGTGGAAGGATGAAGAGTAGCCGCCCCAGATGCGATCTACGCGCCAGCCGTTTTGATGATCTACGAAATCAACGAGGCACGTCGACGCCGCCCGCCACCTGATTCTCTTCCTCGACCAAGGCCTACGTGGCCGCACACTTCTACTGCCTGCGTGGCAATTTTTAAATTTGAATTATTTTTGTTAAATTGATCATTGTGTGTTTCTGGTTGTCAAATCACAGGTTTTTACTTTCCAATACTTACATTGCTAGTATCTCTTGGGCGTCTATAGTAAATTTTGCACACTACCCCGTCCCGAAACTATGGTCTGAGAAAAAATAGGCTCAAAACGGTAGTTTATTGGGCTTTTTTACCGAAGGTGGAATTAAAACTTTTGCTCATACTGCTCCCAGGAAGGTAATTTGGGGCGCTGAACACGATTATCAAATACGTTTTCGCTGTTTCGGGCTTTTTAAGTAGGTCACATGAGGTGGAACGCCATTTTTGTACTGCAACCAATGGTTTCGAGCCTATAACTTCCTTTCAAATATTGGATTAGGCTGGACCTGATGAAGAATAAGGTAAATATCGGGTGGAATTGTGTATTCTTGGTGTAATGTTCGGAATGCGAAGTGAAACTCGAGAAAGCCTGATACGAAAAAATTGAATAAGGTGTCAGAATTCAATCTACGTGTGTGCACGGATAGACTGAAGAATATGAAAGTCGTGATGGAACAAAAGTCGGTAGATTACTCCGCTGTTACTTTCTATTGCTCGAGGAGTTTGTGCCTAAATTTCTACTCCCTTCAGTTTTCGTTTAAAATATGACTTGCGGAAGGAGAAAAAAGCAAAGACTGCGGCCGAAAAGAATCTGGCAGCTGCTCGCGCAACACTGGCGGGAGGATGTCAAACTGACCCGTCACAGGTATGTGTGCTGATTCGGGTTCTGTTTAGATCGGCCCTCGGATTTTGGTATGTGAGCGTACCGAAATCCAATCAGATGAAAGCATTCCCTCTGCGTATTTTGAAACATAGAAATAAAAATTAAGAGAGAAGTACTGAACGGCTAAATTAGAACCTGGATATGTCGAAAAAAAAAAGATGCAGGGAGAACAGATCGACTTCCCACAATGCTCTCTTCAGCGCTCTATCTCAATCTTGGAGCTAAGGTTGTGTCGGGACGTTTCGTACGACTCTCTTCATAAAGGTTCGCCAAAGCCACGTCAGCGCTGGTCCCGCAGCGATATCTTGAAGGACGCGGTTTCTAGAAAGTCGCGCGCGGCGCCTTCGCGACGTCGCGCAAATCGACTCGGCGCCCCCCCGCCCCCGCCCAGTCTCGTCTACTGCCTGCCTCCGCGAGTGGACGTCTGCCTGTCGACTCATGTTGGGCCTTGAGCCCAAGCGCAGTGGCGTTCTGCCTGCGCCCGACGACAATACAACGAGCCGCCAGCAGCAACTCCAGCCACGACTCGACGTCTGATGTCAACATGGAATATCTACTCGGCGCCAGTCATACAGGTAAACCTGGAGCCCTCTGCCTGGCCTCTGTGCGGACGTAGACACACGTCTCCCCGCGCATGCCCACGGAACGCTCTGAGGGTTGTTGTGGCCAGTGGCTATATTCATGATTCTAAGGGATCTTCCCGGAAAGGTTTTCAGAACCAACTGATGTATGCGACGGGATAGCTTTAGGTCCGCCCGGGAAGCTCTCGTAGTTGCAAAATTACGGTTACCGCTTTATGGCTAGGAACCTTCCCGTGAGGTGACCGGAACCTTCCTGTTTACCTGCCGGGTACGACGAGTGGACTCTGAATTTTCCCGGAAGGCTTCTGAGGCTTCATGTATACGGCCACTGGGTGCGTAGGCAAATCAGCAGTCAGTCCACACACGTTGTAGGGTCAGTATCAAACTTGTCATACTCATGACATGTCATTGACCGATGATCACTGTTATTGATTTTCGTGCCTAATGCACAAAGTGTGGCAAGGAGTGGCGATTGAGTAAAGTATGATTCTCTAGGTTGGGAAATTTTACCAGATATCGATTATTACCAACGAACAATATCTAGTTTTCGTCTGTACAAAATACGGCTATGAGTTTGAGAATTTAACTCCTCAGGCGATTTTCGTCCCCGAGCCGCCTAACAGTTTGGCTCGTGTTGTCAATCTGCGTGTCGTGCCAATCTGTGTGACAACCAGTATAGGTTAAGCTAGATGGATGCGAAGCTGCAATCCATGTATGATTGACCACCAAAGCGTATTTTTGGTCATTTCACAACATTCGCTAAGTTTTTCATTACTTGAGAGTCCGTGAAACATTAGGTTTCCGATTGAGGAGCGGAGGGGTACCATCTTCTGATATTTCGGCACCCCGCCGTTCCTCTACTGGTATCCTGATGTTCTATTTTGTGTTGTGGATATCCAAAATTAATACGATTTTTTCAGAAGTCCACGTTGTTATTACCAAGACGTCAGTTCTCAAACGAGAACTTCTTTCGAGCATATGGGTTTCTCTCCAATTAAATGAATAACGTAACTTACTCGAGAATTTGGGTGTGCCTGTCACCAAGGTTGAAGAAACTCTGAATAATTTTATATCTCGCTTGGAGGACCTTGTCAGAAAGCAACTTGTCCGGCTCATAGATAATTTGTGAATATAGCTGGTCTCTTAGTTGTATTTGTGGTTTTCTTTTAAATCCATACATGTTGTCGTGTCGGGGCCAGCGTCTACTTGGGAAGTTTTCCAACTGGTATTTTAGTATTTACAGCTGTCAACCCCGGCTCATACATTCATTCATATTCTACTTGCCTTGTTTCCCGGCATTTCCAACTGTGTTTATAATGTACTTTACATTCACATTCATTGTGTTTACAATTGTTCTGCAAGTACCTTTTCGTACTTCCGTACTATTTTGTTTCGCTTGTATTCGAAAAAAAAAACGTGGCGAAGTATGTCTGTCATTGTCATTTCTGTCATTGTGCAGTGTTGAATGATTCTCCTAATAAAGTGTAATTCAGAAAGTTTGCCCATGGACCGTAAAGAAGCTTGTTCTCGAACCTGCGCTGAAATTTCCCCTTTCGCTTTCACAAATGAGTTCTAATTTGAATTCTGATTTTAACCGAAATCATGGCTGAAAAAATTGGATTAGGCCGATTTGTAAATTAGGCAAAAACATTATGCCGTTTCTCTTCTTTTTGTGAAGTGAACTCTATATGAAAAACAACGAGTCCAGTCTAATATGTAACTGTGGACGCAAGAGGTGGAAGTCTCGAATTTTGTCTCTGAGCTCAGACTGTGCTTTCAAATGTGATTTTAACGCGCATGTAACCTATCTAGGCTGTGGAATGTTGTATGCAATTAGGCTATTGACTGGTATGTCACAAGAGATATTGCGTGTAACTTGCTTTTTGCACACGCTACGCGCAATATAGGGGCAAGATACGCGTGTCTTTAATAAAAAATTATGCCAAGTTACACGCGACATCGTTTTAGGTAACTACATGCGAATTTGAAGCTATCACGCAACCAGCGCTAGAGTCACATGTAACTAGTTCAAACTTTTCTAAGCAGAAGGATTGACTCCCTAGTAGATAATTTACAGGATCCATGTCATCCATTCAGGAATCCACGACGCTGTTTGGTGGACCGGATAATTTTGTGCTCACAAGCTGGGTGCCGCATTGGATGACATGAGCGATGGATTTCTCTGGTTGCACTTTCTTGTGAAAAATAGTTTTTGTGAACCCGTCCCTTGAAATGCTCCTTTCTCCGTAGTTCCCTGGTTTTCTCTGGACCCTAAATAACACTGTTTTGCATAACATAATCTCTTAATTTTGAACGACCCAATTATTTACCAGTCACAACAACCGTTAACTTGCTCATCTCACCAGGGCAACTTGTCCAGACCATAGAAATATTACACAATCGAGGTTATAATGCGTTTTTTGTCGTTTTTCGTAGTCTAAGTGACCTATAGTGTCTAACCCATTGTTTATGGTAGAAAACTCGAGGACGAAAGTCATCACAAACAGTGCATTTGGGAATCGCTCTGTGACCATCACTGAACTATGAAACAGGTAAGGATCAGGCTCTTGTACAGGTTTTCTGGTCAGAGTATGTACCGCAAAGTGCACTATCTTCCGCAAATCCAACTTGAAATTCGGGCAACTCCATAGTGAACTTATGGGTAGTACAAGGGGGCCTCTATAGGATCAGCCTTCTGTCAAACAAGAAGTGCATAATTAGGTGTCTATAAAAGACCAGAGAGGATCTTCATGTGAGTTCAAGTTTCTTCCCGTCTATCCGAGCTTTTTTTCAGTTATCGTCTCGGAAAAATTCGACAGGTATAGCCTTGAATGAGTGAAGTAGGTCATTCGATTATGAACCGTTTTCGCATGGAGTTCACGTTACCGATTTAGTCTGGTGAATAGGCGCGGCTGCGACGGTAGATGGCCGCACGCGATTGAAATCCTGTTAGCCGGTGATGCCGCCAACAGCGCATGGCCAGCCGCCTCTCCATGCGCCTGACTAAATATTAAACGAAAACCATACATCGTTCAGCGTTGACGACCTTAGCCAAATCTTTTTATGGAGAACGATGTATGCACAGAAAGTTCCTAAACAGAGTAGCCCGATTCGTTTCTCTCACTGGGATTTCTTTCACCCATATCCAGGGTCATGCAGACCGTTGTCCAGGACCTTGACAAAGCTACTCCCCACCTAAAGAACAGAATCTTTGGAAAATGTCCGAGACTTTCGCGTCTCCCCTAGTTTCTGAAAAAATTTCATCAGTTTTTGCTGTCAAAATTTTCAAAAAAAGTATTTTTCCATCCTTAATTTTTGAAAAAAAAGATTACTGCTCTCCCTACCCGAATGATTAGCCTCAGGGAGTGTAGTTTTGACTTGCACTTCGCAACAGAGCAGCAACATCTGTATTGAGTATTGAAGGAAGTAATTAAAATTGTGAAACAGATCGCCTCACATGATACAATATCAAAAATCGACGCATTTTGGAGTTTCTGTAGGAACAATGGCTGAAAGCACTGTCAAATAGCAGAAATCGGCAGAAGTATTCATTTCGACGGATAAGAAACCTACTACTAGGTTTGCATCGAGACCTCCGGACGGTTGGAACCCTTTTGTGGATGTGTAAACCTTCATGGGTTCAAAAAAGTTCGATTCCCAACAAGTATTGTTCAATCAGTGGCCATACTCATGAAACTACGGGAGCCTCCCGGGAGGGTCCAGAGTCCACCAGCCGCATATAATCGCTGATTCTAAAAACCTTTCCGGGAGGCTTCCGTGGTTTCATGAATACGGCCACAGAAGGGTTGCGAGCGCGGGTGGGAGAGGGGGTATTACAATACGTGAGACAACCGCGTCCGACCACCTCCTTCCAAGACCGGTTTTTCTCACAGGAAGATGAACGCGACTGGAAACACTACCGGTTTTCGAAGTTTTGGCTCAAAGTTTCCACTTCCTCTCAAAGAAAAAACTCTGAATTTCGAAAACCCTCTCGTTCCCCCCCCCCCCGTTTGAAAATGCTCATACCCCGATGTTTTATGATCGAATGGTCTCGACGTTGTGGGCATACTCAGAAAAATGAAAACAAGTTACTTGTAGCATAAAAGGCCGAAAACAAGTTACTTGTAACATATCTGAGCCAATGTAAATTACTTGCAACTTATCTTAGGTTATTTAAGTTACTTGTAACATATCGGCCGGATAGTGCGTGCGGTGCGCCTCCGATATGTACAAGAACGTAAGTTAAGTGCGCCAGAATGGGGCTACCGTATTCTTACTCGAGTTGGCTCTAAGTTTTTCTAAGTTTAGACTCCACTTTCGCTACATCTTGACAACCGGTGGTGCTGTTTTCCTACATTCTAGTCCAGGCAGATCCGCAACTGTTGACCTCTGCAGAAGGGCGGTGTGTGAATGAAGACACACCGCTCTCCACTTCTTTAATATTCTACCCTTTATCTATTGGGTATCATCAATTTTGTTTACGAGAGCCGAATGAGGGCTGTGTAATATCATTCCTGAGATTACGGTAGACCCGTTCTGACGCACTTAACTTACGTTCTTGTCCGATATGTACGTGCATCTTAGATGAACCGAGATAAGTCGCAAGTAACCTACATCGGCTCAGATATGTTACAAGTTACTCGTTTCCGGTTTCTGAGAGAACACTGTGTGCAGTGCGCCTCCGATATGTCACATGTAACTTGAATGGCAAAATATAAGTCACAAGTTAGTAAAATCGGTCGAGAAGATATTTCTAAGGGGATATGCGACGCACTCGAGTCAGCCTTACGACTGGCGTCGCTGTTGGTTGAATTACCCAAGTTTGAGGTAACTGACCCCACATCAGCAAGGAAGGCCCCGCACAAAATTTTTTTGCGCAGTGTGTGGCCTGCGACGCGCCCTCTGCGTCGCGTGTCGTCTGCGTCACGTGATGGTCACCTATAGTGAAAATTCAAATGTAAGTTACACGTAACATAAGTGTAACTAATATAAATTTAAGTTACATGTAATATAAATGTGTTACATGTATTGTAAATGTATGTTACATGTAATAAAAATGTGAGTTACTTGAGACGTTCAAGTAACTTATATTTATAAGACAAGTAACTTGTTTTCATTTTTCTGAGTAGTCGAGTGTATGAATAATCCGTGTTCACAAGTTCTTAAACTCCTTGGAGATTTTTAGAAAAAACATTTTCATAGCATTGTAGAGAGAAAAGAGCTGTCCAAAAGACAGTTCTCAGGACGCGCGAAAAATTCTCCTAATTTGGCTTTAAAGTTTCTTCTGGGAAGTGATCTTAGTGCTAATTAGAAATCTGAGATCTTTTTGTCGATTTTGTTCAGAATATTTGACTAATTATGTTCCAATGTCTCTCTCTCACTGGGGTAAAATTTTGCTGGCCGAACGAGACCTCTGGCGATCTACAGAATGCCAAGATGATGTTGCCCAAACCCTCTTCATAGGAGTAATTTGGACTGCATGTCAGTAATCTTTGGTCCATTTATCCATTTTATTAAGATTGCTGAATTTTTCGGCGGGTAAACGGCAGTTTAGTCGAAGTGTAAGATTCGGCTTAAAATCCCAACAGAGAAAGTTTGAGATAAATCCGGGACTTTGAGATAAATCCGGGACGATCAAATTGCCGTATGCCCATTTGGGACGTCGAACACAAATTTGAGGTTTATCTGTCGATTTTCGAGACATTAAGGTCGAACACGCCAGTTAAAATGCGTTATGCTTATCGTAACACACAAAACGACTGGAAATAGCGGCAAACGGATCCCGGATACGTGTTCAGCGCCTCGAAAATTTGCAGCTAAAAGTTTTGAGTCGAGTCCGCTGAAACTTTTCTTACACCTTGCAATACTTTCCGATGGGTTCTCTTAACTTCTCGTGAATGAGAACATCTTTTTTTGAAATCCCGGAGTCATCCGGGAACTTTCGTGCAAGAATTTTTTTATGTGCTGTCACTCACCTATAACAATGAGAACATTGGTTTCCAAATCGTCGTGGCATGGGTATAATAGTCGGTAGTTAGACCTCATCTTCCTTGTGTATTCCAGTTTTGAAACAGATTCTGATGGGTACCCTGTTCAGGAAATGCGTGGTGCTCTCATCACACTTCTGTGTTTATTGCTAGTGTGTTGCATCGTCTACTCCAACCCAACAGCTGCAGTCGTTCAATCGGATGGGCAACCATCACAATCGACGGATCAGCAGTATGTTATAACTTTCTTGAATTAAGTCGAGACGTACCGGAGAAAATTTCTTCCAGGTTAATCGGAAGAGTGAAACGTCAATGGTGGGGTGGAGGATGTTGCTGTTGTGGTGGTGGTTGGGGAGGTGGATGGGGTGGAGGCTGGGGTTGGGGTTTAGGATACACATTGAGCTCATTTCTCTGGGGGTAAAAAGCGCAACCCACTCTGTTAGAATGTTTTCACTACTATCTGTATGCTCATGTGTGAATATTATTATCTCTAGTTGTAGTGCTTGTGAGGCAGTGTTTGTACTTTCCACCTGATTATGACAGAGGTTCTGTTAAACATACATATTCAGATTGTTTTTACCGATGTAGTGGTAAAAAATAAATCTTTCAAGGCCACCATTGCGAAGACACAACACTAGTCATGTGCACTGGGTTATGAAACACTGTGCAATACAGTGCCAGGAAAGGGTCGCGAAGATCACGTTCTCTTGTTTCTGTTTTGACTTGGAGATAACGGAGCATATTTCGCAACGTTTTGCACTTTCTACTGTGATGTGATGTGACAAGCCAATCGTAGTCGTCTTGCTGCGTCATAGGCGACACGAGTGACGGAGACTGTCAGACTCCGGCGCTCGACCTGCAGGTCGCCTCCATGTGACAACCCCGATTTCATGAGTAATGGGACTTTGCGTTCCCCATTGGAGGTTGGCGCGAACCCGGTGCACCTCTGCTATAGCGTATGGCACCGAGTTTGCGCCAACCTCAATAGTGAACGCAAAGTCTCATTAGGATTCATGCCGACCTTATGTTTCCTGTGCTATATCATAATTAAAGTACATCTCTACGTTTACGACGCTCTTGCTAGAATGAACTCTGTCGAATCAGATTTCTAGTGGGAGAATAAGCCTCCGCGTTTGTTATCACATCGAATAATGGGTTTGGCATCTCGTTGATGAGAGTCTTCACGGTCTGAGGATCGATATCACTACAGGTAAGCTCTGGTACATCCCTAGTGACCTGTTGATTTCGATTATCACCAGCAGCGGAGCGGTGAGCCTCGCTGAAATATAACTAGTGACAAGGAGGTTTCGACAAAAAAGCCACCGCTCCGCGCTGTGATAAACGAAAACATGAGTTCACTTGGAATGAAACAAAGTCTACCTACGACGGCTAGCTGAAGCTTGAGAATCGACAGGTTAAGCCGGAAATCGGCCTAGAAGAGGCGAAACAGAGTCACTTCGAGAGGTTCTTCATGGAATTGAGGTTTAGTCTGCAAATGGGCTACTCCACAAGTAGCGCATCGTTCTGCGCTTCGATCTGCTCAAATAAGCATTAATGCTTTTTAGTTGAAAAAGGTAGCGAAGACCGCAGGATATGTGTGACCAACATGTCCTGAATTACATAGCAAACCATTCGTCAGCTGACGGTAGCCCATTCAAGGCGTCTATTGCACATATGTGGATGCTCCCAGGACTAATAGAGAATCACCTTTCATTTTATGCGGCTGTAGTAGACTGGATCTCATCTTACGTTGGACTTCTCCAGTAGCGCTTCCGAACAATCGAATCATACACTCGAGTTTCTTCTCGTCTAAGAAAGTTATCTGATCAGTAGAGCACTGTCAAGCCATTGCTACCACATGCCATTTGGCCGCGATGCTTGCTTGATCAAACTGAAACCAGGCATTTTTTTTAGGGGGGGGGTAGTGACGTTTAAGCCTTCGCTCTTAACTTCTCGCTTTGCGCTCCTTCTGGTTGTCCTTCAGAATGTCATAAGGAACATTGTAAGCTGAAGATCAGCCAGTATCTGAGAAGTTATGGAAATAATTTTCATGGAAAATCGTGCCAAATCTGATATTTGACAGTGTTCGCCGAGTTCACGCCAACGCGCCATAAGAACCCAGAATATCGGTGCGATCCAATCGAACTGTTGGGCCATATGGGGTGAGGAGGGAGCCGTTACCGAATCCGATTACCCATCGAGTTCTCACTTAATCGATATAGTTGTGCTCTGGACGAAAATTCTGAATATCGAATAGATTCGAATGACACCTTTTTCACCGTCCGATTTTTGAATACACTGTTGTTGCAATACGCCACGAAGCTTATGGGTGGTTTCAATCGTTGTCCTTCAAAGAGTTTTCATTTTTCATCTTTACACATCCTAAATAATTCAGCTCTGCCAGGTAGTCACTAACCGGTTCAGCTAATGGTATCGACATAGCAATTATTATTCAATACTGTCTTTAATAACCGCTGTGAACATTTTTCAGTTGGAAAAAAAGTCGGAAAAAGTATTTGCAGAATTGGCCAACTTCCTATCCCAATAATTTCCACCAGCCCACCATCCGAGGATTAGCGGACCGATTTACACGAGTTCTCGACTGGTTCATACGTCTAAAAATGGCTGCGTTTATGCTACAACTTTGTATCAACCGGTTTGTAATCTTGGAACTTGCAGGAATCGGTATGCCTCTGAAGGTTTTTTTTTGCAATTTTGGCAGTTCTAAGGGGTCAAGAATTTCATGATAAAAGAACTATTGGAGGTCGTACGAACAACTTAGAACTTGAGCGTGCTCCTCTCATTCCCCAGTCAACATAATATTAGTTACGATTCATTAGGTACAATTACACATTAAATAAGGTGGAACTAGTCAAAACAGTCATTTGTTGCGATTTCATTGTTTTTTTTTGAGGTCTGATTTTCGAATAGCACTGGAATGGTGCAATTTTAGAAAGTTCGATAGTGAATATGTATACGAATGGCAATTATTCGAACATATCGATTCGAATCTATTCGAATGTCACAAATATAGTACATGAGTGAACCTTCAAGGCTTTTGGCCGCCGCTGAATTCAAGAACGATTCCATGCTGCAAAGTTTGCACCATATTTAGAGACGGGTATCATGAAGAGAACACGCGCAAGCTGCCACTTGGGAGCGGGCAGTCTCGTCAAACTTGAAAAATGGGTTTCCAGCAGTTTTTCCAGATTTTGCGTGATTGCCCGTAACTCATACTCAGATTCAGCAAAGAACACCGAAATCCGAACTCTGGTCAGACCTTGCTTTAACAAAGAGTACGAAGGCTTTCGCAATATAATTTTCAGGAAGTCCAGCTTTCAGGCAAACTTTTTCTTGGAAGTTAATGACAGATGAAAAGTTGAGGTGGTTATATCTGTTAACAGTAAAACAGATAAGGCTCCTAAGTGTGGCATGTGTCTCTAAGCGATTATGTAAATTTCTACATAAGGCTAAGCGATAAGTGGCTTTAAGTGCCTGTAACCACTTATCCATAAGGTTCCGGCAAGACAAGAAATGTGCGTTGTGAGCTTGGAATCCCTAATTGAACGTTGCGATTGAACATTGACATCTGCTGGCGCTATAAATATTGGGAGCAGACTGTGTAATCTTAAATCAATGCAAATCTTCTTTTTCAGGTTTATTTTATATTCTCTCTGTCCTTTGTCATAGTAAATACTCTTGGGGTTCGTCCCTCAACTCATCCTTATAGGCACTGTTCGCGATAAGAATCGCTTTTCTGCTTCTTTGCCTATCTTGAAAACGGTCCCATTCTGATTCCAATGATGCTTCTGGAATCGTACAAGACCTTCTGGGAATGGAGTTATGGTCCCTCAAAAATTGAGCTAAGGAAAATGATGGACGAGTTGTCCGAGGCTTGTAACTTCCGTCATTTGCAGCCAATGTATGCGAGCTGACCTGAGTAAGGAGAGAAGTTGAGAATGAAGAGAAGAACGGGGCTTTTGATTGAAAACCATAGCTAAACTCACGTTTTCAAGTGTTCCTTTGTTCACGTCGAGGGGCGGGAAGAGGCGGGGCTTGCCCACAATGGCGGGGTTTGCCCACTTTTCTAAGCCGTTTTGTGGCTCCTGGGTAGCTTTTCGTCCCGTTTTTTCGACGCTGTTCTGCTTCTGAGAGCCACGAGAAGCGTTTCTCATAATAAACTCGAGGATGAAGTTTATCGCGAACAGTGCCTTTAACGTCTAGTTAGGCAATAGGTATTTTATCGGAGGATCTGATATCCATCGTATCTCCATGCAAATATTCATAGCGTTGAATAGAAGATTGCCTCGAAGAATCCTGCCTCACACTTTCTGATTTGCGCAAGCCAACTTGACGCTTTCCGCCGCACAATGTTTGAAATCCTTAGGAGGATTTTCATCTCAAATGCTCGAATAAAAACTTTGATATACTTTCGATTAAAGGGGCTCTCGAAGCATAGTCTCAACTACATACCTGAAACAAAACTCAGGAACATGCGCACAAGCTTCAGCTCAGCACTCGAGCACTGCCCTAGAAGATCGCATCTGGTCAATCGATCTAAACTGGGTGAGCCCCATCTGGAAGATTTGTAAGCTGTTGGCCGTGACTCTTGGGGAATACGGCCTGTAAGTAAATAACTGCGGTATTTACAGCGTGATCGGGCCGTCAAAATATCGATGACTGGCCGTGTCGCTGGCCTTAGGAGGGCTCACTGCGGTGACGACATTTTTAGCACTGGTGGGGTACGATTTCCGACGCGCACGATGAAGAAAGCGCGGATAACGGCTGAAAATTCGTACGACAGCTACATTTCCGTGGCACAGTGGCGAAGTGATAGGCCGAAGTAGCTTGAAGAAGTACTTTTAATCTGCGGGTTCCGCGCGTTTCCTAGAATAACCTGTCGCCTAGGTCCCGATTTGGCGGACAATCTTGAAAGGAAATCCTGCCAGGACCCTGCCTCCGAGTCTGCAGAGGACCAACCGGCCCTATGGGCGGCTCCCTCGCTGCAGGCCGTGGTAAAGGATAGTACAGTGCGTTTCATAACCATACGACCACCCTCCCCCATTTTGGCATTCTATCATTCACTCGGTTCTCCCGGAAAGGGCAATTTCATCCTATGTCCTCGTCAAGAATGTTCAATGTTGTAGCCGGCGATGGAAACCGATTTGAGCCGGAAACCCGTTCGCTATCCACATTTGCAACTCAAATACGGGATGATTTCACCTTCATCCTATGTATCCCATGGAAATAATAAGAAACGCTGATTCCTTGTTGAGGCTCCGAAGCCGTACAATCATAACCGCACATTTTGACGCAAACTCAGAATACACTAGGTGCCAATTAGCAGCATGAAAATAGCTGAAGCACATCTTCCAAGTATCCTGTTCAAGCCCCTTTCACCCATTCTCTCTCTGCTCTTATCATCTGCACCATTTTCCGAGCACATTTTCAGACTCTGTGCTCGCGAATCTAGGTGGAACAATGAGAATTCTTGGATTCCTTGTCTTCGCAATGGTGAGTCCCATCGAAACCGAAATATGAGCCCCATTTTCACAGTGAAGTGTTTGTGATTTTGCAGATCCTGTGCTACATCGATGCAGAGAGTTCTTCTGCGTGAGCTTATGTCCGGTTACATTTGTTTCGCTTAGCAGCGTCAAAGTACATATAATCTATCAACGAAGCAGTTACAAAGAGGCTAGAAATCAGGCGGCGGCTTGAGTCCAAAATGCAACACGATGGCAATCATTCGAACAAGAGCGCCTTGGTGCATGGAGATGAATGCATGTTCTATAGCTGCGCTCTTGACGAAAAGGCCGAATGTCGAAAATATTCAGGTTACCCCTGTTGTTGATGTCTGAATTTTAATCAGACTCAATGACCCCAGTTTTTGAGGTTCGATTATGAGGTCCGGTCCGAAATATAGATCCGCATAAATTTGAGGGTCCGAAGTATGGATTCGTGTAAATTTGATTCAAATATAAACAAACAATTGTTTTCAAAAATCTTGAATCAACAAGCTGAAAACAGCCCAGGTGAGCGGTCAGTGTAATCACGTAGAAAAACCCAAAGGCTCCAACTCTCAAAAATCAGCTCCTAAAAAAACTAGCCGAGGGTGCTATTTTGTACGCTAAGCATGATGATGTACTTCGTTTCCGGATTTCTGAAGGACAACTGCACGTTTTGGAAGGTCTCTTCTTTGTACGAGCAGCTCGGTGCGGGACACTAGGCAGTTAAACTAGAGAGGCCCGAGAGATACTAACAATATCTTTCCACAGGGCGTTTAAAGCTCTAGACACCTCCCTTGTGAGCGAGTAATGTATTACATGCATATCGACAGGAACGGCCACGGACGGCGCAGGCGTGCTCAGTCTGACCACAAAGGCAATTTTCACGCGATTCGCATGATTCAGATGCTTATCGACAGGGCTGGCTACAGCCGGCCGACTATGACGGGGGCCCAATGGAATGAATGGATAATCTATCAAAAAGGGGTCTTCCAAGCAAAAGAGGTTTGGTTGGCGTCAGAAACGTTCCAACAAAAAGGGAACAATAGGTAAGTTGAATGAGGAGAGTCTACAAAAAGTGAACAATATTCTATCAAAAAGGGGTCTTCCAAGCAAAAGAGGTTTGGTTGGCGTCAGAAACGTTCCAACAAAAAGGGAACAATAGGTAAGTAGAATGAGGAGAGTCTACAAAAAGTGAACAATATTTTCTGAGACTGATTTTCCTGGCCGATACTTCTTAACAGCAAAAACAAACCGTTGTGGTATTTCACGAGGAAGAGTTCAGTGGTTTCCAAGTATGGACTTCAATTTTGACGAGGTTATAAGAAAATACTCTCATTAGATGCTGCACTTTGGTTTCGCTTCTCGTAGCAACTGGAGCTAACCGTCCGTCTATGATTTTGGCATCATCTTCTATTCTGATGGTAAGTGTTCGGTTTACATGCACTTTCATTCAAACGGTTCTCGCGTAATCAAGACCATTTTTGGAACCACAGAGGGCTTCCGTGTAGAACACCGCAACGGTTTGTTTTTACTGTTAAGAAGTATCGGCCAGGAAAATCAGTCTCAGAAAATATTGTTCACTTTTTGTAGACTCTCCTCATTCTACTTACCTATTGTTCCTTTTTGTTGGAACGTTTCTGACGCCAACCAAACCTCTTTGCTTGGAAGACCCTTTTGATAGAATATTGTTCACTTTTTGTAGACTCTCCTCATTCAACTTACCTATTGTTCCTTTTTGTTGGAACGTTTCTGACGCCAACCAAACCTCTTTTGCTTGGAAGACCCCTTTTGATAGAATTGTTCACTTTTTATTGATATTACAGTAATATCCTGAAAAAATCTTCAATAGTTTTCGAATAGCATGGATTGCTATAATAATCAGTAAGCAACAAACTTGTTGCGCACGCTAAAAATGAAAGCGCTACTCACTATCCACGACGTCCTGATGATGTCAGAAAATGCCCTATGCACTTGGCACCACCTTGGCACGCCGTCCTGATGACGTCACCAGATGCTTTATGCACTTGGCACGACGTTCTGATGACGTCATCAGATGCCCTGTGTACTTTACATGACATCCTGATGACGTCATCAGATGCCCTATGTACTTTACATGACACCTGATGACGTCATCAGATGCCCTATGTACTTTACATGACACCCTGATGACGTCATCAGATGCCCTCTGTACTTTACATGACACCTGATGACGTCATCAGATGCCTATGTACTTTACATGACACCCTGATGACGTCATCAGATGCCCTATGTACTTTACATGACATCCTGATGACGTCATCAGATGCCCTATGTACTTTACATGACACCCTGATGACGTCATCAGATGCCCTATGTACTTTACATGACACCTGATGACGTCATCAGATGCCCTATGTACTTTACATGACACCCTGATGACGTCATCAGATGCCCTATGTACTTTACATGACACCCTGATGACGTCATCAGGATGCCTATGTACTTTACATGACACCCTTATGACGTCATCAGATGCCCTATGTACTTTACATGACACCTGATGACGTCATCAGATGCCCTATGTACTTTACATGACACCTGATGACGTCATCAGATGCCCTATGTACTTTACATGACACCTGATGACGTCATCAGATGCTCTATGTACTTTACATGACACCCTGATGACGTCATCAGATGCCCTATGTACTTTACATGACACCCTGATGACGTCATCAGATGCCCTATGTACTTTACATGACATCCTGATGACGTCATCAGATGCCCTATGTACTTTACATGACACCCTGATGACGTCATCAGATGCCTATGTACTTTACATGACACCCTGATGACGTCATCAGATGCCCTATGTACTTTACATGACACCTGATGACGTCATCAGATGCCCTATGTACTTTACATGACACCCTGATGACGTCATCAGATGCCCTATGTACTTTACATGACACCTGATGACGTCATCAGATGCCTATGTACTTTACATGACATCCTGATGACGTCATCAGATGCCCTATGTACTTTACATGACACCCTGATGACGTCATCAGATGCCCTATGTACTTTGATGACATCTGATGACGTCATCAGATACCTATGTACATGACACCTGATGACGTCATCAGGATGCCCTATGTACTTTACATGACACCCTGATGACGTCATCAGATGCCCTATGTACTTTACATGACACCCTGATGACGTCATCAGATGCCCTATGTACTTTACATGACACCCTGATGACGTCATCAGATGCCCTATGTACTTTACATGACACCCTGATGACGTCATCAGATGCCCTATGTACTTTACATGACACCCTGATGACGTCATCAGATGCCCTATGTACTTTACATGACACCCTGATGACGTCATCAGATGCCTATGTACTTTACATGACACCTGATGACGTCATCAGATGCCCTATGTACTTTACATGACACCCTGATGACGTCATCAGATGCCCTATGTACTTTACATGACACCTGATGACGTCATCAGATGCCCTATGTACTTTACATGACACCTGATGACGTCATCAGATGCCTATGTACTTTACATGACACCCTGATGACGTCATCAGATGCCTTATGTACTTTACATGACACCCTGATGACGTCATCAGATGCCCTATGTACTTTACATGACACCTGATGACGTCATCAGATGCCTATGTACTTTACATGACACCTGATGACGTCATCAGATGCCCTATGTACTTTACATGACACCCTGATGACGTCATCAGATGCCCTATGTACTTTACATGACACCCTGATGACGTCATCAGATGCCCTATGTACTTTACATGACATCCTGATGACGTCATCAGATGCCCTATGTACTTTACATGACACCCTGATGACGTCATCAGATGCCCTATGTACCTTGCATGACATCCTGATGACGTCATCAGATGCCCTATGTACTTTACATGACACCCTGATGACGTCATCAGATGCCCTATGTAACTTTACACACCTGACGTCATCAGATGCCCTATGACACGCCTGATGATGACGTCATCAGATGCCCTATGTACTTTACATGACACCTGATGACGTCATCAGATGCCCTATGTACTTTACATGACATCCTGATGACGTCATCAGATGCCCTATGTACTTTACATGACACCCTGATGACGTCATCAGATGCCCTATGTACTTTACATGACATCCTGATGACGTCATCAGATGCCCTATGTACTTTACATGACACCTGATGACGTCATCAGATGCCCTATGTACTTTACATGACACCCTGATGACGTCATCAGATGCCCTATGTACTTTACATGCGACATCCTGATGACGTCATCAGATGCCTATGTACTTTACATGACACCCTGATGACGTCATCAGATGCCCTATGTACTTTACATGACATCCTGATGACGTCATCAGATGCCCTATGTACTTTACATGACACCCTGATGACGTCATCCGATGCCCTATGTACTTTACATGACATCCTGATGACGTCATCAGATGCCCTATGTACTTGACATGACACCTGATGACGTCATCAGATGCCTATGTACTTTACATGACACCTGATGACGTCATCAGATGCCTTATGTACTTTACATGACACCTGATGACGTCATCAGATGCCCTATGTACTTTACATGACATCCTGATGACGTCATCAGATGCCCTATGTACTTTACATGACACCCTGATGACGTCATCAGATGCCTATGTACGTCATCAGATGCCCTATGTACTTTATGACACCTGATGACGTCATCAGATGACACATGACACCTGATGACGTCATCAGATACACCCTGATGACGTCATCAGATGCCCTAACTTTACATGAGACCCTGATGACGTCATCAGATGAACATGACACCCTGATGACGTCATCAGATGCCCTATGTACTTTATGACATCCTGATGACGTCATGATGCCTATGTACTTTACATGACACCTGATGACGTCATCAGATGCCCTATGTACTTTACGCGACCTGATGACGTCTGGTGCCTTACGCGACCTGATGACGTCATCAGATGCCTATGTACTTTATGACACCTGATGACGTCATCAGATGCCCTATGTACTTTACATGACACCTGATGACGTCATCAGATGCCCTATCTTTAGCATGACATCCTGATGACGTCATCAGATGCCCTATGTACTTTACATGACATCCTGATGACGTCATCAGATGCCCTATGTACTTTACATGACACCCTGATGACGTCATCAGATGCCCTATGTACTTTACATGACATCCTGATGACGTCATCAGATGCCCTATGTACTTTACATGACACCCTGATGAGGTCATCAGATGCCTTATGTACTTTACATGCCTGATGACGTCATCAGATGCCCTATGTACTTTACATGACATCCTGATGACGTCATCAGATTGCTATGTACTTTACATGACACCTGATGACGTCATCAGATGCCCTATGTACTTTACATGACATCCTGATGACGTCATCAGATGCCCTATGTACTTTACATGACACCCTGATGACGTCATCAGATGCCCTATGTACTTTACATGACACCCTGATGACGTCATCAGATGCCCTATGTACTGATAGCCTGCGACCACTGGCAGTGGCTAGTGGCAGGAACGAGGAACGAGGAACGAGGGACGAGGGACGAGGGACGAGGGACGAGGAACAGGACACGAGGGACGCGTTACAAGAAAAAACGCGAATTTTAGCTAAGCTTCCGCCGATCTAACTTTGTTAATTTTCAATCGATTTGGCTCAAATTTTGTCAGCGGGTGTCTTCTATACACTCTCACTTATATCCAGAAGGAAATCCTTAGAAAATTTGTTTTACAGGTTTTATTAACTACTTTACCAAAATCTAAGTGATCACAAGTGCCAGGCAAAACCAAACCTCTCCAGCCGCTTCGCGGCTGGAGCGATAAGAAAAAACTTGCTAAACGCAGCAGAGGCAGGCGCTGAAGGATCTAAATTCTGCAGCACACGAGAAAGCGCCAAAGGATGTAGAGCGAGAATACGCCCGCAAAATGATTTCGAAATCTGTTGATGGGGTCGGACTAGAAAAACCGAACACATCCACCGTACACCATGTATAGCAACAATGGGGCACCTGTTATCAAAACTGTTCGAAATAATTCAAATGCTCATTTGAACAGTAGGCACCGAGAGTCGGAGAGGTTCGATTGATCTTATTTGAGGTCCGAGTTTCCGATAATGTCCGAATGATACCGCTTTAATAGCCAAATGTCGAGTAGTAACCTAATGGTGCGAATTGAAAATTTCCGATTTCGAATAGGCATTAGAATGACGATGCTTCGAAAAATTTGTTTCAAAATTATTCGAGTGGTCCAACTATAGCATATTGATCTGTGATCGACTAATTCACGTATATTCTTCTATTCGGCAACATTTGTTGGACCAGACTACGATTGTAAATGGTTGTGTGATCGGTGGCTCTGTAATATACATGTACTCTACATCACTGCAAGTTGAACTTTGTACATTTGCAGACATATTAGTAGTAGCCAGTTAGCCAGTTATCAGTTGCATACAACTGCGCACGAAACTCTCGTACTTGCATTGTACTTGAGTGAGGAACTTTTGTTGGACCAGCCTGAATGCTTTGAAAATTTCTCACTAACTTCCGAATCATTCCAAAAGTTTGTAATATTTTTTTTCAGCAGGCAAAGCTCCAACAATACAAGTGAGTTTTCATTGGTATAGATAGCGAAATCTTCTCTTTCGTGTGAGCTGACAATCAGTTACAGGTACTGCACCTGAGCGGTCGTGCTATTCGTTGCCGAAGACTAGGCGTGAAGAATGTCTGAAGAAACTTGGGTAAGCAGATACCAACAGTAATGTGGGTAGTGAAGCTGTTCGAAATAATTTCTCTGGCGATAAGCGGGCATAAATGACATTTTTGCGCGGATGATACCAATCATTTTTCTTTAGCGGAATATGCATACCCGTGCAAACCCTTTTTTTCATTAACCTTCATTGCTTGTTCATTGTTGTCATTAGCGCCTCCTATTTGATCAACCAGATTTCATAACTTTTTTCAGCAAACGAAGCTTCAAAACTGATCGCAGAAGTGAGTTCTCGCTGATATAGATAGCAAAAGCTTCTCTTTCGTGTGATCTGACAATCATTTTACAGGTAAGCTACGTGAGTGGTCGTGCTATTTGTTGCCGAAGACTAGGCGTGAAGAATGTCTGAAGAAACTTGGGTAAGCGGATACTAACAGCGTTATGTGCAGTGAAACTTATTGAAGTCAAATCTCTGGCAATATGTGGGCATAATCGCTACTTGTGTCTCTATTCGAGGAACACTCAATCATTTACGCTCAAAAAATATTTCCGTCAAAGCCTATTCTTAGTTCACCTTTGATGGTACAGTTTGACTCCAGAATCAATTTTTCGTTCTTATGCTTGACTTGGAGAAAATTTCACTTTGATCACAATGGGGTCTCCAGAATCGCTCAGAACTCTCTGCGAACGGAGTGATGGCCCTTGAAGAATTTCAAAATTAAAAAGTGAGAATTTCGCGGATGAGTTCCCTCAGGAACGTCTTTTCTCGTTATTGGCAGCCATCGTTCTGATTCAGGCCACAGTATAAGGCCAAACCGAAAATAAATAGAAGAATTTAGATTTTGAAAAAAAAATTGCGCTTTTTCCCTAGTGGGATCAAAAGCCTGTCAGTGGGCGTAACCCACTTTTCGGCAAAAAAGTTGCCTGCAAAAAAGCGTGAAGAATGATTGAAGAAACTTGGGTAAGCTGATACCAACAGTAGTGTGTGTAGTGAAACTGTTTGATGTCAAATCTCTGGCAACATGGAGGTCTCATTGACATTTCTACGTGGATTTGAAGGACTCCTAATCGTTTCTTCTCAACTGATTATTACGGTTCAGGCTCATTTTTCGTTTACCTTTATCGTTTTCATTAGCGTTTTCCTATTCAATCGAGTAAATATTGTAACTATTTTTCCAGCAAGAGGTCTTGAGTCCGGCAGTGTGTTCATCTTGGAACCAAGATATTATCTTCCTCAGCAGGCAAATAAAATTGTGCATATACAGTGTTGTTATTTGCTTAAATCATGAATTCATTGCAAAAATGTACCAACATAACGTAAGCTGCAGGTTGGTAGAATGGTAGTGAAAGTGACACCTATTAAGTAGTAGAGGAATTAAAATTCAAACACCAATTTGACAATTCATCTTTCATTTGAACACACAAAAATTTTCATTTCGATCTGTCAATTCGTTAATTGTTAACAAGCCACTTGAATTCTACGTGTCGGTGTATTTTCAACAATGGAAAAAAAAACTGAGTATCGTGCAGTGATAAAATTCTCTGTATTGGAAGGTTTATCAGCAGAAGAATTTCATACAAAAATGGTGAACGTGTTAAGAGAATCTGCTTCTTAATTTTTAACTGTACATCTATGGGTTTTAGAGTTTAAGCGTGGTCGTTGAAGCGTTGAAGATGAACCACGTGGTGGACGACCAAAAACTGCTCAAGTTTGACTAAGCGTGAAATTGCTAATACCATAGGCATCTAGGGCGAACGAGTACTCAATATTTAACGTAAAGTATTACGTATGAACAAGCTGCTTGGAAGGTTAGTGCCGCATTCTTTAAAGGCAGCATATACGCTTGTAAAAGTGGTTGAGATAACAACGTGAATAGGACCATACGGCTTACAACACTATGTGTACGCATTTTGAAGCGTCTATAACGACCCATAATGTCGCTACATTTTTTATATGACGACAGCTCGTGAATCAGATCCCAGAAAGTAGCGTATATTACAATATGGTCGGCATGGATCCTGAAGAGACTTTGCGTTCCCCATTGGAGGTTGGCGCAAACTCGGTGCACCTATGTTATAGCATGTGGCACCGAGTTTGCGCCAACCTTCAACAGTGAACGGGAAGTCTCTTCCGGATCCACGCCGACGTTATGTAGTGAATGAAATTGTGCGGGTCGTAGGACCCCGGTCATTATCGGCCAGAAAACCAGCCGTGGCTTGCTGTGGCCGCGTATGACGAAACATGAAAGTATACGAACTAAGGAGTGAAGACCTTCACAGAACAAGGGTGGTAGTGCGGTTGTCCTTTGACGCGCGCTAAGCACGCACTCTTGACCGTTATCTGGCAACGAATCAGCAGCAGCTGAGCAGCAGACTAACCACCTCTTTATCAAGGATCAGGCCTGTATTTCCAGTACAAAACGCCGGCGGCGCAAAGCTGCACAACTACTACAGATTTCGTCAAGTGGTAGGGGATGAATGCATCTGCAGTCCTATTCAAACCTTGAATTCATAACAGTTCGCTGAAGTTTCTGTAGACCAAAAAAATAGTTTGATCATTGTAATGGCAGGGCAACATGTGGAGAGTCGGAGACCGATGAAGATCATGGAACCTTCTCGTTTCTGAGGCAATATAGTGAAAAATCGTAATATCAGTCCAAATCGTGAAAAGACATCGCGTTCACTGGTAAAGATTGGCGCAAGCTCGCTGCACCTGTGTTATAGCATATAGCACCGAGTTTGCGCCAACCTTCAATAGTGGATGCGAAGTCTCTTCACGATCCATGCCGACGTTAAATTTCAGCTGCTGTTCTTCACTACATACATTATCTGTATAGGGCGTGATTAAAGGCACTGTTCGCGATAAACTTCATCCTCGAATTTTTCATGACAAACGCTTCTCGTGGCTCTCACAAGCAGAACAGCGTCAAAAAAAAAACGAGAAGAAAAGCTACCCAGGAGCCGCAAAACGGCTTAGAAAAGTGGGTAAACCCCGCCATTGTGGGCAAGCCCCGGCTCTTCCCGCCCCTCGACGTGAACAAAGGAACACTCGAAATCCTGAGTAGAGCGATTGTTTCCGATCAAAAGCCCCGTTCTTCCCATCATTCTCAACTTCTCTCTTTACTCAGGTCAGCGCGCATACATCGGCTGTAAAAGACGTAAGTTACAAGCCTCTAACAACTCGTCCACCATTTTCCCTAGCTCAATTTTTGAGGGACCATAACTCCATTCCCAGAAGGTCTTGTACGATTCCAGAAGCATCATTGGAATCAGAATGGGACCGATTTCAAGACAGGCAGAAAAACAGAAGAGCGATTTCTATCGCGAACAGTGCCTTTAAAGATTACCAAATAATGTTGAACTACACCTTCTCACTCGATCTTAGCTTACAAACAACAATATTGTAACCATTATTAATATATAGCTGTGCAACCTTTATTCGTACCTGGGGTGTGCGTAATTACGGTTTACGATTAACAATTTTACGATTTACGGTGTTTCTTGATCTCTTAATTACGGTTTACGATTTACGACATTTTGGATGCAAATCGTAATTTTTCGTTAATAAAAATACATGCAGTTGAAGTAAATCGCAAGACATCTCCAATTGACTTACTCTCATCCCGCTTTGCGTATACTGTTTTTGATAAGGAGATGCGACCAACGCACGTCTCATTAGCTGCCCCCTACGACGCAATGCAATCCCATAGCACTCTTCACGAGAACATTGTTTTCGAGTTTTTCATAAAGATCAACTGTTCTGATTCCTATAACTAGATTAACGTCAACACATTGAGCAAAGCAGTCTGATCTATCCAAAAATTGCTTCAAATAGTGCTCCTGGCTCGCATTTGAATAGATTACGTCTACTCAGAGTTCACGAAAATCAGCAAGAGGAGCGTTCGTTTCCTACCTCCAAAGTTTGAAGCTCAAAATCATTTCTTACATTTAATTTCTCTTCGTCATCAGCAAACGGACTGTCAGAAAAGGCGTGAGCGCTAATTTGAACTCTCATCTTGGCCCTTTTTCTGAAACCGTTATCTCTCAGAAATGCGAGCGTTTGGTGAGGCGCTTTGGCTATATTTTTTTTATTACGGGGACTAAACTACAGAAAGCGGGAAAGTTAGAGAGCGTTTTTCGTGCTTGCGTTGCCTCTAATAACGCTATGTAACAAATTTTTACTTTTTTTTCTGTTCCTGGGCTGAACTTGTGTTTTTCTAATTCGTTAGGTCTAAAACAGACAGGAAATCACTTTTATCCCAGGAAAACTTCGCTTTTGTGACTAGGACAATAAAATTTGAAAAATCGCGTGTTTATGTAAGACAAAGCTTGTTCGTGGCTTCTAAGTGTTATTTTTCAATTGTTTATATACAATGTATGTGAAAAATGACTTCATTGAGCGCAGACTTTGCTTACACGACGACAGCACGAAGAAATCTCGTTTTTATGTGAAAATAAAGAGATTTTTTTCATTTTCGGCACTATAATCAGGTGAAAACAAAACAAATGCACAAGGAAAGGACACACACAGTCGGATACCACTCGACAAGGATCGAAAAAGTGTAAATTTTGTAGAATTACGATTGTACTGTGAATCACTCTCTCGAAGTTGAACCAAATATAGTCCCCATCATGTTTTCGTTACACTGTCCTTGATAAGGACGTTCAAAGTCCAATATATCTTGATGAAAAAGTTCGCCTTGCTCGTTGAATTTGTCAGAAAGGGAATCAATGATATGGACTTTCAGAGACATTCTGTATCCCTTTTTAGGGTAATTCTTTATGAGAGTGTACCAACTCCACATAGCTTTCAGCTTTGTGATCACCTAGGAAGCTGTGAAGAACTGCAACGAAATTGCTCCAAGCCGCTCTCCGTCCTGTTCAACAGCTTGACGAAATCCTCACATTTTATGATCCTCTTGATCTGTGGTCTGACGAATATACCAGCCCTGACCTCATCTTCGGACAGAGTCGTTGCCAAGGACAGTATAACGAAACATGATGGGGGACTACATTTGGGTGCAACTTCGAGAGAGTGATTCACAGTACAATCGTAAATCTAAAAAATCTATACTTTTAGGAGCCTTGTTGAGTGCTTTCCGACTGTGTTTGTCTATTCCTTGAGCATTTTTTAACCTGCTCATAATGCCGAAATGAATAAAAATCTTTCTATTTTCGCAAATAACGGGTTTTCTTCGTGCTGTTGTAGTGTAAGCAAAGTTTGTTCTCATTGAAGCCATTTTTTCACATACTTTGGACATAAGCAATTGAAATATAACACTTAGAAGCCAGGAACAAAAATCGTATTACATAGTGTAATCTACAGTATCGTCATCGTAAAGCTACGATTCTGCATGAGAATTAGTGGATAGGAAAAAATAGCTTGTGCTGGACGACGGATACTGTGCTCTAGATTATATAGAGCTTCTACTGATCGAAGTGATACTTTGCGATCTCTATCGAAGGTTGGCGCAAGCGCGGTGCCATATTTTTTGACGTAGTACGTGCGCCGTTTGAGCCCACCTTCGGTTGGGAAGTCGAAGAACATATCAGTGCGACCCTTAGGCCCCCGTCATAGTCGGTGGATCTACTGAGTCCCACCGGGTCGATACGCACCGAATTCGTGGGAAACGGGTGCACAAAAATCAACCCACTGAGTCCGACTGCGACCGTCTGATGCCCACCGCAATCCCCCCGATCGATACTGATGGTTCTCATGCGTACAAGGGCGGGGCCACCGCACCGACTGAGACCGACTGAGTCCCACCGAAATCATCCTCACCCCACCTGGTGGATATAGGTGTTTCCCACGTGATTTGGGTGCATTTTTTTCGGCCGACTGCGACCTGCCGAGTCCCGCCGCATCTCGACTCTCGTCGTCTGCGCTCTGCCCCACCTACTGCTGCCGCTGACTATCGATTGCGTGTTTCGCAGAGGAATTGGTTGGCGCTGGGGGCAACCGGACTCAGTCGGACTCAGCAGGTTTTTCCACCCCGTACGCATTCCGACTCAGTCGGACTCAGCAGGTTTTTCGACGAAGTCTGGAGGGGGCCTTATCGACTGTCTAATCGGTGTTGCAGTTTCGCAAGGAAATGGTAGGAGTTCTCTAATTCAGTCGTTGAGAATCGCTCAAATACGGTCATTTTGGCTCGTTCAACGCTTACAACGGCGTTAGCGTTTCGGCAGAGGCATTACGAGTATGTTTGTGTCTCGTAAAAGTATACCATACCCCTAATGCGACCGTCTTACCCATATTTCCCTGCGGCCCACCAGATACGCGGACAACTGAATCGGATAGGCAGATTTCTCAAGGCCTGGGAAGAAGTTGTGGAATGAATGATAAGGGAGAGCAGAGAAATACGGGTAAGACGGTCCCATCAGGGGTATGGTATACTTGTACGAGACACGGTTGCGTCGCTCTGCACAGCGAAAGCAACCACCCCTCGCAGAGCGTCCGTCCTTTAAACCTGTTGCATTCGCGGTGCGCTGAACAGCGACAAGCTTCGGCACATTTGCGGTATGTCAGCCTTCCGCCGCACGTCGCTGCGGCTCATGTGCGAATACTGTTAATACGACAACCGATGCCTTTGCTCCGACATGGGCCACGCTGCAATTTGTGCTGGATTTCATGCCCTACTTTGTCGCTAATGACAGCGACAGAGTATTCCATACCGCTCAAACGCTGTTAACTGTCAAATACTGAACGCAACCGAATAGTACTTAGTACTTACGTATTACGATTCACGGTTTACGATTTACGGTGGTTTGGTCGTAATCACGTTTCACGATTTACGAAATTTGAAATTTCATTTACGCACACCCCTGGTTACTACATAGGATGAGTAAAAAGAATTCCAAAAGTATGCGCTTTAGAAAAACCAAAGGTAGGAAAAAAAGAGTTCCGTTAACTGCTAGCGGAAAGTCTTTCATAGGAATTTCTGAACGACCTTTCTTCGACTCTCCACTGCGGCTGCATTTCTCGCCTTCTACCATAAAATCTTCCGGCCGAGGTTTCATATGTTCGCCGCAGAATAGAACTGCATTCGAAAGCTGATATGTAAATACACAGATTTTTATTTTAAAACGGAAGCAGCAGTTTCTGAGCCGTTTTTCGTCTTCCTACCACTGACTACCTCAAGAGTAAGCCACTATTTCCGGATGTGTAGAAAATCAGCTTACTCATGCGTTATTTGCTGCCAAGCGAGCTGGAAGTCTGCTTTTCACTCACTCACTTAGCGGCGTTAATATGCAGATAACTGCCAACCCAGATATTGGACTCTTATCAAAAGTCACTGATGCTTTTCAGTACACCGACAGATGAAAATATCGATGAACTGGACATGTGAAAAGATTGGAGGCAGTGTCCATGCTAGGAACAGCTTTCTTTGTTCTTACCGGATATCAGAAGGAGTGGGGTCATGGCAGCATTAATGCTGAAAAAATGCTAAAAAAAGCCTCAACTAGCCCCACACGGTCTTAAACTTCTGTGTGAAGCGCAATCCGCTCCCACTCCCGTCAACGGTCTTCGATCGAATCAAACTAGAAATCGACTTCGGGGAAAACAATATTTGAATGGTATACATTTATTCAGGAATAGTTTGATCATTCTACAATCTTAAGATTTATTTATGTGAATTTTCCAGTTGCTTGCTGTAATCAGTGGCCGTTGAGGGGACGGAAGAGACTCGCGCTCTACGCAGAAGTTCAGGGCCGCGTAAGGCTACTTGGGGCACATTTTTAGCCGTTTTTACGACATTGCTGTTGCCTTAGGTTCCGAAGATTTTGAATTTCGGAAAAACCTAAAAAAAACGGATTTAACCGTGAGCACTACTTTCAACGAACGGCGGTTGTTCAAAAAAGCTGTGAATGAGTGTAATCTTCTTATTAAGAGTAAGCGATGGCTAGCCAGACTGACGGCTAACTGGAAAAATCTACTTTACATTCGGTTCGACTGGTCGATTCCAGATCTAGGTGTTTTGTCAAGTGTTACACTGAAGGTTAAAGGCAGTGGTCTAGATTAAAAATTCTGTTCCAGCTTCCAACAGGAATGGGAAGTGTAGGGGCACACTGTAACGTTGACGTTGAAATAACTCATAAAGACGAACCAGGAAGAGCCCCGAAAGAGCCCGAAAATGCCAATTTGAGCCCAACGCAAACCCAAAAAGCGCAATGCCCGCCCTCCGCCGTGAACAAATGAAAACCCGAGATCGTAGGATGAGGGATGGCTTGTTGATGGAAGGCATAAGTGTGATAAGGATGTTATTCCCTTCTTAGATAACATGGCGACCCTATATAAACCGAACACAGGGGAGGTGGGAGTCAGTCTTCATTAGAAGTGCTCCGGAGTGGCCATTCAGGCCAAAGCCGTAGCATTGCACAACTCCAGGCCATCCAAGGGGCCCGCCAGCGAGGAGAAAGCAGCAGCATCTGACCACTGTGGCCGCAGCGCAGAAGAAGAATACGCACCTGAGTCTGCGGACCGGTGCCGCATGACAAAGTGAACTGAATGTAGCGGAAGCTGCAGTCAATCCAGCACCTTCGAGGTGCTCTTTTGTTATGAATAATGTGCTCGGTTATCACGTTCACACCCAAGGTCACAGGGCTTCCCCGGAACTGTCAAATGGTTCCGATCGCCCCGTTCCTCCTTTCATTCTAAACTTTTCTCTTTACTCAAGTCAGCTAGCATACATCAGTTGCAAAATACGGAAGTTACAAGCCTCGAACAACTCGTCCACCAGACTTTTCTCGCTCAATTTTTGAGGGACCATAACTCCGTTTTCAGAAGGTCTTGTACGATTCCAGAGACATCATTGGAATCACCCCGGGACTGTTCGCAAGATAAGCAAGAAAAACAGAAAGGCGATTTCTATCGTGAACACTGCCTTTAAGAAAGAAAGATCAGAAGAGGTGCAACGATTTATTTACGAAGAGACTTGCTGATATACTGCTGAAGTCCGCATGAGTGTCTGTATTTGAGTGCGTCAGTGTCTTAATTATTCCATAGCATTGCTACTCTAAAGAGAATGGAATGCTGATACGTTGTAGTTCTCGTCATCTCAGAAGAATTGCCAAGAGCATAACCTCTAATTAGGGGAACGAACGGAGAGAGATTTGAATAAGTGACAGAGCGGCAGGTCTAGTTCCGGTGATTTTATTTCTACAGAAGAGTCAAATCGCCACTCTTCCTTCAACTGCGAAGTTTCTGCGCTTCCAGTTTCTCCAGCCTGGATTCGGAAGGATATTGAAACATTGCTGAAAGTAGCCGAAAAGGGGGTTCAATCGGGAAAGCTCTCAAGTTCTCAGAAATTCGTTCGCGTCTTGCCTCCAAAAATGACCCGTTTCGCCCAATGACTCGCGAGCAAGTAGTGTAAATGGACGGTACCCCTGACCGGTCGACATTAAAATGCCCACTGCAGGAAAAGGCGCCCCTTTACCCGGATAAAGTGGGGTGTTCCACGCATCCGAACCTGCGTCTCATGTAGAACCCAGTCTTGCTCTACTACAATGTTACGCACGATTTCAGGTTTTCCGGAAACGCCGGGAACGAAAGTTGGCCGGATACGTTGGCCGAATAAGCTCGTACCATCATACAGAACCTGGTTAGCACATGAGTAGTACGAGAGAACTTTTTTGCCTCCTCAAGACCCGAAGCCTCTGACTTTGACTCCAATTCATTTTTTCTTGACTTTCAATGACCTCAAGATGAGTGCTCGACTTTTTCGTTCCATCTGGTACTTTTACGACTACATACCGATCTCATAGTCACAAGCGTCGGCAGCTACGATCAGTTCTTTTCGCAATCATACTGCGCCAGGTTTGTATCTGACATCGACATCTGCTAGCAGTTTCTTGAACGCTGTGTCATATCGTCCATCACTGGATGAGGGATCGCCGCGACGCTGCTTGACGGAAAAAATTGCGCACGGGAAAACGAAGGGAGAGTGGCTATCGATCGAACGATTTCGCGCCCAACTGCTGAGCGCGGCTATTTCTCTGTGAGACACCAACGATATGTGTGTTTCCATATGGATTTACGTTTTATTTTTCGTAGTTGCCTTGAGTGGTTCACTGCGTCTCTCATGTTTGGTATATAAAGACCAGTACCACATTACCATGGCGAAAAATGGTGGTCACATTCTCTGGTTGCGGCATTTCAGCTTCCGAATGCCTCTTCTTACAGAATGTAGACATATAAGCTGGCTGATCGATAGGGAAAACACCGTAACGCCAAAGACTGACTAAAGACTAATATCAACACAAACAGTCTTTCGGAATGCCGGTCTTTCCATAGTGGAGGCATCGATGATGTGTGGAGTGAAATTATGCCATTCCAAAAATGGTTTTGACACGAAAGTCTCTATTCTGTCCGAAAATCGGGTGCGAAAAGCCTGAAACGCCTGGAAATGTAGATTTTTGAAAACGATAAGAAATATTGGAATTACTGGTTGGCTGCTTCCAAATCAAAACTCGCAAAATTTCCACATTCCGCAGCACTTTTCGCGATTTTCGAAAATCACAAGTAAGAGAAAAAACTTTCTATAATCCCTAAAACGGCGTTCGAAAAAAAAACCTCCTTGCATGAATACATAGCTAACATCGGCATTGATCCTAGTGAGATTTTGCGTTCCCATTAGAGGCTGGCTCAAACTCTGTGCTTCCATGTTACAGCAAATGGCACCGAGTTTGCACCAACCTTCAATGGCCTCGGGACTATTAACACATCAAGAGGCTGAGCTTCTCGTCGTGTCACCCGTGTGAAGAAACTATCGGTCCAAAGAGAGTCTTTTAGCAGTGTTCTATGTTTTGTTTCCATTTTTGATGTGTAATGGACATGATCGAGAAGGTGAAGTGTAAATTTTTTTTGCCTCTCTGGAAAAAATGTGGAATAAACTGTCCTTTATAATAAAAAATCGTGAACGCAAAGTCTCAATAGGATCCATGCCAATGTTAAGTAAAGTGTTACACATATATCTATGTAGAGCCTGTGCCAGTTCCTGCGTGGCCACGAGGTCGCCATGCAGGAACCGGCACAACCCGCAGCGCTTCAATCGATCGCCCCTAGCACTGGCAGCCGTCGCGTGCGCCGAAACTCTTTAGCTGCGTGCGTCACGCGATGGTACCATGCCGAACTGCTCGCGCGATAGTCAACAGGATTTCGTAATCGGTTCGCTGTTTGGTACAATAGCTGTATAGGGCCTAATTCATTCCTCGACTTTTGAAGGTGTGGAGAATTCGCTCATGCAATCTCTGTTTCGTGGTTTCGGGACCCGCATCGCAGCAGCGAACTTGAGACGGTCGTCGTAGGAACAGATGTCGCGAAACGTTTGGTAGGTCGCAGCGACGTGTCGCGGAGGGCCGACATACTGCAAATGTGCCATAGCCTGTCGCTACCACTGTCGCTGTCGCTGTGCAGTGCACTGCGACAGCAACAGATTTAAAGGACGCGAGGCGGTCGCTGTCGCTGTGCAGAGCGACGCGACCGTGTGTCGCAAAGGTATACCATACCCCTAGTATGTCGTGTGTTTTTGTCTGAGCACTACGACATAGTCATCAAAAATCCGTCCTCGGAAGCATCATAGACTTTCTATTAGGTTGTCCGATAAGTTCTTGCCGTTTTTTTAAATTAAAAAATTAGCGATCGAAATAAAATTTTTTGGTACAATGTTTTGTGTTATTCGAAAGAGAATTTTCCGCTCTACAACAAAGTCTATTTGGTTTTTTTGTTTCGATTAGTTTTTGTTAAATTTTAGAGCATTTGAATGGAGTGTCAAGTCGACAAAAACGAGCATATTCGACATCTACTTTTTGCGTTTAACCGAGGTGCCAAAGCCACGGAAGCTGCTAGAGAGATTTGTGCCGTATACGGAGAGGGTGCCGTAGCTGAAAGAACTGCTCGATATAGGTTTGCGAAGTTCAAAAGTGGCGATTCCGAGTCATAACAGTCATAACATAACAGGAGCAAGTCATAACATAACATAACATAACATAACAAGTCATAAGTCACACAGGAGCAAGTCATAACAAACAACGGAGAATACATTATTGATTAAATTGTTGTTATTTTATGTTCAAAAATAAAGTTATAAAAAATTTAAAAAAATGGCAAGATTTTATCGGACAAGCTGGTAGTACATTGAAAGTCACCTAGCGACTTTTGGTACTTCTTTTTGAAAAAAAAAAGTATCCTTTCAGAGATCGGCACCTCGAAAAACCCCATAGGCATGATTTTGGAAAAATGTGAGCCGGAACAAAACAACCTCATACATAGCGGTTCGGGCCGAAATGAAGGACAACGGAAACATATACCAATCACAAGTCTGAGAAGTCGTATGCGTTCTGGTAGAGGAGGCAAAATTGTATGATCCCCATTTGTATGCGACCGGGCAGTGATTGATGACGTTTTTGAGCCCTCTCTATCCCGGCGAAGTCGTCGCACCCGCGGCAAAGTTTGGACTAGGTTTTATTGCGATATTTTGAATAATTATTCCCTCATCCTCACTCGATTCTTCCCGAGACGGCAATTTACTCTTGTGTGCTTGTCAAGAATGCTCGATCTTGTAGCCTGGCGATAGAAAATCGATTTAGCCGGTAAACCGTTCGCTGTCCACATCCGCAATTCAAATACGGGATGATTTCACCGTCATCCTATGTAGCCCATGGAAATAATTAGGAACGCTGATTTCTGGTTGCGGCTCTGAAGCCACACAATCATGTTCGCACATTTTGACGTAAACTTGGAATATACTAGGTGCCAATTAGCAGCATAAAAACCGCTGAAGCACATCGTCCAAGTATCCCTTTCGGACGCCCTTCCACCCATTCTCTTTCTGTTTTTATCATTTTCACCAATTTTCAATCACATTTTCAGTGTCTGTACACGCGAATTTAGTTGGAACCATGCGAATTCTTAGATTCCTTGTCTTCGCAATAGTAAGTCCCGTCGTAACCGAAGTATGAGTCCTATTTTCACACTGAAGTGTTTGTGATATTGCAGATCCTGTGCTCCAGCGATGCAGAGGATTCTCCTCGGTGAGCTAAATTTCAGATATCTGCCTGCGTCAAAGCCTGGTCTGTATTAACAAATGTTGCCTACTTACATTTAGGTTAGAGGTAAAGCTGTGGCTCGAGACGAGTATGCAACATGATAGCAACCTTTTAAGCGAGAGCGCCTTGCCACAGCGAGATGCTTTCGTTTCGTATACTTTGGCTATACGCGAAAAGACCTATTATCCAATGAGCTCAAATGATCTCTGTTCTTGAAGTCCAAATTTAGAATAGATTCAAGTGACCACTGTTCTCAAGATTAGAATATCGAATAGTTTCGAACAAGTTTGATTTAATTGTATGCGAAAATCTCTTTTGAATAATGTCGAATCGACAAACTGAAAACAGCTTTGGTGAGCAGTCAATGTAATCACATGAAAAGCCAAACGCTTTCACTCTGTTGAAAGTTTCAAAAAATGTGCTCTTATCAACGCCAGCCCAGGGGGTTAATTTGGAAGCTGAACACGAATGTAAAATCCATTTCTAGATTTTTGAAAGAAAACTGCCCGTTTTCGAAGGTATAATAGAAAAAGAAACAATCTAGGGCTTCAAACTTCTTTGAAAGAGCAATTCTGGAAGGGAGGACACTTAGCAGTCCAATTATAGAGGCCCAAAAAAAAACACTAAGAATACTTTTACATAAGACGTTAGAAGCTTTAAACACCTCCCTCGTGAGCGAATAACTTATTAGGCGTATCGATTGAAACGGCCACGGAGAGCGTAGGAGTGCTCACCCCACCCACAGAGATATTTTTAAGTAATTCGCATAATGTAGATGCTCATCAACCGGGATAGTTACAGTGCACAATAGATAGCAACGACGGGGCAGATGCAATCGAAATGATCACTCTGTGGTATGCATAGCATTGGTATGAATCGTGAAAAGACTTCGTGATCTCTGTTGCAGGTTGGTGCAAACTCGGTGCACCTATGTTATAGCATGTGACACCGAGTTTGCGCCAACGTTTAACAGTAAACACGAAGTCTCTTTACGATCCATGTCGATGTTATACTCTAAATCAGTGCAAGTTGGAAGTTGTACAGCTGTAGACATAGCGGTAGCGGTCAGTTATCGGTTGCATATACATAGCTGCACATGACACTCCCGTTTTTGCTTTGTACATAGGTGTGAAACTTTTGTTGGACAAGCCTAAATGCTCCGAGAACTACAAATCACTTCAAAATCTTTTTTAGAAATTTGTAATATTATTTTCAGCAAGCGAATCTTCAACAACGATAGAGGTGTGCTTTTTTTGTTAGCGATATTGAAACCTTCTCTTCCGACTGAACATACGCTCAGTCTGCAGATGCAATTGAACGGTGGTGCCGCCTGGCCGGGAAGGAAGCAAGGCGAATGTCTGCAGAGATATTCTTCACTTCCGCACTGCCGTTCAGTCCGTAAAGTGCGCTTGATTGCGAAATCGTGTTGCGGCGCGGTTGCGAGTATCCGCAGACAGGGAAGTGGGATCACCCGGGCGGTGGGATCACCCGGGCACCAAAGGCCAAAAGCGCCCGGGTGATCCCACATCCTTGTCTGAGGATGTTCGCAACCAAGCCGCAGCAAGATTTCGCAATCAGGGTGCACTTTGCGGACTGAACGGCAGTGCGGAGGTGAACTGTATGTGTAAGCAGATACCAACAGTAATGTGTGTAGTGAAACTGCTTTATGTCAAATCTCTGGTGATAGGCGGGCGTAAACGACATTTTTGTGCAGATTCAACCATTTATCTGTCTTCAGCAAAATGAATCCGTTCAAGCCCTTTTTTCGTTAACCTTCATCGTTTTTATTCGCGTCTTCTTATTCATTCAACCATATTCTGTGATTTTTTCTTTTCAGCAAAGGAAACAACAACAATGTTAGCAGAAGTGAGTTTCTGTTGTGAGAGAGAACAAAACCTTTTTTTGAGTGAACTAACAAGAGTTTGCAGGGACACCTGATAATCGGTGCCATACCTGGCCTTCAAGATTGCAACACGAATGTCGGAAGAAACTTGGGTAAGCAGATATGTACCAATAGTAATGTGTGTAGTGAAAATGTTTGATGCCAAATCTCTGGCAAAATGCGCTCACTAATGGCATTTTCGTGCGGGTGGAACCATTCATTTATTCTCTGAAATATTCCCGTTTACGTTCATACCTTCATCGTCTTCATTAGTCTTCCTATCCGATCAACTAGATTTTATAATTATTTTTTCCAGCAAGCGAAGATTCAGCAATGATCGCAGAAGTGAGTTTTTGTTGTTAGAGAGATCAAAGCCTTCCTTTTTGAGTGAACCGACTATCCGTTTGCAGGTACACCTGAGTGGTCGTGCTATTTGTTGCCGAGGACCAGGCGTCAAGAATGTTTGAAGAAACTTGGGTGAGCAGATACTAACAGCGTTTTGTGCAGTGAAACTTATTGAAGTCAAATCTCTGGCGATATGAGGGCATAATCGCTACTTTTGTCTCTATTCGAGGAACACTCAATCATTAAGGCTCAACAAAATATTATCGTTCAAGCCCATACTTCGTTCACCTTTGATGGCACAATTTAATCCCAAAATCAATTTTTCGTTTTCATGCTTGACTTGGAGCAAATTTCACTCTGATCACAATTGGGTCTCCAGAATCGTTCAGAACTTTCTGCGAACGTAGTTATGACCCTTCAAGAATCTTAACCCATTCACGACCACGTGTCCCACCGGTGGGGCACGCGTTGACTACCACTTCGGACCGCGTGTCCCACCGGTGGGACACCCTTTTAAAAAATCGATTTCTGCGAAACAAGAAACTACTTTCGAACCTACATGTGATCAATGTATTGACCTACCCAAGACCTAAATAAAAACCTCGTGGTCCATCAGTAGGTCAGATGCAGCAACATATTTAGAACTTTCTAAATTCAGGTGGGCTGAAGTAGAGGAAAAAACGGCTGTAAAACAGCTTTAGGTACACCTAGTGATTTCTTTTTCCTTCTATTGCTAGCTTTTAGGTTGCTTAGTACAAACCTATCGTTCGAAACTCGTTTACTTTTCTGAAAGCGTTGCAGCTCAGTCGACCCCGTCTCGGGTTTGAGTAATTGTTTCTCGATAACGAAAGCGTCTCGGAAGCTCAAATTCTGATACTGTTCGACCATCGTTGCTAGCTACAATATGGACACAATAAAGGAAAAGGAATTACCCGTGAGACGCTATTCAAGCCAGCATGTCCCACCGGTGGGACACGTTATACGGTGACGCAATATTGCACGCGGTCCGAACGTGCAGCCACCTAAAATTAGGCGTGGTCGTGAATGGGTTAGATTTGAAAAGCAAGAATTTCGCGGGCGAGTTTTCTCAAGAATGTCTTTTGTCGTTATTGGCAAACATGGTTCTGATCCAGACCACAATATAAGGCAAAACCGAAAATAAATGGAAGAACATAGATTTTGAAAAAAATAATTTACGCTTTTTCTCTAATGGGATCAAAACTCTGTCAGTGGGCGTAACCCACTTTTCCCCTCACGGGACCTTTTCCCGCCTATTTAGGCAAATCGAGTTCTCAAATTTGACAGGGATGCTCTACACGATGACGGGAATATAGTACTAAAGTATTAGCCTGAAGTTGGATTGTGCCTTCAACGTTTTCACTAGCTCTTCCTATTCGATAGACTAGACTTTGTAATTTTTTTCAGCAAGAGGTCTTGAGTCCGACAGTGCGTTTTGTTGGAGCCAAGATACATATCTTTCTTCGCAGTAAAGCTCTTGTTTGTTGTAATCATGGATTTATAGACAAATCGTAACAACATAACGTGAACTACTTTCCATGATAAATTTGGAGTTCATGTTTGTGTTCTAGGAGCCACTTTCATTAGTGAAGGATCGGATTCAGCGATGGTTAAGATGGCCTAGAAAACGGTCCACTGTAGAGCCCTTCATGATGAAGGCCAGTCCATCACAACGTGAATTCTGAATCTGAAATTCTTCCATTATCGTCCTGCAGAATGCCGTTCCGTGCGCTGTAAGCTCCTAAATTACTCCGTGGAATGGCTAACAGAATAAAAATCGGAAAAACCGAAACGTGCTCTTGCGCTCTAACTAACGATACCTCTTACTCAACTAACCATTCATCTGCATCCGTGGAAACATTCTCCGGATTCCGACTGAATTTCTTCAGAGACTGGAGCCGGTTTAGAAGATATTACATCCTAGGAGTTATTCTTGCGGCATATATTACACCCTAATAGCTATTCTTGTACATATAATCTCTTGAACCATTTGCTGAACTTCGGACCCTCGCCTTTGTAGCCTCATACCTGAACATTATTTTAGCCTTAGCGAAAAGTAGCTTTGTGCTTGTAAAAGTGACATCAATTAGGACTCTAATTTGTTTTAGAACCAATTACGAGGGACCCTAGTGAGCTCCCTGGCGAGCAGACCCAATTCCTATTTTTATGATGCGGATAGTCTCGCGAATTGGTTTAAGAACATTTCAGCGTCAATCATTCGCTAGATTGTTATTTAGGGAGAACGGATGATTAATGAGAGTTTTAATCCAGATAATACCGAGGTTTCTCTGCTGGACGATTTTTGCAAAGAACTTCCAATTAAAGAAGCTGGTCATTGATTGTTTGACAGGAACGACTTTTCCCAACTGCTTAGATTAGTGAATGATCTATGTGAGGAGTTTGCTCCCGAAAACTTTCAGAGAATCGATAGGCATCTTAGTAATATAAGGTTGCCAATGTAATAATAGTAAGCGATGCAATTTGGAGTTTGATGAAAAATGCGGGTGCAATTTACAGCCGTTGTGTAAACAATGAATCGATCGCAGCTCTTATGAAATCGCACAACCATTCTCAAATAACCTTATCTGACGCAGTATCACATGCGGTTCGAAGACTCTCCACCAATTTTTCACCCTCAAAGTATAGGCATCTTCAAGAAGCCATAACTCTGATCATAGGAGGTCTTGGGCGATTTCAGCGTGTGACTCTCTCCACAATCAGCCTAAACTCTGAAAACAATTTTCTGGGGGATCTGTGCCTTTAAAGGCACAGTCCAAGCTCAGGGACGAAATCTGACACTTCCACATGATTAAGCAGTAGACCCACTCTATATAGCACCTGCCAAGTGCGAGCTCTCGATTCCTCCGAATAAGCGAGATATAGGAGGAAGCCACCCTGGGGCGCCCACCTCGGGAAGCCACTTTGGCACGCCCCTTTTACGACCTTTCGAGCTCAACAGTGGCGAGATGAGCGATGATGTCCAATCAATGGCACCGTTCTTCCCTTCATTCTCAGCCTCTCTATCCATTCAGGTCGGCTCGCATGAATCGGTTGCAAATGGCGGAAGTTACAAGCCACGGAAAACTCGTTCAAGATCCTTCCGTAGCTCAATTTTTGAGGGGTCATAACTTCGTTCCTAGAGGGTCCTGTACAATTTTAGAGACATCATTGGAATCAGCGTGGTGCCGTTCTCAATATAGACAGAAAAACAGAAACACGATTCCGAGGTTGGACTGTGCCTTTAAGGACAAAGCGGAGTTACATAACCGCGCGACGCGACTTTTTGATGAGCTGCCGCATTCATAGATCGCCGCTGTCTGTTGTGAGCGATTTTACACGATTACTCTATGGTCACACTACTATGAAGGTGTGGTTTGGAAATGCTGTGTTGAAAAAAAAAACGCGTCTCACGAGCTGAACAGGTCTCACGATCTTTCATTGAAGTGTACTCAGCTGTAGACAAAACGAGGCACAATCAATGTTTCAACGAAATGATAGCGATTGAAAGAACTATAATGATCTGAATCAAGACTTGCCTACGAAAATAGGGTCCGCGGTGATGCTACATGGTGATAAATCCTCTGTGTAGACCACCCGCTTTTCCGGGCCGCGGCCTAACTGCTACTTAGTTGCTCCTGATGGGAATAACTGCTCACTTTATGTAACTGGGATTTGCCGAGGTGCAAGTGGTTCAAGGGTAATATTATAAGGCTTACGTTCCTAACTTGCGGTTGGAGCCACCGCAGGCTTCAATAGCTCACTATTCACCCATGGTTTTCATCTAATGATTTTACAGTGTTTGGGCGCTTGGTGGGTCTAAACCAATGCACTTCATGTTCTTTCGTTTTTTATATTTAGTAACCTTGGCACCGTGATGGGGTCACCTTGGACATGTAGACGTAACTTATACAAACATAAACAAATGTATCAACACTACAGCACATCTCAAAGTTGCGTCGCGATGCAACCCTGCTCAACTTTTCATCCGTGTTCCCAGTGCGGCAAGTGCATGATCTGCATTGCAACAGCTTAATTTCTGGAAATATAGCGATATCCCACTTTCCCAGTCGCTTGAGTTGACATGAAGGACTGTACGGACTTCATGATTAGCCTCATAACATGTATTCACTCTTAGTCATGCGACCTCTGCATCGAAATCAATCCTAGAAATGTCGGCAGTGCGTCCGTCTTCGAATGCTACGCCTGAACCCATGTAACGGTGGCAGATGACTCTTATTGGTTAAATTGCATCCTCGCCCGATTTTTTTAGCCCTGACTGTGTTATAAATTAGTGTGTGGATAGAGTATTAACTAGTTTTCTTAACAAGCATTAGCAATAAAAAATGAAACTGACCACAACAAATTTCTTATAAGGAGGAGCATTGTTTACAATTTGAAAACTTCATTATGCGATTGATTCAACCTATTTACAATGTACCAATACTCCTAGTTATTTCATTGCATACAGTAACAAAGAGGACGCCACTGGTTATTCTCCTTGATGCAATCGCCCTGAGATCCATACCGATTTAGTCGAGTGAAACCAGAATAGAGAGAAAAACCTCCTTCTCTGCGCCTGATGTGGGCCTGGAAATTGTTATTTTCATATGGAGAAGTTGCTTGGTAATAAAGTCTGAGCACCGAAACGAGTGCCTGCGAAGGAGTGAGGTAGACAGCCATTTCGTAGAGCAAAATATCGCCATCCTCCAGCTGTGTTGCACTGTGAGTCTCAAACGGAGAACAGTTTAAAGCACTTCCAATTCCCATTTTGAAACTAGGAAAACTGAAAGTTACCCCTTTGTAAGTCTGTTGTCCACAGAGATTGTTTAGACCTGCCTGAGCCAAGTGGAAGTTCAACTGTTTGGCGAGGAAGATACCGGCCATGTCTTTTTCGGCTTGGTCCCTGAAAGTCAAAAATAAACATTCAGCATCCGCGCTCGCATTCAGCAAGATGAATCGAGTCTGTGACCATTCTAAAGACCACCTGTGGCCGTAATCATGAAACTTCGGTAGAAGGAAGGGGCATAGCCTTGCCATGCACAGCGTATGGCAACCAATATTGTGCCTCGCCTGTTAAAATTTTACTAGTGGCGGCTACTCTTCGCAATCGGGATGTTGATAGAATTCACAGCGCGAAAGCAGTTAGGCTGGCACGCTTGATGCGCGCGGCAAGAAATCGCTGTTCGCAAGCCGTCGTTGGAGCGCGTTAACCGAGCGCCAACTATTTTTTGTTAGAGGACCAACGGTGAGCGCGCCCCAACGACGCCGCGCGCGTCACGTGTGCCAGCCCAACTGCTCCCTCGCTGTGCGTTCGATCAACAATCCTTTGCGATTTTCGATTGTAGAAGTATTCATTAGTAGCCGCCCGCAGATAGCGAGAGGAGACCGTCCAGTAGCGGACTGCTGTCTCTCAGCTCCGCTAGCGATGCATTCCAGCGGGCTTAGCATACCCAACCTCAACTGTGCGGGTGGCACTTGTCAGGAAGGTATTGATCATTGTGTGCCCCTCGAGAAAGAAGTAGCAGGCGGCCACAACGTCTACTCATTAGGTGGCTAAGAACCCTCTCGTCCAAATGAAGGCTGTCTTTTCCCCTTTTTCAACGACGATCCCCTTTCTTCTTGTCTGCCTGCTGAGTACGTTAGGTGAACTTGAGACCTTTTTGAAAGACCCCGAAAGTCCTGAAACGGCCACTGGTGCACGCAAGAACACATACATTATCAAAATGTTACTAAACGAAGACGAGAACTCTTGCTCTTAACATGGTATAGCCGCTAGAAGCCAAAGAACAAGGCCAATGTCGAAAATACGTAGAAGCACGAGGGTTCCGCGATGATCGCGGCCGTGTCTTCCGGAGTTCCACGCATGGACGGTTACTAGTGTTGGAGCCATCCGATAACGGCCCCTCACTCCTCTCCGTCGCTTTTCCGGCTCCAATCAAGTTTTGGCTTTGCAAAACCTTGACTAGAGTTCTACCTCCCCTCTTTAAAACCAACGAAACACAAGAGTCATCATTACTGACAATGGTAACCTACTTGATATTCGTTCTGTTGTACTGGCAGATGCAGTAGTGCGATGGGATCGGCAGGGTGCGGCAATTTCGTTTACCCCTCCATTCTCTGAACAGAGATGATCCATGATTTACAGACTTTGCGTACGATGTATCCGAGAAGTTCGTAGACGGTTGCACCTCAAACAATCTAAATTGACCAGAAACGGTAGCATGTCAACATAAATGTCAACATTTCCTACGGGGCTGCTCAAGGGGCCAGCTAATTTGAAGATCACCATTTGCGGCCTCAGCATTTATACCTACTGTATTTTGCACTTTCGAAGTACATGTATGGTTTCCTTTTTTTTGATTCTCAATCCTACACGACCTTCCTCCAATATAACTGAGCAGATCGGAAAGCTGTTGTACGAATTTTAAGCTGATACGGCACCGAGCGTCTCAGTAAAAACGGACGAAATCCCTAACTACTAGTCAAGCTTCAAATAACGTGAGTAAGGAGATTCATACATCTTGAATTGGAATAAGTCAAGAGATCATAGTAAAAGTTGGTAATGAATGAGTAAGTGAGAATGCGAAGAAGTTCATCGCACTTTCATTTCCGTCAGCAATTACCCCATTTCCGTAATAAAACACCAGAGTGCACCAAAGAGGGATGGATATGCCAGATTTCGAACAGCGAAAGTTTTTATGGTGGGGGTGGGGTAGGCGTGTTTGTTTTATGGTTTCCGTTTTCGATCTAGCCTGACGCACGAACCAGGCAGCTGGACGTGCGGGGTTGGCTGCCGTACTAGAGAATGCGATTTCAGTTCGCGCGGGGTGATCTACCGTCGCAGCTCCGTCTATTCATCAGGCTAAATTATCACGCGAACTCTATGTTTGGAAATGCTCTGGACGTAATGAAAAGTTTGATCAGCTTGAGAATCTTTGGAAACTTCTGGAAACGTTTGAAAGACAGTTCAGCACACCTCAGAAAGGTGTTGGTTGAAGTTGAGGAAGACCGAGTTTTCAACAAGGATTCACAACTGTTGGGGTAGAACAGTCTTCTCAAATCGTGAAACTTTCTCGTACAATGTGGACGATGCGATCAATCAAAAGAGAAAGCTTGGGCACATCTCTCCTCAACAGTTGCCCATTACGAAATCTCAAGAATAGGGGAGAGAGGGTCGGGTTCAAATTGAGAGGGGTGTTTTGATGCAGAAAATACTGTACTTCGTTTTTGCGGACTACACGCTCTGCGTTGTAACCCACGTTGGGTGAGTTCGTGTCTAGAACTAAAAAACTGGAGTGAAAACAGAAGCGAGCGAAGGAGGCTTCAGGTGCAGAGCCGCTTTGCCATAGCGCTGGGGAATTCATGGTCTCCACAATACATTACTGGGAAGTATGAATAGTTTAATAAGCAATTTAGAGCTTTTCTTCGTCTAAAAGTTCTAATAAAATGGGATTCTTTGACTAAACAAACATTCACACAAGAATGGCTATTGCGCAACAGACCAGAAATCCTAGCGATTGATGCCGATTATAAAAATTTCCCAAGTTTTGATCCCGATTTTGTCATGTCTTAACCACCGCTGGAGCTGTCTTGCCATCTAGTGGGTTCAGACCTTCAGCCGCTGATACCTGGAGAAGAACGGTATGTGAATGAAGAGGCACCGCCATGCATTTCTTGTATATTCTAGCCCTCATCAATAGGGTATCATCAATTATGTTCACAGCGAGTCGCTGGGACTTTTTGTCTGTTTCGCAACAGCCCACAAGAATACTTCCATCAGGTTGAACCGATATTCAGAGGAACACTGAATATTTCAGATGAGAACCGAACGCACTCGAAGGATATCCATGAATGTTGCGTGAAGATCAAAATGCGTTATCAGGATTTCCTTCTTACTCTTCAGCTGTTTGTGTAATGGTGTGTTTCGATAACGCTCCGGTATGCTGACCATCAGAAATGGATTGAGATTTTCGTACCGACCCAGTGGAACATCAGAAATCTGAAACATAAATTACATCCGGAAGTTGATCAGCCCTGGAGGTTCCGCGGCATCGCGAATTCCGTTCATAGCCAAGAACCTGGTACGCACAAAACTGAACATCTTCTCCAGAATTCATCGTTTTGTTTCATACCGTTCACATGGAATACATTTGTTGAGAATGCAACATATCATACTCTATGGCTAGGCGAGATAAACACACACAATCCATAAATGAGACTGAGTGGTGATGCTACAGTTTAGGAGATATACAGAAAATGAGCATAGAATAGAATACACTAGCACCCAGCAGTTTTCAAACATATTGGTTCCCGAAGAAAATTGCTTCTATCCGCCTTCAGTTGATCGACTGCAATCAGCGACTTACGAATGCGAGGGGGGAGGTCGGGCGGGGTGCAAGTGTCGGGGCACAGAAACGGCCAGGGACCCCACATAGAGTGGAGAAGTCACTGGATTCAATTGATCTGTACTCTATCTTTGCCCGGTCTATCTCAGCATCATCTGGCCCATCTTCGATTAACATGCCCTTCTTTACAACTGCCGTAGGTGATCGGCTCCTCGTCCAAATTTATCACCGATGGACTGGCATTGAGCGGCGACCACCACATCAAGAATATTGACAATGATATTTTGCGTCGGGTCGAGATTGACGGGTGCTATCCGATGACGGCGTTGGCGATCGCCTGAACGCAGTTCGCGGTCAGGCTCCCTACTTCGCGGAGACCGAGTCCGGGATTGAATACGCTCGCGCCTCTCTTTGGTGGGAAGTTTCGAACCATAGTAAATTCCTGAATCGAAACCGTTAACAAACGTCCTCACGTACCTCAACGACTCCATATTTCCTCCGCTCTTATTTGTCACCGTTCAAGAATTAAAACCTGTTGAGTAGCAGTTCAAATTTGGGTAATTAAACTTAGGTAATTCGAAGAGAAACTTCGCATTTTGAAATGTCAAAAATGTGGCTCTGGCTAAAAGCCGAATCACCCCATCTCGTCGTGGTCCACGATCGCCCAGGAAGAATAGAAACGCATTGTTCAAATTGTTATCATTTCTTCTGTCCATAAATGGAATGCATCGATTTACGGATGTGGGGGGGGGGGGCGTCGGGCGGGGTGCAAAAGTGCCGGGGCACAGAAACGGCCATTGACCCCTCACGAAGTGAAGAAGTCCCTGGATTCAGTTGATCTGTACTCTTTGATTGCGCGGTCTATCTCAGCATCATCTGGCCCATCTTCAATTAACATGTCCTTCTTGACAACTGCCGTAGGTGACCGGCTTCTCGTCCAAATTTATCACCGATGGACTGGCATTGAGCGGCGACTACCATCAAGAATATCGACAAAGATATTCTGCGACGGGTCGATATTGACGGGTGCTATCCGATGACGGTGTTGGCGATCGCCTGAACGCGGTTCGCGGTCAGGCTCCCTTCTTCGCGGAGACCGAGACCGGGATTAAATGCGCTCGCGCCTCTCGTTGGGTGGAAGTTTCGAACCATATAAATTCCAGAATCGAATCCGTTGCCGAACGTCCTAACGTTCCTCAACGTTTCCATATTTCCTCCGCTCTTGTGTGCCGCAGCTCAAATTTGGGTAATTAAACTTAGGTAATTCGAAGTGAAACTTCCATTTTAAGATGTCAAGAATGTGGCTCTGGCTAAAAGCCGAATCACCCCTCTCGTCGTGGTCCATGATCGCCCATTAAGAACAGAAACGCATTGTTCAAATTGTTGTCATTTCTTCTGTCCATAAATGAAATGCATCGATTTACGGATGCGGGGGGGGGAGGCGTCGGGCGGGGGGCAAAAATGCCGGGGCACAGAAACGGCCAGGGACCCCACATGGAGTGGAGAAGTCCCTGGTTTCAGTTGATCTGTACTCTCTGATTGCGCGGTCTATCTCAGCATCATCTGGCCCTTCTTCAATTAACATGTCCTTCTTGACAACTGCAGTAGGTGACCGGCTCCTCGTCCAAATTTATCACCGATGGACTGGCATTAGGCGGAAACCACCATCGAGAATATCGACAACGATATTTTGCGACGGGTCGATATCGACGGGTGCTATCCGATGACAGTGTTGGCGATCGCCTGACCGCGGTTCGTGGTCAGGCTCCCTTCTTCGCGGAGACCGAGACCGGATTGAATGCGCTCACGCCTCTCGTTGGGTGGAAGTTTCGAACCATAGTAATTTCCTGAATCGAAACCGTTGCCAAACTTCCTAACGTACCGCAACGTTTCCATATTTCCTCCGCTCTTATGTGCCGCTGCTCAAATTTGGGTAATTAGCTTGGGTAATTCGAAGTGAAGCTTCGCATTTTGAGACGTCGAAAATGTGGCTCTGGCTAAGAGGCGACTCACCCCATCTCTTCGTGGTCCATGATCGCCCATAAAGAACAGAAACGCACTTTCCAAATTGTTGTTATTTCTTCTAAAGAAGTCTAGGAACTGTTTGTCAGCATGGTAGAGATCTTTCAGAGCTTCATGTGCCAGGGTCGTGGGCCATATGTGACATGCCTTTGGCACTCCTAAAACTCGTTTTAAGCGAGCTCTCATGTGTCTTCTTGCGGCTACGACCAACTCGGAAGTAGCAGCGACTAGCGTAAACAACTCACTGTTATAAGCGTTCATAAACTTCTCCATAAAGTTCAGCATGTCCAAGTGTCTCTCACCGCAAGAATTGCTAGCATGACTTTGGAGCAGATCTTCGGATTCTCGTAATCGCAGCTCGAAAGCTCTGAAAGCAGAAGCGTTAGGCTGATGACTGACTTCTTCATAAGTGAACCCTCTTGTTGCGTTTGATTTTTTTTATAAAGCGAAAGTTTCCTTAGGCAATAGAAGACCACGCGGTTTTTTTTCTGTAGTATGCGGTGCGAAACTTGCTTGACGAAACTCGTACCCCTGGAACGCCCTTCTCCTCTGCGATTGTGTGTAACTTACTTAGGAAGCTATGTCCTTTACGCAATGACTCTCGACCAGTGAAAAGAGAGAAACCACGTCGGGCTTTGGAAATGACAAGGATCAATAGAAGTCGGTCGCGGCAGGAGCGAAGACTGATCATGCCTCCCCACTCAGTACGGCGCGTTGCCGGTTTTCGTTGTGAGACCAACATGCCTATGCTGGCTTTCTATAATTGCATCAAACGCCCCGAGAACCACTTACCGTTGTTCAGTTTTGATCGGTTGGGCCCGTCTGATAACACAGGAAGAGTTTGTTAGCTTATCAACATACTATTGTGAAGTGATAAGAGGATCAATGTCTCGTATATGGTAAAAAACCGAACCCCCCCCCGTGAGGGCATTTCCATCAATTTGCATTATTAGAGAGACACACCCGCTCAATTTTGAGAAGAGATAAATTGTGGTTCCTCGACAAATCCGAAAAATTTCGACAAAAACACTATGAAATGCTTCCGATAGGCTATATTTTAATTCTGCAACCTTTAGACGGGCGTTTTGCAGATACGCCATAATCGCCTAATCATGAAGATCTATAAAGGTAAACCTAAAAAAAGCACAACGGATAGCGCGTTTACCAATTCAGGACCTCATATTTACCTCCACACGTGATCTGCCTCTGGGCCACCAAAACCCTTGCATTTGGGATAGTAAGCAAAGCCGACGTCGTAGTCCTGCGCCACCATTGTCTGAAAGTCAATCATGCAAAACTCTATGTATGTACGTAATTAACGGAGTGAGCTGAGAAGAACATCACGGTTGCAAGTCTTTATTTCGAGAACGCTACTGCTTTTATGAACACTGTCCTATAAAAACTACCGCAACGACGAGAAAAGTCGGCGTAGCACAGGGGCGAGCTAGTTTTTCTCAACCTTTATTCTCTACAATGATAGTTACCTTATACCCGCTTTCTTTGAATTCTTTCAGGTAATACGGATACTTCTCCAAATCATCATTGCAAATCTTTTTCTCATTCCAATCTGGTATCAATGGAGGCAAACCAACTAGTGCTCGAGTTCCGCCTTCAATGGACTTGCCTGGAAAAATTGAAACCATTTCATTCAGTCTATGACTAGAGAACTACTATCAGTCAGCCTGGCCATTTCGGATGAGATGCACTTCTCTAGAACCGTTTTTGACACAAAATCCAATCGTGATCTTCGCAGCTGTCTGAACCCACCCAAAGAAAGATTACAGACGTATTTCGCCTGATTTTCGTACGTATTGTACCTTCCGAAACGCGCATTTTTCTTTGATAATCCGGAAACGGACCTCATAATTGTGTTCAGTGCCCAAAACAACTTCCCTGAAGAAGCTTGGGTGAAGGCAACTTTTTTAAACCTTGCCAAGACTGACAGGGTTTTGAAGGATTTTCGGTTCGGTCGCTTATTTCTACCAACTACAAGGCTCTGAAAGCTTTAAAAAATGTTCCAGATTTGACTCAAAATCCTCCTAGGTGGGTTATTCGGAGTGCTCAACATGAATTTGAGGTGCGATTATCGACTTTTGACAGATTATGGTGGTTGTACGGTAGTTCAGCCGAAGTCTCAGATTTGACTCAAAATTTGTATACGGGGTTTTTTCATGGTGGAAAAAACGGAATTAATGTCCATGAACATAATTTGTCGATATTCAAAAAAAAATTAGGTTGGTTTTGACCCCAAAATTGCATGGTACTTACCGCAACCTACAGCAAACTTCAAAATTTCGAAAAATGAACCCCAGTTTCGTGTTCAGCACCCTTGACTTCCCCTGCACAATACCTTATTACACCTCGGTCCTTAAATCTTTCTCGGCCACTTCTTACTACATATCTAACTCTCACCCTTACTTTTCTCCATGTGATCTTAATCAAGCAAGAATTCAACGAGGTTTTGCGGCCATTCGCCCTTACAGTCCACCTAAATACTTCAAAAGACTGGTCTATAAGGTCCGCGAAGGTTAGCACACTACCGCCGGAAGTGTCGGATGTTGATGTAAAAGTACCAACCAGCAAAAAGCAGCACACTCCAGTTACTAGAATTCAGCCAGGCCGGGCAACCTAATTTTTTACAACAACATCTTTTTTCTTCAACGTTTTAGCCTACTTCTCTCAACCATAAAAAGCCCGGGTAGCCATTGGGACTAGTTCCAGTCACTACACATTCCCACTTCACTAATTACTCACCAAAATAAAAAAAGGTTTACAAACACCCCATTTTTACCTTAGTTCGCTATTTTTTCCTATTGGACTGCTCAATTACGGGCAATACTAGTAAACTGAGGACTCTACTTCACTAAAACACCTGTGCGGGGGCGATGGGACTGCGTCGCCCTCCTCAGACACAGGACCGGTTGCGCGGCTGAGGAATGTCGGTGGCACCGCGAAGACACTCCGCGGGGCCACCGACATTGCCCCGGCGTGCAACAGGCAATCCACCGTTATTTAATCGATTTCACACCGCGGTGCAACCGATTCTACATTGATTTGTAGCAGGATTTTGCTCCTTATTAAGGTGTTGCCGAACTAGTTCACTTACAAGACACTATGAGTGGAGTAATTTATTGCTTCACCTCCTCGTGAATTTAAAGGCAGTGTTCACGATAATCTTCAATTTTGAGATTATTCGCAAAATCGAATAATTGACCCCCGGGTAGAACTGAAATGACGGAGAAACTGAGAAAAACCGACCAGAAGGGAACCAAATCCTTCACTCTCACCTCGTCACTTTACTCTCACAGGAACTGTTGGTGGTGACGATGAAATATTTTGTGGACCCGTCCTTCGTCATTTTCTGCTTTCTGTTGCTCCGTCCCTTCCTTCTGACCCTAACTAATACTGTTTTGCATATAAGATTTTTGAATTTTCGACTGACCCCATTTTTCACCGGTCCCAACCATCGGGAACATGATCATCCAATCGGACAACTAGTCCAGGCCAGAAAATAATGTCACTGAAATACGACGTTTCAATGCGTTTCTCGCCGTTTCTTCGTAATTTTAGTATTACTTGGAGGCCAACGCTTTGTTTTATGTGGAAAACTCGGAAATGAAAATCACCGTGAACACTGCCTTTAAGGAGAATAACATCAAATCCATTTTATTAGAAGAAGCTGCTACGATCCCTTCCACAACAGGGCTTTCTTGAAGAGAATCGAGACAGACGATCTTCTAAATGTTCTCGATAGTGCGTTGGTGATCCTACAAACTACCCTGCGTTCTCAGACGGACCGAGACAAATAATTAAACACAAAAAACCGTACGTGGTTCTCAGCGCGTACGATGCTTCTGAACGCAATTAGAAAAGAAACTTAGTAAGACTCATACAAACGATATTATAGTAACTAGTTCACGGGCGACAGCAATAAAAAGTTATGAGAATGTAAGAAAGGGCAAGTGAACTCGATATGAAACAAGAAATGTATGCGTGGTGGTGTCTGCATCAGGCATCTTTCATAGTTCCTGCCGCGAGCGCGGCACGCGCGTGACGCGGGGGAAGCGCTTTGGACTATGGAAGTTCTCGCCGAGCGGCAGGCGCTGAAGTCAATCCAGCACCGTAATAGCGCCACCGCAATAGTGCTACTGCCCAAACAGCCATGGCGGTTTTACTTAGTGAATCGCTACTCGCTGCTCAGTTTGAGTGCACTTAACCATAAATATTTCTAGAATTATTCTACGCTACCGCATAAGCAAATGCAAGCCAGAAATTTCTGTGGAACCCGCACCGCCAGTGCCGCCGGAGATTTCCAAGTTGCTGCCCGCTGGTCCCGTGCGTGCCGCATTTACAGTAAGGGCTATGAAAGATGCCTTAGCAGGGAGTTGAGCGTTGATGCGCAAACGCGATTTGCGCGTGAATTCCGGTGTTTTGCGTCTCTACACTGTGTGCACCTAGAGTAGGCGCGACGCGTGATCGCTGCATGTTGATTATGATGCGCCGCGAATAATGTGCGAAAGCCACCTGAAGCGCGTGTATCCCGAACTGTGATACCAGTCGCTTCTACGCCGTAGCCTGCAGTGAAGGCCCAGCGTCATGACACATGTTAAAGAAGAGAGCGCCACAGAGTATATGCCTCGTCCAATATAGTTCCTGCTCTGGAATAGGCAACCAAAGGTGTGTAAAGCCGGAGGATGCGATTTGATAATGTAGTTACCTGGTCACAGGTTGACTGATAACCAGTACATATTTGGATGAAGCAGTTTGACAAGCATTTCAATAAGGAACTCTCTGTCGTACACGGACACAGACTCACACAGACATTTATGGCTAACGAGAATTGAGCTCACCAAAAAATAATGGAAAGGCGTTAGGCTTGCTGTTGTCTCCTACTTTATTGAAGAATTCCATCTGAACGGCTCCCATGTGACTCTTGAGATATTCAATTGTCCGGGGCAGTGACATGAATTGATGCAATTAGATAACAAGAAGTACCATAAATGAAGAAAGCGAGATTTCTGAAGTTTTCTACATAGTGGCGGCGGCCCGCGAAGAAGTGTTCAGGGCGGGCACAACACATCCAAGTTTTAGGGCCATATTAGACCATTGGCTCGTTTTCAGCCAGGTTTTTTTGACATCATCGCTGAGAAATACCGGGCTCTTTCAAGTCCGATAAAAGTTCGAAAACCATTCCTATTTTGAACACTGCCTTTACGAGGACTCTACTGCCTGGTTTTATTGATAAGTGTTATTTCTTTATAGCAGGTCAACTCGTCCACGCTCAGAAGCACAATAAAGCATCGGTGCTCTTACTTCAGTTTGAAAACGCGGCTTCTACTTCTTTCTCGACTTAGCTACTATACAAAAGTCAAAACTTCTGATGGTGTTGCTTCGGGGTGCCTTTTTAGGTTTTTTCCTCATCTGCGCTTGATTAACTTGAAGTTGCTTGTTTAAGAGGGTATGCTTCCTCCAGCCTAGCTTTGATGCTACCACCGCTGAAAGATGCATGTACGTGAAGGCACATAATGAAGGCCTAACGGCGCATTTATTCATTTAACTTCAGTTGACTAATACCAGGCCCCAACGTTTTTATTCATCCGAGCACAGCGCTTCAATCTTGAGAACAGTGTTCGCTGTAGTCTGCAATCTCAAGATTACCTGCTGGAACGATCGCTCGCATCAAAGTGAAAGCACGGATCTAGTAATCGGAAATCGTCGACCCTGCCCTTCGCCCACTGCGGATAACCGCTCATACGCACCGCCGGAATGCTGCTCTTTGTTATTGAAGCACGTCTACACATTCTTCTCCCGGCGTTTTATCGCCCAAGCAGAGTCCTTTGAGATCAGGTCTAGGCAGCATCAACCTCCCTTCTCCGCCTGAATTAATCACAAGTGGTGACCGCTGTTCACGAAAGGGTCGCTACAGAGGAAGCTGATTCATTCCGAATATGATCCAGGATTAGGTACTGTTCCGAAATCAATGCACCCATGGATGTACTACAACACGGCTACGGGCTGAGGTCATATGCTAGGATATATAGAAAAGTCACATTTAATGCCAAGTATGTGAGCAAGTATGAAGTTGCTCTGCTTCATGGGCCCGTAACTAATAATAAGACCCGCAGTCGCATCCGGTAACGACAAAGCCGAGACTTTCTGATAACCTCGGGATACCAAGCAGACTTTTTTCGTCGTGCAACAAGATGGAGCTATTACTCTCTACGTCTAGACAAACCTAGCGCTAACTAGTTACACATCACGATGGAGGTGGCAGTCTCACAATGATCTTGTACCTCCAGGCAACCAGAAACGCGTGGCTGCGTATCAGCTAAGTGCTGCCAACTGCGTGAGTTCTTCTTCAGGATTTCCTGGTGCGACTCTCGGAGAAGAGTGAGGGTTGCGGTGAGATTATACAAATCTGCAGCAAACGGGAGTGTGAACGCGGTCCACATTGAGTGAACCTCAGGCGACGCCAGTTCAAATAAGGCTTTGAGTTATAGATTGGATGCGATTCCATAAAATTGCAACGCTTGAAATAGCGTCCTCGTCCGCGATGCTCAAAGCCACATTCTGTCGTAAAAACGTGAGAGGGGCAGAAGGCGTGGCTTTTTGGCTGGACTCGCCGAAATGACGCAACTCCGCATGAACCACTTATCAGGCCTGACTATTTCAGGATCAGGAACGATGCAAATAGCGTGATACAGCTACCTACCGTTTCGCCATAAATGATGACACCGAGTCCAGAATAATAATGTAAAGATGAGGTCGGGCCTCGCTAGACGAATTTTGCGCTGTAAACATGCTGAAACACAGAACTGGTACACTGCGCATCATAAAGATAAGACATCCCCTGAATTTGTCGGTCTCGGGCTTGTTGAGCAAGATAGACCTTATCGTCGATACTAGTGTGATCAGAATGTAAAACAACCCTCGTATATCTCTTTTGGGTTACATTGAATGTTCGTGCACTTTTGTAGAATAAATTTATGTTTTAAATCGCGTATCAAAAAGATAAGACACCCCTGGGTTAAATCAGATTTTCCGTTCGAAAAAAATGTGCGATCCCGAATCTAATGGCCGATAGGCCTTCGTCGTACCTTTACTACAACAAATACTCGATTCCATATACTTTCGACCAAACTGTTCTGACTCCGCAAGTCGATCTTGCTCCATTTCTCGGTTATTGCCTGTTGGAGCGCTAAAATCGAGAGAAATCGCCGGCCATTGGCTCAGACCTGACATATTTAAATACTCCAGAGATTCGTCATTTTGTTGAGATCAGGACTGTAGACTACCCACTCTGGGCAAGATAGTTATTGCCAAACAAAGAAACCGACTTCAGACCTGCTCAAGTGAACTTTCTGGTTGTCCGGCTAGTAACTGCAACTTTGTCGCCAGGAAAGTTGGGAAATAAAAATAGGTGTCACTTTGATATCCTCTTGTACTCATTGGAGATCAGCCGGCTGCTGGCGAAAGTAAGCTGGAGACGTTCTTAACGGGCAAATGTTCTGACGGATTATGGGAGACCTGTGACCGCAGTTCCGATGGCTAAGGTGAAGAGCTACTTCAACTATTTGTGTATAGGCGATGGTTTTTGATGTTAAGGAGTCTTTTCTTGATAGGTCTGATAATCGGAAGTGGTACTTAAGCAATTCGAGGGCAGGTGCTGTCCAAGTTAGCCTCCAGAACTCCGAAATAGATCTCCCATAATCCGTCAGAACGTTTGCCAGTCAAGGACGTCTACAGCTTGTGTTCGCCAGCAATCGGATGATCACCAGTGAGTACCATCCCCACGTTTTCGGGCGACAAATCTGCAGTTTCTAGCCGGACAACCAGAAAGTTCATGTGAGCGGTCTGAGGTCGGCTTCTTTGCTCAGCAGTAACTATCTTGTCCAGAGTGGGTACATTACAGTCTTGCTCTCAACAGAATGAAGAACCTTTGTGATAATTAAGTTTGTCAGGTCTGAGCCAATGGCCGGAGATAAACCTCGATTTCTGCGCTCCAACAGGCAATAACCGAGAAATGGAGCAAGATCGACTTACATAGGCAGAATAGTTTGGTCGAAAGTATACGAAATCGAGTATTTTTTTATTTATTCTAGAAAAGTGCACAAACATTCAATCTAACCCAAAAGAAGTATACGGGGATCGTTTTACATTCTGATCCCAGTAGTATCGACGAAAAATATCTATCTTGCCCAACAAACACGAGACCAACAAATTCAGGGAGCATCCTATCATTATGATACGCAGTGTAGTGGGTCTGATATTTTTCGCCACAACCAGCTACGAACTCATACCCACCTGTTCTGTTTCTGTTCATATATTTGAGTGTGAATGTAAGCTTCTGTTTTGTTTCTTTTACATTCTGTTTCGATGATGTCGCACGTCCACACTTCATTGGCTGAGATTTCCACCCATTGGCCTGAAGTGTAGTTGCGGTCGTGATCGTTAAATAGGCATCTGAACCAGAAAAGTTTTGAAAACGGAACATGCTGCTGCTGTTGTCTGCATAAATTACCCGAGAAGACTGCAAATGTCTCCAGATCTCAATGAACAAGAAACTAACCTTGCTCGACAACGATTGGACTTCGTCTTGTCATTGATATATAAGTGATGGTCAACCAAAGTCGTTAGAGGACGATAAGGCCTGCAGTTCTAAAAATCGTCAGCTTAACGTCCATGTAACTAACATTGCGTTTGAACCAAATTTTGTAATCTATCCTTATTGAAGCGTTCGACGCACGCTCCGCATCCAGCAAAGCGAGGAACCACTCTTTGCACTTGCTCCGTAGCTGGGCCTTTGTAAGGTTATGAACTATGCGATTTACACCTGCGATCTCAGAAGCTCGTGAGTTAGCTAACTGTTGCGATTCTTTCGCAGAATCCACTTTACACAGTAATCGTAGCCACATGCGATTCTCCGCGCCTAGGAGAACTTGAAGACTAGGCCGGTCCCACAGCGATTGCTACAGTTCCTGCTCGCGAACAATATGATTGCTTGAGTGATGGTCGTAGTGTAGTCCTACCGCTAGAGAGGCCAGAGAAAATCCGTGTTCCTTCCAAATATCCGCTGGGCTTCCAACCCCTCCTCCCACCCCCTCCAAGTTTTTACGGAAGATTGCTGCTTGTTTTGATAGATAGAAGAGGTTCATAAAATTACAGTGTTGAGCTCTTAACATCAGTTGCTAGAGACGGGACGGTATTTAACTATAAATGCCCAGGATATACTAACACGAATCGATTTCGCACATGCGTTTGCACTCCAGACACTTCCCTTGTGAGCAGAGTTCGAAGGTCAGAGGCACAGTAAAGTTAACCTATTTGTGAAGGGATTGCGGTAGTTGTGGTTTCCCATAATCATTACAGCATGCGGTTTACAAAGGTATGCAGGCTTTACAAATCAGGTTTAAAGTTCACTGGTTTAGATCTCTCGGGATTGACACCATCGTGAGACAGGAGCAATCAGAAATATCCACTATTCCTCAACAGTCTTCGGAAGTTCATTCAGCTGCTGATTTGTAATGATCCAGAGCCTTTCCTGACCACAAAAGCCCTCTCAAACTGATTCACTACCGAGCTGTTATTGATGCCTTTTGAACGGATAAGGTATGTGAAAATTTGAAAGCTTCTCTGCTGGAAAACATACCTTTTTAGGATCATATCCAGGATGGTGGAATTTGAGAAGTTCTGGAGCGAGATGGTCGTAGAGTATCAAAGGACATGTGCTGAATATTGTGTCATCGTCAGAGATGTTCAAATCGAGATGTATATAGTTCGACACTGCTCTTGGCTCATCTGAACATTCAGCTCCAAACAGTCGAAACACCACTTTGCACTTCTCTGAATTGCTTTAATACACATTAGATCCTCATTATCTCGGGTCAGAAGGAGCCGATTCAAGCGGCTAATATATCGAGGTACAGCAACATTTATAGATTATTAGAGGTTTGGCTGTCTGTACAACTGTCATAAGCTGGCTTATTCGAAACGTCAAAAACGACCCACAAACCCGCTACGCGAGTAGCACGTTTGGCCCTTCCTGTATTTTCATGCCCCCTGTATTTACACATCCCCTCTAAAAGGAGAGTGCTGTGCCATGCCCCCCGTTGGTGACCTGTTTGGACTAATGTATTGGAGGAGCGGGGCAAGCACAGTATGCTTGCAAATATGGGTGAGGCCAGACTTGCTGCTCCTGTAACCACATTGTGGGCCGTTTTTGTGAGCAGGCATTGTGTTGTAAGCCATGCGGTCCGATTCACTCTGTTACCTCAACCACGTTTACAAGCTGTATGCTGCCTTTGATTTGACTACCCTATAGAAATATCTCTCTGTTCGTTGCTGAGACCCTTAGGCCTATTTCAGACTTCGATCGCCGCGCGTCGCGATCGGATGATAACCATGAGCATCGATGGAGATCGCGTCGCACGTCGATACGTATTCAAATCATGGGATCGCGGCGATCAGCGATGGAAGTTTCAAATAGGTCTTAGACAAAATGTGCAGATGGGCTGTGATTGCGCTGCCCTGTACTGCTCTTGTGTATCGCCTTGACAGGGTTCTTATAGGGCATAAGTTTGCCATAAGATAAAACAACAGTAAAAACTAAGGTTACCGCTTCTACCGCACAAATCCAACCTGAAGGTGTATACAGCATCAGATAGAGGACGATGTATACGAAGGCGATGATGGCGATGGCTTTACCAAATCGAATCATCCTGAATGTCATGATCTGGAACGGAATGATAGTAAAGATGTTACAGAATCTCCTTGTGCGACTCTTCATAAACCTCGACATGATAACAGATATTCTTGTACTGGGTAACTCAGTGATCTTGGTTGACAATCTTCCAAACAATCTCAAAACTTTTCCGGTCCGGAATCGTCTCTAGGACCGCTTTTGTTCCACACCCGATTGGGTGACTTGCCCGTCTGGTAGGTATGGAGACTGCACTGCTTGCGGTGTGGTCTACGTGAACTCATATCAGCTGTGCTGAGCGAAAATACATCGGGAAACATCGCGTCCACTGCATGTTAGGATCAAAGCACCTGGACGGTGAATTGAGGCAACGGGAAGCTACAGTTCTTGGAGCGCATCGGGTCAACGCCCGTAATGTTGACAACTTTGATATCAAGGCCGAAAAAATGGCCCGAGATACTGACACCACGACGCGAAAAATGAACTTACAGTTGACCGCAATGTTAAAAGGACATGGTGCGGCTGCGGACTCGCACAAAAAACTACGGTACAATCTGGCCCTTTGCCAGATTTCGTCATCGATCGGCGCCACAACTGATATTCTCGTGAGCAGAGAGACGACGGTTGGCGCCGATCGATGACGAAATCTGGCAAAGTTCCAGATTCTACCGTAGTTTCAGTGCGAGTCCGCAACCGCACCATGTCCTTTTAACATTTTGGTCAACTGTAGAGACTTTTTTCATACAGGCATACGGGCAAATTAACCGGTTGCGGCATTTTCTCTGTTTTCCTCTCTTGCCTACGTAACAGAAATCAGGTTTCCGGTTTCGAGCGGAGTTCAGGAGATGCTTGGCCAGGTACAAGCATTTCCTATTTGATCTTTTCGGGCTCTGAAGAAGGAGGTTGCTCTGAAACATTAGAGCTGAAATACTGTTATCATAAACAATGTCAAAGAAATGGTGTAACAAAAGATGTGAAAGCAAAAACAAATTTGTGTTAAAAACGTATGATAACACCCGAAAGTGAACTTGGAGAGGAAGGGTTTCTCAGTAAACTTGGTTTACCCGAAAGTAATATTTATTTCTAGAGGATAGGGGCTCTCTACACACCAAGGAAGGACTTTTCTCGCATTTGCGGCTCTAATTCCACTCGGGCCCACTTCGCTTGAATTGAGTAACAGGCCGTTTCAAACTGCGAAAAGGGGCCAACTCCTCCTTCTGTGTTAATAGAGCCCCCATCCCAATTTCTAGCGCCAAATTAATGGCGAAGGTTGCGAATATGGATCTACTGTGGGTCACTGTGGGTACCATGCTATTTGTTGACGTTACTTACATCCGTGATCCAAGCATTGACACATGAAACCCGTAAAACCCTTTCTTCGAGAAAGTTAGTTTGAATGGAAAACCATCACACAAACATGGCATGTGATGGTTTGTTACGGTTTGTCCATAGCCCTTTATCAGTCATCCAAGGTGTCATCTATTCTATGTACACCAACGGTTCGTGATGGACAACTGGTGTGATACCTTTCCTTCGCGATTGAATTTCCCTACTAACAATAAGTCTCACGGTACGTTATGGTCGACTAGTGGAGGGCACGTCCTTTGTGATTGAATACTAGTCATCCGAGGTCCCAGACTTGGAACAGCCTCGGGTGACTGGTATTCAACCAAAAAGGACTCCTACATAGCCCAATAGGTTCGGTATAAACGACAGGAAGGTCCGTCCTTTCTGAATGAATTCCTTACATTTGTTCACGCAGTTTTTCTGAATAGTGCAATTTTGAAGCACCTCAATCATGACAGTTTAGACAAGAAAAGGCATTCAGCTGTCTTGTCGTACAATGTCTTTGATCATGTAGGCTCTTTGCAATGGAATATACTCGAGTTAGTGCTTCCATCACTGGTTTCGCAACTGTGTTTACAGCTGATAAAGAGAGCTTTGAGATAAGTTACGCAAGTGGACTGTCAGTTGGGTCAGGGTAAATGCAAGGGATCAGGCAGCTTCTCTGTGGAGGCTGATTGGGTTGCACTACACGAATTTGAGGACCGTTAATTGATTTTCGATAAATTACGATAGACTTCGGCAAATGTACGGTAGTTTGTTGAAAGACTCATATGCAGCTGAGAATCGGAGTGTTAAAATATTGAAAGATTGTGTTCTCTGTGGGGGTTATTTGGGGGTGCAAAACACGAATTTGAGTCAATTTATATCCTTTTCCGAAGTTTTAAGGTTTGAAAGCCAAGTAAATTCTCTCACACCTACCTTAGCTAGAAGTAAGCCGCATGAATGGGGACTCCAGACTGAGAACAAATCGAACAACCTCCTCCAAAAAAAACAATATTTCAAAGCCTAATTCAAAACATCTTCTCAAGCCGCCACAAAAAATGCTTAACGCAGAAAACTCTTGTATTCGTTTTATTACTCCCATCCTATGAAAATCATTCGCAACCCGGCTTGAAGATCTCTTTAGCAGCTACAAACATTGCTATAAAGCTTCCTTCTTACTTGCGTAATATATGCTATAATTTAGTGGTAAACTTCAGTACTTATCATCCTCTAGTGGTTTCATTTGCTATGAGGTAAAACACCAGAGTTGGAATATGTTTCGTTACAAATAGCCGGGCTGATCAAAAGCCCTTCGCTAGCTAGATCAGAAAAGGAATGCAATGATCGAAGCTGAACACGGCTGTCAGAGTGTTTATAACATGTAAGATGATTCAGTAACCATTTGTGATTCAAAATAAACGTGTGTTTTCTAACAGTACTTGAATCATTCTGTGACACGCATACGACAGAACCAGCTCACACATACATGAGATATTTTCTTCGGAGAAGTTGTGCTCAGCCATATGTATATCAATTTTGAACCACGTTCTACCCAACCACGCAATTTAAACGAAAAACTAAACTGTAATCTACATTTGACCGCAACGGAATGTTGGAGAGCTTCTAAAACCCTTGCTGCTTGCTACACGGTAAAACATCCACCACTTGCCTTTAATTCATTCGACTGAGATTTGGTCGAGTCGATCGCTGTCCACTCAACAGTAATGATTTCTGGTAGCCATTGGGAGGTTGAGTGGATGTGAGCCTTCTGTTTTTAACCAAGCCTCAAGCGCGCTCTTCTATTTATTATGAAGCAGTTAGTTATGAGCTTGCTGCAATGGGCATAGAGCGTAAGGCCTTATGTTCTTGAGATACAGCAAACACAGTACGAGTGCATGTTACATGCCCTATAGGCGTACGCTACACGTTACATACATATAAATGGATTACTTGTATATATGTCACATGTCACATATGAGCAACATACGTTGGGCATTCAATTGATTTCTGGTTTGTATTATATGTCCCACACACAAGACATCTGAGGTTGGGAATGGTGAATTATATTTTTAAGCAGAGACTCGAGAACTACCATTTGAATACAATTATTATTCTCATGGACAACATACCAGGTTGTTCAATAAGTTTTGTCTTCCGATAAGAGATGGCGTTGCTACTGGCCCGGAATTTTTTTTTGGTGGTAAACTCTTCAAATGAATGTATGGGAAGTTTCATTTCATTCTTTGTTTACAAGCCATTTGGTGACGCCGTGTCACAGCAGTGGGAAAATTGAAAATCGTGCAGTGATAAAATTCTTATTTTTGAAAGGTGTAGCACCAAAAGAAATTAACGAACGAATGTTAAAAGTGTGATTGTTCACCAACATTTAGAACAGTAGAAAAATGGGTTGCTGAGTTTAAAAGTTTAAACGTAGTCGTACAAGCCTTGAAGACGATCCACGTTAAGGACGTACAAAAAGCACATCAACACCAAAAATGATAGCTAAAATACAGGATATGGTTTTGGAAGATAGTCGATTGACTTAGAGAGATTTACTAGAGGCTCTACACCTCATTAGGCAATGCGAGCCATATTTTAAGTGGAATTTTGGGTTTTAGAAAGCGGCGTGCACAATATTCTTCAGTATAATCCCCCTGAACATTAATACGCTTAGATAAAAAAACCAGTTTATTTTAAAATCCAGGTCTAATCCATAGTGATGAATCGACGCACGAGATCCACTTTATCTTTTTTAAAACGCTCTGAACGTTGAGGAGAAAATCGCAATCGAATGTGTTGTTGTTCCATTTTTAGCGAATGCTGCAACCATTGTGCCCACAGCTTTCTAAAACCCAAAATGTCACTTAGAATATGACTAACACTACCTAGGGAGATGTGTAGAGCCTCTACTAAATCCCTCTCAGTCAATCGACGATCTTACAAAACCATATCCTGTATTTTAGCTATGATTTGTAGTGTTGATGCGTTTTTTGGACGTCCTTCACGTGGATCGTCTTCAAGGCTTGTACGACCACGTTTAAATTCAGCAACCCATCTTTCTACTGTTCTAATTGTAGGTGAACAATCATTATACACTTTCAACATTTGTTCGTGAATGTCTTTCGGTGCTGCACCTTCCAAATATATGAATTTTATCACTGCACAATATTCAATTTTTCCATCGCTGTGACACGGCGACACTTAATGGTTTGTAAACAAAGAATGAATTAACAGATTGAAATGAAACTTCCCATACATTCATATGGAAAGGGTACCAACAAAACAAGAAAAAATTTAGGGCTAGCAGCATCGCCCTCTCTTATCGAACGACAAAACCTATTGAACAATCTGGTATTTTGAACCATAACATTGTTTTTCTTATCAAACGACAAAACTTATTGAACAACCTGGTATGTTATCATGAGAGTAATAGTTGTATTCAAATGTGATGAAAAACGCCAGAATAAGAAACAGAAATTTTGAACTTCCGGAAGAATAACTTTATATCGAAACGTTGAATGCCAACAAATATGTCGTCTGATAGTGGTAGCAGAGATGACGTAAGAGCACCATTCTCTCTGCCCGTCTAGTTTTTTCGTTTTTTCCTTATCTCTTCTGTACTCTGGTGCTAGCTGTTGATTTATGCAAGCAATGTTATATGGGAAATTATTGTGCCCGTCGCCCTTGACAAAGGGCACAATAATTTTATGCTATTTCGTCCCCGGTGCGGCTACATGAAGATTACGCTTAGAAGCCGAATTCTTCATCACCAGATTTAAAACGTGACGATAGGCGATTGAGGTGTTGTGAACAGCAAATGAATCATGATTGAGTGCGAGCCCTATCTTTGCTCTTTTGTCTTCAGCGCTAGACCGACATAGACCCTTCTCTGACGTTTTGTGACGTTTTGTTATGGAGCACCCACAACATCCCAGCATTAGCGCTTCAGACATCGCATCTGTGCAAGGATTTAGGTATACGATTCGAACTCCATTTGTCTTCAGGGTGATGTTGACCACAACTGCTAACTTCGGCTGCCTCAGAGGAAGCTCCAGTGAATTCTTGACACATAGGCGCAGTGCGATGCGCAGCTGCCTTTACAAGATCGAACCGCGGTGTATCCTAGTTCGACCTCTCTCGAGCATTTCTGGTAAAACCAAAATGAATAGCGCCCTTCTAGCTTTCTGGCTGCCCCCACTATATGTGACCTCCAAAGTCCCGCTCACGAAATATGAAAGAAGGTGTTGAAAGAGAAATCAATAAGTTTTATCGAAATATCATTATCAACAACAAGCAACACTAAGCAAATATCAGCGCTTCACTGTAAGCATTGTTAATAACATCGTATTTTCTAATTCAAAATATATGTTATGCTATTTATTTCTGCTGCGGGCCTGGTTTTAGTAGACTTTTACTTCAACAGAATTCACTCCTTACAGTGACAAAGAGGCCGCCATCTACTATTGTACTTGATGCAGTCACCTTGGTGGCCATAAGTATTGAGTCGCGTAAATCCAGAATACAGAGAAAACCCTTTCTTACTGCGTCTTACGTGAGCCTGAAAATTTGGTTCTTTTTATTCGAGTAGAGAAACATACGTTATTGCTATGTAATCACTGAGACAAGAGCCTGTGAAGGAGCTAGGTAGACTGTCATTTCATACAGCAAAGCATTGCGATCCTCCAACTGTGTAGCACTGTGAGTCTTAAGTGAGAAAAAAATCATATTACACTTATACAAAACTTCAATGTACATACCTCATCGTAAGATTGCTCTTCACAGAAATCTGTCAATCCCGCCCTAGCCAAGTAGATGTTCAACTGCTTGGCAAGAAAGACACCGGCTTTGTCTCGTTCGGTCTGATCTCTGAAATCCCCACTTTCACTTGAGTATTCAACTAGAAGTCGAAATGAGATGGAACGCAAGAATGATTATGAGATAGACTCAGGGCGAAGGTCGTTCTTTAGGCCTACAGGAAGCAACCTTTTTTTAATTGGACATGGGGGACGATCGCTACCCCCACCGCGAACCAGCTCGACATGCCGTGCATCTCGTGATGGCCACAACTGGAGCACGCTATCGCGCGCACCATGTTTTTTCAACCCCCAACAGTAGATGATTCTTCCGACCCATTGCTGTTTTCCTCTATTCACTGCTTTGTTTACCCATTGTTCACACATAGGAATGGTTCCCGGGCACCTCGTCCCGCTGCAATTTCACACCGCTTTCATGGCCAGCCACAGGTTGTAGCTCCCTTTCTGTGTAATTTTATTTATTGGGTTGGCAACTAAGTAATTGCGGATTTTTTTAGAAAATTAGACAGTTTTCTCATGGAGAGAGTTAACTTTATTCTGTAATGTACTGCCCCTTTTGAGCCATGACCTTTTGCCATCTTTCAGACAGCATCATAATTGAACGTTCATTTAACTTCTGGTTTTCATCAGCAAAAATTTGAACCGGGTACGATTCGATATCATTATCACTATTAAAATTTTTACCAATCAATGAGTTTCGCAAAGATCAAAGTAAAGAGTGATCAGATGGTGCAAGGTCAGGACTATGGGGTGGATGTGGCAAAACATCCCAACCGAGCGACGATTTGACAAATCGTAAAGGTGTTGTATTTCATCACGACAATGCAAGGCCACACACATCTTTAGTCACTCGGCAAAAATTACTGGAGCTTGGTTGGGATGTTTTGCCACATCCACCATATAGTTCTGACCTTGCACCATCTGATTACTTTTTATTCCGATCTTTGTGATACTCCTTGAATTACGGAAATTTCAGTAATGATTATAATGTCAAATCGTACCTGGTACACTTTTTTGCCGATAAAAACCAGAAGTTTTGTGAACGTGGAATTATGATGCTGCCTGAATGATGGCAAAAGTTCATTGCTCAAAATGGGCACTACTTAACAGAATAAGGTTATTTCGTTCCATGAGAAAATTTTCTTTCCGCAAAAAAAAATCCGCAATTACTTAGTTGCTGACCCAATACATTGAATCTTTTAAACACAAGAACAAGCTCCATTATGAGGGACCATTCATTTTGAGAGCTATGCTGAATGTTTCGGGCAAGGTTGATGCCATTGAATCCTTTTAAAAATGGTCGTAATTTTCTGGGAGATTACCAGTTCTCCCGTTGATTGTCTCGTAATTTTCATAATCTTCAGTTGCGTAATAACACACTCCTACTGTAACGCCCTTAGTATTGTAGAGCATTGCTCTCCGCGCCTATCTACCGCGCGCGATGGAATCACCGTGTCGCGGCGGGAGAACTGCAGTACACCTCGTAATCTTGTATAGACTAATGCTTCACACACGTACAGCTGTATGGCAAGAGGATGACTTTAGAATTAGGTGATGTAATGGAAGGGATATTAAAAGGGCAGTGAAGCGCATCTGCCGTAGCGCATCACGTGCAAAATCGGGAAGCGTCCACTTGAGGTGAAAGGGCGCACGCGCGATGTTCTGCGTTTCCCCAAACGCTCCTAGTTCTTTCGTTTTTGATGAATGATAACTTTCGATTTGTTTGCTTATTTCTGGTCTACCTATGAACGGGTTTGATATCAAGCGCTGACACTGCTATTGTCTACTAAACGAGTTTTCGGCTGCCCTCATCTCTGTTTCAGAGTAGTTTCAGAGTAGTAAAAGTCAATATTGCGAAGAGTAACCAACGTGATATTCGTTCTTTTGTACTGGCATATACAATAAGCTGATGGAATAGGTAAAGTGCGACAATTCCTTTCACCCCGCCATTCTCTGAATAGAGATGATCCATGGTCTTCCGGCTCTCTGTACGATGTATCTGAGAAGCCCATCGATGGCTGCACCTTAAACACAATAAGCTGAATTTGAATAGTCTGAAGTTCCTAGGACAAACAAATTGCATTTTTTTACAGCTTCATTTTCTTAAAGTGTGGCGTAGCAACTGCATGAATTGACGATCAAAGATTTTATTTTTGATTGGGCATGCTAAGTAAGCTAAAGTTTCGTGAAGCATGAAATGTTGTAAGTATCGACAATCAAACGTACTTTCAGAATATCCATGAATGTTGCATGAAGGTCAAAAGCTGTCATGAGTTTTCTAGTCTTGTCCTTCAGCTGCTCGTTTAACGGTGTGTTCCGATAACGCTCCGGTATACTGACCATAAGGAATGGGTTGAGGTTTTCGTAGCGACCAAGTGGAACTTCAGAGATCTAGGATATACATTGCATTTAGAGGAGTGGTCAAAGGTTGAAGGCGATTCGTTGAGATCATGGTCTTTCCACGCTCTTGTTCTCATGTTGGGTGTAGAATTATGCCTCTTCATACTAAACTAGAATATGCTTCGGAAATCTCTGCTTAGCCTTCTGAGGCCCTAATTAGGATCCTCCTGCTCCCGAATCTAGCGCAGATAGAAAACTGCTGAATTCGCTCATGCGTGGTACGACGTTGTTTAGCGCTGCTTGAGCTCTAGCTCAGAATTCGAAGCATTCTCACAGATAACCGTCGCTAAGAATACCTTCCAATCTCTCTTTTCTTGCCCTACCTAATCACAATCTACTCACAATCCCCGTCGTACAATCTACATCATTGGCTTTCTGTCTTTTAAGACAAGGATTCACATACTTTGCAATGCCTATTTGATACGGCTGAGATGGGCTTTGATAAATGCAGAGTCCAAGCTCAGGAACGAAATTTTAGAATTCTACAAAATTGTGAAGTAGACCCACCCTATATAACACCTGCCAAATGATTCTTCCGAATAAGCGAGATATAGGAGGAATCCACCCTGGGCGCTCACGTCAGGAAGCCGCTTTGGCACGCCCCTTTTACGATCTTTGGAGCTCAACATCGGCTAGATAAGTAATGATTTTCGATCAATAGTCCCGTTCTTCGCTTTATTTTCAGCCACTCTCTCTATTCAGCATGGCTCGCAGATGTCGGTCGCATACGACGAAAGTTACAAGTCTTGGATAACTCGTACGTCATACTTCCGCAGCTCAATGTTTGAGGGGTCATAACTCGGTTCCCAGAGGGTCTAGTACAATTGTAGAGACATCATTGGAATCAGCGTGGGACCGTTCCCAAGTATGAGAACAGAGAAAACCATTTCGGTAGCACGACGTTATGTGCATGGTAGCGCTACCATCGCTGGTAGATCTGTATTGCAGTATTAAAGCAGTTTTCACTATAAATCCTCCATGTTCTGCCTCTTACAGATTATGATTGGCCAAGAGCTTACTGAGACAGCAGCATCAGGAAGAATTGCTAAAATTTAAGAGAAAACACTTTTTTTCCGCCTCAGCAGAACCTCATGTTTTTGAGAAAGTAAGGATTGACCTGTGTGAAGGAATGAAGTATTCCCATGTGATAACGCGATTCGCCTTATACACTGCTGCTTATCGAAACCTGATCGGCTGTTTACGTGCTCTTCAGCTTCTCCAGAAAGGATTAGTTTGGGAGGCGGGGTGGCCCAATGGGTTGACTGACCCACGCGATTTTCACCCACTTGCCAATGGTTTTTCGAGATTCTTTCTTCACAGTTCACATCGGTAGGTCCCAAAGCTCACTTTTATGTGAAAAAACCAGAGATTCTCATCGTGAACACTGCCTTTAAGCTTGCTGGAGCAACCATTACTGGCCGTATAAAATGGAATGTAGGTATGGAGCTTCGGGAAGGATGGCTCTCGTAAACAAAATTGCTGATAACCAATTTTATTACAAGTAGGGGTATAAAAGAAGTAAAAAGGGGTGTGTCTTCATTCACACAATGTTCTTCCCCAGGGGTCAGCAGTTGAGGATCTGCCTGGACTAGAATGTAGGAAAACAGCACCACCGGTTGGGAAGATATAACAAAATCGAAGTAAAAACTTAGAAACTAGAAGAGCTGAGACGAGATTGAGCCATCCTTCCCGAAACTCCATACCTACAATTTATGGAATGCAGCAGAAAGTGATGCTTCTGTGAATACCGCTCATAGAGTAAATGAGAAGTACTCGCTCAACTTCATTGCTCCAAGAAAGCACTTACATTATCTCTGCGAGGTCCGTGATCACCCATGAAGAACAGAAAAGCATTTTTCAAATTTCTGTCATTTCTTTTGAAGAAATCCAAAAACTGCTGGTCGGCATGGTAGAGGTCTTTCAGAGACTCATGTGCCAAAGTCGTGGGCCATATATGAGACACTTTCGGCACACCTGAAGCTCGTTTTGCCCGTCCCATAGCAACGGCGAGCAGAAGTAACTAGCTCACCTGGATAAGCATTCATAAACTTTTCCATGAAGTCCAACATATCTAGATGTCTTTCACCGCAAGATGTAGTGTCATGGCTTCGTCTAAGATTGTCCGATTCGCCAAGTCGCAAGTCAAACGCTCTGAATGCATAATAATAAAGAGATCATCTCATGGTACATTATTTTCACGGATCTGTTCGCTGCAGACACGCACTCGTAGTAGGGCAGAACTTTTTCGGCAAGATTCTCTGTTCATTCGAAGAGGTTAACACTATTAATCACAGGAAATTCGCAAAAACCAAGGACAAAACGGCGTCCGTTGAGCATTTCTACCTCGTAGGCAGACTAGAATTCGAGTGTTAGAGTGTATTCTCTGTTCCGGAGTGAAATTTAATTCCGTTCCTCGCGTGCTTCTGCGCGTGTATGACGCGTCCCCTTTTCCTACGAATTCTCGCTCCTTCTCCCTCGCACCGCACAAGCGCGCAAAGGAAACGATTAAACTGGGCTCCGAGCCAGAGGATACACGTGCACAAAAAAGTGTTCTCGCCGTTCAAGCTTTTGACCATAATCCACGCTTTCTTCATGGCCGCGGCACGCAGTGTAAGTCATTCTCAACTCACAAGGTATGGAATTGACGTCAATCTGGTCATGATCATCATGCTGTGAATATCATGTCCAGTCGCCGTAGATGATCTGAGAGGGCTGAATTCAATGGTGTTGGTGCTGCGTCATGAATTTCCGAAGGAGAATCGCAATTCTCACTATAGGCAATTACTTTTTCCTTCCGTAAAGTGCTACATTATCAAACACTAACGTTCTCACGAGATATTGGGATTCTTCTCGTGCAACTCCATGGCCTTTTCCGAGAATTGGAGGATACCTGGGGTACCTACCCACTACGACCTGCACATAACAAAGATTACTCACCTCCACACGTGATCCGCCTCAGACCCGTTGAATCCTACACAATTGGGATAGAAGGCAAAACCGACGTCGTAGTCCTGCGCAACCATAGTCTAAAACTACATACACATACGGTTCGCTAAAGAGGCACTGAGCGACATAGACATTTTTCAAACATAGCCTGCGCTAAAGGTACCTTATATCCACTGTTACCAAACTGTTTCAAGTAGTAAGGAAGATCATCCAAATTGTCTTCGCACTTCTCATCCTCATCCCAGTCTGGATACAATGGAGGTAAACCAACTAATGCTCGACTACCGCCTTCAATCGACTTCCCTGAAGCATAAATTAATCACCAAATCGCTAGCTTATGAAAATTTTGAAGGAAGTTTATTCGGATAACGGGTGAGTTTTTTGGAATCCCCTAGAGGATAAGCGGATTTTTACAAATGACGTGCTAAACCGAACTTTAATCGGAAGTTGGAATTTATCTATAGAACCAACCCGAGATGTAGTGCAACTATTGCAGTCCTACTTGAACCTAGCCCCAACTAATGCAGAAAATTTGAAAATATTAAGCACACGTGAGAGATGAGTCGAACGTGAGTCAAGGCTTGCTGCGAATGACGGAATGACGAATGTTGAAGAGGAAAAAATCTGTGGTTGAACATAGGAGATAAGACGAGGGGCGAACATTTGAACGCTCATGCCCCCTATATACACTCGACGTAGCGGCAAATGCCTCTTGTAAACCTACGGCGAGATCAATGTCTTGGAAAGATAAGAAATTGTGTCGAAGTTGACAAGTGGCTTTTTTGCAAATGAGAATGCTGGCTAAACGCACAGCCCAGATCGGAAATGGAACCCTCATCGAAACTGGGAGACATGCGGCAACAAGAGGTGAATGCCGCTAGTGCGGCAATAAAGATCTACAGCTTTTTTGAGGCCACCGCGGCATTTGCCACGCTGGTTTTGTCATTTGCTCATACATGTACCAGTTTAAATGGGATCAACTGCCGATGTAGATCTTTTGCTGGCATTCTCAAGTGCAGTGAAGTCAGTTGTCAACTTCTACCCAATTACGTAGTAGTCTTAAACGTTTCTTCGCCGTAGCTAAAAAAGCGTTTGACGCGAGGGCGAAAATATGAATAGGATATTACAAGGAGTCACTCCACAGGGAGTCAAAGTCGCGAAGCGTCGAGCCAAGGGCGTGATAAAGCACAAGATGTCCATAGTGCGTAGGGGACTCAATCTCACCTTGCGCGGTGGCCACCCCGCAGAACAGCACTTTTTCGATTGCACCCATATTTAAAACCGCTTGATTCTTCCACGATACCACAGCAAAAGAAGAGAAAATAACATTAAAGTTACCTAGCGAGAGAAAAATAAAGAAAAGGCAAGGAATCGAACACGATTGAAATCGATGAAGTGCGGGTCTGCGATGGATTCACCGTACGTGGTGAGGTTGTGTTCGCCTTGCACTTGGAATGGGATGTGATTCGGGTCGCCTTCGGCCCAATATGCCGCGCGTTCGACCAAGATAGGCTCCCTGTGTTCCTCGTTAGTGTTCATGCACTTTACCATAGAAGGTATAAACAATCGAGATGGCCGAATAGTAGCTGGTACGAGATGACCCACCGAAGAATAATGGGAAGGCATTAGGTTTGCTGTTGTCTCCTACTTTATTCAGAAATTCCATCTGCACAGCTCCCATGCGTCTCTTGAGATACTTGATTGTCTGCGGCAATGATCTACATTGAAGAAAGTTCAGAGATCATAGCAAACTACCTATTGTTGAGAACTCAGAGCCGACTCCACGGCACCAGCAGGTGTGTCACATCTGGGCAGCGACAGACTAGGGATTCACCGCGAGCGATGGGGAATCCCCTTGTAAAAAGAAATTTGTCTCCCAGAGAGTTACCCAAAGTAAACTCACTGGAGTGGCCCGAAAGGCCAACTGCCGTCTGTGCGAGGCCGCTGATCACGTGAGCTGCACGTCATCACTCAAAGAACAACGAATCCTGCGTCTCTCAATCTCATTGTGATGCCCCGAAAGCAGCCGGACGAGAGCAGAGGTCGGTATAGCAACCGGTTGAGAGTCGCGGTTGGGTTTCGACCCTCGGCTGCTCTCTGAGCGGCGACGCCATAATGGGAAGGAGCCGGTCCCGGTTCGATCGATGGTTTGTCTGAGGTGATCGTTGCTTTAACCCTCGAATGACACACTTAGCTACTGTAAGAAAAGAACAAAGTGGGAGGCGTTGTTTATCCCCTACCGCTTTGCCATAAATGATGACGCAGAATCAAGAATAATAATGTACAGATGTGGTCGAAAGTCGCCAGTCGATCTCGGCTTAGTAGAGATGCTGCAATCCACAACCGGGTCATATTCTTTTTTCACCTGCGAACTACACTCACCTGTTCTGCTCATATATTTGTGTGTGAATGAAGGCCTCGGTATTGATGGAATTATTACATAAGGTTTCAATAATGTCGCAAGTCCACGTTTGATTGGACGAGATATCCAACCACTGACTCGGTATATATTTCCTGTCGTGATAGTTATGTAAACATCTGAACATGAGAAAGAAATGAAGGGGAATTAAAAATGCTGCTACATTATTGCTTTGGAAAAAAGCAATGTTTACTGTACTACTCGGTGCCAATTTCCTGTCCGCAAACGCGGAAGACGGCTGTTGTATCACGCGACACAATGATAATCGTGTTGGGAGAGCGAAGAATCGTGCCGGGACCAAGTGGTCCCAGCCCGTCTATCGGTTTATTGCGTGATGCAGCAGCCGTTGTCCACAAATGCAGATCGAAATTTGCTTCCGAGAACGTCAGTGTATATCGCAAGAACATCTTTTGCCATAGCTCAATGAGTGCAACGCTAACCTTGCCTGACAGCGATAAGCTTCTGTGTCATTGTCAACATACAAATGGTGGTTCAGCAGTGTCGTCAGAGGTTGATAAGGCACACATTGCTAAAAATTGTGGACTCACAGTGCATGACAGAATCACTAAAGTCTGTTCCATTGGAAATGTCCTGCAACGCGATCGGCGTGCATGTCATCGCATAGGCATTTTTTGAACCTGTGAATCGACTAGCAGGCAATTTGGATGAACAGGGCAGAGTGCTCCAGTCAGCTGTCAGCAGCCGTGAAAAGGCCTTTACGAAAAATGTCTTCGTTACGGTCGCTGGAAACTCGCGCCGATCGCGTGGGAGGACAATCTCATTTGGACAGACTTTACCCACATAAATGTAAACTAAGGGTTTTGTGTCAACTTCGATTTGTGCCTTATTTTTATATAAAACTTGAAGTGCATCAGGGTGAAGACCCACCAGGCACACAAACTGTATAAAACTTTGGCTCAATGTCATGGGTGAACATGAAGTTACCAATACCAGTGATGGCTCCAACCGCCAGTATGGACCGCAATTCATATAATGTGACCCTTTACCCGCCCGCACCTCTCAACATACCACAATCACGTAAAGTAAACAGCTACTCCCACCAGATGCAACCTAGTAGAATTCTAGTAGCGACGCCAAAAAAAAAACGGGGGCCCAAACAGGAATTCCATCCGCGCGTAGAATCAACGCGCACCTTTGTTTCGAACACAAAATCTTGACGTCATTCATGATAGTTTGTTACGTTATAGATAGCCTCTTTTTGGTTAGCTCAGGCTAGCTTACGAACCATAATTTGAAATGCAGGTGTAGCGATGACAGAGGTTGTTTGCAAACCTAACTTGCGTCGGAATTTCTTCTTTATTCGCACACAGGTGTGAGCAGAGACGCGTTGTCAGAAACTCCTTTTGCGTCCTGATATTCAGAGCCTTCAAAGAGGTCTTTCCACTTGCTCGTTATTGTGAATTGCCACAGTGAAGTCCAACAAAACGGAACGGGGATTCGAATCGAACGCGACATCCCACACAGCACCAGATTTTTGAATATCCAACCTTCGTCAGGAAATAGTCAAGTTGCAGCTTCAATATTGTCATCTTCCACTTCCGCTGCTCATACGGAGATAGCTGGGTCTACTTCCGACATGAAAGCGGATGACGGCAATAATTCCTCTTGAGTACTGATGCAGTAGACCACTGCGTTGACACAAATTGAAAAGGCGGTAATCTTAGCTTCGTCGGGTGGAGCCTTGTACTCCACCAACCTTCACCCCTGGCCAGGTGAAGAGGGGAACCTTCATCATAAAAAAACCGGTGAAAACCGATGAAACGTCCCGAAAAAGAACGAAAGTGACCCAACACTCAGGCAAGTTAATTTCAAAATTGGATGGGTGTCACTGCCGGTTTTTCGGCCATAACTTTTTTTTAACTTAGGGTTAGACCTTTGGTAAAGGCTATTTCCGGAATCTCGATAAAATTCTGCGTCGACTGGTGTTTCATTTTTGGAAAAATATTCTCTCGATCCTTCAGCCTAATTCAATCTACAGTTCACTTCCGCACTGCCGTTCAGTCCGCAAAGTGCGCGCTGATTGCGAAATCGTGATGTGGCGCGGTTGCGAGTATCCTCAGACAGGGATGTGGGATCACCCGGGCGGTGGGATCACCCGGGCACCAAAGGCGAAAAGCGCCCGGGTGATACCACATCCTTGTCTGAGGATGATCGCAACCGCGCCGCTGCACGATTTCGCAATCAGTGTGCTCTTTGCGAACTGAACGGCAGTGCGGAGGTGAACTGTACGAAACACCGGTTTTTTTGCCTATAACTTTTTAACCGTTGAAGATAGGGTTTAGGAGAAGGTCGTTTTTGAAATCCACGTAAAATTCTGCGTCAAATGACATATCGTGTTCCTAACTTTGCTTGCTCCATAAGCCAGCGAGGCCGGTGGAGCCGAGCTCCATAGTTATCTCCCTAGGGTGCTCTCGCCTCCATGGTGTAAGTAGGAGACGCAGAGTTCTTCTGGAGCCTACAACGGGGCTCGTCCCCTCCGATCTGGCTGGCTTATGGGGCAAGCAAAGTTAGAAACCCGATATATTTTTCGACGCCGAATTTTACGTGGATTTCCAAAACAATCTTTGCCAAAGCCCTATTTTCAAAGGCTAAAGAGTTATAAGCAAAAAACCTGTGTTTCGTAAAATGAATTAGGCTGGAGGATCGAGAAATTATTTTTATCAAACTTGAAACACTAATCGACGCAGAATTCTATCAAGATTCCGAAAACAACCTTCATCAGAAGTCCATTTCCAAGCACAAAAAAGTTATGGACAAAAAACCAATAATTTTACGCGAAAAAAAAACACTCTATAAACTGAAATCGGCTGGTACAAGGGGAACGTATTTTTTAAAAATTAAAACTCTATTAGATGCAGAATTTCAGGGGAATTCCGAAAACAACCTTCACCAAAGGCTCCCTCTTAGGGTAAAAAAGTTATGCACGAAAATCTTATTGCTTTTGGTGAAAGAAACGTTACATCATGAATTGAAAATAGCTGAGAGACTGGAAACGTATTTTTCTCAACATGAATACATTGTTCGACACAAAGTTCCATGGAGACTCTGGAGACAGCTCCGTTCAAAGATTCGTCTTAATGGGCAAAAATTTTATGAGCGAAGAACGGGTAGTTTTTTAAAAATTGCTTGGAAAAAAATTCCCAAATATTTTGACTACAAGACAGCTAAAGGTAAATTTTTCATGACCTAGGCAGAACGTTTCATCATTAGGAACAGTGAGTTTCAGAAGGAGGTCATCTAACAGAAATATTGTCCCAAAATTAATGACTGAAACGAAAAATATACTGAATGCAAGAAAACGAGGGTTGAGAAAACGTCAAATTTTGAAGTCGCAAGTCCATAGGGAACCTTCCCCGTTCCCCACTCAGGTATCCTAAACAACCTTCACCTTTCGGACCGCTGCCTCCACCCCCAACTAACCTATGACGGTAATCATCGTCTGATGGTTGCTTTACTGGGTAGAGCCATTTATCAAGTTCTACAGTTTCCTTATAGAGTCTTATTATCGCATTTACGTCGAGTCCCATGGCAACTGCATCTTTACAAGGTATCCAGGAAGGCTTTCGGGGAAGGCATTTTTAAGAGCCGATTTTTCCGATCATACTATCGCAGTCCTCACTTACACCTTCCGCACAGCTTTGCACTCTCCTATCATAAGAGTGACCGCAATAGATTGTGTATCCCTCCGACGTTGGGGACAGGTCGTTTTTTGAAGCGAGTCCCTTACAAAGCAGTAACCGCTGCATGTAATTAGCTCCAAAGTCTGCATGAAGTCGATTGTTGGATATCACTTGACGGGGATGAACAGTACAGAGAGGCAAACCTCATATGCGTTTCTATAGAACCTGAAGCCCCCAAAAACCAGATTATGTCCGTCGTTGTACTCGCCGGGAACTGCACGAACTGTTTATGGTCGAATACGGGTCTGTCGGGAAAGAAGGTAAGCTCTAAGTCACAGTCTGGAAATCCCTAGTGCACTCACTCTAAATAATTTCCCCCCTTCGATGACTAAGGCACCTGATCTTATAGTAAACATCAAAGTAGCCTACACATTTTGGATTATATCCTGGACTGTGGAAGCGAAGAAGTTGTGGATCGAGATGATCATAGAGTACCAGAGGACAGGTGCTGAATATCGTTTCGTTGTCAGAGATGTTCAAATTAAGATGTATATAGCTCACGAAGCTCTCGATTTCATCTTCATCTAAACATATGCATTTGAAAATCTGAAACAATCATCATTCTTTCCATTGATTGACATGGGGCGAGCTCATTCTCAGACAAGGAGGCGGTAATTCAGCGGGGCAATGTCGGTTGCCCCTCCCTGGTCATCCAGCGTATAACCGATACTCATCCTCCGCACAACCGCACAGACACGTGGGCGGTTATTCGGCGGGGGAACGTCGGTTGCTCCGCTGGAGCAAATGCGGAGCAACCGATCTTTCACCGCCATTCAACCGATCTGACACCGCAGTACAACCAAACCAGCTTGCCGATCACGCGTTTTTTTATACATTTTGAATATTCCCGAGCCTGCAGAGGGGACCCCTAGGGCATCCCTAACGGGTCCCCACAAAAGACGTGCTCCCGCCGCCACGGTCACCGCTGCGGCCGGAGCACCTCTTTGGTGGGGTGCACCCCCCCCCAAGCCGTGAGGAGCCCTCTCCCCTCGGCGACAAAAATTAACTTCCGCCTTACGGTGGATCTTCTGGAAGTTGACTCGAGGCCACCTTCCAGGTCCGGCACCGAAGAGCTGACTGAGGCCGCGGTCAGAGTTGGTGCTATTTGCATCTGCAACCCACCGACTACCCCAACACCCCCGCACTCCCTCCCGCACCCCCCAACACCCACCCGGTCGATACGTATAAGTAAAATGATGGAGTGAGGTTGAGAAAATCACTAGGTGTATCCAACTAGATATGACGATGATTACGTGGCCAACAGGATTGCACCTGTTTCGAGAATTAGTGAAGGAGAGTATAGTGAAGAAACGGAGGTATCAGTAAGGTTAGCTTTCTAGTGATACGCAATGTTTTATCATAGACCCGCACAACCGGTGATTTTCTCATCCGCCGTCATCCACGTATTGCATGGATATCGACCGCGTCGGATACACCGAGTGATTTTCTCAACCTCACTCCATCATTTGAAACATAAGTATCGACCGGGTGGGTGTTGGGGAGTGTTGGGGGTGCGGGGGTGTTGAGAGATACACCGAGTGATTTTCTCAACCTCACTCCATCATTTTAAACATACGTATCGACCGGGTGGGTGTTGGGGGGTGTTGGGCGGTGATGGGGGGGGGGGTGCGGGGGGATACACCGAGTGATTTTTGCATCCCATTTCCAATGCATTATGTGTGTATCGACCGGGCTGAAGACGTCGGCTCATCCAACTATGACCGGGGCCTGATGGCGGCACCCGTCTTTTTGTCTGAGTTACGGAACGTGTCACATTGACGGTAGAGCACGTCCTCGCCGTTGCACCGTCAGCCCGTTTTCTACCGCCAAATAACCGTCCCGGTGCTTTGAAATTCTCTGTATCTGCGGTGCAACCGGCAATCCGACTCATCCCCGGTTTTGCTCCCGCCGTTGCACCGATAAGCCCTTTTCCCCCGCTGAACAACCGTGAGCGTTTCTGAGTTCAATCGACATGAAATCGAACTAGAAGAAACTGTATTTATGCAGACGCGTTGGAGCCTGCAGAATGCAATTTCTATCATCTATTTCACGCCATAAATGAAAATATCTACATTTCAATCCTGGAATCCACGCTTACGGTCGGAAACTTCATCTCTGAGATACTGAGTCCACGAAACGTTACTTCGCCTGGCAATAGATCACAAGAAATATGAAGTTTCAAACAATTCAGAAATAAAGAACTTTTGACCTCTCGAGAATGAACGATAGCTTTTATGCTGACATTTCATTTAAATGACCAAACGCGTTAGTTTACGCAATGAGAACCTCTTTCCCTGTCCGACATTAGCGTTTGAGTTGGCATAGCTAGTGAGCCGAATACACTCAGGCCCTCGTGGGCGTCGACCGCGAGTCACTTACCGGTCCAGCGCAAGTTTCGTCGGGCCAGCGCTCGACGTGCTATTCGCTGGCGGTCGACCTGATCAGATGTCTACCGCAGGCTATGTGATTGTGACGCCCGACGACACTTGCGGTCGCATTCTATTCGCGGTCGACCCGTATCAAAGGTTCGTACATAAGAGATGACCCACCGTTGCGTTTCACGGTGGAATGCACCCCACTGTGGGCCGTGGAGAGATGAAACCACAGTTGCGAACCCCTCCTCCGAACTTTGGGGAGATATTCCCTTTCCTCGGCAACTTAAGTTGTCCTCCATAATCTGGGGTGCGTTTCAAGAACATTTCCATGACATAATGTTTTCATGGAAACGTAGCCACGGCCGCGTGGAGTTTTAATTGATAGCCATGAGAATCAAGTTTGCCCATGGAAAGGCTATTTGCCCTCCCACGATATCACGGAAACATTCTTGGAACGCACCCCTGTTGGACCTTCTGATGAGTGACTCGTGGCCACCTTCCAGGTCCGTCTCCGAAGAGCCAACTGAGGCACCAGGTGAGATCAGGAGCCTTTCATACCAACATCATTGTCATACTTCGTCCACACATGATGACGTCCTTTAAGAAGGTAAACAAACTGTTGTCCGGTGGTTGACATCCGCATTTTCAAGATTCCCGGCGGTGGCCATCCACGTCTTCGAAATTCTCGGCAGTCGACATCCACAACAGGTTCAAAGACAAAAACTTGTACTGAGCGGCGGTTCACTAAATAGTCATGAAAAATGGCCTGCGCTCCACCTAAATAGGTGTTTCTCCCCCGCGGTTCACAAAAAGCAGTGTTTTTGCACGGAGGTCGAAGCCCACGAGTGCCTGAGCATATTAGGGCGATAATCAGCTATCAGTGTAAAACATCACGTAATTTCTTCCAGAACATGAGACCGACCGGGTATATGAGCTGCCTCATTCCCTTTGGCCCTGAGGACTGGCTCTGAGCCTCTTTCTAGAGTGACCCCAGAATTCGGAGAAATTTCAGCAGATACTCGGAGCCGTTTTCCTTGATAAGCACCGACCGCTGTAGCAATCTCACTCACGGCCAGCGACGGAGATCGTCTCTTCCCACCGACCTTGAGAGAACTAATGTCCTTGCAAGGATATAGCCAGGTACGCGTCCGACTAAAATAGTCCAACGGTGCGGGTACGGCCAAGACAAATCACCATGGACCCTGGGATCACCCTTTTAGTGGGGACCCCAACAGGGATGTCTCCGTGGGCCCCTGTTTGGGCCGGGGAATATAAAGGATGTGTTGAAAAACGTGTGAAGGGGAATCGGGTCCGGTTGTACCGCGGTCTGAGATCGGTTAAATGTGTTACCCCGCAGATCCCCCCGGCGGGGCGACCGACGTTCCCCCGCCGAACACTCGCTGTGCTGTCTTACCGGTTGTACGGAGGGAGAGTAACGGTTACTCAGAACTTCTTAAATATTTTGATTCCCAGTAATAACCAGCAAAAGCAACTTTATTTCAACTAATCTAGCTTGAAACCACTTTAATTCAACTAAGGATTGACTTTTGTCGGAGACCATCAACTATGAATTGACTTTAAAACAACTATAGCCCTACTTTGTGCTCAATCACTGAGGAAAACAAGTCGAAGCTCACTTTCTCCAGCTTATTACGGATGCTATACGGTGGAAACAAACTTCGATTCAGGCAAATTTAGCGATACGGTATCAACAACTAGATATCAGCATAAGACTCGAGAATCGGATAACTATCTTCAAATTAGTCGGTTGCTTTATCAATTGATGGTGATCACGTCGTAATGCGCTTATCACGTGCACGGCCGGTATAAAAGGTGCCTCATATTGCTCGAGTCCTCAGTAGGCATTCTCATGCCGTCCCTGGAGGGTGATTTCGAGTCACTCTTCGGAGGCCAGCATATTTTTGACCGCTGGGGGGATGGTGGGCATCCCCACGGCTGGGGTGGGTGAAGTTTTGGCCGCGGCCCGCGGTGAGGGTGGTCCCTCACCGCTGACCGCGGCCAGCTGGCAAAGGTCCGCGGGCCATCACCCCCAGCAAACTCTGGTACCGCCGTAGTGACCTGTTGATTTCGTTTATCACCAGCAGCGGAGCGGTGGGCCTCGGTGAAATTTAACTAGTGATAAGGAGGTTCCGACGAAAAAGCCACCGCTCCGCGCTGTGATAATGGAAATCAACAGGTCACTACGGCGGTACCAGAGTTTACCTCAGTAGTTTGTTATACAGTTGTTCTTATAGTATGGACATTTGTTTTCGGCAAGTTGGAGAGCCTCAAGTTGTTTTCAGCATACAAACAACTATACCGTGGTTAGTTACGGCGACAAACAGAAAGTTGTTTCTAAAGTTTAAATCAAGTAAACGAAAATGTTCTGAGCATACGCTGGTTGACCATGGAGGGGCACCTGACGTCCCCCAACGAATAGCCGCCCCCGTGCCTGAGTAGTATTCTAGTGAGTTACTAAGGCCCCGTCATAGTCGGTTTATCTACTGAGTCACACCGGGTCGATACGCATCGAATTCGTGGAAGACGGGTGCAAAAAAATTAACCCACTGAGTCCGACTGCGACCGTTTGATGCCAACCGCAATCCCCCCGGTCGATACTGATATTTCTCATGCGTACAAGGGCGGGGCCAATGCACCAACTGAGTCCTACTGAGTCCCACTGAGTCCCACCGAAATCATCTCACCCCACCCGGTCGATTAGCAGGTGTTTTCCATGTGATGTGGGTGCATTTTTTTCGACCGAATGCGACCTACCGAGTCCCGCCGCATCTCGACTCTCGCCGTCTGCGCTCTGCCCCATGTACTGCTGACACGGAAATCAGATTCAGACATGTTGAAAACAAGAAAAATCAGCCACCAAACACGTTCCGATTCACAGCTGAAGTGATAATCGTCACTATCAATTGCGTGTTTCGCAGAGGAGTTGGTTGGCGCTGGGGGCAACCGGACTCAGTGGAACTCAGCAGGTTTTTCCACCCCGGACTCATTCGGACTCAGTCGGACTCAGCAGGTGTTTTGACGAAGTCTGACCGGGGCCTAACTAAAACTCATCTGCAATAATTTGGCCTATTATAGGCTTGCCATGAGCCTAGAAAAGCAAAGGTAAACGACTTTCCCGAAGAAAACTAACCTGGCTCTATCTCTATTCTCAAATAGAGAATGACATACACGGTGAGGGATATGGCAAGGATGTACCAACAACGTCCTTTAGATTTCATGTACTGAAGGTTTTTAATATGCAGATGGCAGCGCCCTCGCGTAGTGAAAAGGTGTACAAACCGTATGGTATCACCGCGAAAATAGAAAGGAACCCCCAAGCAATGCTATCAGTATGCAAGGATGGCTAGGACATGTTGTAACGCATCCTACAAGAATGGAGAAGCCAGGCTTCCTCCACACTTTTGCTAACTCAGATGATACCAGTTGTTGAGAAATTGTAGGAAGCTTTCAAGAGTTTAAGACACGTCTCATCTCAGTGGGAGCCTAATCGGCATTTCAAGGCCCAAGCTGAATGTTGACCTCTAGCCACTTTCTAGAAGACCACTCAGGAGCTAAAGGATATTTCTGCCGTCTGAGGACAAAGTGGTCCTCAGATGGCAGAAATAGTTTTCGTCTTTCACCAGGTTCTATATCATAGCGCGCCAGCACCATGCGACGAAAGCGTGAAGCTGTTGGAATGCTTCGGCGACTCCGCATAGGCTTCTTTCCCAGTGTTCCATGGGATCAAGACAATTTTCACTACTCAGAGAAACTCACGGCCCGTCCGCGGCGCTCTGTCAGGATCGTCCGCGGCCGACGACCGGACGATCTTTTACCGAAGCCGGCAAAGCACTGCGGATCGTCCTGCATGCGCCGCGGATCGTCCTAAGAGCCGCCGGGGATCGTCTTCTCCGACACAGTCGTGACCAGTCCCCTCTTTTCGGAAGATGCGTGAATGTCGCGGTCCGAGGCAGAGAAAGTCCCCCCTCAGTCCGGACAAAGGCGTAGCCTTCGTCGAGGTCTGTGGTGAGAAGCTACCCTCCCTGCGGACCGCGGCGAAACCGCCCCCCCCAGCTGTGACGATATCCCTATCCCCTCAGGGACCAGAAATATGCTGCCCTCCGGAGAGTGACTCGAAGTCACCTTGCAGCGCCGGCATCAGATTGCCGAATGAGGATTCGAGTGAGATGAGGCACCTTTTATACCCGCTGTATATGCGATAAACACATTAGGACGTGATCCTTCGATTACCCAGGTTTTTTTTTCATGGCTGCCACTGCAGCCGTGCCTGCGATCATGTGAGATGTGAATGAGAGAGATGAGGAGGTGGCAGTCGTTCAACTGCCGGTGCGCCCCGGAACCACCCCCATCAATAACAACAGCGCCGCGGTTGAGCCGTTTGACCAACCCACTATGAGTTGTGCCGCGGATCAGCCGTCAAGCGCCGCGGACCGTCCGGAAAGCTCATCTTCCGCCGCGGATGGGCCGTGAGTTTCTCTGAGGAAACCAAAGCTGATTAGGACCCTATCAAAGGGTAGTGAAACGTCTCGAAGACTTCAAGTAGGGCTGCCTGCACGGTGTTCCTAGGTTTGATTGAAAGCAAAAGCCGGCTTGCTCTATACCAAGACGCGAACAAAGCGTTTACTCTAAATCAGAAGGAAAATCATGAGAACGGCTGCGGAAAAGACTTGGTCTCTAACCGTGAGCCGTGAGGAAGCTTGTCACATATATACGTAGCAGGTGGGTTCACATCCCTAAAACAGCTCTAACTGGAGGAGTACCTCTGTAGGATTTGGATCCCCATCAATCAAGTGAGAAGTCCGGCTAACGTCCAACGAATGGATGTACAATTATTGTCTCATTTTTTCCCCTGAAGAACTTGTATCAACTGAAGGAACACATATAGAGGCCGCAGAAAATCATAGGTTATTTTTTCGTGTTTTTGTATCGCTTGGCCTCTTGAGCAAACGAAAATTTTGAAAGCGTCACTGAAAAACCTTCATTTGTAAAGAAAGCCTGTTTGAATACACTGTTGCAGTGCTTTCAAACTCCTCACCAAAACCGTTTTCAAAGTTGTCTGAGTTTGGAGACATGGTCACTGTCATTTTTGAAGTTTTCCTTCATGTGGAGTTTGTACCTCGAATGTTTTTCATCTTGTTCAACGATCGTATCAACATTTGTTTTTCTTCTAAGGCAACATACTCCACTCTTCGGGCCAATTAAAAACCTTATTCCACGGCATTTGCAAGCATTCTTCGTCAATTAGTACCTCGATTCTAGAATTTTTCCCAAAAGAAATTCATCCTGAAACGAATAAATAAATATTTTTTTTCGCCGCCGCCAAATGTGCCATTGGAAAAGGCAGTTGATGTTCATTGCGCTACTTCTGCTCAAGTATGACAAAAATTATTCAATTTATAGCTCCTCACAATAAATAGAAGGCAATGACAAGACCAGCAAATACTTCAAATGCTGAATTCTGTCGCCGTATTCATGAATGCGCAGGTGCCTCCCTGAAAGAAACCAGCCGATGTATGCGGCAGGCTGACTTTGGGAACTCCCGGGAGGCTCCCATAGTTTGCTGAATACGGCCACAGCTCACTATATTTTACGCGGCCGGGAAGCCTAGCAAATTTTCTTCAAATAACTGAAACAAATGCAGCAGCTCAAAGGTGACTCTATGTGACTCACTCTAATTTGGCGAAGGCGCAAATCGCTCATGATAATGAATCACTGTCAAAAGAGACTATTTTCTTGAGTTATGTAGGAGCGTTCAACTAACGAGGTATGTATGATCTACTTCCGCAATGGCGTTCAGTCCGCAAAGTCTCATTATCACAATCGTAGAAGCGAAGCGGTTGATTTGAGAATGATTCTGGTTGATTTTTTCAAAAACAACCGCTTCGCTTCTACGATTGTGATAATGAGGACTGAACGCGAATGCGGAACTGAACTATATATGACTTTGATGACGTTAAAAGCATCGTACGCGCTGAAAACCACTCACCGTTTTTTGAGTTTGAATCATTGGTTGGGCCCCCTGAGAATGCGCGTAGAGTTTGTCGGGTCACCGACGCATTATTGGGAAGATATGGGTGATCGAATGCCTCGAATTCCACCAAAAGAGCCCGGCCTTCTGACAACCATGTGGCATAAAATGAAAAAGAAAGAAGCTTCTCAACAAGCTATATCGCGTAAATGAGTGGAAGTTGATGTATCATTTGTTGATAAGCTACCTTCTTTTCTCATTTGAGGCCACATGGCTGTCGGAAGGCCGGCCTCTTTTGATGGAACTCGAGGCATTTAATCTCCCATATCTTCCTAGTGATGCGTCTATGACTCGACAATTTCTACCCACGCCCTCAGGCGGGCCCAGCCAATGATTCAAACTCAAAAAACAGTGAGTGGTTTTCAGAGCGTACGATGCCTTTAAGCATTGCACTCGGAGAACATAATATCTATTAGATTCAGCTCATTTCTGATCGTTGACTTTGTTGTGAGCGCTGATATGCAGCCACAGAGCGCCTCCTCTTATACATGAACAGTAGCATAGAAATGGTCCCTTGGGATCCCATCACAATTGTAAACACATAGTGCCATGCTGTTGTGTACGGGGAATACAGTGTCAAGTACTGCAGTACCTGAAATATTGAGTATCGCAGTATGGTTGACTAAGCCTTTACTGGTGACCATCTGTGACGTGTGACTTACCCATGGTAATCCTAGAGAAAACTGCATGAGGACTATGCCCACAATTTTTGAAACAAATTGATTGTCTTTGTATTTCACCTAAAGATACAGGCATGGGCGGAAATAGTAGAAGACTTCTGACAAAAACCTACTGTTTTGACCAGCCTTCTTCGATTGCCAAAAATTCGCTCGCAGACAAGAATGGTACACACAATGGCGTTTAACACCAGGAACGAAACAGGAAGGATGACCGCGTAGACAACGTATTCCGGCCTGACCCAACAGAAGCAGTCACCACGATTGAAGAAACTGGTAAACAGTAGCAGCAGCAACGAAACAGTGAATGGGACACCTGGAACAATTGCGATTTGCATTCAAGACAGGCCTCGCAAAGAATCAGAACTTGGTGAACTTCGACTCTCCTACCCAAACTGAAGGCCACTGAAAGTAACGATGAGAGGACCTTTTTGATCCAAAGGTGAAAAGGCACAAGCATGGCAATAAGACTAAGCGATTGTACGATTGTCAGAATCACAGAGCTGTAAACACTTAATTGCCAGCACCGTTGAAGGATTAAGGATTAGCTAAAGTTGAATTTTCTCGAACCTCATGAGCAAGCAATACGCCAATGCTCCGAAAACGCCACAAGCTTCTCCGGAAACGGCTTGGTCGGCAAAAAATGTGAACGTCAAATAAAACAACAATAAGATTAGCTTCAGGCAAAAGCTGACGATGTCTCGAACCGGAGCTCCATAGCCATTCAGATAGCGAAAAATGCCATTGTTGGCACACTGAGGGAAGCTATAAAGGAACCAGCAATTTTGAGTCAGAATGTATTCTTCGTAAACAAGATATCCTGTCTCTGACTCACTAAGCACAAAAACTCAGGAACAATAGGAATGCCAGCGATGCAATCGACAATGAGTTCATTACGTAGCCGAGGTCAGCAAGTGTCGCATCACAAACATTTGGATCGTTCAAAGCAGCGTCCTGGAAATGCAGACTAGTTCCAGAAAAACTAGTATACGTCGTTATCTACCACTTACAACAATTAGAGTGAAATCCGTCAAGTGATTACATCGAGCTACAATGGTGTCGCCTTCAGTGGTAGTTTCACACTCGTCCTCAACCGACCATTCACGGTTCTCGGTGTTCCACCATGTGACACGGAAGTTTCCATGGAGCGGGTTTGGTATCTTTCAACACCCAATTCTTTTGAAAAGTTCTGTAGAGATCGATTTAATAGTGGTGCTACTGCTTACCTTTTTTCTGTTAAATTTCAGCACTGCCATCGTGCTTCTGCCTTTCGAGCCTGCGGATTTCCTCTTGTAAAATTTCGTTGTTAACAGAACAGAAAGTGCAAAAACTGTCACTGTTTTCAGCTCACTTTTCCGCTTATCAGCACTGTTCCACTCATTACACGTGAACCTTCTGGTATGGAAACCTGTCGCGAGCAAGGAGGTGGCGGGTCGACGACATTTTCGGGATTCCCGACATCTGAATATTAGGATTCCACTTATTCCAGAACCTTGATTGTGCTTCGCCCAAGCGACCGTACCATCGCTCAACACCGAGATTTAGAGGGCTGTTATTATCTGCTCTAGATCTAAATGAGGTTTTCTGAACTAATCGTCCAGAAAAATCAAGATCAGGGAGAAGGCCTCGGTGGTGTTTTTAAGCTTACGGATCTCTCCGGAATACGAGGATTGAAACGAAAAAAACGTTCAAGATCACCCCATTCTTGAGGTGGTTCTGATTTCACAGTCATCAGCTTGCGATAGTAGGCATGAGTCTCATAAAATTTTTCAAATAGACCCCCGGTACACATGCTCTCTCACAAGTAAGACCTACATTCTGCAATACATCAAAAAATCATCTTAAAGGCAGGGTCCGGGCAAATTTCCGATTTTGAGATTTTCTGCTGAATCGGTGCTTATGCTACATGTAGTCCCAAGGTAAAGCGAAAACTGCGTAAAAACCGATCTTTTCCAAGTTATTCCAGCCACTTCCGTCAAACGCTGTGTCAGAGAAATGTGTGCATCTTCCGTGTTTCAACCACCGTCCACACATTCTACAAAACTGCAGTGTAAATATCGGTCATTCTGGCAATGATCATGTTGTGAATACCGTGATCCCTGATTGAAAGGCTCTTTTCTCCAGAGGTAAGGATTCAGACTACCTGAAACGTTCAGACGATGTTCTGCTAGGCCAGCTCAATCTATCTAACCCGAATTTCGGTAGTGTCAGAATTTGACCGGACCTTTCCTTGAAAAATGAGATGGTCATAACTTTTAACTCATCTAATTTCGTGTTTTCAGGTGTGAGCCTAATGGTTCAACATACCATTAAGGTCATCTCACACACTATCTTATAGCTATTATGCGATCTGCTCAGGTAAACTTCATTTTTTCCAAATGAGGTTCACTACAGCGCTTAGTATTGCGTCAGAAAAAGTTGCTCTCATCAGCTGCGAACATATCTAATAATACTTGCCCACAAATTAATTCTACTCATAGAATAATAGAAAATATTTCATATGAGGGAAGGGTTCTAGTAATTTAGTGTTCGTATTCATGAAACCACGGGCGCAGGAAGGGGTCGTAACCCGACAGCGCTCGGCTTATGGCGACCTTTTTCTTGACTCCCTGTCGAAATTCATATGGTAACACCCCCTCTGCCATCTGTGAGAGCATAGACATGCATGAGTAGCCGTCCGCACGTCCAACTTTTCTATGAAAAAAATCATCTGAACATCTTAAGACAAGAAATGAAACCATGAAACGTTAAGATAGCAGAAAATAGAGCACAAAACCTTTGTGAGTAGAAGTCAATGTTTTTGGAGAGGTGTGGGCAAATCCTAACCGAGAGCAATCAACTTTAAGTCGAAAATTTGCTCCGAGTCGTGTTTAGCGTTTTTTACCTACGCGAAAACAAAGAATGGCACTATGCCAACTATGGAAAGCAGTTGGCTATAAGCTGAATGTTTTTGCAATGAACGGTCACTATCCACTCGCCTAGGCTACTCGAGGCGTTGATTCCAGAATAGCTTCGATTAGAATTTCAGTGATCACCTTGTAATGATAGAGAATCCATCTTCTCTACATGATATCTACTCACTGTCCCTTGGTAGAAAGTTTGTCCAGTGCCGTATGTACGATATAGTCTCTCTCCAACGAAAAACTTGCGATTTCGATAGCCTGATAGAATGAGATGCAACACTGAAAAAAGTGCCACTGTATTGAAAGAAGGGCTTTGGATATGTATACGCACAGCTTAATTCTGTTCATGAGTCTCGCAAACTCACCCTGCTGCTGAGTGCAAACACTATCAATTGAAATGTGGATCGAGCTTTGTTCTGTTTTTTGTGGCAGTGACTCGTTTCTCAGAGCGAAGAAGTCATTAAAATCAATGAGTCCATAATCCTTCTTGGATGAAGAACAGTCAATCGCACGAGAGCTGAAGCCTATGTTCTGCCCGTTGAGGAAGTCTAATGCAGTGGAGTTAGTGTTCTGCACCATAGTTGGAATCAATGAGAGCATTCTGAAATTTGCGCTGCAGGGTACAGCTGAAGTTGCATCTTTTTGCAAAAAAAATTTTAAATAAAGAATTTCTGAAAAGTGAGTCACGTTTGGGAGCTGTTACCACTCCGTCGAATCACATCCTGGTGAGCAGAAAGGACACTGTCCATGTTCAACAATATCATACTAGCATCCTATAATTCATTACTAGAGCTGCACGAATGTCAAAGTCATGGAAGAAGAAAAAATGATGAGAAGAACATGAGGGTTGTTGTCGATCTATTTGCATTGGACACGTCTTCCACAAATCTTGACGTCTTTTATAATCACAAAAGCAAACCAAAAAAAAATTAAAGGAGATAAGGGCTTAGGACAGAGAAACATTTGCGTAGATGATAGTAAGGGGGCAGAACTACGAGTTCCGAGAAAGTCGTGAGTTGCAGGCTTTATGCGACCTTTAATATCTCAAGAAGGCGGGCTTTTATGGAGGTATATCAATCTGAGATATATTTGAATAATGTCCAACGCGAAACCATTGGTCAGGTTTGTGTTCTCCGCCGAAGACATAGAGACTGGCATGCTCCTCAGTTGACATTATAATTCACTTTGGAATGTCTGGTGATCTGAGGAACCCAAACTCGACTGAGAGGGTTATTCGAAATAGTTACCACGGATGAGAGATACAGAATATACAGGAACCACATCCATGGTCGCTGCTCCACGCTGATGATGTTACGTTTTCAGTCGGGACCGGGAGAGTTGTAAGTTTATGAAGGGTAAAACTGGCCATTCCGAATGGAATGCGCTTTTTCCGAACCATTTTTGAACGTAAAGTCCGAATATGCTCACCGAAGCTGCCTAGATTAACTCTGTAAGAAGTTATTAGCGTTCCTGAAGCTTGGCACAGAGGTAAGGGCTTTTCAGGCAACTTTTAGGATGTATTGAAAAATCGCTAAAACAGGAAGGGGCTTTTCAGGCAACTTTTAGGATGTATTGGAAAAATCTTTGCTAAAAACACGTATGTAGGGGGCGCTGAACACAAATGTGGGATCCTATTGTCAGAATTCTGAGGTCTACTGCGAGTTAAGGTAGCCGCCATGCTATTTAGGGAGGCAAAACCTACCCTAATAATTCGAATTCGACAAACAGACATCGAATTCGTATTCAGCATCTCCAATAACCCCCCATAGATATTTTAAATCGATTCTGTTAGACTCTGAACAAACTACCGTTTATCTACCGTAATCTACCGCAAGCTGTCGTGAATCGATAATCTGACAACAGATTCGTTTAAGCGCTCCCAATAACCCCCCAGAGCAGCGATTTGAGCCACATCTAAAGAAGAATTGAAGAAATCTTAAAATCTGGAAAGTGGAGTTCTCTCCTCGAAATTTCCCTTACTAGGATGCTTTCAGCGAATAAAGGGCAGTGGTCGCAATGACGTTACCTAAAAAACTATAAAAATCAGCTAAGATAAAAAAACAACTGAAAAATTATGAAGGTAGCGCGGTGAAAAACGGACTCTAATTAGAGTTTCTAGAGCCCAAAAATGCTAGTTCGTGCACACGTGCACAGCGCCGCAAAAAATTGATCGCTGTCTCATGCCGAGCAGTCAAAAATCATCGACATTCAGAGGAAGAAGTAAATGCAAATTAACGTAATGAAAAGAGTTGACCAATGAAAGCAAGCACTTCAGCCAATGTTTTTGACTAGATTAGCCTGAAGGATAATGTTCACTAATTGAAATTCAATTTCAAGCCATCTGATGTTCTTGATATCAGAGATCATCGCTGCCGATGATGTGGAGTGGGCGCGTCCACCATCGAAAGACACTGGAGGAGAAATGCCGGACAGCACCAATTGCCAGCATAGCCGTCAACAATGCGTTGTGGTGCGGGGTATGCACTTGCACACACGCCTCCCAGCTACGCCTATATTGTAATTCACGACCCTCACTCAATTCAAGACTAACTGATCGCAATTCATTAATGAGAATTCTTTGTCAATAGAGCGGGTCTGAATTCAATAAACTACTTCGGTCAGGTTTGATAGTGGGGAAACTAAGTGAATTCAAAAGACACTTGAGTGTTATCTGTTGTCCCAGGAGTAATGTTTGTAAGATCTCTTTCTTGATGGTGCCGATGTATGCCTTCAATGGTCAGTTGATCCATTTGTTTATTGTTGTTCGACTGATTTTAGTGCTTTTATTATTCTTGTTGTTGTCTTTGACACGGCTCTACCGTGTAATAAATCAAATCAATCAAAACTTCAAATGTATTGAGGATTTCGGCTGTTATCCGTGAATTTCGAGGTGAAACTTCTCTAAAAATCATTTCTAACCTTATTTGGACGGTGCTCAGGGAGGAAACTGCTGGGGTTCAAATCTGTCGTGTATCGGGTATTTTGGGGGTGGAAATCAGTTTGAACCCTATTTGGACGGTGCAGCCTGTACGCACCGTCGCTTAGGGGAGGAAATCCCTGCGTGGAGGCTAAATCTGTCGTGTATCGGGTATTTCGGGGTGGAAATCAGTTTGAACCTGATTTGACGGTAGCCTGCGGCTTCGCACCGTCGCTTAGGGAGGAAATCCCCTGCGTGGAGGCTAAATCTGTCGTGTATCGGGTATTTCGGGGTGGAAATCAGTTTGAACCTATTTGACGCAGTAGCCTGCGGCTGCACCGTCGCTTAGGGAGGAAATCCTGCGTGGGACTAAATCTGTCGTGTATCGGGTATTTTGGGGTGGAAATCAGTTTGAACCCTATTTGGACGGTGCAGCCTGCGGCCGCACCGTCGCTTAGGGAGGAAACCCTGCGTGGAGGCTAAATCTGTCGTGTATCGGGTATTTCGGGGTGGAAATCAGTTTGAACTCCTATTTGGACGGTGCAGCCTGGTACTGCACCGTCGCTTAGGGGAGGAAATCCCGCGTGGAGGCTAAATCTGTCGTGTATCGGGTATTTCGGGGTGGAAATCAGTTTGAACCCTATTTGACGGTGTTCCTGCGGCTGCACTGTCGCTTAGGGAGGAAATCACTGCATGGAGGTCAAATCTGTCGTGTATCGGGTATTTCGGAGGTAAAAATCCGTTCTACTCTAATTGCTTCAACGGAGGGAGGTCCCTGGGTGACGGCTATTCTTCAGCCAAAACTACGAAAGCTGGGTTACAAGGCCTAAGCCATTCATTACTAGTTTCTGCTACTTCCTTTTTCACGTTTCATATTTTTAGAATTCTCTCTAGTTCTTTAGTTGATCATTCTCTCACATCTTCCTTTAGTAGCGTATCAAATGCACATCTACCTCACAAATAGCGTTTCCGCTATGAATTCGTGGTTCTCCCATGATTTGTGGTGGAATAAATAACTTAGGCGTAACATCTGCAGTGTGTTGTGCAGTCACAGCACCAAACACTGCATTTGACGCCTGTGTTGGCAATCGGTGCCGTCCGGCATTTCGCGTTTTCATCGAAAGACAAGAAAGTTTAGGCTTCAAATTTGGCCCAACACAGCGGTTTTTCGCGTTTTTTCTCATTGGTCCTATTACTCTAAACCCAGGAAAGGGTTTAGAGAGGAAAATAAGACAAGCATATTTTATCGCGACCACTGCCTTCGAGCCGAAATCTCTGGAGAATCGACAAATAACCTTCAGATTCGTGATCAGTGCCCCAAAAAACACCCCGGAGAAATATTAAGTCAAACCTGAAACATTTTTCTGAAGCGCTTCCAGAACCCTCAATAGATATAAGTGAACGCTTAATCGAAAATTCGTACAAGTCCGAAACGCTGTCAGTCTGCAGAAAGTTCGGAAAACGTGTTTTCAACCAAACTTTGCCTAGGGGGTTGTCTTGGAAGCTGAATCCATTTCCGGATTTTTGAAACATAACTGCGCTTTCTGGAGGGTACAATAGGCACGAAAATCAGAGAAAAAATGTCTATCACTCCTTTTCAGAGTGATTCTAGGCAGCTGCGAAGGGCATATGCGGACTCTACGTCAAAATCTTATTCTAGAAAAAAACATTCCATCCGGAATGACCACTTTGGCTAACAGTAGCATCCTTGTAAGTGCAGCTATCGTGAAGACAGAAAACGGAATGTGGCACGCTAGCGGATGAAGGATCCATTAAAATTGATGACGCTGAACTCAATGGAGTGAACTGTTTTGAAAGTCTCGGTTCAAAAATCATATCGATAGGCGATGTGTTATCGAGAGCTCAGGGACGTGTAAAGACCGCGTGGATGAATTGGAGAGCAATTACGGGCATGCGGTGTGACTTGGAGATTCCGCTCCATCGCAAATCAAACAATCACAGGACTGTAATGAGACCGGTTGCGTCCATGTTAGTGAACGCTAGCCAACTACTAGAGCAGTCGAAACACTGGAAAGATGAAGGAAGCCCGTCTAGAATGGTTCGCTCAAGTTCAGCGGAAACATGCAGGTTCCGTCGTTAAAACTGTAGTAATTATGTCTGTAGCCAGTGCTAGGCCTCCAAAAACACGCTTGCTTGGTCGCGTGTAAACCTACGTCGCTGAAGCTTATCTCAATCTGAGATGCGCTGAAGCACGCGTCTTTGCGACAAACGTAGCTGACAGAAATAAGAGGACGAGAACGGAACAAGCGGAAAGTGCGTCAACGTGGGACAGATGCTGGGAAGAAGATTACAAGAACCACAATCACGGATACCTTTTTTTATTGAGGGAAAAAACTACACGTAGTCTAGGTAAGCAAACCGTAGTATGTCAAAATTTCAGATTTGGCCCCGAATTTGCCCACTGAGGCAATCTGAGGAGCTGATTCACGATCCGGTATATATATCTGATCAGTAAATAGGAGGAGTAGGGGCTCAGAGTAAGATTAGAGGTGGACTCTAAAACCTACTCACCCCATGTTGTAGGTTGCTGATGGCAGCGCTTTTATTGAGAATGGTAGTTATTTGCTGGACTTGTACGGATGTCAGATTCGAGCCCAGCATCGAATATCCGAGTGTGGTGTTAAGAATCCATGAAACATTGTTCGGTCCAACATCATGCTGAAATGTTTAAAATATCGCAAATCGGTTTCGCTAGCATTTTCCTACCGTGCAAGTTTTCAAGCGACTTAAAAACTTCAAGGTCGAGGGTGTGAGATGTCTTCCCTAGAGGATACAATCAAAATAAGCATTTTAGGGTTACTTAGCCTACTCCAAAATACATTTCTATTGACGCCTTTATGCGGAACTTAGGATGTTTTCTTCTAAAACTGAAGAAGCATACCTCGCTAAGGTACTGCAAAGTCCCATTTAATAGTGTTGTGGTAGGCGAAGGTAATACTGAAGTCGTGGATGGCAGCTCACTGAATATGAAAAGTTAGCAGCGTTCACTAAGATTTTCCAACCCGGCCTTGACGAGGCAACAAAAATGTTTCGAAACATTATTCTCGCGGCGTCGGTTGCCGTCCGCTGGCAGTGACGCAGGTTCATCGCGGCGTCAATTCACTCTGCGGTGCCCACTCGTCGCCCTTCACGTCGCGTCGGTTGCCCTCGTTGCCGAATATAATCGATATTGCTATCCCCTTTTAACACGAGCTGACCGCACTGTTGACCGTTGGGGCGGCATGGACGTAATATGCAAGTGTAACGAAAGGGTTTTAGGGGCCGGCGCGTTTGATGATCGCAGGGTGAGAGCTGAAAGACGTCAATCAATAGTGTCTCAGCGGGGTCTCGGCCGCCTTACCCTCTTAGGTACGGCTGGCGAGGGAACGATTTTTCGGTGATCTCAAGCCCTCGCACTGCCATCATCCATGGCGCCGACGCTCCAAACTTTGCCTAAACCCCTTCGTAACACTCGCGTACGTGCATGCCGTCCTATGTTGATAATGAAACAGCCACTGATTGCTGCAAGCTGACTCCCTATTCATCGAGTAACAGCCTTGTACTTTAGTATGAATTATCCGTCACTTAAAGGCAGCGTTCACGATGATCATCATCGGTGACTTTCCGCAGTGAAATGATAGGCGAGAAGGACCCCAGGCTTCCAGTGTTGAAAGAATGGTAGAAACCGAGCCAGGAGTGACATAATAACGGCTGCGAACAAGCGTTCTGATGTACCAGAACCGCCCGTGCTCCAGATCCGCGCCCTCGATATGAACAAATGAAGACTCAGATTACAGGAATGCGCAGTGTCCACGATGAAAATCGTTTTTCTGTTTTATAGCCTATCTTGAAAACGGTCCAATGCTGATTCCAGCGATGCCTCTGAAATAGTACACGACCTTCTGGAAACGGAGTTATGGTCCCTCAAAAACTGATCTAGAGAAGCATGGCGGACGAGTTTTCCGAGGCTTGTAACTTCCGTCTTTTGCAGCCGATGTATGCGAGCTGACCTGAGTAAAGAGAGAAGTTGAGGATAAAGAGAAGGACGGGACCAATAATCGGAACCCATCGCTCATCTAACGATTTCAAGCTTTCATACGTGGGCGGGCAATGCGCTTTTGGGGTTTGCCTTGCGCTCAAAGTGGCAACTTCAGGCTCTTTTGGGGCTCTTTCTGGCTCGTAATCATTCGTTATTTCGACGTTATCGTGACAGAGTGTCCCTCCACTACCCAATCCTAGTGGAATTTCAAACACTTTCTCATCGTGAACACTGCCTTTGAAGCAACATAACCACTACACATTAAGTATGTAAGAAAGCAATGCACGCATCCGCAGCCTTTTTCAAACCGTGAACTCGAAACAGTTGGCTGAAGGTTTTCTTGACAACAGGGAACGATTTGATCCCTTGAATGAAGGAGGTAATGAATTTTTTTCGATTTCGAGGCATTATAACAAAGTGTCCATTCCAAGGTTAAACCAATGTTGCGAGAAAAGCCATTGAAGAAACTTTCCTAACACCTTATTTGCTGCCAAACTAGCTGGCGAGCTGCTACTCACTGATCGCGTGATAACCACCTGCGTAGCGGCGGTTCAGTCACGGTCACAGTGCAAAATACAACCACCTCAGATTTTCAGAAGCTGTTAGCATTGCGTACCTCATTCTGCTAACATCAGTAGTGCTGTTAGACGACGATATCGACGTTGGCCACGGTAGCATCGTCGTCGAGAAGATGTGTTCTGTAGCCGGATAAGTTACTGAAACTGTCCGGAGAGTTGTAGCTGTTGCGGAGGTGTGTGTAGAAGATTCAGGCACGGATACTGGTACTGTAGGTAATGTTGCAGAGGAGGTAGATCTCAGAGTATCAAAGCTGAAGACGAGAAGTAAGTCTCGCTTATTGAAAATGAACGTAGACGTCAAATTCTGCCGCTAAATGAAAATTTAATAGCTACCCGACAGAAGCAGAGATTTCCGCTTTTTTTGAAGAAACTCAACTTTCCAAACTGTAAAAAATTTCCTACCTAGAGATGAACGCGGAAATTCCGAACATTATTTGAAAATTTTGATCACCAAGGGGAAGCGTAACTCCTCCGGTGTCAAACAAGCAGTTTTTTCTATTTCTCACTTTAGAAGCACGACTTCGTTTTTATTGCTCGCTTCTGTCTCCTGCATAACTCTATTCTACTCGGACACCAAATCACGGCCTAAGGACGACACGAAAGGCATTGGAAAGCTTGAAAAAACCGTTTTTTCGCTATTGAGAGCTTTGTGATGTAGACGAGCATTCAGGTCGGCAGAAGTCGACAAACAGGTCTAAAAAACTCGGGTTGTGTAAAAAGACTTTCTGTAATAAAGCTAAGCTATGAGCAAGAAGAAACTAGTCGAAAGAAAAACTGGCGATTAGACCGATAAGATTTGTTTTGATGTTGACGTCACTTTCCATTAACAGAACTACTCAGAGAAACTCACGGCCCGTCCGCGGCGCTTTTCCAAGATCGTCCGCGGCCGTCGATCGGGCTTTAACGAAGCCGGTAAAGCGCCGGCAGAGCGCCGCGGACCATCCTGCAGGAGCCGCGGATCGCCCTGCAAACGCCGCAGATGGTCCTGTTAGCCGCCACGGACCGTCCTCTCCGACACATTCATGACCGGTCCGGCTCTTCTCCAGAGATGCGTGGATGTCGCGGTTTGGAGCAGAGAAAGCCCCGCCTTGGTTCGGAAAAGGGGGTAGCCTTTGCTGAGGTCTGCGGTGAGGAGCCACCCTCACTGCGGACAGCGGTGGAAAACCGCCATCCCCCCCCCCCCAGCTGTGAGAATATCCCTATCCCCCCAGCGACCACAAATATGCTTTCCTTCGGAGAGTGACTCAAAGTCACCTTCCAGGGCCGGCATCAAAATGCCGAATGAGGACTGGAGTGAGGTGAGGCACCTTTTAAACCGGCTGTGCATAAGATGAACACATTAGGACGTGATCATTCGCTATACCATGTTTTTTTTTCATGGTTGCCACTGCAGCCGTGCCGGTGGTCAAGTGAGATGTGAATGAGTGAGATGAAGAGGTGAAGTCGTTCAACTGGTGCGCCCAGTAGCCACCCCCATCGAGAACAACAGCGCCGCGGATGAGCCGTTTGACTAACCCGCTATCCGTTGTGCCGCGGATCAGCCGTCAAGCGCCGCGGACCGTCCGGAGAGCTCATCTTCCGCCGCGGACGGGGCTGATTTGTGTAGCAATGCGCACTTCTCCGTTCCGTTATTTTGTTTTCTCATTTCCATGCTTCAACGTCATGCTCTGCGGTCGTTGCTACAGACTTAGATTTGGGGCACTCTAACATATAGTCTACAGCAATGGAAGTAGGACCTGGTGAGGTTGCGGATTCTTCTTAACATACTGTAGCCTGATAGTCTTATCACTCATTTTTTCGAAATAACTAAAATTGGTCGGTGAGTTTCGGCTTCCGCTCTCACATTTTCACCTGTTTTCATTGCTTCCAAGGATGTGGTCGTATCGGTGAACACACATACTCACCGATCTATCAAAGCAGTTCCGGAAAAATGAGCGATACCACTATCAAACTACCGTATGTTAGGACGAGTCCGCAACCTCACCTGGTCCTACTAACATTGCTGTAGACTATAGGCTACTGATTGAAATACATTTTGTCACAAATGAAATGGTGCTCGAAATACTTTCTTGATCAGCCCTAATTTCAGCATAATATTCCACAGTGTCGTGCGAAATCCGTACGATCGCCAGAGTTTGTAATAGCTGGCTTCTCACTGCAACTGGATATACGCTGCATTCAAGACATGCTTTACCCACAGCATGTAATTTGAAGCAATCCATTGGGACTCCCGCATACGGAACAATTGTGAGTGTAAGACCCTGAACCGCCCTTACATTATTGCAGTAGCACCTCACGGACATACAAACCCTTCGGGAAAGATGTTCCATTTGTAAAATGCGTCACGATCAACAAATGCTCAAACACAAACCAGTTATTTTCTGGAAGAAGGAATGCATCATCTGATGTCGGTGATGCAGGATAGGTCCTGTTACAAAGTTGTAGGTGCAAACTGATCCCTGCATTCTGTCTACAAGGGAGATTCATTGGCTGGTGACAAGTGTTGTAGAAGAATTGAAGGTTGTCGTCGTCATCTCGGAGAACAGTGAGCGAGTGTTCAGTGTAGTTGAAAACCACAAGGTTCAGTGTATCCCATAATGAATGCAAAGTAACGTAGCAGGTTTCACGGCAGCTGAAATACATACAGTTATAGTACTAGTTCGGCATTAATTGAACATTGTTGATTCATAGAAAGCATACACTAGTGTGGGTCTCTTTCGATCTAACGCAGTTCGCACTTGCTCTTTCAAACCCCTGCTTAGACAACAACCGAGAATCGGAGTGCACCAGCGGTGCTTGCTTGGTTGCAACAGGGATCACAGCTCACGTTCGGTTGCTTCCGAGGCCGCTGTGGTGCCATCAGCAGAGATTATAAACTCGGACTAGGTAGCTATGTTAGCAAACTTCTGATAGTCGTCGGATTGACTCTAGTCGCTATGACAGGCAGTATGCTGCGCTTCTTCGTATAAGCTGGGGCAGGAACAGTAGCTAACCAGTCAGCTAACCACTGTTTATTAAATCAGTCGATACGAATGGGGAAGTTTCGATGATTTGTGGGGTGTCGTGGTATTCACGACCATATGTTCAAGAATGCTGTGTTATGTTTACGTTTTTATTCTCGGACGCTGCGGTTCATAATGCAGTGTGAATGTTCACATATCCCGCATTTGCAATGCTGTTTCGTTGTATCGCGGTCTATAAAATTCGCTGTGATGATATAAATAAAGGTTTTTTATCGTTTGAATGGAAAGATAGCAGACAGTTTTAGGGCTTGTTCGAGACATTACGACGGAATACCAAGAAAAATTGAACGACTCTGTCAAAAGAGGCTCCTCCATGTAAAAGTGGTTTGTTGTCGACAGAACGTTTCATTAAAAAAGGAGTAGCAGGAAAGTGGAGTGGCAAAATTCTAGAGAAAATGAGCAAGTTTCCTTGAACCGATGTCCTAGTTTGACATTTCTAAACAGCAAAAATAATATTTTGCCAAGATTAGAAACCTCTCTAGACTGTCACCACTCCAATTTCCTGTTGCTGCCTTTTTACTGGAACGTTTTGAGGTGATCTGCGAGGAATAGATCAATATTTTCTCGACCAGGACTTCTATTCGCTTGACGAGATCATGTCGGAATACATGACTCTGTTCTTCTAAATACTGGTCCGCTCTTCTTGAAGGCAGTGTTCACGAAAAATCTCACTTCAAATAGCTCTACGCTTTACAGAAGGTCTGGTGCCTCATATAGCGAAGCACGCTTGAAAAGGACGCGAAAGATTTCTGATTTTTGAGCGTGGAGGAGTTGACCGCTATGAAGGATGATAGCATTCAATGCAATCAAGCGATCAGCTCGCATATCAGCACTTCCTTGACTTGATCATTCCTGTAATGTGAGTCTTCATTTGTTCCTATCGAGAGGGCGGATCTGGAGCACGGGGCGGTTCTGCTACACGAAAACGCTTGTTTGCAGCCGTTATTTTATCACTCCTGGCTCGTTTTCTACCGTTCTTTCGACACTGGGAGCCTAGGGTCCATCTCGTCTATCATTTAACTGTGGAAAGTCACCGATGATGATCATCGTGAACGCTGCCTTTAAAGGCATTGTTAACGATAAAAATGTGCTTCAGTTACAATTAGGAATGGGTAATGGAAGGGCACATTGTAATGTTAACCTTGAAAGAACGCATAAAAAGGAACCAGGAAGAGCCTCAGAAGAGCCTGATGCCTTTACTCTGAGCGCAAGGCAAACTCCAAAGTGCAAAGCCCGCCCTCCAACGTGAACAAATGAAAACTCGAGTTCGTGAGATGAGCGACGGTTTGCCATCAATAGTCCCGTACTTACCTTTATTCTCAACCTCTCTCCTTACTCAGGTCAGCTGGCATACCTAGGCAGGAAAAGACGGAAGTTACAAGCCTCGAACAACTCGTCCACCATGCTTCATCAGCTCAACTTTCAGGGACCTTAACTTCGTTCCCAGAAGGTTTTGTATGATTCCAGAGAAATCATCGCATGAGACCTTTTTCAAGATAGGCGGAAACATAGAGAAACGATTGTGAGGTTGGACTCTGCCTTTAACAGCAAGAGCGAACCATGCGTGAAGGTCAATCTCAAGTCATCTTCTCTCTCGATGATATATAAATAGTAAGTACACACATGGATTCTGTTTCCATTCTAATCTGACGCATGGACCAGGCGGTTGAATGTGCGGGGTTGGTGGCCTCAGGCAGCGTTCATACGTGGCGAGAGCGGGCGCTCCCGCTGTTGTGCGCCTCTCGACGCTTCTCAACGCTGCCTGTAAATTAGCACAGGCAAACACCCCTGCCTCGTGTTGATCCGATTGAAAACGTTTGATTGGGTGATCAATCGCTCAAATCGTCGCAACGGCTGATGATTTCCCATGGTTTTCAACGTCAGTGGTGGTATTATGAAAAACAAGGGGAGTGGTTTTGATACAGGTTTAATGCCACCTGCTTTAGTGATGGAGCAGTAAGCTTGAAACTTGCTGCTTGCTTCGCAGTGCTGGCGCAAGCGCGCGAGAGCGAGCGGGCGAGGGCGCGCGAGGAGCGCCTGTCAGCGGCAAGCGAATCATGTGCCCACGATGACCATCGATTTTGTGTAATCGCACGCTCTCGCCACGTAAGGACGGAGCCTCACTGGGGAATGGGGCTTCGATTTGCGCGAGGTGATCTACCGTCGCAGCCCCGTCTATTCATTAGACTAAAATGATTGCGCGAACTCTAAATATAAATTTTTATACATGCTCGCAGAAGCAGAGTCCTTCTTGGAACCATAAAGTGCCTCCGTGTGGAATACAGCAACGATTTGTTCTCGCTCTTCAGAAATGCAACATAGAAAATGAGGTTAGAAATTTTCGCAAATTTTTTTTGTAGTCTCTCCCCACTCCACTTTCCTGTTTTTCCCTTTTTGTTGGAACGTTTGTCAGGCGTACCCAACCACTTTCGCTTAGAAGACCCCTTTTTGATAGAATATGTACTGCGTCTAGATTCACAGGAGTACTACTAGCCCAACCTGAGATGGACTTCTCCTCGGGATTTCATAAAATTATTCTGGATGAGGAATTGGCAACATTTTGATGACTCACACTTCCTTGTTGATAGAGAAGTAGTCGCCGTTGTGTGTCGACCACTGCTGCGTGAACTTGAAGACCTGCTGTGTTTTGTCTACTCTCATAATAGTCCTGATAACTATGATTCCTTCATGGGGTCTCGGTCCACTTCTTTCGGAGTATCTCACAGTGTAAATGGATGTATCGATTTCATGCGAAGCTGTTGTGCTCGACAATGACCATGGAGGAAGTGTAGCAGCTGCATCGTTGCTGGAAATGTCGATTGTAACATTCGGTTACCCAAAAGAAAGCAAAAATCATATCTTTGATGATGCGTTGTCCAAGAAAAAAAAACAGCTAGGCTTGTTTTTTTACGTGGGAAGTTTTGGTGAAAGGATTTTCAAATGCCAATGATATTTCATAACGCAAATAGGAGGCCATGTCTTCAAAAAATTAGGTTTTTGACTTTTCAAGCAAGGGTTTTAACACAGTTCTGCACCAAGAAAATCCTGATTCACTATATGTCTGTAGTGAAGAAACTTTGAAAAAAGTGTCAGCTATTAGGTTGATGTAAAAGCTTCCGGATGTTTCACGACTTTGAATAAAAAACAAGTATTTCAAAAACAAACACGGCTCACCCAACAAATTGATTTCCATCACATTCAAAGATCCTGCGCCACCGATTGGGCAGATCATGAATTCCCGACACGTAGATTTCTGGCTGTTTTGAATCTAAGTATTCTTATAAGGCCATTTTGACTTCGCAGCTGTTAGTGAACTGTTTCTCATCCAGAAAGTGTTGCATCGAGCGAACCAGATGGTAGTCGGAAAGCGCAAGATCTGAGCTATATAGAGGGTAATAAAGAACTTCGCAGTCCAGGTTCAGCAGTACCTGTTCGCCTTCTGCCGGATAGCCCGACAGAAACTGCTGGACCTGGGTTTGGAAGTTCTTTCTCACCCTCCATATAGCCCAAATCTTGCGCTTTCCGACTACCATCTGCTCCGCTCGATGCAGCACTTCTTAGGTGGAAAACGGTTCACTAACGATGACGAAGTCAAAATGGCTTTAGAAGAATACTTCGACTCGAGACAGCCAGAGTTCTATGCGTCGGGAATTCATGATCTGCCGAATCGGTGGCGAATGGTTTTCCAATGTGATGGAAAATATTTTGTTGGGTGAGCCTTGTTTGTTTTCGAAATAAATGTCTTTCATTCAAAGTCGTGGGAAGTCCGGATACTTTTGCATCAACTCAGTATGTCGCATATTTTAAACAAGTAAATTCCGACCTACCGAAGGCGAAAGGAAAAAGCGTACAAGAAAGACTGTGGGGGAAAATTGGTGAGATACAGTTTTGAGTGCTCAATAGTTCGTTCTTTTCGCACCAACAAAAGTAAATAATACTATTAGAAAATTATTCAACAAACCAGGCATTTTTCCATTCTAACAAGGGCTGATCAAATGTAGTACTATCTACTCCGATGCAAAACTTTCTGATTGACTCGGGCCTGCGAAGATATCTGCAGGTGACGTTCATTGGTTGACGGCAGGTGTCGTAGACAAACTTGAGGTTCAACATCTTAGCAAGGAAAATATTCAACGATTCGTCGAAGAAGGGTTCGAATTGAATAGTGAGCATATTACGATAGGCCCATAACTGATAGTCGCATGTCGCGTTACATCTGTAATGGGTTCGATAATATTGAAGAAGGCTTCTTGACGAGGTTTGTTCTTGCATGATGTGTCGCAGGTAATTTCGATTTGATGCAACATTCACACAATCTACTGCACCAATTACACAAAGTTTGAGGAGAGGTAACGGGGTTGAGGCCGTATGCATATCTCTCCTCGCGTGTTTCGATCGGACGACCGCGATCCACGTCGCAGGCGATTTCTTCCCCCAGAGGGTGGTAGGGGGAAAGGGTGGATGGAGCATCATTTTGGAAGTGGAGTGAGCTTTTCTCAGCTGTCGGCCCAGAGTTAAAGGCAGGGTTCACGATAAAATCGGTCATTGTGTTATTCTAATGAAAAGGTAGTTCTGGCCATCACAAATGTGGAAATAAGTAAAAAATCGGAGAAAAAACGCTCAGGAGCAAATTACCGCTTGGTGTCCTCCCGCCCCCAATAATCTAGATTTCCATAAATGCCTAGTTTGACAACTTTTATTTTGCTTCTAAAGTAATTTCTGAGCATTTCTGGAGACTACTAGCTAAATTAACAGCAAAATTAGAGGCGGAAAAGCAAGCATTAATGAAAAGCTCTTTAATTAGGGGGCCGGCCGACACCGATAATTAGCTGTTCTACCTTGTTTTTGAGCGTTTTCCCCCTAAATTTCCGGGTTTTTTCACTTATTTTTACTTTCGTGATGACTAAATCTACATTCTCCTGAAGAGAACTTGAAAATGGTTTCTATCGCAAACCCTGCCTTTAAAGGCATCGTACGCGCAGAAAACCGTATATTATTTTTTCATGTTTTTGTGTAGCTTGGCCTCTCTAATGAACGAAAATGTCGAAGGGGCCCATGAAAAACCTTCATTTGTATAGAAAAGTCAATCGGAACACATTGTAAATACGAATTTGAATTTCGCGCCAAAATCCTTTTCGAAGTTTTTCTGTTTTGGAGGCCTCGTCACTGTTATTTTCGGAGTTTTTCTGCATGTGGAGTTCGTGCCGTAACTATTTTTCATGTTGTCTTACGGTCGCACCAACATTCTAGGAAAAATTGATAGATGACTGGTGAGAATTGGTGGCGGATCTTCATCTTTGACGCCTTCCAACCTCATTGCCCAACGTTTCTGACGCGCCAAAGTTTACCGGTGTGGTCTACCGGGCCCAATAATGAAATTAAGCCTGAAAAATGGAAATTGAATTTAAGCCCAAACGATGCCTTTAAGTATTGCTTGCATAGAGCGGAGAAGTTTCCATGATTGTTCTTTGCCGTACTATAACTAATTACGATAATGAGTTTTCGAGCAAAGTTCTATGTATTTAAAAAAATACACCACACTTTCTACAAAACCAAATTCGATCGACGATAAGCACTGAGTATAAACTGGCTTCGATGTCACATTTTAGTTGCCCCCAGTTCTTCGTCGACTAGAATAGCCTTTTAATGTGGTTGTAAACAAAGTCATATATAGCCTAGTTCTCTTATTTTTAGCCGGTCGAAGTAAGGCTTATCGGCTTATCATGTCAAAAGCTCCCTATCATTGTTATATTTTACCATGAATGACCGCTTCGCTGCTTGTTCCGCCCAAACTCATCCGAGCGAGTTGGGCTTTACGCTTTGATTATGCGCTCATCATTGATATACATGTACATAGCCATTTCCTCGAAGTAATTTTGCAAGCCTTTATAAGTTCAAGTAGTCGCTTCGTGAGCGTTTTCAGAGAAGAACGGGAAAAAAACCTCTTAGCAAAATTTATGAGCTTCAAATTTACAGGTGAATTTTGTAGGGACCTCAAAATAGATACTTCACGGGTGTAGCCAAAAGCGATACCCTAGTCCATACTGTTTGCGATAGCACCAGTACAGCTGCAGGAACATTAAGCTTTTAACAATTTTTCAACGTGGCCTGCAAGCAAACATCGCATACAATCTGTCTGCTTAGACATGTCAACTGCAATTGCGGAAACCGCGCTCAAGCGCTAGACTAAAGTTTGTGGAGCTGTCTGCGCCCTTTCCATGTTTAGTATGGATCCTCTGCGTCTTATCATTCTCCCCGCAAGAAATCATCCCCGCCATCTCCCCGCGAGTTGTGCATTCAATGTCATCCCCGCATGTTCCCGGCGTGGATCCGTCCCGCCGGGGATAGGCGGGGATGATATCTACGCCGGGGAGAGAAATGCATATACGGCCACTGGACCCTATTTACAATACCTCTTAGAGATTTGGTCAGAAAGCGAGAAAGGTCATTCCGATATTCCTACATGAGTGTCAGGAGGCCGAAAATAATTCTCACGACCTAATCAACTTGATCGTCTGAACTAGAAGGATTACCATTACAACCCTCGTTCACTGACATTGGAAACCTCGTCCGCAAAATCTTGTTGCCAACTAAGGAGGTGCAGCTAATGCGTAAGTGAAATGGGTATTCACGGCTGTGTTGTGGATTACTTCTTGAGAGTTTGCAAATCTGAGGGATATCTTAAAGTCTGTTTCCTTCCCTTACTAACCATTGCTAACTTTTTTATTTCTTTATTGATAGAGCAAATCAGCACAACAGTCCGCCAAAACTTTCGAACTTAACACTCCATTGACGGAGGGAGGTTGCATACTGCGCATGCAGGTTAAAATTGGGACTTCAAAATAAGTCGATAATCAAACTAATCACTCACATTTTGCTATTGATATAGGCTCGAACTCGGTCGTGCTTGGAATAGAAAATGAATGAGATAGTCATTATATTGAAACTCTCAGGCGTGGCAAACAAATCCAAACGCGCTACGTCGATCAACATGTCATCCTTGAACAGCTCATATACAAAAGCGTATCTCTCCATTTTTTCCAGATTGGTGAATACTGCTGTTTTTTTGCTGACTCCGAGCTTTTCCGCCGTGCTTATGAGAGAGGCTTTTCGCTCACTCAGCTCTCCGCTGAAATGATTTTCCTATGATGGTTATGGACATATACCTACATGGGTAAGTGCATATACAATGTGCCCCAAATGAAAAATGACAATTCCACTCATCACCTATCACAGTCCAGGAGAGTTCCATAGGTGCAGTTTTGCATTGATCCATCACAAATGCAGATTTCGTGGTCCTCTCTGTGTAGGTAACGGCACTGGTTAAACTCCATAGGTAGATAACAAGTGCGATAGAAAAAGTACATGACGTTTGCATGAGAATGACGAAGTTTGATAGTACTTTCGTTCCAACGATAGAACCTTATCACAGTCTCTTCACCACTGTGAAGGATAACACTGCAGCTGTCGAGACACCTGAACTAGATTTTGGATTAACAGGCCGAACGATTAAGGCTGAAAAACTCCACCGATGGTACGCGTTCGTTATCTACCCATCCTTGATAACGATTGAAGGGATCTGCATTGTCAAGGTAGCGAATTCGCTCGCAGCCACTAGCTAAGCTGGGGCTGCAATACCGACCAAATCGAAAAACGATGGCGACCAACATGGCGTGGGAGGCAAAGGGCGACTCAGAGGGTTTGTACACCGCGACAAGAGGCTTAAAGGCAGGGTTCGCGATAAAAACTACTTTTGAGCTCTCTTCATAAGAATGTAGATTTGGTCATCACAAAAGTAAAAATAAGAAAAAAAAAACCGGAAATTCGCTTGAAAAACGCTTAAAAACAAAGTATAACGGCTAATTACCGGTGTCGGCCGGCCCCCTAATTAACGCGATTTTCATTTATGCTTACTTATCCGAGATTTATTTTGCTGTTCAAGTAGTCAGTAGTCTCCAGAAATGTTCAGAAGTTACTTTAGAAGCAAAATAAAAGTTGACAAAACAGGCTTTTACCCAAATCTCAGTAATTGGGGGCGGGAGGACACCAAGCCATAACTTGCTCCTGAGCCTTTTTTGTCCAATTTTTTACTTATTTTCACTTTTGTGATGGCCAGATCTACCATTCTACGGTGATAGCACAACAACCGATTTTATCGAGAACCCTGCCTTTAAGCTCGACTGCACCAAGGCTGTTGTATGGCTTGTCTCTACGGTTTGAATAGAACATTTGACGCCCACGTCAATTCAAACAGGGGCATTACAGATAACTTTGATTACGGTCGTTCGGCACATGTATTTGAGAGGAAATACTCACAGTCTGTTATTCACTCCGAAGATTAAGGGATGATTCATGGCGTCCCTGGTACGAAATGTCAAGCCGTTCAATCCACCGTGCACGCCTAATTCGACATCAATCGTTACAGGAGAGGAATATGGCAGATATCGGTAGAAAATAGTGTAGTTAGAGGATACAGATAAGCCGAACCATGAAACCACTAGCATAATACATGATGGCAGTATCCACCTCATGAGAATAAATATCCTGGAACAACCGATCGTCAATACAGGACATGTGACTGAACGGGGAAATTTGACGTACTGTGCTAATCTGGGCCGAATTCCGGTCCGCAATTGCGTCTCGACACGCTTTGCGGCCGCACACTCCCGAATCAGAAGAGCTTCCAGCGCCGCAGCCGTCGCTCTGCTGGCTCTAGGTGGGGTTTGGGAACTATAAACTAAAAAAAATTGAAGAAAATTGTATGATAAAGGTACATCGAGTCGGCTTTGGCGCTGGAAACCCGACTGACTCGAGCGTGTGCGGCCGCAAAGCGTGTCGAGACGCAATTGCGGACCGGAATTTAGCCCAGATAAGCACAATAAATAGCGCCAGTGAGAAAATTCTTGTTCAGAGGAACAGTTCCGATAGTGTACACGTGCCGCGAAAGCGCCATTATATCACGCGCCGCGCGTGTTGGATGCGTTCGAGCAATGACTTCAGTCTGCTGATATCAATGGCGGTCGATCCATTTTTTATCCTTCTTGTGTTTTCGCTTGCCACGTGCTGTGCTTCAGCCATGAAAATTTTCCTGGTTCATACGTAGTGAAGATAGCTTACGATGAGAATACTGAATGAACAGATCAGCAGCCTTCTTTTCCGAATACCAACTGCAATGTACTTAAATAGTGTTGAATCCTTTTTTTTATTTTATTTTCATTGCTCTCCCTATTTCCGTTCCTCCTCCAATTCTCTCCGCATAAATCCTTTAGCCTTATTCGAATTATTGATGTTCAATGGTATATGCAAGAGGGTCCATATACAGTGCGTTGCACAAGTATACCAACACTCCCAAAATCAATTGATTAGGTAACGAAAGCAGCTTTAGAGTAATGGTATCAGTTTTTATGTTATCTGCTAGGCCAAATACGGTGCATCACTTCATAGTAGCATCTCTCCTCGATTTCACTTCCAGCAATACGGCGAGCTCCATTTTTGCATGTTACATAAGTACGATCACTTTGAAAACATAAAGTTATCTAGCGATTTTCACCGCGAAACCTCCAGTTTGTAATGTATATCGAGAGTGGGATGCTATTTTGGAAAACTTATCAACATCCCAAGTGGTTCATATCTCCAATTTGAGGAACGAGTCCAGGATAAGCCTTCGAGCGCCGCTGCTCTCGGTGTCCGATAAATTTCAGGCAGCTTTGACAGACAGATGCCTGCATTCTGAACGTTTTGCCGTATACTTGCCTGTATTTGATCCAATGTCGCTCAGTACAGCCGAGGAAGTCCACTGCCCCAGATGCACGACATATTGCTCGCCGAGCCTCCAACAACATTGTGTCGACCTCGACGACTCGGTTCGAAAAGGCGCTGAATTTCTCGAGATACACTATCATGCGTTCCATCCACCGCCGAGGCAAAGTGTCTCTTATCTATCTCCCGTGAAGAAATCTCATTGCTCATTGTCAGAGCGTCGCCACAACATTGTCCATCTTCGGTTCGCACTGTCTTACAGGAATACAAAATGGGAAAAAAAGCATTTGATCAGGGCGTTCCGCTCTTGAAGACTCTGACTAGAGATTGGCATTCTATGTTGTTTTCCGACAAGAAGAAATCAAAGCACAATGGTCCTGATGGCTGAATACGTAACTTGAAAGATCTTAGCCATGAGCCGGCATATCTCAGCTAACGATGCTTCGGAGAAGGCAGCGTGATTGTGTAGACCAGGTCTGTGCGTTATAACGTTAACGTATTAACGCATTAACGGGTTAACGCGGTTTTTTCTCGAAAATTAACGATTAACGCCTAACGAAAAAGTCTTGAAATCACGTTAATTTACAATTCGTTGATTGTCGTAGAATTATGGCACCAGGTTACTGCACGAGTTGCGGGTCGGCCCGTTTTGCTCAGACCACCACTCCAATGTCAATTTCGCTCAGAACCCCCTCCCCAGGAGCGTGAGAAGGTCAAGCTTTGACCGTGTTCTACCCCTCCCCCTCCCCACCTAGAGCTGATGTGTTCAAACAGCGTTTATCTAGCAGGTTCGCCTCTAATGTTTGGTTGCAGTAAAAATTACTGTTGTCGTATTAAAATGGGGAAGCCAGTGCTATGCGAAAATATGGGGATGTTTGCGAGGACGAACAGCGCCTACGCATTTACGTAGAGAGTGGCTGAAAGTGCAAAAGTGTTTGTATAGTGCAGTCCAGCAAATTTTGTACATGTACTTATCAATGAGAAGAGGTCGGCAGAAGATCAATATGCATGAATTCCTATGCAAAACGCTAGCCACCGATCGAGCGAGGGCGGCTGTGCTGCCATGAGTTTCAAGCACATCGATCTTCGGCCAACCGCTTCTCTTTGGTAATTAAATGTACAACTTTAGTGGACTACATTGTAACTGGTAAGAGCCTGTGCTGTGTAATAAAATGCGGACGCTTTAGGGGGGGGGGGGGAGTTCGATCCCGCCCTTAGTTAATAGTCGTGCAAAGTACGGATCACGAGAGAAGGAAATTTGAGTCAAGTGGGGTTGATTTACCTTTTGTATACACTTTTACCGTCTAGGATGAAGGCTGAACACTGAACACTGCTACAGCATATGGGCTCACACTTTCTCAGGTGAGGCCCCTCCGGAAGTCTACAACTCAAAAGCTAGGAGTCACAAGAATGGAATATTTGAGTCAAGCGTGGTTGATTTACCCTGCATACGAAATTCCACCGCCCGAGATCGACGCTGAAGGGCGCTACAGTGTACTCGTGAACGAAGAAAAAGTGTGTAGGCTTCGAAAAAAGTAGGTTTTCAAAAGGTTGTAAGTAAAGTAGTCAATAAGTCATTTAGAAAAATCCAGGCTATGAGAAACTGAAGTTCATACTCTGCCATTTGCAACCTTCCGCAAACCTGGAGAGTGCCTTTGAAGAACACTTACCTGTTGTGGATTCTCCTCTAAAATGCACTGTGGGTCCACATCTAACAAAGTGCTTAGAAAACGCGAGGATTAACGCAGAACCCACACCAGGAGAATTTTCGCGAAGGTCACACTTCAGAGGTACCATAGGCTTCAAACGGTAGGCTACAGAGTGTATTTTCCTAAAGCTAAGATTTTTTCCAGGTACCCCGATTAAAGTTTAAGTTAGTGCAGTTTCAAAACCCTAGTTTTGATTCTTGTACTTCAATGTTTTTTGCCTTCTTCCTCGATCAGCTTAGCGGTCTTCGGCGTTCATTTGAGACGCTGAGACTCAGCATAGAATAAATCGGCCACACTGGGCTCAAATATACTACTCCCGTGACTCTTAGTTTTCAAAATTGCTGACTCCCGACGGGACCACACCTGAGAGAGGTGTTAGCCCTGATATTGTAGCGGTGCTCGGCCTCAATCTTAAACGAGGAAATTTTTTTAAACAGGGTTAATCGACCACGCTCAACTCAAATCAATCAAATCAATCAATCAACTCAACTCAGGTTTAGAACCAGTATCTCAAGGTACTAGTTGCTTCCACCTTCCAGAAATATCAACTCTGCTGACTCATAGAAATCTTTCGCAGAAATCATTCAGCATTTAGTAGGCGAATTGCTTTAGGCTTTTCACGATGAGGATTCATATGTTTTGTATAACACTTTGGAAACACCTTTACCATGACTTCACCCCAAACCTCCTAATTGAACACCGTCACTCACATATCAGTTCAAACGTCAAATCGCAATGCCTAGTTGAATTCCATGTGAAAAACTGATCCGGGCGGTTTTCACTCACATACACAATTGTCCATTGAGTCTTTCTCCGAAGGTCATACATCTCCGGAGCCCTTGATCCCCTCCGAACCTCAGACCCCCCTGTGGGGCCCTATTCCGCACCGAACCCTGTATGGCACGGATTGATATGGGAGATCTGATAATTTATTGATTTTTGACGAGATAATGCTTTTCTTTCAATGGTTTAACGGAATTCAAAATTAACGTGTTAACGCATTAACGGGTTAACGCGGTTTTTTCCCGAAAATTAACGATTAACGCTTAAAGGCAGTGTTCACGATGGAAATTGTTTTTCTGTTTTCCCACCTATCTTGAAAACGGCCCCACGCTGATTCTAACGATGTCTCTGAAATCGTACAAGACCTTCTGGGAATGGAGTTATGGCCCCTCAATAATTGAGCTAGGGAAAATGGTGGACGAGTTGTCCGAGGCTTGTAACTTCCGTCTTTAGCAACCGATCTATGCGAGCTGACCTGAGTAAAGAGAGAAGTTGAGAATGAAGGGAAGAACGGGGACGAAAATTGGAAATCATCGCTCATCTCACGATCTTGAGCATTCATTTGTTTACGTCGGTGGGCGTATGATGCGCTTTTGGGGTTTGCCTTGCACTCGAAGTGGCAACTTCGGGCTCTTTTGGAGCTTTTCCTGACTCGTTTTCATGCGTTCTTTCGACGTCAACGTTACATTGCGCCCCTCCACTACCCATTCCTAGTGGAAACTGAAACACATTTTTTATCGTGAACACTGCCTTTAACGAAAAAAATAATTTTCATTAACGCACACCCCTGGTGTAGACCGTTTTCAGCAGTCTGGTGAGGTCGGCACTGCGTTTGTTTAACGCAGGATGCACTTAATGTTAGAAAAGTAACGAGAAGCTTTGCTTTCTCGACTACTGCCGTTTCTTCGTTTCTTAGTGATCGAAGACGTCAGCGGCCCAAGTGGGCCCAGGGAAACGCCAAGTCGGCCGGTCGAAACAGAGGAAAAGGTTTTGGAACACTCATATCGACAATTTGGCTTGGTCAGCCATAAGCCCCGATTTCAACCCCAAGAAAAAACCCACTGAGCGAGCATCTGTTCTTGAAGTTTTTCATGATCGAGACGCAGCACAAACTGAATGATCTGAAGCGGGCTATTCTCGACGCAAGATGCGAACTCAAGCAGCTCAGCGAGAGCCTCTCAAATTTATTTCTCGAACTGAATTAACGAAGTGGTGCTGCAACTTTATATTTATAACTTCCTGATGGCTATTTTATGGGAAAGATTTGATGACTTGAGATAAAATGTTTCTGAAGTGTTCGTATGCTTATACAACAAGCAAAAAATGGAGTCTGCTGCATAATCGGAATCCAAATCAAGGACGAACGGTAGTATGATGTGAACCATCGTTTTAGGCGTATGTCGCAATATCCATATCATACAGTTGGAATGCGTATAGAGAAGAACAGCAATTTCGTGTACACGTTTTCATCGCTGCATGGTCAGTTTTTGAGGGTGGATTTTCTATGTACTCCGTTTTTCCCATGTTTGTTGCTCTTCCGAAATGCCTTGCTCATCTCCAACTTGCCACCACTTTCCAGAATCCAGATCACAGCAAGTCCATTTCATCTCGAGGTCCCCGGCAGGTCATCACGAGGACATATTAATGTGGTGCAGGACGACTCCTGCGTTCGACCTGCACGCTGCCTCCTGGCGACAGCAATTCAACATTACACTTCTGCGTTCATACTAACACCTTCACTGCTTCCAGAACTCACCAGTCTATAGCAATACGATGATGAAAGGAATAAACCTCCAACTACATAGTTCCAACCAAATAGGCTAGACGAGGAGGTATTCAGTTGCCGTATTCATGAAACGATGGGACCTTCCCTAGAAGGTACAAAGTCCACCAGCTGTTGGACGAGTTTCCGATGTTGCACCTTTCTGAGTACCCGGCTAGTAGGCAGGAAGGCTTAAGGCTACCTGGTGGGTAGACACGAGGGTTTATAGCTACCTGGCGGGTGAACGGCACACGATTACAATACTCAAACCACAGAAATTTTCCACCGTATGCTGGCACAGCGGCGCAGGGTCTTTGTTGCAGGACCATCTGCCATCTTGCCGCATCCACAGTTGCGAAAGGCTCCGCGTTGCTCTAATTCCTCACCGCGTAAGGCCGGCATTCTTACGAAAGCGGTGATGAAAAACGGTACAGGAAGCATATGGAACGAGATTTTAGATTCCCGACGCACAGTTGTGTTCTGGTTTCACTGCTTTCAAAGAAAGTGAGCCGCAGATGGCCTAAAATGCTTACTCTTGGACCAAACGATTAATTTACTCCCAGATTCTCAAAAGGAGTACTGCAATAACTTCCAACTGAAATAACTAGTAATATATAAATAGCTTTTCGTAGTTTCCATTTGATTAATGACTTGTCATCAGTATGACGAGTGCAGATTGACCGTAAATACAATGTGATATGTCCACAGTCGGACAATCTACACATGAAACGGGCCCGTTTTGATGGCATGGTATTCTCGTATTGGTTCAAACGGTTCCAAGGTTTTAGGATAAAGGCTGAAGCACCGGAAAAGAAAATGGGGGCAAAATACTCCGACTTTTGAGAATGACTTGAAACCCAGTGGTGGGCGAGATTCAATCGAAAGTGCTAATCTCCATCCGGGAATATTTGGCAATAATGCCCAACTGTGATAAAAAGGAAAAAACGCATCGCATCAACGCCTGAATATCGCACACACTGGAGTTGGTCCTGCTCCTGCTGTCTCCTAAAGTGTTCATGTCGATGTTATGTTATGTTAACTAAGATTTTAGTAAGTTGTGTGTTGAACAATAGTAATAAGTGCTGGCATTCTTGTGTTTGAGTAGTGCAAACCACATTCGGTAGCGATCCAGCGCAAAGAGTGAAGGAACGGTAAGATGGTCCCGCAACGAAGACCTTGCGCTGCAGTGTCAGCACACGGTGGAAAATTTCTGTGGTTTGAGGATTGTAATCGTGTGTGAACGGCGAGAGTTGTGCCTGCATGCTACGTCGATCTTGCGTTTCTGAACGTGATAAATATGTTACTGGCAGGCAGCGCCAGCTCTGCCCGTCCACCCGCACAAGTGAGGTCGGAAATGCTGTGCCCGCCTCAATGCATTGATAGCGGGGCTGAGACACAGCAGCCTCCTACCCGGTGGTCTCCTCTCCGTCTCTGCAGGTGGCTACGCATGCATGTCTCTGCTCTGACGGGTGGCGGAGAGGAGGCCGCCGCTATTGAAACTTCGATATGGGAGCCACAAAACTGGTGATCACACGTCGGGCACGGGAAGGTTACGCCTTCTTGCCGCCGCCGCGGTTTCATGAATACGGCCACAGAAAAATCTCAAACCAAAATTAGTAAACACAAGCGTAAGAGATGAGAACAATTTTAAAATAATTGCTGTGCTTCTGAATCCCCCACTTCTCTGAGAATTTTCGGGGTCAGCGCACCACTTCAACAATTGTTTTTCTTTTGGCCGATTTCCTTGTATGTTAGTGTTGAGCAAGTAAAATTTCTCCATTCATGCCCACAATTTTCACGTCATCTACTAAATTTGATTTGTAATGGATAAGATCGCAGTTGTTACCTTTGCTCGGGTAAAAATTCGATTGAGAATGAAAAAAGAGCATTACACTAATCAGAGACAAGCATGACGAAGTGATAGAAAATGGCACTCCCACTTGGGCCCTGAACACGGAACGATATGCATACGGTTACTGATGGACGTGGGGCACAACTTCTCAAACACTCGAAATCAGTGTTGTGTTATCACTTCATCGCTCCATTCCTCTTTAAAGATCGACTGAACTTCTTATCATTCAGTTTTTTTCACACATACAAGCACAAGTACAGACATTGGAAAATTTACATTTTTTCATTACCTTAAGACTTGCGGTATTTGATCAGAAGCTTGAGCAATGTAATGAATCCTTACTGCTTCGTCTCTTCTGAAAACGCCAAATTTCAAGCTTTTTTTCAAACCGAGGTTTTAGATTGAGGGTTAAGCACAAATGCGAGCCCTAACCAAAGCAGGTTCGCGCTTCCACATCAATTTTTGTGTTGTCTCTTTTAAATTTTCGAATGACTTTTGCATGAAGTCGCTCCCTATGGGAAAGTAACCTGGCAGACTTCGAAGTCCGAGATGTCCTACCCCAGTTTTTGCATTGCAAACGACTAGAATAGTTCGTGCCTACAGGTAACAAACCTTGTCTGCCATCCATTGGCAAAAAGAAAATGTCATCTGCACTATATAATATCTTTGAAAGTGGGAACGGTTCCGTGCCCTCTTCATGTTTTTTTAAGGCGGTGAAGATGTGATAAGCCTACCCGTGCGTCAACTGTTCATTTATTTGCCTATCAGAGAGTTAGCAAACAACCGCATTCTTCGCACTACGTAACTCGTAACGAGACTTGCAGTTCTGGGCTAACCTCACCAGTTTCCGAAAAAGATTAAAATCAAGCGTCCGTATCATTCTTAGTAGCTTCCGCAGCTCCTTGGGAATCCACAAAACAGCATACACGCTCGTAAACGTTTTTGATATAACTACGACAGTCAAAAACGACCTACAATGTCTCTACTCCAAAACAGGGGAGCTGGGCCACTTCCACCGTCGGCGACGTTTGTGGGTGGTTTAAGGAGTGCAAAAAATAAACCACATACAGGCTGGAAGATGTTGTCCTGCTGGAGCTACGGATTATTCACGGAGTTCACGACCGAGTCTAGGGCAGATCAACACATCGATCTCGTATCGGATTTAGCTTTCATTTTCGCGGCAAAAAAACGCGATTTTCGAAAAACGTGTCCCATCGATTGGGTAAGCGGTATCGAAAAGAGCAATGTATCATTGCTCAACACAGTTACCACGGCGTCGACACCCTCCCAAGAATAGGGACTTGGGAGGTTACAAGTTTAATAGGAATTCCAGTTGGTGTACAGTGGCACAAATCGCTCTGAACGCTTCGTTTCCTTCTCGAAAGTGTAGACTTTGCTGCACAAACTCGGTGCAATTACTCTATATGAACGTTTTAACATTTGATTGGCTACGTCAACTTCCTGAAAAATCAAAAGATTGGAAACAGTCAGAGACGTCAGGTTTAAATCGAATTCAATGAAGGAAAAAGCTTGAAAGGCAGTGTTCACGATGATTTTCGTTCACGAGTTTTCCACTCAAAACAATGTGTTGGCCACCAAGTGTTACCAAAATTACGGAGAAACGTCGAGAAACGCACTAAAACGCCTTGTTTCAGTGACATTATTCTCAGGCTCGGTCTAGTTGTCCGGTTGGATTAACATGTTCGAGGTGGTTGTCACCGGTGAAAAATGGGGTTAATCGAAAATGGAAGAATATTCAAGGTAAAACAGTATTAGTTAGGATGTGAAGGAAAGAACAGAGCAAAAGAGAGTAGCGAATTCCAAAAGAGGGGTCCACAAAAGATTTCATTGTCACACCGAACAGTTCCAGTGAAAGTAGAAAGGTGGGGCGAGAGTAAAGGATTTGGTGCTCTTCTGGGGCGTTTTTCTCGATTTCTTCGACAATTCAGCGATGATTCTCGTTTACAAGCTTTCCACTCAAAACAATGAGTTGGCAACCAAGTGTTACCAAAATCACGAAGAAACGGCGAGAAACCCACCACTTCGTCTTATTTCAGTGACATTATTCTGTGGCCTGGACTAGTTGTCTGGTTGGATGAACATGTTAACGGTGGTTGCCACCGGAAAAAATGGGACTAATCGAAAGTGGAAGAATATTTTGGGCAGGTCAGTATTAGTTAGGGCTCGAAGGAAAGAATGGAGCAATACAGATTGGAGAATTGCAAAAGATGGGTCCACAAAAGATTTCATTGTCACAACGAATTGATACTTAAAGGCATCGTTCGCGCTGGAAATAAATTTTCATTTTTCAGGCTCAATTTTATGATTGAGTCCGGTAGACCACAAACTTTGGCGCGTCAAAAACGTTGGGCAATGAGGTTGGAAGGCGTCAAAGATGAAGATCCGCCACCAATTCTCACCAGTCATCTAGCACTTTTTCCTAGAATGTTGGTGCGACCGTAAGACAACATGAAAAATAGTTGCGGCACGAACTCCACATGCCGAAAAACTCCGGAAATGACAGTGACAAGGCCTACAAAAGCAGAAAAACTTTAAAAAGGATTTTGGCGCGAAATTCAAATTCGTATTTACAATGTGTTCCGATTGACTTTTCTTTACAAATAAAGGTTTTTCATGGGGCCTTTCGACGTTTTCATTCTCTAGAGAGGCCAAGCTACACAAAAACATGAAAAAATAATATACGGTTTTCTGCGCGTACGATGCCTTTAACCCATTCACGACCACGCCTAATTTTGGGTGGCTGCACGTTCGGACCGCGTGCAATAATGCGTCACCGTATAACGTGTCCCACCGGTGGGACACGCTGGCTTGAATAGCGTCCCACGGGTGATTGCTTTCCCTTTTTTGTGTCTATATTGTAGCTATCGACGAGGGTTGGACAGTATCAGAGTTTGAGCTTCCGAGACGCTTTCGTTATCAAGAAACAATTATTCAAAACCAAAACGGGGTCAACTGAGCTGCGACGGTTTTAGAAAAGGAAACGTGTTTCAAACGATAGGTTCCTACAAAGCAACTTAAAAATTAGCAATAGACGACAAAAGAAATTATAAGGTGCTTTTGAAATCATTTTACAGCCGTTTTTTCCTCTACTTCAGCGCACCTGATTTTATGAAAGTCTAGATATGTTGTTGCACTTGACCTACTGATGGACCACGAGGTTTTTATTCAAGTATTGGGTAGGTCAATACATTGATCATATGTAGGTTCGAAGGTAGTTTCTTGTGACGGAGAAATCGATTTTTGAAAATGGTGGCCCACCGGTGGGACACGCGGTCCGAAGTGGTAGTCAACGCGTGTCCCACCGGTGGGACACGTGGTCGTGAATGGGTTAAGAGGCGGGCTGATACTTGAGGTGAGGATTTCGTGCCCTTCTGGTGCATTTTTCTCGGTTTCTTCGTCATTTCAGTTCTACTCGGGGGCCAAACAATCGATTTAGCGACTAATCTGAAAATCGAAGATTATCGTGAACGCTGCCTTCAAATAGAATTTTTCGAATGCCTTATCAAATCAGATATTCGAACACTACTCGAATAGTGATTGGATTCGGCACTTAGTTGAGCACTTGTTGCCTACTTCTTAAGAACTTTTCAATGGTGATGAAAGTACTCGAGTACGAAGAATGTTCGAGTTTCACGAACATTTGAACATGCAGGGCGTATCAGGAAATTTGATGGGCACGGACATCGGTTCGCATTTCAGCCATCAATCATATGGACTCAAACATCATCTTGTGACCAGAAGTGGACTACGCAACACAGAAAAATCAGGCCCTCTACAGGTTTTCCGACGAAAGTGCGTAAATTACCGTTTACTCGTGTACTATATTCGGCAAATAAATTTTAGAGTTCGGCCAACTCCGGTGACTACATAGGAGTAATACACGAAGACGTTCTCAGAATCACCCTTCTGCCGAACAGGAAGTGCATTATTTTGTGTCTATAAAAACCCAGAAGGAAATGTGTTTGTGAGTCCCAGTTTTTTCCGTTCTATTTTGTGCTTTTTTAGACTTATGCCTTACTAGGTTTTGCAGCCTGGTTTTAACTTTCCATGAGGTTATGAAAAAGTGGGTTTTGAGAGTTTAATGTGTGAGCCAGGGCAGAAAAATATGTATAGACAAAATATTCGTGTTCAAAGCTCTTCGAAGGCATCAGGAGATCACGAAAAGGGCATCTTCATAGTTTCACGAAAAGGTAAGGTGGAGGGGGGGGGGGGATCTGAAAATTTTTTATTATTGGGTGATCGGAAAGATTCCACATAATGCGCCCCAAAACTTTTCACTGGGACTATATAAGGTGCAGAACACAAAACTGGATTATGTTTGTCACTATTGTGTGGGTTACCTTAGGTCACGGCAGACATGACGTCATTCAGTGGTCCTCAAGTTCATGTTCAACACCCAGAATAACACTTTCCAAAATTTTTGACCCAATCTGGGACAATGTCACCCGTATACCCACAGTACCCACTCGCAGTCTGTCGAAAATCTGTGGAAAATCGAATAGAGGATCTCAGATTCCTAATAGAAAGACAGTATCCACTAAAAACCTATAGTACCTATTCAAGGTTTTTGCGCATCTAGGTCCACGAAGTAGAGAATAACACCGGAAGTCACCCACGAAACCCTAGAAATCTGGAGAAAAACTGTTTAAAAACACATGAAATATTTAATCATGCCTGTTTTCTGTGTATGATGCAATTCGGAAATTCGAAATGGGAAACCTAGGAAATCGTTTTGAGCTTCTAACCTCTTGCGCATAAGATTTTGTTTTGCTGATTCAAAATAGATCGTTCTCTGAGCTTCATGATAATTCGCTAGTTTTTTGAGGAGATGAAGACTCGTGATGAATTTATTGGCAACGTTTCGGTATAATAATATCTTCTTCAGGCCAACTGAAATTATCACAAAAAATCAGTAATACAGCATGAACAATTGGGAGTACCAACCTTATTAGACAAGAGCGGCACTAAACCAGCAAGTAGAAGGAAGAACTCAGCCGAAAGATATTCTATAAATAGCGTTTATGGTAGGTTGTCCGACTGGTATGGTGGCTATCCTACTCGAGATGAACGGCCGTTCAAAAATGAAGGGTGAGGTCAGTGGTGGTTAATGTAATCGTTATCTCGGCGAATCTCGGTCACGTCATATCCACTGAATACCTCAGAATTATCCAACGTGATAAAGCCTCATAGGCCTCATTTCTTCTCTGATGTTTATTGGCGGTTTCAATGTTGAATTTCCAAAGCTTCCTTGATTTTCCTCTCCACCGGATCGCACAAGTTTCTGTGAAGGATCATCACGTTTAACTGAGGGCGGGCTCGGAAGTATGCCGCAAAGTGTGGTGTCGTGAAAAAGGATTGTCCTGCAGCACTGAATGTGTCCCTCCATCCTATTTCGCCCACCAGGTGGATCCATCGCGAATGAGTCAGTGATGAATTGCAGGACAAGTGTAGTTCCACCTGGTGGACGAAATAGGATGGAGGAACACATTCGAGCTACCCGGACAATCCTTTTTCACGACACCGCACTTTGCGGCATACTTCCGAGCCCGCCCCTCAGTTAAACGTGATGATCCTTCACAGAAACTTGTGCGATCCGGTGGAGAGGAAAATCAAGGAAGCTTTGGAAATTCAACATTGGAAACCGCCAATAAACATCAGAGAAGAAATGAGGGCCGCTATGAGGCTTATCACGTTGGAGTAATTCTGAGGTATTCAGTGGATATGACGTGATACATACGAGATTCGCCGAGATAACGATTACATTAACCACCCTGACCTCACCCTTCATTTTTGAACGGCCGTTCGTCTCGAGTAGGTAGGATAGCCACCATACCAGTCGGACAACCTACCATAAACGCTATTTATAGAATATCTTTCGGCTGAGTTCTTCCTTCTACTTGCTGGTTTAGTGCCGCTCTTGTCTAATAAGGTTGGTACTCCCAATTGTTCATGCTGTATTACTGATTTTTTGTGATAATTTCAGTTGGCCTGAAGAAGATATTATTATACCGAAACGTTGCCAATAAATTCATCACGAGTCTTCATCTCCTCAAAAAATTAGCGGATTTTGTTTTGCGTTTTTTTTTCGCCGAAAATTCTTCCGAATTATCAAGATCCTAATACTCTTGGTTGTACGTTCGGAAATTCTTTTGAAATATGATGGCTCTAATGTTTTTATTTGTACGTTCGGAACATTCGAGAAAAAGAGTATTGTAAACACCGACGACCGTCTTTTTGCCTGGACCACTCTTCCATGACGCGGACGGGGTGATCGCATAGGTTTCTTGATACGTGAGATTTCCGCCCAATTCCTGTCTGTTTTGTTTGTTTTTTCCTCCTTTGTTTTTATGGAGACTTGCGGAGCTTGCGTTTCTGTGAAAAAAAAAACGGGAAGCCTTCTCATCGTGAACACTGCCTTCAGGCGCTCTGAATCACCTTCATAAGAAATTTCGAGCCACATCTACGCTGCCGTTTCGCCTATTGTCAGAGGTCGAATTTAGACCTCAGAGTTTTCCCCGATGAAAATCTTCATACCGTATCTGCCATTTTTTAAAAATCGACAATTGAACCTCTGATTCGTAAATAGCACCCAAAACAAGCTCGAGAACGAGTTTTCGAGCCGAATACGGAGCTGTTTACCTGACGAACCCAAAAAATTGCTTATTACTATGAAAGCTCCCTTTTTGAATCCCTGAGGTGTTCATGGGAATTCGAGTACGAATTTTTCTTGTCCTGTCTCATTGTCAGATCCAAAGCCTAGCTTGCTGGGATGAGTCCTGGCGGAAAAAGCAGCGGCCTTGTCGGTCATGGCAAAATATAACAGTGATAATAAGATTTTGACATGATAAGCCCGATAAGTCTTGCTTCGGCCGGCTGAAAATGAGGGAGCCAGGCAACACATCCTTCTAGGCACTGTTCTCTGTAACCTCGCGGGAAGTCTCGTGCCAGTCTTAGTCAGTCACTCATCCCAGTCTTCACCTTTTGCGAGTAAAGAACATAGGGCAAGTTTGGGATGAGTGACTGAGGGAATTCCGCTTGGAACACTGATTCGCATGCATCATCCAGCGTTTATGACGTCAGCTGGAACGTTGAAGGATGCATGCACATGAGGGTCTCGGACAGGTCAGTCTCGATCGGCTTGTCTTGGACATCATCATTTTTGTGTGCTCCAGCGCGGTGCTCGTTTTCATGAAACTTTGATCGTTAAATCGTTTAGAAAATGCGTGGTGCTATGCTCAAAGTCCTGTGTTTACTACTGTTGTGTTGCTTGGTCAGCACCAACCCAACCGCTGCCGTCGGTCAACCAGTTGGGCAACCATCACAATCGACGGATGAGCAGTATGTTTTACTTCTGCCTTATTGAGCAAACACGGTGTGAAAGAAATTTTTTCAGGCTTATCAGCAGAGTGAAACGTCAATGGTGGGGCGGCGGATGCTGCTGCTGTGGTGGCGGTTGGGGAGGTGGATGGGGTGGAGGCTGGGGTGGCTGGGGTGGAGGATACAGAATGAGACCATGGTTCTGGGGTTGAAAAAAATGTCAATTTGATAGGTAATTCGCGTACCTACCCGTATGCGTAGAGACCAGCCTCACTCACTCCTCAAAGTTTTGAAAAAAAATGTGTGAACGGAGTTGGTGGTGGCAAAATCATTGATACCTCAACACTATGTAGTTATCATTGTTTCAATTGAGTCAAACTATTTCTTATGTATAAATATTATTAATTGTTGTCATGTGTACAGAGTTATGAGAGATTTTTGAACACACTGTCACCAGCTATGTACGTGGTCCTAAAATGTTCATACCTCTTCTATTGTTTTATCTGAAGGCAGCATGCTCACGATGGATTTCCATTTCCAGTTTTCCTTGACTTATAAGAGAGACGCGTCACACGCTTCACTGACAAAACCACAGAAAATTTCCAAAACTCTATTTTTTCAGCCAGAATCTTTTTTCTTCTACCGACCAGGTAATCATAACTGGTCGAAGAACATTTCATCGAAATTCTCACCAGTTGATGTACCTCCAATGGCATTTTTGAATATATGCTCTTAGCTGCCAAACAGAGCTTGAACTGGGTCTCACAATCGGGTTTTCTCAGTTGGCCGCAAAGGTAAAAATGAACCCTTCAGGCAAATTGCTGGTGTTTAGAGATATGGTCTCGGATTGGGCTCAGGCTAGCTGAATAGCATTATGTCTGCCGCGTCAGGAAGTAAAGCACAAGTATCCAGGAGTGGAACCCAGATTACTGTCCAGGAACCCGAATCACAAGTTAGGAAGAGATTTAAAGGCAGTGTTAACGATGTACAATACCGCTCGTAGGATTTGGTCAGAAAGTGAGCGAGGTCGGGTATTCGCGTCTTTTTCGTCTTTTCTGTATAACTCGCTTCAAACTCAACTTAGAGCGAAACTAGGGTGATATTCATGATCCAGGCGTTGAGGGCTATCCAACGGGTTAGCCTTAGTGGCGATGACGTGAGAACTCTAGAAGTTTCGCAATCAGCCAGCTCTCTATATACGGTAGGCAACGGGGAGCGCAGACAGAAACGGGAGCACACCACCTTCCACGATACCGTAATTACAAACCTGGCTGATTGCGAAACTTCTATAAATCTCAACGTAATCACCACAGACGCTAGCCCACTGGATAGCACTCAACGCCAGGATCATGAATATCGCCCTAGTTGCGGTCAAAGTTGAGTTTGAAGGGAGTTATACAAAAAAGACGAAAAAACACGAATACCCGACCTCGCTCACTTTCTGACCAAATCCTACGAGCGGTATTGTATACGTAACGAGCTATAACGTTCTGCTCGACCGTGGCTACCGTCTATCTTAACAGTCATAGTTCTCGTGGAGATTGTATAATGATTTAAAGGCGGGGTTGGCGATAGAAACGACTTTCGAGCTCTCTTCTTGAGAATGCAGATTTGGACATTCCAAAAGTGAAAATAAAAGAAAAAATCGGAAATTTGCGAGAAAACGTTCGAAAACAAGGTATAAGGGTTATTACCGGTGTTGCCTAGCCCCCAAATTAACGAGATTTTCATTAATGCCTACTTATCAGCCTTCTATTTTGCTGTCAAAGTAGTCAGTAGTCTCCAGAAATGCTAAAAAATCACTTTAGGAGCGAAATAAAAGTTGACAAAACTGGCTTTTACAGAAATTCCGATAATTTGTGTGGGCTGACACCAAGCAATAACCTATTCCTGAGAGTTTTTTCTACATCTTATCACACATTCTCACATTTGTGATGGTCAGATCTACCTGCTCTTGAGGATTACACAACAGTCGTTTTTGTCTCGAACCATGCCTTCAAATGCATAATACACCCCCAGACATGAATTATGTGATTTTTATTTGATTGTGAAGTAGACCGCTCCTCTATAACACGTGCCATGTGCGAGATCTCAATTGCTCCAAATATAAGCGACCACCACAGGCCCGACCTCCTTCGCTCACCACCACGGGCCACACTCCTTATCAGACATCCGAACTCGAATGCGGCTAAATGGATGGATGAATTTTGAACAAGTCGTTGTTCTTCAGTCCATTGCCGGACTGTCTCCTTTTCCTGGCACGCTGTCGCGAAACCATTGCGAATGAAGAGAAATACAGGCCTGAGTCAACTCGTCCACCAATTTTTTACTCTCGAACCATAGGCATCTTTAAGGTGCCGTAACTCTGTTCGTAAGCGGTCTTGGACGATTTCAGAAGTATCAACGTGTGATTTTCTCCGAAACTAGCATAAAATCTAAGAAAAAATGTTTTTTGGGTGTCCTGTGCCTTTAAGATTTTCGTTCATAAACACCAGGTTTGACTAATTTGATGATCTACACACTCTCAAACTCGAAGGATATTGGACTTCCTCTGGAACAAGAACTGCTTTTCATTAATGTTCATATAACTCTGAAAGAAACTGAAATTGAAGAAAATACTATAAATCAAGTTGGAGTTGCGATATAAAAGTCAAAAATTGCACTCCGATTTTATTCTGAACGGAGAATCTGAATAGCATAGCCGTGGAATGACTAGGTTGTTCGTTTGCTCATAATAATCAAATTTGAGGGTGTTTGCATGGTTATGAAACACACTGTAGGAAGAATGATCGGAGTCGTGTTGCTCCCGTATTTTTTGTAACATCGAGAAAATTCGAGTGTAAATATTGAATAATATTGTGACCATTGATCACTTCGATCTGTGCGCTGCGCATAGTATACAGCTATCAATCGGGAAAAATCAGGATTCTTGTGCAAGTTCTCGGACGGAAGTGTGTAAAGCGACGTGCACCGCAGCCTCTTCGGCAAATTCGGACAAATTTTGTGTGAAATTATGAGAAGTACACGGCGACCTTCGAAGAGTCACTCTTCCGCCTATCACCAAGTGCATTCTCAGATGTCTATAAAAACCCAGACAACGATTTTCAGGTGCATTTAATTTTTTGTCTCTCCAGTCACATTTTTTTATGGAAAAGTTATGCCTTTTCTAGAGAATGCGTAGTGCTATGCCCACGTTTATGTTATTGCTACTGTTTTGTTGCTTGGTACACTCCAGTCCCACTGCCGCTCTTGGTCAAGTAGAGGAGCAGACATCACAGATGATTGATGAGGACGAGAGGTATGTTTATATTCTCCATAATAAATTAGGTAGCACGGAAATTTCTGGAACACATAAGACAAATTTGAACAGTTTATTTTCATACTTCTGCTTTATCAGTGAACCACTCTTATAATCTAAAGTCATACGCCAACATTCGGACGAAGGATATGTTCCAAGCTTGTTCCAAGCTTAGTGGGTTTCTCACAAAAAGTTTTTGGAGGTGCTTGTTGAAATCGTATGATTGGTGAAATTTTTTCTCGTTCAAGTAGTGAATGATAGTCTGGAACAAGTGATAAGTATGCGTGGAATCGGGCAAGTAATGGGGATGGCTACTTATTCACGACAGAATCAGTCTCCGAATTTTCACCGGAAATCAAGAGGTTTGGTAACTATTCAACCAGAAATGTTGGAAAAACGGCTAAGAACGAGCACGAACGAGTCCTATACGGCCCTAACTTGACTGTTCCGCTCACGCAACGCGCACTCCCTCAACGGCTACCGATAAAGCTGTCCAACTTACAATTTCAGTTTGAGAAGATGATCGATCATCAAATAGGGTAAGTTTAGTTGAGTAGAGTGGACTATAGCCCCCGAAGGTGTGTGCTGTTTTCTTAAAATGGGGTTTCCAGTTATTTACTGATCAAGGGCGGTTGAAAGGAGTGGACGTTGCGTGAGCGGAGCACTCAAGTTTGGGGCCGTATAGGGCTCTTCTCTGCTTGTTCCCAGCTGATTTTTCAACATTGCTGGTGAAGTTCGACTCAGACCTCTCGATTTCCGGTGAAACTCGGAGACTGATTTTATCGTGGACACTGCCTTTAAGACCAGACAAGACCATTAATTCCCTATCAGGTTGTCGAAGAAACATATGTGCACCCGTTGCTTCCGGTTCACTATTAGCTTTCTCACAATGAAATCGAGTAGGTCTCAGTAATGAGTGCTGCCCATAGTCGTTCCTGCTGGCAGCACATCCCCGTGGATTGCTTCTTTGAAGTTTCAAAAACACGTCAACACTACATTCCTTCGCAGTAGTCTAGTCCCGGCGCTGTAATACCCCTGTAGTTATCTCCAAGCCGCTGGCGCTTGCGGGAGCATTGCTGGAAGAGCACTCACTACTCTACTTTTCGAACCAATTATCGACGCCATTCGTATTGTGGGAAGAAGGATGGAACAAGTAGGTATCAGCGCGCAGATGGATCTGTGTGGCACCCACAGTCCTCATTTCCAGCTCAAAACATGCAGAGCCTGGCCGATTTGCAAGGGTCAAGGCATTTGGCCAGACACAGTGTTTTCTGAAGATGATCTTCTTTAATGATCTCAGAAAATCGGAGGGTAGTAAATCGGCATAGTAGGGTTAGTAATCAAGGGAAAAGATAGGATACAACCCCTAGTTGTGAGCAGGAGCTGCTGCTAACGGCAGCTAATCCTGCCAACATATGCTGGAGTACAACCCTTAATCATTGACAGCCTTTCTGCGAACGAAGAAAGAATTTTGACTAACACTGCGGTGTTGGGTATCAACTTTGTGACGGCCAGCAGCAAGGTAGACAACCTCGCCGCGGTCCGCAACAAGAACATCGTCTTCGCTACGGTTCACAACAAAGTGGATTCTCTCTCGATGGCCCCTGGGGACGATCCCCTGAGCGTCCAGGAGCCGTATGCCTTAACGCGCCGGGTTGGGGCAGGGGCAGGACAGTCGACATCTTCGGAGACCGCAGTGCGAGTTCAGTAGGTCATCTAATCAATCATGCCCCAGCTGTGTTTTTCGCTTCTCTAGCTGTCCCAGCGTCCTAGCTGGAGCGGCGGGGGCACGATTGATTTTCTGATTTGCGGAGATTTTCAGGGGCGCGGACTGTCCTGCCCCTCCCCAACCTGGCCCGTTGATGCATTCGGCCCCAGATTTTACGTCCAGAAAGTGACGCTAGGTCAACTTTTCGGACCGGCCTCAAACGGCCAGTTGCCCCCTCAGCGAGACTGGCCGCCTTATATACCCGCCGCCGTTGTACAGGAGGATGCTGCAATGTTCATTCGTATCAGACAAATCAATGGAAGATAGTGTCAGCAGACACTACGACAAGGGGCTGCCAGGGTAAACAAAGGGGTTGTATTTGAGCACAAGCTGCAGGAGATGCTGCCAACTAGCGAGAGCTCCTGCTGCTTGTGCTGGATTACTACACCTTTGTCTACCACTCCTGTTAATCTCACGTGTGCCGAGATAAACAAAGGGTTTGTATTCCAGCACAGGCAGAAGGAGCTCCTGCTACTTGGCAGCAGCTCCTACTGTTAGCAGTAGCTACAGCATGGGTGCTGCTAATCCCTTTGTGTTGGAGTACTAACGCTATTGTTTCAACGTACTACCCCTGACTGTCTGAGGGCACGAAGTAGGTCGAGGGAAGGTGATCAGCCCTACAACACACATATGGCTTTATCTTATCTCTAGTAAGCCGCGTTGCATATATTATCACTTTATCCCAGAAGCGGGGCGGTTGTTTCTCCATTCTCACCATTGTGTTATCTCAAAAGCAACCACTCGACTTATATGATAAAGCTATCTTAGCAGCGTCGCGGCTTCCCCCGCCATCCATAGCTTGACGATAACATTGAGTTTTGGTATGCAATCTTCATATGTTTCAGGACAACGACAAAGCTGCAATATTCCACACCCAGAATCGGCTAATATGATTCAGGCAGTTTCTCATAAGACGAGAAATTGAACAAGGTCAGAGCTGCCTGCCGAGTTCAATAGAGCTGATTCAACTTGTGAAATAGCCTACGCTTTGTGAGGAATAGATGTTCTAAAATATTGGGACTCATTAGAAAAGCTAGGTTTACTGGTGTTCTTAGGTTATTTCTGGTAATCAGGCAACTTTTAACAGGTTGAAGCTCAAACAAGAATCGGAACAGATTGGATATAACGCTATGTTTTCGTCGGAGGTACAATCACATACCAGGAACTGCTCAACAGAATTTGAGCCCCCAGCTCATTTAAGTCGTCATTTCGTGGTTCGCTTCGTTATCCATTCGACCATCCCACCGCTGATGTACTATGTGAAGCGCTCCCAGTGCAAGTTTAGTGGTCTAGACAAAACATATTTTCTGATCCGAACATGGTCAGTACATCTGATTTTTTCCGCATCTAATTTGAACACAGCTGAGGCTATTTCATTCTTCAAACTAGCTCTATTCACTGCGGCCGAGGCACTCTGGCCTTTGACAATTTTTTTGTGTGTTTTTAGAGGCTGCTTGAATCATTATTCGTATGGAATATTGAAACTTCGTTTTCGCACACCGGCCCTCTATGTACCGTAGTGCACGCCCATGGACGCGTACTCGGCCGAACCCGCTGAGCAGGCGAATCAATACGCCAATGTCGCCACCACTCAACAACACACCCTGCCACTGCACCGTCAACCTGGTGAGTTAGCGTCGGCGGCACTGGTGTATTGATTTGCATGCCCACCGGGGTCAGCCGAGAATGCGTCGATGGACATGCACTACGGTACATAGAGGGCCGGTGGCGGACCGCGTTTTGGGCAGTTCGAGATAAACAGATACCTTCCCGTGCAAACGCGACTCATCGGAGACGCTGTAGTCGTCTTTGCGGGAACGATCGAACCATCCGTGGCCGGATTCATCATTGCCGATTTGGGTTGGGTTAAGCATGAGCGCAACTGAAGTGTTCCCATCGCTAAACCCTACCGTTGAAGACCATGTCCATACCTCGTGCAGGTTGATCCTCAGAGCAGCTTCGTGTGCCGTAGAAGTCTTTGACAGTAAGTTTCTAGAATATTTCAGAAAGGAGAAAGAACAAACAAATGCGGTGTTACGAAAATTTCCGGACAACCTAATAATAACAGATAGCATAGTGAATTTTCCTTTTTCAGCCTGATACGAAGAGTGAAACGCCAGTGGTTCGGAGGTGGATGCTGCTGTTGCTGTTGTGGTGGCGGCTGGGGAGGAGGCTGGGGTGGAGGCTTGGGTTGGGGCTCAATGCTGAACTGGGGTGGAGGATTTTGGGGAAAGTAAATTTTTTACTCGATTTGTGTATAGCCGGTTGATGAATAAATTATATCACCGCTCAGTTGACGACTTACCGTATTTTCTCTATTAGAAGTACATTTCTACAGTGTGGAAGAACACGAAAGAGAGAGAGAGGCCTGAAGATTAGAAGTACACCCTCTTTCTGAAGTACGCGTGTATCAGTACATAGTACATTTCTGAGTAAGATAAGGAGAGAAACGTGGACTCCAAATCCGGGTTACGACTTAGGAAAGGAAAATATTATTAAAAAGTGTGCAAGCGATGACTCAATCGATCATAAATGGCTGACTTCTCATGATTGCTGATTGCGAAAATCATAGTTTTCTTTTTAGAATTTCCCCCATCAGAATTCCACAAGAACATGATGAAAAAATGGAAGTACACCCTCTATTTGAAGTACACCTCTATTAGAAGTACATCTGAAAAAGTAACCCAAAAGTAGAAATAAACTCTGACACCGTCGTGGTGGGCTACGCGATCGAGCCTCACTGGCTGCGTGTGGTCGCGCAGCGTGCTCTTTTCTGCTGGATAGCTTGCGAAAGTATGAATGAGTATCTTATATAGAAAGCTGCCCGCGACTATTTCTAGTATTCTTCAACTTTTGATTCCTTATCCTCTGGTAAGCTATCCAGCACATGAGCACTTGGCGCAAGCGCACGCATCCGGCGAGGCTCGATCGCCAAGCCCACTACGTCCGTGCCATGCCTCGGTGACTTAGAAGTCGAGAAAAATTGTGGCGATGTTGCTAGGAAAATTTGTTTTCCCAGCATTTAATTTTTTAGGGTGTTCATACGGCAATGAAACGCACTGAACTATAGTGTAGCGTAGAGGTAACCTCGTTAGCTCTACAATGCACGCTTTGACATTCTTAGCTCTGTATGAGCTTCACCACGGCGTCTAAACCCTGCTCTGACGGTATTCAAAACGTACGTTCAGTGCGAAAGCGTCAGTTCTTCCCTGTAGTGTAACTCTGCTATACATTCGATGGTATACATAGTCGAGTGGAAAGGTTTATTGGAAGAAACTATCTCAACCCTTAATCTTGCAAATAACACAGTCGGAAGTAGTGTAATAGCGGTAACATATTTTTCATGTACTTCGCCAACATGACGTCCGCTTACATCTCATGGACTTCTTGCACGTGGATACGCTTCGGAAGCAATTGGACTTCCTGTACGTGGATAACCTTTGTATGCAAACTCCTCGTACTTCTTTTTAAGACCTTCACGAAGTTCAAAGTGCCCGCATGTTAGAATCTGAACACGCATCTTCATACATATGTACAGAACCGTCAAAAAGTTTGATCCGCTTTGGTTTTTCGAACATAACCTACTTGTTAGCAGAGCATTCAGTTTCATTTTTTTAACGCAACTACAACCCAACGATAGAACGAGTATATCACGGAATCAACTTTAAACCCCACTTACAACTAAAGTTATGAGTAAAAATTCTTGTTATGACAAGGGAGGCTAATAAAGGAAATTATTTTCAATAAGATAATAACTAAAAAAAGGTTAAGGAGCAAAACGGTACTATGTTTCTGAGTAGTATACATCTTATACTTGGTAGCCATACCGTTGGCATAGGACACCGTGAGACAATTTCTAGGCATAGAAGCAACAAGGTGGGCGAGACTCAGGACAGGAAAAGACTTTCAGGCTTGCTCGAGTTGTGCAAACAATTTAGTCGCAGTTCGAGCGGTTTTGCCCTTAAGTGTCCGTCCCATTTCTGTTCAGAGATGCTCGATTGGATTTAGGTCCGGAGAGAGTCCATTACGCGGATGCGGCGCTGATCGAGCGAATCCTTGACAGACGAGAACCATGCTTAAAGGCAGCATACACGCTCGTAAACTTGATTGAGATAACTACGGAAATAGAATGGTATGGCCCAGATTACAACGCCTACGCATTTTGAAGTGTCAAAAACGACCCACAGTGCCGCTATATGAGTTAAAAGTTGGCCCCGCCCTGTATTTTCACGCCCCCTGTATTTGAGCTATTCCTGCACCGCAAGGTTGCTGGGTGATATTCACCGTCGGTACTGTTGGTAGGTTGGCTAACAAGTGAACCACACGCGTCAGTGACGGCGAAGATGGCCCAGCAACCTCGCGTTGGAGGAAAATGGCGAATACAGGGGCGTAAAATATACAGGGTGAGGCCAACTTCTAGCCCATGTAGCGGCATTGTGGGTCGTTTTTGACAGTTTAAAATGCGTAAGCATTATGTTGTAAGCCATACGTTTCGATTCACTTAGTTATCTCAACCACGTTTACGAGCGTGTATGCTGCCTTTAAGATCATTGTCTTGCTGTAATGCAAAATCCCTAGGCATGGGAACTCGTCCAAATGGGAGCATATGATTGTCCAATGTGCCTTCCACATCTCCCTATCCATAGTACTATCTATGTGGTGTAGGGGATTGACACCTTTAGCGTGAAAGCACCATAACAGCGCCTCCACCATGTCTAATGGTGGGAACCTGATAGCTGGGATGCAGTCTTGAGCCTACTGGGCGTCTAACATGACTTATTTCGTCTGTCTCAATAAGGGTATACTTGGATTCATCTGACCAGATGATTTTAGACCACTGTTGCGGAGTCCAGTGGAAGTATCAAATTTTCTTTAGGCTTTCACGTAAATGGTGACGGTCCCCTGCACCGCATAGATGGTGCTATGGATAAGGAGGTGTACCAGGGCACATTAGAGAATCACATTCTTCCGTTTTAAAGAGCTGCTATGCCAAGGGACTGTGTCTTTCAGCAAGACAATGATCCCAACCATGCTTCTCGTGTGTCAAGGATTAGCTCGACCAGCGCCGCTTCCGCGTAATGAACTGTCCCCCAACCTGAATTCATTCGAATATCTCTAGACGGGGTTGGGACGGGCAAAACCGCTCGAACTGCGACTGAAATGTTCGGACAATTCGAGCAAGCCTGGAAGTCTTTTCCTGTCTCGAGTCTTGTTTGCCTTGTATCCTCTATGCCTACAATGTTTCAGGCAGTGACCGATGGCAACGGTATGGCTACCAAGTGTTAGATGTATAGTACTCAAAAACATAGTACCTTTTAGGTCTTTAGCCTTTTTTTAGTATTTATGTTCTGTCAAAATTACTTCCTTTATTAGCCTCCCTTATCATGAATCGATTTTTTGTTCAAAGCTTTAGTTGTAAAGGTGGTAGAAAGTTGATTTCGTGGTATATGATTCATGCCACCATTGCGTTGTAGTTCTGTTAGAAAATTAAAGCTGATTCCTTTGCTGACAAATGAGCTATGGTCGAAAAAAAAACCAAAGCGGAGTAGACCTCTTGACGATACTGTATACAGACGCATCATTGACCAGCAGCATCTTACCGTGTTAGCCGAGTACTCTGAATATGCGCTTCGACATTGTTGGAAGGCTTTTTCAAAGACGGACCTGATCTGAAAGAAAAACTCGTTCTGTTTGACTCAAACGCATGGACTCAGAATTGTCAGACATACCTTCTTCCGCGTTTTACCTGTGGGATCCTTACTCAGCACATTCACAATAACAACACCTGAAGGAGTGAAATTTTATGAGCCCAGCATATAGGGGCCGAACACATGGACGCGTTTGGTTGGGGAAGAAGAAAAGGCTTCGGCACCTTCGATGTTTACCATGAAGTGGAAACGGTCTCATAGCCGAGCGTTGTCTCAGTTTCCCCAGCTTCTTAGCTGGGTTGACCATGGGCACGATCGGTTAGCGCTCTTCCGCTTTCACGGACTGAAGATCAAATGTGCCGCGCCCTTACCTCTAGCCCAACTTTATCTGTTGATAAATTTGGCTCAGGAAGGTTTCCACAGCCTTCGATTTCTGTGCGAGGTTATGCCTCTGCACAAACTTTGCCATGGGGTCGAAGAGCAAGCAACCTGGAGTCAGGTTTCCGAAAGTCGAAGAATTGCTGTAGGTAGCGGTGTGCACACATAGTGCGTTATCTGAATTTTTAATACATTCATTCATTCATTCATTCATTCATTCATTCATTCATTCATTCATTCATTCATTCATTCATTCATTCATTCATTCATTCATTCATTCATTCATTCATTCATTCATTCATTCATTCATTCATTCATTCATTCATTCATTCATTCATTCATTCATTCATTCTTTCATTCATTCATTCATTCATTCATTCATTCATTCATTCATTCATTCATTCATTCATTCATACATTCATACATTCATACATTCATACATTCATACATTCATACATTCATGCATTCATTCATTCATTCATTCATTCATTCACTCATTCATTCATTCATTCATTCATTCTTTCATTCATTCATTCATTCATTCATTCATTCATTCATTCCATTCATTCATTCATTCATTCATTCATTCCATTCATTCATTCATTCATTCATTCCATTCATTCATTCATTCATTCATTCATTCATTCATTCATTCATTCATTCATTCATTCATTCCATTCATTCAATCATTCATTCATTCATTCATTCATTCATTCATTCATTCATTCATTCATTCATTCATTCTTTCATTCATTCATTCATTCATTCATTTGATTCATTCATTCATTCCATTCATTCATTCATTTGATTCATTCATTCCATTCATTCCATTCATTCATTCATTCGCTCAGTCATTCATTCATTCATTCATTCATTCATTCATTCATTCATTCATTCATTCATTCATTCGTTCGTTCATTCATTCATTCATTCATTCATTCATTCATTCATTCATTCATTCATTCATTCGTTCATTCATTCATTCATTCAATCAATTTATATTTGATTATATATTTTTATTCTCGAGTTATTGAAGAAATTGTGTGATTTAAAGGCAAAGTTCACGATGATTTTCGTCCCCGAGTTTTTCACACAAAACAATGCGTTGGGTACCAAGTGTTACCAAAATTATGACGAAACGGCGAGAAACGCATTAAAACGTCGGATTTCAGTGACATTGTTCTATAACATGAACAAGTTGTCCGGTTGTATGAACATGTTCAGGATGGTTTTCACCGGTAAAAAATGGGGCTAATAAAAAATGGAAGAATATTTTAGGCAAAACATTATTGGTTAGGGTCCGAAGGAGAGAACGGAGCAACACAAAATAGAGAATTGCAAAAGACGGGTCCACGAACGATTTCATTGTCACAACAAACAGTTCCAGTGAGAGTAAAGAAGCGGGTTGAGAGTAAAGGATTTCGTCCCCTTCTGTTGCGTTTTTCTCGGTTTCTTCGTCATTTTAGTTCTACCCGGGGGCCAAACAATCGATTTAGCGATTAATCTCAAAATCGAAGATTATCGTGAACAATGCCTTTAAGTGAAACTTCACCGAGTGTCTCTGGAACACGCGCTGAAATCCACTTCCCATTTTTTATGCTCAATCCCTTCCTCGGGCCCCTGTGAGAACGTACAACGAGCTTGGCTGCTCAAAAACGTACCATTGTGAGCATAGAGGAAGTGGAAAGTAAGGAATTCCGTCAAAAGGGGCCGGCCCTTCCGTCAGTCATTTGGCACTTTCGCAATATTTGTGCACAACGTCGCGTCGCTAAGTACAGGGCATGCCTCTGTACGCTGACGCACCGTCGGACGAAAGTGGCATTATCGACTGGAAATTTTTCGTCACACAACAAGCGAGGACGATGTGCAGGGCCCAGGTGAGTAGTTTTGTTAGTCAGTGCAAGTTAATGCAGTGAGTGCATTGTAGTCGTCGGCGAATTGTCTCCAACGCTGCGCCAATGGATAAATGGTAGAACTGCTCCTTGCGCCATCCGCGTAGCTATCCCGAGTCGATGCCGGCGCGAATTTCAAACGATTCGCAGAAGGTTTTTAAAATGGTTCTTTCTTGAAAAGTCAACGTTTTCGAGGGGCTTTTCGCTAACTTTAGTTACTATAGGGGTGTAACAACCAAAAAACGCTCAAAAACGAGACATGGTTTTCAGCGCGTACGATGCCTTTAAGGTAGGTATACTGCAGTCAACCCAAAAAGAATAGAAATATACTTGAACAAAGAGAAACCTGTCCGAATGGAGTTAAAAGGGTATCCTAATAGATTGTCATACCACTGCACTCACTGTAGCGCGCGTGAACCTTCCAAAAGTTTAAAAGGGACGCGTCATACACCGCGCACAATAAGTATGAGAAAGCGTTAAATTTCAAGGTTTCGAAATAGTTTCAACACTCGATTCAAATCGGATGCCAACTTCGGATTCCGCGTTTTGAACAACTCTACTTCGCAGAAGTATAGAAAGTCTCATCGATTCTTTACATGAGTTTAGATTAGATTGGATAGTTTTCATTAAGAGTGGAGCTATTTTTTGGCCTAAGACATTGACTGCATAGGTCCTACCAGAGTCAGGTTTCGCCAGAGTCATGAATATTGGGTGGATCGTGTACAGGACTCGCTCACACGAATCGGCATCACCTATTATGGACGTTTATTTACCTATAGCGGGTTGTGCATGCAAGGTACTCGCCTCTCAGAGAGCTGTTGCCGAGTCGTTCAAACCGCGCTTTTCCAATCGCCCACGACGGAGCGAAAGACCATCGCTACCCTGGCTTCGAGCCTAACGAGACTACTTCTGCTGGTCTTTTTCTTTTTCGTCAAGCACACGCCGACGAAAACGATATCGTGCTAGCTCAGTTCATGAAAGAGGTTGACCCGGCAGAGGACGTGAAAAAACACTACGCACACCGTATCTCACAGTACATCTTCGGAAATTGAAAGTCAACCTCAGATTCGTGCTCTGCAGCCTGTGAAACTCCCCTTGACCAAATTCAGTTGGAACACACACTTTTGCACATTTACGGCGCAAGGAGTTCGATAATCTCTCTATAACTGTGTCATTTCACATATGGTCCAAGAGACTTTACCCTGCTTTGACACCAATCTTGAAAGATTCTCCACTGTCTCTTGCGCATAGAAAGCATCTACTGGGCATGGCGTGCTTTTCCTGGGTTGCAAACTACACGCATCAATATGTATCACATCATACCGACGACCTGCAAAGGGATATTTCGCATTTAAAGAATTGATCATTAGCACGTACATAAGCCGACTAAGAATGACTTCGTGTCCGATTACACTAGCATTGTAAATTTAAATCAAGTTTGTTACTTAAAAAAGTCTTCTAAAGCTGTCTTAGCACGGAAGTGTGACTGACGGAGAAAGATCTTTGCTCTGCTGAAAAATGCGCGCAGCATGGCTAGCGGCTCCTTCAGGCGTGTGTCGTCCAGTCCCTCCTAGAGGGTAGTTTGCATTCGTATCCTTATTTTCCTTGGTCCCAGAATTTATGGCTATAATTGATTCTTGATTTGTTCGAAAATGAATCCGCTTTAATTTATTTTAAAGCATTGTAGAAGCTGCTCCGAGAGAGTTCGGTAAAACCCATATTCTTAAAGGCTCGGCTGTCGCTTTTAAAAACTACAATGTATGCTCAAATAACCGCAATCCAGGAGCAACTGCTGTCGATCTAGGAACCTAATTTTAGACCGCAATTGCCGACTACGGCTGTAGCGTCTCGCGGAACGATGATAATCGTGATGGGAGAAAGGTGAGTCGTGCCGGGAGCAAGTGGTCCCAGCACGACTATCATCCCGTTGCGTGATGCAACAGCCGTTGCCTACGAATGCGGACCGGATTTAGGCGTCGAGAATGAAAGTACAGTTCACCTCCGCACTGCCGTTCAGTCCGCAAAGTGCACGCTGATTGTGAAATCGTGTTGCGGCGCGGTTGCGAGCATCCTCAGACAAAAAAGGGGGATCACCCGGGCGCTTTTCGCCTTTGGTGCCCGGGTGATCCCACCGCCCGGGTGATCCCACATCCCTGTCTGAGGATACTCACAACCGCGCCGCAGCACGATTTCGCAATCAGCGCGCACTTTGCGGACTGAACGGCAGTGCGGAAGTGAACTGTACGTGTTAACGCGGCCTAGCAAGGCATTCAAAAAACCGAACTACCGCTTGGGACTGCATTCATCATAAAGTTTTATTGCAGGTAGGCTGGGTAAGGGCAGGATTCAGCATGAAAACACGTCTACCGCGACGCGTGGATCCGCCAAGCTCTTGCATCGGTGCTGTGAGTGATGAACACCACTCGTCCCTGTTTTGGAGACATCTACGACAGGGATAGGCGCGCTGTGCTCGCTGTATTTCTAAACTGCCATCTCGGAAATATTACAGGCTATAAAACGACGAAATTCACTTGGTTCCTACGCGTGCTGGTGTGGAGCGGAGGTTAGAGGCAGTGAGAGAGCGTAGGGCACACGGAGGCCGAGGCGTCGCGCGCGCCGCTCGCGATTCGAACGATGTGAATTACGACGTTTTATAGAGGGTACGTACACACTGAGTAACACGTCACAAATACACATATCAGCCTCGACGCCGTCGGTTTCAGGATACCGGTGCAAATAAAACATAAAGTAGGCAATAAGTCGTAGCCTTGTCTGTATACTGTTTCATACCAGAACACCAGATGTGATACCTGCGTTTTGAACCTCTGGTACATGCGCTTAACATCCCTCAGACAACACTAGACTTACTCGTCGAGAAAGAATCTCCTCCCGGTCACTAGTGGGTAGGGAATAGCAGATCGCCTCCTGAGTGCTGCATATCCTTTGCGCCTCCAAGCAAGACCTGTATCATAAGCAGAGGCCACGAGGTAGAGGCAACAGCCCGCTACGCCATTACCCTCCCTTCGACCGTGATACTGTGTGATATGCAGACCGGTTTTAGTCCACCTGATAAACTACGGCCTCGGTGGCGTTTGGCGTCTGAAGGATACTGCTCGGGCAGAGAGCTCGGACTTGACTTTGGTGGTGTTGACGATGGCAGCCGCACGAACAACCAAAAGACGAAAGCTGATCAATGCGGGTGGGTCTGCTTGTCTAGAGTCCTCTGCGTCCCCGCTTCTCAAACTGTCTACCGTCCTAGCGCGCCGACGGAAACCCGGTGTCTTCGGGATTTGCCTCTTTACAAGGATAGCGGTCGCGAAATTGAGGGCGCAGACTGAAAAAAGCCTTACCCAGATCACCTACAACGAAACCCAATTATGAACTTGGTTCCTGGTTGTGCTGTCAGCCTAGGTTCAATGAAGGATCCATCGCCGGAGTTTTCTGAATGGAAGAACAGTAAAACGACACATTTTTCAGCCGGAGTTTTCTGAATGGAAGAACAGTAAAACGACACATTTTTCAAATTTCTTTACCCTGTCCAACTTCCTTCCTTATGAACTCTACTCCATCGTCTACCACAGCTCGATTTCTATCGTCCAGCTCGAGACCAAACCATTTCTGAGCAATCTGCACCATTTGTGGATCGTTGTCCACAGCTGTTATATTCATCTGAACATGTTCGTTGCCTGATGAAGTGTTTCAAAAATGTGGAATCTCTCAGTTATAACGAAAGACAAAACGTTAGAGACAACACACACGTAAAAGAGGTTGAGATAACTACAGAAGGAGCGCATCGCCGCTACACGAGTAAGAAATTGGCCCCACCCCTGGGTTTCTCCGCCTTCAGTATTTGCCGTCCTCCTCCAAAACAGGTGTGCTAGGCCATTCCCACCACCAGCGACGTTTGTGGGTGGTACAATAAGTACAATAGGTAAGCCACATACATCGACGACGGTGAGAATAGCCCAGCACCCTTGTTTTGGAGGTTAACGTGAAATACAGGAGCGTAGGAATACAGGGCCGGGGCCAACTTCTTACTCGTGTAGCGGCATTTCGCGTCTTTTTTGACGCTAAAATTTCGCAGGCGTTGTGTTTTGTGCCATCCTATTCCTTTGGTTACCTCAACCACGTTTACGAGCGTGTATTCTGCCTTTAAGGACAGTGTTTTCGATGGTTTTTGTTGCCGAGTTTCCCGCTCAGAGCCATGCGTTGGCCGCAATGCGTTACCAAAATCACGAAGAAACTGTAAGAATCACACTGGAACACCTTATTCGAGTGCAGTATTCTCTAGTCCGGTAGGGTGGACGAATTCTCCGTTTTTTGTGAGCGGTGAAGAATGGGGTCATTCAAAAATGAGAAAACTTATTCTGCTAAACTGTCTTAGTCTTAGCCAGGCTTTCAAGGAGAGAACGGAGCAACAGCGAATAGAGAATTTCGAAGAATTGGTTAACAAAAGGTTTCGTTGTCCCAACAATCAGCTCCTCTTAGAGTAATGAGACGCGGTGAGAGCACAATTTCTCCTGTACTTTTGGCGCATTTTTCTCAATTGCTTTGTCATTTCAGCATTTTCCGAAAACCAAGAAACCGCTCAAACAAATAACCCTGAAATTCAAGTTGATCGTGAACAGTACCTTTAGTGTTGTACCTATGTAGCTGTTGTAAATAGTGCTGTGTTGAAATCTTATTGTATTTGAATGTTTCATTCAAAAGGTCGTGTTGATGGTCTTGGTGAGGCCCGCAAGGTTAGCGAAAACATATAACGTTGAAACGATCTTCATCACATTATTAACAAGACAAGTATAAAGTCATGAAGCTCAGTAATTAGCCTATTTTTAGTTGTCTCAGGAATTTGATTGCTTTTCGATTATTAAGAACAATTTTCGCAGTACTGCAATCGGGATTTTAGAAAGCTTAAGTGTTATTTAGGCTGTAAATATCGCCATACCTTAGGGAACACCTCGTGAAGGTACGAGCTCATCTTGCCGCCTCCCAAGCCGATCATCAGCACCTGAGCATCTGCTTCTTTTGTCATTTTCACAGCTCCACTCAGAAACATTTGTTCTAAAAGTGTCTTACATAAGATACTCTAGTTACCTATTTGAGGTATTATAGGTGACAAAAGGCTAAACGGTCAACTATGAAGTCGAAAAATATCACCTAACAGGGTTTGGCTTACGCTGTGATGATCATAAAGGAAAGGGGGTCGCAACCCTGGGCGGCCTGAAGAGGAGTGGACATTCCGCCGACCTCCACCAAAAAACTTTTGCTAATCAGCGTAAATGGCCAGATCGGCCAGTGGTACATCCTTCGTTAGATTGCCCTACTTCTCACCTATCATAGACGTTGTGTAGCAGGAGAAGACCGGTCGGCTCTTGTCGACACTCCATTCACTGGTGTCAAAATTGTTCTCGTCGATCTCTATTGTAAGGTAAATGTGAGTCAAATCAGATGGAAGGAAAAGAGTATACTGTGAAGTCACAAATGACTACTCACCTTTTGGGACTCTCAGAAACATGACCGTGAGATAGACGAAATTGTTTCCCACTGACCGACGAAAATCGGACCTTCAAAGTATTTTTTATTCTGTGTTCCTTGAGTGCTTGTTCGAGACAAGTTACTATGGTGGAGGTCGTACTTGTGTGACATTTCAATTACTTGATGCCTTTCAAAAACGTCCATCCACCTGTGCAGTCCAAGTTTCTTTTTACTGACCTACTCTTGGACTGCACGAATGGGATAGGGCCTTTGAAAACGACGACATAGTCGAGATTTCAGGCCATTAAAACCCTCACCATAAGAACCTGCATACTAGAATTGAAGTGGTCCTAAATTAACACAGGCGGGAATGACAAGGCAACTGTCAGTAACGGACACCTTCACTGAGCGGATGTACTTTGGAGGGTACAATTTTCACCGAAAAACAGAGCGAAAAGCCTCAACGAGCAGTCATAAACGCCGAATTCACGCGGACTGTGTCGCTGAGGGTCTTACCCAGCTATAAGCTAGTCAAGTTGATTATTTGCTTTGGTTAAAACTGTTATACCATTAGAAAAATTGTATGAGCGGTGAGAGGAGGAAAAGACTAATAGAAAATATAAATGAGTGCCTAAAAATTTCTCCCATTGCCTAGCTCCTAGCTCCACTGAGTGAGCTGCAGCAGCATCATTGCGGGATGAATTCATTCTGCCGCTGTGAAACTGGAAACAAAGATACACAACAAGATATGCCAAGGCTTCAAGAAAATCCAACATCAATCCTTTGTTTTTTTCACCTTGTCATAGTGCTTTTCTTGAAATTAGATTTTGCATAAGGAAAGAAGCTTTAATGGTTAAGCATAATCAAATGACGTACTTTCCAGCCGGTGAATCAGACACTCGTAGAGGCGTATCATGCGTCGCATCTGACAACTCTTCCCTGAACATGTACTATGACATGACGTTAATTCCCTTTTTTAGCAGATCCTGGAGGTAATGCCTGTCCGCAACATGAGTTGCAAGCACCCGTACTCTTCCAAGTGCCCGCTGAATTGAATCACCGAACACGTCACCTCAGAACCTCATATTATGTTGCATAAGACAAAAATTCTATAAACTTACAGGATCCTCTCTTTTCCGAATTTCTTAGAGAAAAGCTGAGCCAGGTTAACGCGATCACTGGATTTGCGCGACTCGATGGGACAAGTTCCAACTGGATCCTCCTCTGCCTCACAAGCAAGAGCATCGAAGAACACCTGAATAACGGTATGAACTTGAGCGAACGCGGGGACCATTCCCAAAGCAAACTCATTCCATCGCCACATACCGCTGGGCTGAACCCTTAAAGGTAGTGTTCACGATGAGTTTCGTTTACGCGTTTGAACTTTGAAATACTTTACTGGGAGAAAATGAACGGGGTGGTGTCGAAGAAAGCACCGAAAACAAAAAAAAGAAAAAGAAAAAACCAAAACGGATGCGAAGCGGCCGGTTCGAAAAGCCAACCCGCTCTAAAGAAGCCAGCCCGCCTTTCTCGTGACGAGTCTTCCAGGATAAGGACGGCTTGATTGGCGATTTGCCAAAGACAGCCGCTCCACCCATTTTGATCCATATCAGGGGCAATCATGGCCATTTCCTCAGGTGGCTGGCTGCGAGCTCCACAAGCACGCTCATGCCGATCATTTTTTCCGCAGGGCCGCCGTAACCTTCCTTTAAAAATTTTCCAAGTGTCAGCCTGGATATGAGCACATCGTAATAGCCAACAATCGTGTTTGCACAATTTCGACCCCCATAGCCACTTCCCAGTGGCTTCTCGAAGAGAGCGGTGAGTGAATGAATGCATACCGCTCCTCTGCCCTTTTATACCCAGCATCTTATGAGCGTGTGTTATCGTTCGTTATCATGTTTTCTTCATGAATGGTTACGGTAGCCCTGCGGGAATGATTAGATCGACATGTGCGTGCTTGTGCGAGCTCCATCCTCGTCCTCTCCTTTATTTAGTTTTGATTCACTGTTTTTTTTGGGTTGGTCTTGGGGAATTTTATCGTTCTTCTGTTTGTTTCATGACTCCAGGTCGAAACAAAGTCGCGAAGAACAGCTGATTTGAAGAGCTCAAAAATTCTTTCGAAATTTACTCTTTGTGCGAAACTCTCCACTTCTCAGGTACTCAGGGCGACGGCCGGCGAACCTCTATGCCGAAAACGACGGCCGACGCCCCACATTTCGAGGGTGCCGGCCAGCGGCGAACCATGCTGCATGCGACGCACACGCAGCGCGGCTATTGGCTCGCCCGCGAACCACAAAATACGCCACGCCATCTTTAATTCGGCCGGTTGGAAAGACAATTGATAATGATCACGACTGATCTCGTTGTAACGTGGTTATCACGTGCACAGCCGGTATAAAAGGCGCCTCATCTCACTAGAGCCCTCAATTGGCATTCTACTGCCGGCCGTGGAGGGTGACTTCGAGTCACTCTCCGGAGGCCAGCATATTTTTGACTGCTGAGGGGATAGGGGTATCCCCACGGCTGGGGGGGAGGGGGCCGGCTTTCTCCGCGATCCGCGGGGAGGGTGGTTCCTGAACGCAGACTGCGGCGGACCGAGGCGGGGCGTTTTTCCACCGTGGGGCCGAAGTGACATGCCTATGGCAAACAATAATACAAATAATGATCGCGGGCCATCTGGTAAAGGTCGGCGGGCCGTCGACATACGGCTGGCCGGCGAACCAAAACCGGGCGGCCGGAGGACGGAGGCCGTGGGCCAGCTGGGAAAGGTTCGCCGGCCGTCGTCCTGAGTATTCTTCACTTCCGCACTGCCGTTCAGTCCGAAAAGTGCGCTTGATTGCGAAATCGTGCTGCGGCGCGGTTGCGAGTATCCTCAGCCAGAGATGTGGGATCACCCGGGCGGTTGGATCACCCGGGCACCAAAGGCCAAAAGTGCCCGGATAATCCCACATCCTTGTCTGAGGATGTTCGCAACCGCACCGCAGCAAGATTTCGCAATCAGGGTGCACTTTGCGGACTGAACGGCAGTGCGGAGGTGAACTGTACCTGCGTTTGAGAATCATGGCAATAATTGCAAACCCAGTTTTGTAATTTCTGAGCTTTTTTCTCGTGGTTTTCTTCGTTTCTGCTACGTACAGGCCCTCACTCCCATATTTTCAGTAGAATCTCGGGGATGGTTTTCATCGTAAACACTACCTTTAAAATGGGCGGAGTTAATCCCTCTCATTGGAAAGGAAAGAGTTGAGATTTAAAGGGCCCTGGGTGGTCGTGGTTGGTCCCTTCCATGTTTAGTATTGGGAGTAGAAAAGTTGAGTTTTGTAGAGCTTTGGCTGACTCCGTGAGGCCGATCGTATAAAGTCGGCTAGTTTTTTCCTCTAAAATAATCTTTTGCAGAAAAGACCGCGGAGACATACCAGAACAGGGGTAATCCCAAATGAGGTCTCCACAGTTTGAGGCGGTCTTTGTTGAGGGCGCCCCATTGGGGACCGTGGAGGAAATGACCGGCACATACAGAATTAATGCGAAAAAAATGAAATAAACAGAGAAAACTACAGAAAGTTATCCAGAAAAGGTGCTAAAAACGCGAATACGATTCCCATGCGCCTTCTGAATAAACCTCCTACGAGTGGTAGCCTAACAACTAGTTAGCTTTAGGGCAAGTCACTAATGATTATAATTCTGACTCTTTTCGCACAGCTAAATCCTCAGCTATCAATTTCAGACTGTGAGGGACAAGCACTGAGAAATATTTTGTGAAAACTTCAAACACTCACGAGACACTGCAGGAAGAAAACGGTGACGATGACTATCACAGAAGTACGCTTCATATTTACGATATGAATAGTAACCACACCCAGTAGGAGCTTGTAAACGATTGCTCTCAAAGTCGTACGCAAAATGGAAACATTGCATTTGCGTTGGAGAATTGAGCAAGACTTGATTGAACGAGCGTAGGCATACTCAGACTCGTGATGTTCACATGTCCATCATCCTGTTGAGATTTTGAAGTTAATCTGACAAGCACCGTATCCTCGTACGGGGTCAGATCTTCTTGAGAAAAGGGAGGATCAAATAAAAATCAGCGATTCGAAAAAAAATCAAAAAATGCCTGGAACAGAAACTGCGGTCGCACTAATAGATTGTCCAGTTTCGCTCGGAGCCGAAAAACAGCGTCGCTCAAGTTGCTTCCCATGTGCGCTTCGAGCGGCGATTTATGTGAGTTGACGAAAAGTATCATGCATTCTTGAGCTGCAGTAGTTGATTTCCGATGCCTCTCGCATTGCGTAGAATAAAAACTTGATTGCGAAGAGGACAGATGCTGACTGATACATTGCAAATATGAGGGAGACTCCCCAATGTTGATTCTGCAAAAGCAATGTTCCGTTCTTGCCGGAGCCCTGATGGTCGTAATTGCTGCGGAGAGAAACCAGAAACCAGACTGCTTCGGAAAATTTGCAGATTCAATCACGACATACGAATTGAATAGCTAATCGAAACAATTATCAAATATATAGATCATATCACGAGGCGGTCCAGGCTTGTAATGTGATAGAGATTTTGGACATAGTAATAAACGTCGCTGCTGTAACATTAATCGTAGCTTTTTATGTGCGGTGCTGAGTTGTCAAACTGTGCGCAGTTGTTGAACACTGCATAACCAATGTATAGCCTTTCTATCTCATTTTGAGCTTAACGAATTAAGGTCTATTGAGCTCATCATGTCAAAATCTCCTTAACACTGTTATATTCTGCCATAACCGTCCGCTCCGCTGCTTCCCCGCCCGGACCCATCTCAGCGAGATAGGTTATGGGGTTACCGGAAAAAATACAATTTTCGAAAACCCCAATGAAACAGTTTCTCTTGTATCTCTTACGCCTAGAATACAGGCAACGTCGACACAATGAATAATTATCTAGTTTGGCGATTTCATCATTTTATCTTGTCAAGTAAACGAAAACGTCAGAAAGATCAGTGACGAAGCAGTTCTATATCATCCAGAGATGTATGTGAGAAGTACGACATAATCACTCATCGATCAGTTGGGCACATACCCGTTGGTTCTTCGCCTTAAGGCCCCCGTCAGACTTCGTCGAAAAACCTGCTGAGTCCGACTGAGCCCGAATGAGTCCGGGGTGGAAAAACCTGCTGAGTCCGACTGAGTCCGGTTGCCACCAGCGCCAAGCAGTTCCTCTGCGAAACATGCAGTCGATAGTCAGCGGCAGCAGTAGGTGGGGCAGAGCGCAGACGACGAGAGTCGAGATGCGGCGGGACTCGGCAGGTCGCAGTCGGCCGAAAAAAATGCACGCAATTCACGTGACAAACACCTACAGTTCACCTCCGCACTGCCGTTCAGTCCGCAAAGTGCACGCTGATTGCGAAATCGTGGTGCGGCGCGGTTGCAAGTATCTTCAGACAGAGATGTGGGATCACCCGGGCGGTGGATTCACCCGGGCACCAAAGGCAAAAACCGCCCGGGTGATCCCACATCCCTGTCTGAGGATACTCGCAACCGCGCCGCAGCACGATTTCGCATTCAGCGTGCACTTTGCGGACTGAACGGCAGTGCGGAGGTGAACAATATATCGACCGGGTGGGGTGAGGATGATTTCGGTGGGACTCAGTGGGACTCAGTCGGTGCATTGGCCCCGCCCTTGTACGCATGAGAACCATCAGTATCGACCCGGGGGATTGCGGTGGGCATCAGACCTTCGCAGACGGACTCAGTGGGTTGATTTTTTGTACCCGTTTACCACGAATTCGGTGCGTATCGACCCGGGGGGACTCAGTAGATCCACCGACTATGACGGGGGCCTAATCACGACTATTTCGAACTTTTGAAAGCTCCTTAAGCTGTCCGTTCTATCAAAGGTTATGAAAATATAGCCGATCTGGACACAAAATTGAGGAGTGGTAGTGAATGGGTAAAGAGTTTTTAAAGCGAGATAATCAATCCTTTTGAGCGCGAAAATGCCGCCTACTTTACGCGAGTCAACCGCAAGGTTTACGAGAGCTAACCAAATTTTCTATTCGATGAAAGAACATTTAGACCCTTATAGAGAGCGTGTAGGACCCGAGTGAGGATGGGCACAATGCGAGCGGGACCCCAGTGGGAGTGTGCAGGAAGTGTGCGGGACCCCAGTGGGAGTGAGCAGGATGAGGGCGAGATCCCAGTGTTAGTGTGCAAGATGTGCGATGAGAGCGCATCAATCAGAGAAAGATGAGTGGTCGAAACTGCTCGGAAACAAACAGACGTCGTTCACTTACCAAAGGCTCAAGTTAATAATGAAAGCGTTTCGATTTTTTTTTGTGTTCATGTCCGAACGCTAGATTCCGAGACTTACAAGAGGACTTCACTTCCAGAGTACAGCAATGGTTTTCGATTGTTTCGAAATCTATCGCAGCCTGCACAAAATTCCTTCGTCAGCAGATCGCAACTCTCTCTCCGACCGTATTTAAACGCCTCCGTTGTTCTCTTACATAGCTTTCTCTTGCTTCCATGGACAGCTCTACCAAGCCGATCTGACTTGTTTCACTGTCCTACGTTGGGCCTTATATGGCGTAGTGTTCAGATGCCTGCAGCTCTTTTAGGTCACTCTCACAATGTTCTGAGGGGAACTCATCCTCAGAGTCACGTAGTCAGCTTTTCTCAAATACCATCTTGATCGCTGAAGTCATTGCGCGTTACATCCTACCAACCCGCAGATGAAGTCTCACATTTCTCAGGTTGACCAGCATTAGATGTCAGGTGAAGTTTTACTGACAGTCTCCGGCGCGCCGTAAAGATGCAACTTGCGAACGCTTCCCTCCTCGACCTGCTGCTATGAAGTCACTGTACAGCCTCGGTCATGAATTTTGAGATATATTATGATATGAATTTTGAGATATGTAGTTTTGCAGTAGAATCCTCCTGTGTAATGTACATATACTAGAGACGAGATATCAGTTCCCAAAAAAAAACGAGACATAGGCGACTATCACGGGTCCAACCCCTCTCAATAACTACCGCGGGCCGCACCGTTCTTCTTGATTTTGAAATTCAGCAGCTGCTATATGGACGGATCTATTCCAACCGGTTCTTCGATTTTCTTTCTTTTTCCGGTCTGTTTCTTCAATCTGGTCAGCACATTTGGAACGACAGGCTCGCCAAATTTTCGCACTCGAGACGCGATTTCCATTTTCAAATTCTACCCTTGCCATTTTGTCGGTCGTTTCTGGGATTTGCCTTTGTTACTTCCCAAAGTTTCATTTTCCGTTGCCGCACACGCCTGATATGAAGTACATTCTTCTCGCCTCCTTTATTCTTGGTGCTGTCTTGTGCATGCCAACTCCAGCGGATGATACCTCCAAAACAAGTATGTCTGCTCTTTTTCCATACATTCATTCTGTATGTTCTCATGGAACAGTTAGCAGCACGTTACATACGCTGGGTCCGATTGAAATAATTCGGACAATCGGGTCTAAAATAACTCACAAAGCAGAGTTCGCTGATATTCCAATCAGACGGATAGAACTGAAATTAGAACACCAGGTAAGCTATATCATTCGGATAAGAAGGTTCAAGAAATATTAGTATTCCTGATCGGTAACTAAATAGAATATATTTTTCCCCAGATAATCGGATGCTGAATCACGTTGCGAGTACAATGCCCTCAAACCCAACCAGTCATTATACCCTTTGGTAGTTCTCCTTATCAGAAATCCAAATCTGTTTGTAGATCTTAGAAAACAAACTTGATTTGAAGAGAGTAATCAATAAAAGGGTGCTGAAAACCCGATAAGGCGCAGCTTGCTGCATCTCGCAAGAATCCACTAGCGCTATTGTATGTGCGGACGCACCGCCCCTTTTCAATATGGGAATATCCGGTCTACGTCAAATTTTGCGCTAGAGGTGTTATTACCACTGAAATCGCCATGCCAGAAAAGCGTATCAATAACTCGCTCAATACCACTCTCGCAAGCCGCGCCTCTTTTCCGATTCCCAAGGTCAGGGCAGAGCACATATACTGAGATTACGCCCATTCACTCATGGATGACCGGATAACCTAAAGAGTGTACGGTATACCAGGCAGTTTATGCTACGATGTCAGCATACCCCGAGCACATAGCAGCATATCATGTGAGATCCGTGGCACGCGAATGTTAGAATAATTTATTGACAATGTCACTAGTAGGAAAGGCTCCTCGCCTCACCATGTGCCTCAAACGGCTCTTCGGAGTCGAACACAAAGGATGGCCTCTAGTCACCTTCCAGATGACTCATCAGATGATCCATGATGTTTTTCGTCGCCGAGGGGATCTCCCCACGGCTCAGGGTGTGAGTCTGCCCTCCTGCGGGTGCATCTACTCTCCGCTAGTGGGATGCATCCCTCCATAGACCGACCGTGGAGTGGAATTCCCCACCTGTCGGAACCCCCCTCCACCAAAGATGACCTCTGTTGTGGAATGTCTTTGGAGTCCTCCATGTGATCCAGGAGCACATCCAAGACGTTGAATAATACTAGAAATGATATGCTGTCTAGCGCTTTGAGGTCATGAATTCATTGCAGTAGTATACGCTGCGCCCAAAGCAGCATATGCTGAGAAAGAGGAGGTTAGGCTTGAGGAAATGTGCCGCTACAGTTCTGACACCCACGAATCCATATCGACAGCATACTCTGCGACCAAGGCAGGATAGATTGTAGAAGCTCTTCCTTCTCAATTCATTGCCACCCTCGTAGCCCGACGGATGATCCTGTACTGTTGCGAGAGTAGCATTGAACGATTTCCTGAGATAGGGTAAAACATTTCAGTGGTACAAGTGGAAGAAAAACTTTTGACATCATGAAACAAAGGTGTTGTTTCAGAAGCAAAAACGTAAGTAAGTAGGGATAAGTGCGTACAACTCATGTAGGGCTTTTTGACTAAGCAGATTACTACAGTATATAATTATAGATTCTCCTGATGAAGAATCTGATTCGACGTTGACCGACAATGAATTGGAGCTGTGGGCAGAGGTCCATATTTGAAATCATAGTTGCATGCGACTTAGAAGAATATGTAATATTAATAATAACGGTGGTTGTAGATCATGAAGATAGTCCGAGACAGCGCGTTAACGAAGGAAGAACGTATTCACAAAGTTGAAATCTTCGCTGTCGACGGAACGGAGGACGAAAAGGTTGAGCTCAACATTTACTAAAGGATATCTTCAAAACCTCACAGAAGACCCTTTTATTCGAAAACGTTTTGCTACAGAAGATCTTCATGGAGCAAATGCAGATGCTGATTGACTCCTTTGACTTGTTGAATGAACGCTTGCAACTACAGTCGCCCAAGGTGAGAAATTTGATGATCTGTTTTGTAGGATTTACCCGCGGCAGATTAATTATTGAAGGTTCAAACTTCATTCAAAAAGATTCTCGACATGACACTTGAATGCAAATTCCTAGAGATGTCTTCGGAAAAAGAAGCAGCCGAGGTGAGGTTTCCTGGGGCGACCAATGGTTCTTTGTTATTGTCATGCATCTCTTTTAAGATTGGGCATCTAGTACGCAACCTTACCCATGATGAAATGGCCGAGATGAGAGGATTGAGTATCTTCTGTAAAGTTGGTTTAACCGCTTTTCTCACATGATCATTGAGGAGGAAGTTATTATTAGAAGTTATTATTAGGAAGTTAATAGATCTTAACTGACTACTTTCATTAATTAGGAAATGGCGCTACGCGACTCCTCAGGTGCGCTTCTCGGATTATTTGACAGCCTGATTTCACTCGAAAAGTGGGTGGAGAAATGAAGAAGTCTGCTGATTTTTGAACTTCGTGACAGTATCAATCATGTCCGGAATTTTATGGTGTAATTTTCATGATTGAATAAATATGTTTGATGAATGTACGATCAAACTCGTAGGACAATTGACGCAAGCAAAGGACGTGTTCAGAACGTTAAAGGCACCTGCGAAAACAATCATTAATCCAGTAAATCTTGAGACTCATAAGGTACTTTTGCTGCATAAATAAATTAAACTTCTGTATTTAAATAAAATCATTATTCTGAAAAATTCGGATTTGGCGTCTGGCAGGGCTGCTACACACACCGGCTGGACCATAGTATATAAAACTTTACCCACGGTATTGGACTGTGCCTTTAATTGGGCCTTGAAACCTCCAACTTTCACTGGCTTTCGCCGTTCCTGTCTTTTGCCTCAGTCGCGAGATACTTCTATTCACACTGAACCTGTTGACAACATTGATAGTGTCAAGCCTACAGTACATCACTATAGACAGACGGTAGTTTTTATTGAGGTTTGCAGGAAACTTACGAGGATAGTTGCAATAGTGTGCCTTTACGGACGCCTTTTTGCCTGGATTGTCCGTAGTTGTACAGCCAGTCAAACTCCAGAGCAGCGTACGCTCCAATTCAGCGGGAGAGTGCCGCGCGTTGTTTCACCATTTAGTTCGCTTTTTTCTCTGAGCGCGTCTTGGTAAGCGTTTTGCATAAGCGAAATATGGACACAACGCGGGACAAACACTGAAGAATGGAACAAGATCGCTGTTGAAATTGGCCTGGATGTCAATTATCACGATAAGAATGCTTTTATAACGGTGAAATATCACTGTGAACTTGTTACGAGGCAACTTTCTTGGCGGAAAATAATCAGGAGGTTTACCGCCGATTTACGGAAGAATAGCCTCTACCTGGTGAGAAATGCTGCTTTTTGCAACAGAATTACGTCTAGGTATCAGACTGAGGAGAAGTCCGTAGAATTTCCTATGAATTATCAAAGGTTTGACCCGAACCCTCTCGAACTTTTGTGTATTTAATTCCATAGAATCATCGAGACTTCTATTGGAGTGGTTTTCACCACCGAGTAGGGGAAAAACTCCCATAAGCGTCAAAATTGTCCAGAACGTGCTGCATAAAACGTTTCCGCTTGTGTGCAGAGGCTCGTATAAAAAATGCATGACCTCGAAACAGTGCGCAGAACCCAGTGAAAAAGCGTTGAACCTCATGGGAAATGATCTCTTTATCTTCTGTTGGAGACTTCCTCTTTCAGTAAGGTTTATAAAACCTTCTTCAGTTCGTCATTAGATTTTAGAACTTTATGACACCAATGTCCACTTCACTATGGAGCCACCAGACGACAACCGCTCCCTTCCCTTTCTCAATACCAAGATTCGACTTACCCATGGCGCAAAAGAACTCGTGTGGTTCAAAAAACCGATGTCGAAAAATATTCTACTTCACTCCCGTAGCGCACATACTCTGTGTGTGAAGGTGAATGTGATAAGAAATCTTATTGCCACGAAGCAGAAAACTTGCTCAAAAAAATTTTCAGAAGTAGAGGAGAAGATTGTATCCGTATTGAGAGAAAATGGTTATACAACGCAGGAAACAAGGTATTGGAGACCGGTCCTTTTCGAGAACGGAGCATCGTTAGTATAGCCGTATGCTGAAGAGAACCACGCATGTGAGTTAAAGAGGTCGTCGAATCTTCCAGACTCCCAGTTAAGCTGGTGCTTCGGCTTCTCTGAAAAGAATCTGAAAAGGCTCTTGACGTCATCCACCGAATCTGAGAAGGCTCCTGACGTCATCCAAGATATACGAAGAAAGGTGTGGTCGAAACGGTTGTAATTACTGTGAGGAATAGAAAATATGCCAATTCTTAGGAGCTGTCTATATGGCTGAATGTGAAGCGTGCGGACGAAGCTACGTCGGAGAGACAAGCCGACCTCTGCATAAACGACTAGATGAACAAGTACGAGCAATGCGGAAACCTGCTCCGTATCCCAACAACAATGCCTTCTAACATCACCGTACCCTCCGACATGAGCAAGAACAACCGCCAGGAATCAAAGTTCGCGTTCTGGATCGCGCCGTGGAGGCATATCTAGAAAGAAAGTGGCTAAAAGCCCTAGCTATCGAACGCCTATTCCTCGAGATTATTATGAGGGATGAGCTAGAGGATCTAATGAGGCTGATCGCATAAGGGCCACGATAAAAAATACTATCTGAACTTCCCCTGTTACAGTTTAGTTATTTTAGCTGACCGGAAGCACTAAGTGGTGAGATGTTCCAGCTCAACTCTAAGAGCTGCGCGTAAAATCCATAACTACAGCCCTTGGGACCGTTTCGTTGTTGCAGCCGGGTCGTTAGGTTAGTGCCATCGTGTTCGTTGCATTTCATTGTTATTCGTGTGCAATATTACAGGCCTGATGAAGGTTTGAAACCGAAAGCTAGCCAGTAAATGTATTGAAAGAGAAAGTCTTCGACAAAAGATAGAGAGATCATTTTACCTATGAGACTTCGGGTAGTATTATAAGATTCCTAATGTGAAGTATTTAGGATTTCACACACTGTGGGTAGAAGCTCACGAGAAGGGTGCAAGACCCTGCAGGTGTGCGGGTTGTCGAAACAGGCGCGCAGGACCTCATGTTAACTGGGTGAATTAAAAATTTTATGCATTAAATTTCATAAAGCTACTCACGAATTTGAGCAGGAAACTTTTATCACAACTTTTGCATATTTTTCATTAGTTTATTTCTTACCAGTTCGTATCGAATTTTTTCCTCGATTCACTCACGGAAAACGCAGTTTTTTCGCTTCTACCCCAACCAGACCTTACTATAGATTCTACTGACTGGTATAAATAGAAGAAATAAGCAAGAAAAAATTTCAACGTAAGTCGTCATTCTCACGTATTTTCACGTACGCTTCGTCATACCCAAATAACAGCTTCTCGCGACATCGGCTTCTACACCGCACGAATGACCCCCTCCTACCCTGAAAGTTTCAGTGTTGCACCGTTCTCTCGAAACACCTCTTGAAAGAAAGTTAATGGAGGTGCTGGCGATAAGGCGACTATCCCTAGAGATAAATATTAGGGATGAGTTGATGGAGGCATTGAGACTGATATCATAGCAGCTGCGATAGATACGTAGTCATTTTTAGTTGCGCTGGGATACAACTAAGGTGGGGTCGTCTAATTCCGTTGTTGAATGGGTACTGTTTACATTTAAGTAATAACTTTACAGACCTCCACTGTAGAACACCACAGCGGGTTAGTTACACCTTTCTTGTCGGGTCATTTTCGTTGTATACATTTGTATAGTTGCCGTGATTATAGGCTGAAGAAGGTGTTAATACACCGAACATTTCCTTTCAAGTGGTTATGAAAGCTGGAGTCTCACATGCGTTCAAAAGCAATATCTGATAGAAATGAGGCTCCGAGATGGCAGTATTCTAACATATTTGTGAGTCGAAGCAGCATGTTTGGCATTTGGAAGAATTCGAATAGTATTCCCTAACACAATTAGGCCATACTCTTGCGCTCCGGATAGTTCTTCTACAAGAAGGAGAACTAAGGTGCGCCCAAATGAGACTGGCCGACCATGCGGCCATCGTGCGTGTACCGCTCATGGACGAGTGTTCTAACGATTGCCACCCCCCCCCCTTAGGCTGCAGAACTGATTGATTGCTTGCTGACAGCCGCTGCCGGGCCCACTCCTAGTGGATGGCTGCGGAGGAAGGCTCGCTCTCGTTTCGCATGCTCGTCCGAGAGCGGTGCACGCGACAGCCGCCAGCCGCGTACGACAGATGCGTGGTCGACTTTTCTCATTTGGACACACTTTATACGGAGCGCGTAGTTTCAGCAGCGTGTAGTGCCCTATGATGAATTTTTCTTCATCATTGAATCGAAATCCAATTAAAATTGAAACGTAAATCATTCGCATGTGTAGTCCTAAAGTCAGTACAGATTTAAAGGTTTTCCAATTAACTGCTTGATTTGCAACAACTATCAACCACATTTCGAATGCGCACACGTAGCGTGCAGGATTCTTTCAAACGCGATCCAATTAAAATCAAATCGTCAACCCCACGCATCTGTAGTTCTCAATAGCTCAGGTCTGTAGATTTTCCAATTTATTGCTTGATTTGTAACAGATATCCACTTCATTTTAGTAATCTACAACGACATTTCGAAAGTGCACGTGTGGTGTGAAGGGTTCTTTCAAACGTAATCCATTCAAAATCGAAACAAAACCCCTCTCATTTGTAGTCCTTAATGGCTGAAGTCTGTACAGATGTTCCAATTTATTGCTTGATTTGTATCGAAGCATCAGATGAGCCCTTTTCATACCCTTGGTCAACTCGTATTCCACTTACGTTGCAATGACTGGCACCGTCAATTCAAAATGAAATAATTGCTACCAGCGCACTCTTCCTTCTGATAGAACCACGAACTTTACTCTTAGAGAAGTAATTAAAATCGAAATAACCTAGAGTCAACGAAAGCGCACTGTTCAATAATCAAAACCAGCACAGATTAGTACTTAGCACGCTCGAATTCTGCCCTTATCCACCTACAGTCGTTGCCAGCAGCTGCTGAAGGCGATTTGTTTCGACATACCACTCTCGTTTCTTTTATGAATGTATTCTGGTCCATCTCTCACGTAAGCGAGGAGCATACCCTTCATACACAAATTTGTAGCCCTCATTCTCCCTTTTACTGGGAGCACTGTTTTCACTTCGTGAAAACTAGGTAGGTGGTACACAAAAAAGCATCAGTACCCACCCTACCCGCCTCATACAGAACTTTATAGATGATTAACTCACTTGGTTCTCCGGGCATACTGTCTTCATATTTCTCGGTCTAGGCGTAGTAAGACTTGATGGAACTTTGACATGCTGTGGTCTTCATGAAACGTAGCTAACGCTCATTTCAACTTCAAATGCGCAATTTAGCGGCATTCCTAGACTAGGGCGGCGATTCATGAACGGATTAGGTCCCGACAGGGTTTGGTTTGGTTTGGTTTAGTTTGGTTAGCTACCCCAGCTGGAACCAAACCGTAACCAACATGTAGCCAGCGATTAGCCAAAGGCGAGTCACGGCTGGTTCCAGAACCAACACGTTGAGTCGTGGATCACCGGAGTTGACGCATTTAGATTTCCGCCGCGATTTTTGAAATCCCTTTCAAATTGACTTTTTTTCATTCTGATGAATCGCCGGTTTGCGAACATTTCTAACCAAACCCTGCTTTAGCGTTCATGAATCGCTCCCTAGAGTACAAACAGGCGCAGTCTCAGCGAGGTTAGTCTTGGCACGACGGAGAGAACTGTAGGGTATGAAACTTTCGCCGTGTAGGAAACAGTTGGCCAGCGACATTAATTTGGCTCAACATTACCCTTCGATTCTTAGCGACACAGAACATTCATTTGATAAGATGGACGGTACTCCCAAAGTCGTCCTTGCTCATCAACGAAAAGAGACGAGCGCTACTGCATAAACTTAGAGTCTTATTGAACAAAATCATGGCGCTCGCTCGGAAACGAACGCACCAAGTATCGTCAAGGCTGTGATGACTAAGCTTGGCGGCGCTGAGTTGAAGTGGGCGTGGCGCGGTCGCGTAGCGTGTATTAGATTGTCCGTAACTGTTATTCGAGTGTTTTCTCCAGCCTACTGCCCATGTCCCTGTAAATTTAGGTATGAAGAAGTCGAAATATGCTGGAAGTATGGGCAGCAGGCTAGCAGAATCACCTCTTGCGGGGGCAATCTAATAGAAGTCGCACCCGCTTTCACTCAGCGCCGCCCTGGTTAGTCATCGCAGCATTGACGGTACTATCGATTTCCGTTTTTGCAAGCCACGACGGAATCAGTCTCGCTGTAAAGACAGAGCGGTGCTGATGAATAGCATCGGGAGAGGGGCTCTCCACACGCAGAGGGAGAAGTTGTCCTGTTTTCGCAGTTCGAAACGCGACGCTACTCAATGCAAACGAAGTGGTCCCGAATGGAATAAGAGCAGCAAAAAGACAACTCCTATCTCGGCGTGTAGAGAGCCTCTTTATCAATATCGTCCGTCTAGTTACAATCATGTAACCAGATAGTTTCTCGTTTTGCCTTCGAACCTGAAAACGAGTGGATTGCGCGCATACTCAGCCAAGCGAAGGAATTTCGCTTTGAAACACCCTCTAGCAAGAATATTAAGACGTTAGATGACTAGCTGTAAATAAGGGAGAAAGACTGGTGGTTAAAGGCACTGTTCACGATAATTTTGATCCTCGATTTTTCCATGACAAACGCTTTTCGTGACTTTCAGATGCAGAACAGCGTCGAAGAAACGGGACAAAAAGCTACCCAGGAGCAGCAAAACGGCTTAGGAATTTGGGCAAAAACCCCGCCTCTCCGTCCAAGTCCGGCCCCTTTCCGCACATCGACGTGAACAGTGGAATGCTCGAGGTCGTGAGATGAGCGATGGTTTCCGATCATAAGCCCCGTTCTTCCCTTCATTCTCGACTTCTTTCTTCACTCAGGTCAGCTCGCATATACTGGCTGCAGAAGACGGAAGTTACAATCCTCGGAAAACTCGTCCACCATGCTTCTCTAGCTCAATTTTCGAGGGACCATTACTCCGTTCCCAGAAGGTCTTTCACAATTCCAAAGACATCGTTGGATTTAGAATGGGACCGTTTTCAAGATAGGCAAAAAACAGAAAAAGGATTCTCACTGTGAACACTGCCTTCAATCAAAACAGGGGTGAGAATTCGTTGTACGAGGACATCGAGGAGCGCTACAATGATCACGGGCGCTTCCGATGACCAGTGCTGGATCGAGCACAAACGGCTCAAATGAGCTCTTCTGGTTTCAGGCCGTAAAACACGGAGTCAGTGAGCGGAGTCGAGAGACAAGCTCTGCAGACTGGATAATCATGAAAGGAAGGTTCTGCTTCCGATTGAAAGAGAGGCTTGACTCCCTCTTGATAATCACACTTTCTTTGTGTTTTTCACTTCTACAATACATGTGTGCGTCTCTCCTATGCTTGCAAGTTGGAGTTGTTGTTTACTACACTGCTCTCTCAATAGGTAAACTCTTCAACATCGAAAAACCTTTATCCAGACCTTCTTCGTTGTTGGAGATTCGAGAGAGCGCTCGTCAACTCTCATTGCATAGGAGTAGATCGCTATCACCGATTGCGACTAATAACGTTGTAGGCATGGCTGACATTCTGAGCGAATTGTGAAGTTCCGCAGAAAATCTGCAACTACATTGAGCGTTCTATCTTTTCAAACGAGCGCCACCGTCATGTTTAATTAGACCAAATGTTTACGAACAAGCGGTCGTCTCTCTTTGCTGTTAAAAATGTATGACATTGAGACTACAGTACATCTGAGCAAACAGTTATCCTAAGGCACCAAGAATGACTGGATGTCAAGCCATCATGAACTGACCAACAGTCGTCTTAAGGGCAAAAATCCCACACGCTACACATTTTTATCTATTTTCAAACTTTCAGACGATCAAGGGAGCATTTCATTGTTCTCAGAATGATTTTCAGTTTTAATGAGTCATGTGTTTTGCATGGTGGTGCTGGTGTGCATCGACGCTGCCGCGAGGTCTCCCTTCATTACCAAGTACAAGAGAACAATTCTTCGCCCCCAAGTGGGGATCCCTGGGGTGATAGTATACGGCATGGTGGCCGCGAGTTAACCGCCGCTAAGCAGGTGGTTATCACGACGCGGTCAGTGAATAACAGATCACCACTTTGTTCGGCAGCGAATAACGCTCGAGAATGGGTAGAAGATCTCCCGACAGAAAAAGGGAAATTTACCTGCAGTGGAGAAACGAAAAGTCCTATGCTCAGACATTGGTGGGGATGTTCCCGAGAACAGCGACGGAACTACCTTCAAAACAACTGAGGAACTTTGTCAGAACCGGGTACAGGCGGAGGGGACCTCCAGTCTGCAGGTCTTACTTTGTTTTCCCCATCGCCGGTCTTCCCCATACTAACGCGACCCAGCACTCATTGTTCGTTGAATGATGAGAAATCAGCTTGCCAAAACTCGCTGTTTCCAACAGTTTCCTGTTCTTGGAAAACTGGAAATGGGCCGAACATATTCAACTCTGATGGCATCTTACAGAGGAGCTTGTTAACTCCCCTGAAGTCCGCATACAGATACTTCACACAGTCCCTGAGGGGCAGATCTGCGCCCTCAACTTTCAAAGTGCGAGACTACCTTGTGAATGATCAACTTGCATCGCCGTTTTTCTTCTCGAAACGGTTCCGAAACAACTTGTCGTCGTCCATTCAGTAAATGCTAAACATGATAACGTGAAACTTTCAGTTTCGTTGTTTCCATGTCCACACTCTAGATTCCTAGACTTACATGAGGACGCGAGAATACAGCAACGGCTTCGATACTCCAAAAATCTATAACGGCCTGCACAAATAGTCCTTCAACATCAGACTGATGCTTTCTCTCCAACCCTATTTAAGCAAGCCTCCGGTGCTTCTCTTACACCGCCTTCTCTTACTCTCATCAACAGGTCAACCAAGCCGCTCTGGCTGGCTCCACTATTTTGTGTTTGAGCTTAACGCTGCCAATCCCGCAAGTTTTTATTCAACGCCACAAACGCCTTCAATGAGTTTTTCTTCTTCTCCCGCCTTTCTGCTCACCCTCTTCTTCAGCACAGCAAGACTGCTGTAATGTTTTGTAGTAGTTATCCAGACTCCTTGAAGCTCCAAGCGCTCGCTTGTGGTCTCATTTAGTCACGCTTCTCAAAATCATACTTACACTTCGCCATGACCACTGCAGCTCTTTTAGGTCACTTTCACAAAGTTTCGAGGTAAACTCGTTTTTAAAGCCGAGGGTCAAAAGGCAACCGCGCCTCCTGAAGGAAATTTTTCGCCGGCGAGAGGATACTCCATGATGCAATATGCTCAATGTAGGGTGGACGTATACAATGACATAGTCTACAATTCCAAACAAATTTATGAAACCGTAACTGCAGTTCAACGTCGCAGTGCACGTTATGGTATGTTTACACAAGGTGCTGAGTTGATCGCAAAACGCTTGGCTCCGGGCGCGATTGAACCAGCATATTCCCTTTCCGGGGGAGCGCCTTATCGCACTGCACCACCGAAGCCCCAGCGCCGCTCTCACTCAACTGCTCGGTAAATCTTCACCGAAGCAATCATCCTTTCACCCGCATAACGTGTAAGACTAAAAAAAATCGTGTAAGACTTAACTAGGGCATCATCTTGACAGGTCTACGACTGTTAGATAGTCTCTGACGGTATTCCTGTTTCATCCCGTTATGCGGGTGAAAGGATGATTGCTTCGGTGAAGATTTACCGAGCAGTTGAGTGAGAGCGGCGCTGGGGCTTCGGTGGTGCAGTGCGATAAGGCGCTCCCCCGGAAAGGGAATATGCTGGTTCAATCTCGCCCGGAGCCAAGCGTTTTGCGATCAACTCAGCACCTTGTGTAAACTAAAGTTATTGCGCGAATTCCACAGGTTTTCTAACAGTTCGAGTACAGCTGTAACAGTGAGTAGCCCGGACCCGAACATTGGAGAGCGATATCGCGGTAAATCAGGGTGGACCAATGCAATGAAACGTTATGTACCTCGCTCGAACGCAGCGGAGATGGTTACGTAACTGTCCAGGTGTCCCCATTTTGCTGTGCCTCCCCCCCCCGGGAAACAGCTTTACGGGCAGCATGGAGTCCTGCTCCCCCCGGTCATGAATTCTGAGACTTTCAGTTCTGCAGTGAACCCTTCCTGTATAATGCGTGCTAACCGCGACATCCCACTTTCGCAAAAAAAAAACGAGACATAAGCGACCACCACGGGCCCGACTCCTAAAATAACAATCACGGGCTGGGCTTCTTTTCTTGATTTTTGAAGTCAGCAGCAGCCAAATATACCGATTAATTCTAACCGCTTCTTTGCTTTTCTCTCTCTCTTTCGGGTCCGTTTCTTCATTCTGGTCCACTGACGGTGAACGACGGCGAATGCTGGCTTGATGCCACTCCTTCGTCGTATTTCCGCTTCGAAATGCGATTTCTGTTTTTACATTGTACCGCTGCCACTTTGCCGGTCGAATCTGGGATTTGCCGTTGTTGTTTTCCGGAACTTTATTTTCCGTTGCAGTAAAACCCTGATTATGAAGTGCATTCTTCTCGCCTTCTTAATTCTTGGTGCTGTCATGTGTATGCCAGCTCCAGCGGTTGACACCTCGGAAACAGGTATGTCTGAGCTATCATTCTGCAGTTCATACGGTCTGTATTCATAGAAGAACTAGCAGCGCGTAGAATACGCTGGATCCAATTGAAAAATTCGTATAATCGGGTCGTGAATAACTCAAAAAACAGAGCTCGTTGATTTTCTACTCAGACGGGAGGAATCAAAATTCAAACACCAAGTAAGCTGTATCATTTGGACACGAAGGTAAAAAAATATTCGAATCCCAGATCGGTTGGGGAATAACTTTTTTCACAGATAGTCGGCTTCTGGATCACATTACGCGTACGATGGTTCTAAATCCTGACAGTCATTATACCTCTTGGTAGTTCTCCCTAACAGAAATCCGAACCTGTTCGTCGTATTTTAAAAAAACTCAATTTGAAGCGATTTATCTATAAAAGGGTGCTAAAAACGCGATCAAACGCAGCCTCATGTTTCTTGCCGGAATCTACTAGCGCTATTGTTTATGTGAACGCACCAGCCCTTTTCACTATGTCAGCATCCGATCTATGTTAAATTTAATGCGAGAGGTATGATTACCACTGGAATTGGCATGCCAGAAAACCGTATCAGAAACTCGCTCAACACCACTCACTCAGGCTCCGCCTTTTTTCAAATTTGCAAGGTGATGGCAGCATATACTGCGGTTACGCCCATTCAGTCATGATGGGTCGGATAATCTCAAGAGTACATGGTAGACGAGGCAGTCTATACTGCAATGTCAGCATACTCCGCGCACATAGCAGCATATCATATGAGATTCGTAGAATGCTCAGAAGGCAGACGAGGTACTCAGAAACTTGTGAAGGGATGCTAGCGATGTCATTATCGTCATCGCGTTTGGACGAAGTTAGTGACAATGTCACTTGAAGAGAAAGCTCCTCATCTCATCGTGTGCATCAAACGGCATTTCGGAGTCGAACACAAAAGGTGGCTTTAAAGCCACAGTCCAGGCTCAGAATCGATTTTTCGTTTTTCTGCCTATCTTGGAGAAAATTTCTCGCTGATCACGATGGTGTCTTCAAAATCGCTCAGAACTCACTACGAACTGAATTACGGCTTCTCAAAAATGACGATTTTGAACGGTTCGAAGTTCTCGGACGAGTTGTCTCGAGCCTGTATTTTGTCGTTATTCGTAGCCGTCGTTCTGTGTCAGGCCACAATACAAAGCCAGACCGAAAACAAATCGAAGAACATAGATTTTGAACGGCATCATTCGCGCGCCTCTTCCCTATTGAGGTTGGAAACCTGGCAGTGGGCGTTACCCATTTTTTCTTTCAAGGGGGCGTGGTCGACTTCTTCCTAGCTTTTTCTCGCCTATTTCAGCGAAATGAGATTTCGCGCTTGGCAGGATTGCTGTAGGCAGCGACCGAACCCTAATATCAAAAATTGCCTCTGAGGTTGGATTGTGCCTTTAAGTAACCTTCCAGATGATCAACCAGATCAGCCAGATGCCGGAGTATGATTTTTTGTCCCCGAGGGAATCTCCTCACGGCTCGGGGGAGGGCAAGTGGTGGTCTACTCCGAATGCATCAACCCTTACGGACGGCACCCCACCGTTCACCGCAAGAGGGGGAAGAGGGGGGGGGTTTCCCCACCTGTCGAAACCCTACCAGAAATAACCTCTGTTGTGAGATAATTTCGGAGTCTTCCTGTGGTTCGAGAGCACATCCAAGACCAGGCTGCGACCAGGTCAGGATAGATTGCGGAAGCTCCTTTATCTGTTCATTGCCACCCTCGTAGCCCGATGGATGATCCTGTACTGATGCGAGAGCGGTATTGAACGAATCCCTGAGGTAGCGTATAACGTGTCAGTGACAAGAGTGGAAAAATAACTTTCTGCATCATGCAAAAAAAGTTGTAGCTTCAGAGGTTAGTATGTATGTAGTGTAACATGTTAACATGTATGTATGATGGATTCATGCGGTTCGTACAATTCATGCAGGGCTTTTTGACAAAACAGGTAACTACCGTATATAAATACAGATTCTCCTGATGAGGAATTGGATTCGACATTGAACGACAATGAACTGGAGCTGTGGGCCGAGGTCGATTTTTGAAATCATTGATGCATGCGACTCAGAAGAAAATGCAATAATAATAACGATAATTGTAGATTTTGAATATAGTCCGAGACAGCGCGCTAACGAAGGAAGAACGGATTCACAAAGTTGAAATCTTCGCCGTCGACGGAACGGAGGACGAAAAGGTTGGGCTCAAAATCCACTAAGGAATACCTTTAAAACCTCACAGAAGACTCTTATATTCGAAAACCTTTTCAGAAGGTCTTCATGGAGCAAATGCAGACGCTGATTGACTCCTTTGACTTGTTGAATGAACGGTTGAAACTACTGTCGCCCAATGTGAGAAATTTGATCATGTGCTTTGTAGAATTTATCCGCGGCAGATTAATTATTTAAGGTTCAAACTTCATTCAAAAAGATTCTCGACATGGCACTTGAATGCAAATTCCTAGATATGTCTTCGGAAGAAGAAGCAGCCGAGGTGAGGCTTCGTGGGGCGACCAATGGTTCCATGTTACTGCCATGCATCTCTTTTAAGATTGGGCATCTTGTACGCAACCTTACCCATGATCAAATGGTCGAGATGAGAGGATTGGGTATCTTTTGTAAAGTTGGTTTCACCGCTTTTCTTACATAATTATTGGGGAAAATTTTTGATCTTAACTGACTTCTTTCATTAATTAGGAAATGGCGCTACGCGACTCCTCAGGTGCGCTTCTCGGACTATTCGACAGCCTGATTTCACTCGAAAACTGGGTGTAGAAATGAAGAAGAGTTAAGGTCTTTGAACTTCGCGACAGTATCAATCATATCCAGATTTTCATTGTGTTATTTTCATGATTGATTAAATATGTTTGATGAATGTCTGACAACTTTGCATGGGTTACTTGGTCAACGTATCCTTCTAGACCGCCAATAGAAAATCATGCAAAGTAATGGTTCCAGTCTATTGTGGTGCGCGCGAAGCGCGCACCTGATTTGGAAAAGGATTGCTTCTGCGCAAACCCCTCGTTACAGAATCTCGGTTTGGAAGATAGTTCCGAACTTGGCACTTTCACAAAATGTAGAGCAGTAAAGGTTTTTAACACTGCCCAAGTTTCAGAAAAATCCGCTTTGTGTTTCTCGAGATATGGAAAAATTGTGAATTTCAAAATGTGTGTCTGTGTGTGTGTCTGTGTGTGTGTGTCAGTCCGGTGAAACTTTGAATGATAAGAAACATGGTTGGGCAATCGAGAGAAATGGAGTGGTATTGTGATAAGAGTGAATTGATTGCAAGCGTTAGGGTAGGTCTGCTTCTCGTCCATCAGGAACCGTATGCACACCGCTTATTGCGGGACGCATCTAGAATTGCGCGAAGCTTCGGGAACGTGTGCAAAACCCAAGTAGAAGTGCGCCAAGCGCCGGGGAACGTGTGCAGGACCCAAGAAGAAGTGCGCCAAGCGCCGGGGAACGTGTGCAGGACCCAAGTAGAAGTGCGCCAAGCGCCGAAGAACGCGTGCAGGACACATCTAGAAGTGCGCCAAGCGCCGAGGAACGTGTGCATCACTCAAGTAGAAGTGCGCCAAGCGACGGGAAACGTGTGCGAGACCCAACTAAAAGTGCGTCAAGCGCCGAAGAACGCGTGCAGGACACATCTAGAAGTGTGCCAAGCGCCGTTGAACGTGCGCAGGACCCAAGTAGAAGTGCGCCAAGCGACGGGAAACGTGTGCGGGACCCAAGTAGAAGTGCGCCAAGCGCCGGGGAACGTGTGCAGGACCCAAGTAGAAGTGCGCCAAGCGCTGGGCAAGGTATGCGGGACCCAACTAGAATTGTGCTGAGCGCCGGGGAACGTGTGCGAGACCCAACTAAAAGTGCGTTAAGCACCGAAGAACGCGTGCAGGACACATCTAGAAGTGCGCCAAGCGCCGGGGAACGTGTGCAGGACCCAAGTAGAAGTGCGCCAAGCGACGGGAAACGTGTGCGGGACCCAAACAGAAGTGCGCGAAGCGCCGGGGATTGTGTGCAGGACCCAAGTGGAAGTGCACCAAGCGCTGGGCAACGTATGCGGGACCCAAACAGAAGTGCGCGAAGCGCCGGGGATTGTGTGCAGGACCCAACTAGAAGGGCGCCGAGCGCCGGGAAGTGTATGCGGGACGCATCTAGAAGTGCGCCAAGTGCCAGAATACGTGTGCAGGACCCATCTAGAAGTGCGCCAAGCGCCGGGAAGGTGTGCGGGACCCAAATTTATGTGCGCCAAGCGACGGGAAGCGTGCACGGGACCCAAACAGAAGTGCGCCAAGCGCCGGAGAACGTGTGCGAGACCCATCTAGAAGTGCGCCAAGCGCCTGGGAACGTGTGCAGAACCCAAGTAGAAGTGCGCCAAGCGCCGGGGAACGTGTGCGGGACCCAACTAGAAGTGCGCCGAGCGCCAAGAACATGTGCGGAACCCAGCTATAAGTGCGCCAAGCGCCTGGGAACGCGTGCAGGATCCAAGTAGAAATGCGCCAAGCGCTGGGCAACGTATGCGGGACCCAATTAGAACTGTGCTGAGCGCCGGGAAACGTGTGCGGGACCCAACTAGAAGTGCGCCGAGCGCCGGGGAACGTGTGCAGAACCCAAGTAGAAGTGCGCCAAGTGCCGGGGAACGTGTGCAGGACCCAAATATAAGTGCGCCAAGCGCCTAGGAACGTGTGCAGAACCCAAGTAGAAGTGCGCCAAGCGCCGGGGAACGTGTGCAGGACCCAAGTGGAAGTGCGCCAAGCGCCGGGGAACGTGTGCAGGACCCAAGTAGAAGTGCGCCAAGCGCTGGGCAAGGTATGCGGGACCCAACTAGAACTGTGCTGAGCGCCGGGGAACGTGTGCGAGACCCAACTAAAAGTGCGCCAAGCGCCTGAGAACGTATGCGGGACCCAACTAGAACTGTGCTGAGCGCCGGGAAACGTGTGCGGGACCCAACTAGAAGTGCGCCGAGCGCCGGGGAGTGTATGCGGGACGCATCTAGAAGTGCGCCAAGTGCCAGAGAACGTGTGCGGGACCCAAATTTATGTGCGCCAAGCGACGGGAAACGTGCACGGGACCGAAACAGAAGTGCGCCAAGCGCCGGAGAACGTGTGCGGGACCCATATAGAAGTGCGCCAAGCGCCTGGGAACGTGTGCGGGACCCAACTAGAAGTGCGCCGAGCGCCGGGGAGTGTATGCGGGACGCATCTAGAAGTGCGCCAAGTGCCAGAATACGTGTGCAGGACCCATCTAGAAGTGCGCCAAGCGCCGGGAAGGTGTGCGGGACCCAAATTTATGTGCGCCAAGCGACGGGAAGCGTGCACGGGACCCAAACAGAAGTGCGCCAAGCGCCGGAGAACGTGTGCGAGACCCATCTAGAAGTGCGCCAAGCGCCTGGGAACGTGTGCAGAACCCATAGAAGTGCGCCAAGCGCCGGGGAACGTGTGCGGGACCCAATTCAGAAGTGCGCCGAGCGCCAAGAACATGTGCGGAACCCAGCTATAAGTGCGCCAAGCGCCTGGGAACGCGTGCAGGATCCAAGTAGAAGTGCGCCAAGCGCTGGGCAACGTATGCGGGACCCAATTAGAACTGTGCTGAGCGCCGGGAAACGTGTGCGGGACCCAACTAGAAGTGCGCCGAGCGCCGGGGAACGTGTGCAGAACCCAAATATAAGTGCGCCAAGCGCCTAGGAACGTGTGCAGAACCCAAGTAGAAGTGCGCCAAGCGCCGGGGAACGTGTGCAGGACCCAAGTGGAAGTGCGCCAAGCGCCGGGGAACGTGTGCAGGACCCAAGTAGAAGTGCGCCAAGCGCTGGGCAAGGTATGCGGGACCCAACTAGAACTGTGCTGAGCGCCGGGGAACGTGTGCGAGACCCAACTAAAAGTGCGCCAAGCGCCTGAGAACGTATGCGGGACCCAACTAGAACTGTGCTGAGCGCCGGGAAACGTGTGCGGGACCCAACTAGAAGTGCGCCGAGCGCCGGGGAGTGTATGCGGGACGCATCTAGAAGTGCGCCAAGTGCCAGAGAACGTGTGCGGGACCCAAATTTATGTGCGCCAAGCGACGGGAAACGTGCACGGGACCGAAACAGAAGTGCGCCAAGCGCCGGAGAACGTGTGCGGGACCCATCTAGAAGTGCGCCAAGCGCCTGGGAACGTGTGCGGGACCCAAATTTATGTGCGCCAAGCGACGGGAAACGTGTGCGGGACACCAATTAAAAAGCGCCGAGCGCCGGAGAAAATGTGCGGGACCCAACTTCGGGTGCGCCAAGCGCCGAGGAAAGCGTGAGGGACCCAACTGGGGGGGCGCCAAGCGCCCGGGAAAGTGTGGGACTCGACTGAAAAGGCGGCAGCACGGGGGACCCAGGGCGGGACGCAACTGGGAGTACGGCAAGCGTTACGGCTCGTGTGTTTGACCCAAGTGAGAGGACCGGCAAAGGAGTGAAAATCGAAAACGCGGTTGCGATTCATCCGTTCATCTAGAGACGATTATAAATTGCGACCGGCACAAAATTCTCACGGTAAACAAAGTTGATGATAACCATTTGATAAAGGGTAGGGTATAAAAGAATTTGAGAGCGGTGTGTTTTCATTCACACACCGTCATTCTCTGGAGGTGAGCAGCTGAAGCTGAACACACTAGGAATTAGGGAAACAGCGTCACCGGTGATATAGATAACTCGATATTGGGGCCTACTCATGGAAAACTCTGGTAAGAGAAACTACTTCACTTCCGTGAGAATTTTGTGCCGGTGGCAAATTATAATCCTGTTTCATCTAGTCGTCATTGGGTTTAGAAACCAAGAAAAAGGGTGTGAACTGTGGTGACGCTAGAAGGGGTGGGCAAGTGTTATGCAAGAGGGGTCTACTACACAACTGCATGAACATTTGAAAAGTCATATCCGAGGGTGTAATGTGCCTTTAAAAGGAAACCTTTGCTAAAATAAAGTGAAATTATCTAACTGTTTCGCTTTGCTACGGATTAGTATGATTTGGAAATGTAACATTTGTGAGAAACTCGTTAAAAAGAAATGAAATGTCTTATGCTACTGATTTGGCATGAAATAAACTCGAAAGAAGCGCTAAAAACTCAGTGAAATGTTTCATCGTTGATTTGGCTGTGCACTTGTTTACTAAACAACAAAAAAATGAGTGTGACATAGAAAACCAAATCACGCACTTCTCTTCTGAAATCAACCTAACGCTTGCAGTTTAGGTTAACAAGTCTCAGGTCCTTGCGAAATTATGTTGCGTCTCCAACCTCAATCATTCAGAAATATTGATTTTCAAGCATTACTAAATTATTTGACGCGTTCGCTTCCGATTGACTATCAATCAATGAAAGTGGAAATAACATCACGTAGTGTGTTTATGCGAAGGTCGTCAAATAACAATAAAAGAACTGCTGTCACACGAATACATGAATGCTTAGTAAGAAGTGCGTGATTTGGTTTTTCTATGTCACACTCATTTTTTTGTTGTTTAGTAAACAAGTGCACAGCCAAATCAACGATGAAACATTTCACTGAGTTTTTAGCGCTTCTTTCGAGTTTATTCCATGCCAAATCAGTAGCATAAGACATTTCATTTCTTTTAACGAGTTTCTCACAAATGTTACATTTCCAAATCATACTAATCCGTAGCAAAGCAAAACAGTTAGATATTTTATACTGATAACCATATGCAAAACCGCTATAGATGCTATACTAAAGAAGATGTATTTATTCTATTGTATTGATAACCTTCTGAAAAATTTTATTGCCTTTTCGAAGACGTCGTTTCCGAACAGAAACAAGGAGCTCCCAAGGAGGTAATTTAAGTCCCATTAAAGCAGACCTCGTTATGACAGTCATGGAATTCAAGTACTCTAAAATCTTGCTGTTTGATCGTAAAATTTTATTCAAACCATTCAGGTATATGCATGACTCTTTTATTATCCATAGCGAAACTGACGATTGTATTGAGAATATTCTAACGTTAGTTTACAGTTATGTATTGAAAATCAAAGTATATTATGGAAGTTATTTTGGAACCAGTTACTTGAATATTCATATAAAATTAGGAGGTAATGGAATTTCGACTTATCTATGCAGTGAAACAGAAGTTTCTGATTTTTCTGCTAAATAGTTTCCACGATCTAATTCAGCAATTTCTGTTCCCATCAAGGCTACAACATACTACACGGAGGTCTTGAGGATATTAAATGTTTGCTTCAAAGAAGAAAATTTGCAGAAAAATTAATTTATTAAAGCGAATTTATTAAAGGCAGTGTCCACGACAAAAACCATGTCTGATTTTTAGGTGGAGATCGGTAGCTGCGGAGCCTGGCGCAACCCTAACGTTGAAAAAACTAAGAAAAATGAGCTCGGAATGGTCCCCTACGGACCCAAAGTTGGACACCCGTCAGCTCGTCACACCGCAGATGCACTTTCCACGCCCACCGACGTGAACAAATGAATGCTCGAGATTGTGAGATGAACGATGGTTTTCGATCAATAGCCCCATTATTGCCTTTATTCACAACTTCTCCATTTACTCAGGTCAGCTCGCATACATCCGCTGCAAAAGACGGAAGTTACAAGCCTAGGACAACTCGTCTACCATGCTTCTTTAGCTCAGTTTTCGAGAGACAATAACTCCGTCTCTAGAAGGTCTTGCACGATTCCAAAAACATCATTGGAATCAGCATGGGACCGTCTTCAAGGTTAGACGGAAAAGCAGAAAAACATTTCTCATCGTGAACACTGCCTTTAAAGGCACAGTACACCCTCAGATATGAATTTTGAGATTTTCATGTAATTGTGTAGAAGACCACTCCTGTATAACACGTGGGAAATGCGAGATCTCAATTATCTCAAATAAGCGAGATATAAGCGACCACCACAGGCCCGACGCCCTAACAGATCTTCGAACTCGTTAGCGACTTGATGGATGGATGAATTTCAACAAGTCGTTGTTCTTCAGTCCACTTCCGAGCTGTCTCCCCATCCTGTTTTGCTCCCGTGCAGCGATTGTGATGAACAGCAATACAGATCTGAGACAACTCGTCCACCAATTTTTCACCCTCAAGATCTAGGCATTTTTGAAAAGCCATAACTCTGGTCATAGGGGGTCCTGGACAATTTCAGAGATACCACTGTGATCAGCGTCTGAATCACTCCAAGATAGGCACGGAATCTCAAATTTAATTTCTTGGGTGTCCTGTGCCTTTAAATGGTATTGTGCATGGCTCTTGGAAAAGAAGTGAAAGACAGCTCTTCGAGAGATACAATCCTCACCTTTGGTTTAATATCCCGAGTAACTAGCACTAACCACTTAATCATGTTTTTATCAACTTATTGTTACCCTGCAGAAGGTAGACATCATCATGAATGATACAAAAATACACTTCTGAAGAGAGCTGAGTGATTTGTCAGAACATAGCGTTATATGATGAATAAGACTGATGATCATTCGTTTAGTTTAGCTGAAAGGCAGCATACACGCTCGCTAGCATAGTCGAGACAACAGCATAGATAGGTCCGCACGGCCCGTACTATGTCGTCAACGACGTTTGAAGCGCTGAAAACTGTCCAGGATGACAATATTTGACAATGTTTGAGCAATCTTGCCTTCCACGCCCGTATTTTCACACCCCTTAGGCCCCCGTCATAGTCGGTGGATCTACTGAGTCCCATCCCGTCGATACGCATCGAATTCGTGGAAGATGGGTGCAAAAAAATCAACCCACTGAGTCCGACTGCGACCGTCTGATGCCCACCGCCATCCCCCCGGTCGATACTGATATTTCTCATGCGTACAAGGGCGGGGCCAATGCACCGACTGAGTCCCACTGAGTCCCACTGAGTCCCACCCGGTCGATATAGGTGTTTCTCACGTGAATTGGGTGCATTTTTTTCGGCCGACTACGACCTGCCGAGTCCCGCCGCATCTCGACTCTCGTCGTCTGCGCTCTGCCCCACCTGCTGCTGATACGGAAATCAGATTCAGACATGTTGAAAACAAGAAAAATCAGCCACCAAACACGTTCCGATTCATAGCTGAGGTGATAATCGTCACTATCAATTGCGTGTTTCGCAGAGGAGCTGGTTGGTGCTGGGGGCAACCGGACTCAGTCGGACTCAGCAGGTTTTTCGACGAAGTCTGACCGGGGCCTTAGAGTAACAGAATGAGAATCGACACTTGAGAAAACATGTGATAACTTAGAATGATAGCACTATAAAAAGGGAGTGCAGTAGAGAAAAAACTCGATTTACCTCAATATAACATGTTTGTGCACTGATAAAATAATCCATTTCAAGAGGTCAGCCAAAGTAGAGCGGCATTCTCGAAAGTGGACGAGAGTCAATAGGTATGCAGACATGTTATACTCAAGTAACCAAGCTATTTCTCTCGTGCACTCCCATTTGATAGTGCTATCACTCTCAATTATCACACGTTTTCACAAGTATCGATTCTCATTCTGTTACTCGAAGGGGTGTGAAAGTACGGGCGTGGAAGGCAAGATTGCTCAAACATTGTCAAATACTGTCATCCCGGACAGTTTTCAGCGCTTCAAACGTCGTTGACAACATAGTACGGGCTGTGCGGACCTATCTATGCTGTTATCTCGACTATGCTTACGAGCATGTATGCTGCCTTTAAAGGCAGTGTTCACGATAATCTTCAATTTTAGGATTATCCGCCGTATTGATTGAGTGGTCCCCGGGTAGAACTAAAATGACGCAGAAATTGAGAAAATGCATCAGAAATACGCGGAATCCTCAAACATCACCCCGCCTCTTGAGTATCACAGGAACTGTTTGTTGTGACAATTAAATCTGTTGTAGACCCGTCCTTCGCAATTCCCTAACCACAATTGCTCCGTTCTTCCCTTAGGGCCCCAACTAACACTGCTCTGCATGAAACATTCTTCTACTTTCCATTGACCCAGTTTTCCACCGGTGACAACCACCATGAACTTGTTCATTCAACCGGACAACTAGTCCATGTTATAGAATAATGTCACTGAAATACAACGTTCTAATGCGTTTCTCGCCGTTTCTTCGTAATTTTGGTAGCACTTAGAGGCCAACGCGTTTTATGTGAAGAATTCGGGTACGAAAATCATCGTGAACACTGCCTTTAATGATCTCGTTCGCTGTCGTCCGGTCAGACTGGCTTCCGTCCGGTTGCTTTCAGGCGACTGCGGTGCCATCGCGGGAGATTGAGACGCAGAATTGGTCGCTCTTTGAGTGATAAAGTGCGGGTCACATGATCAACCAGCATTAAATGCGTCTCACCTAATACAGACGTGTAGTGGGAATTTTGAGGTCACTATTGAAAGGTGGCTCCGGGGGGGGCGTATTCATGAACCAGCGGGAGCTTCCCGGGGAGGTTCAAAGTCCACTCAATGTACCCGGCGGGTTGGAAGAAGATTCCCGGTTACCTGTCGCGTACATGGGAGGGTTCCTAGCCACTCAGCGTGTGAACGGACAGGAGTGTGACCGTCTGCTACGTCGATATCGCGTTTCACGTAATGATCAATATCCTCCTAGATACCCGCTCTACACGTCCACCCGTACACCTGAGGCCGGGTATCCTATACCCGCAGAATTGCCTTGATAGGGGAGCTGACAGATTGTAGCCTCCCACCCGGAAGTCTCCTCTCCGTCTTTGTGGGTGGCTACTCGTGCGTGCCTCTGCTCTCACAGGTAGCGAAGAAATTCTGTCACTATTGAAGTTTCGACCGGTAGGCACAATATTGGTTGCCAGAAGCCAGGCGTGGGTAGGTTACACCTCCTTCCTGCGCCAGTAGTTTCATGAATACGGTAAATCATTCAATCGAAAAAAACACCAGAGGCCGGGTATTTATGGACGCCGAATTGCATTGATAGCGGAGCTGAGAGACTGCAGACTCCCACCCGGCAGTCTCCTCTCCGTTGTGGGTGGCTACATCTGATCTCGCATGTAGTGAAGATGGGCGGCCTCAAAAGCCAGGCGTGGGTAGGTTACACCTCTTTCCCGCGCCAGTAGTTTCATGAATACGGCCACAAGTCACTTTCCGGAATAAAACTGGAACGCCGTGGGAATCCCTTTGGTTCGCGGTGAGGAACGCATCCTGATTGCGAATCATGCCGAGGATTGTTTCCTTGCCGCGATCTGTTGCAGAATCGAGCTCGATCCCCAGCGGTATGAATGAGGAAGAATCAGGGGTTAGAAAATGTTCAAAACGTGCACGGAGAGAAGTTGCGGATGCCCGAAAAGATTGTTGATTTTCGCTTAGAGCCAAAAAAGCGTTGCTCGCGTTGTTCTCCGGGTGCGCTCAGGGCGGCGATCTGTCTGAGTTGACGAGAAGTATCATATTATCTAGTTCCGCAATCGCGTTCAGTCCGCAAAGTCTCATTATCACAATCGTAGAAGCGGAGCGGTTGTTTTGAGAATGATTCTAGTTCAATTTTTTAAGAGCAACCGCTTTGCTTCTACGATTGTGATAATGAGGACAGAACGCGATCGCGGAACTGAACTATACATTTTTGCGCTGCAGTAGTTGGTTTCTGATGCCTCTCGCATTCAACGGATTGAAAATTTGATTGCCGAGAGGACAGATGCTGACTGATACATTGTAAATATGCGGGAGTCTCCTCAATGTTGATTCTGCAGAAACGATGTTCCGCTACTGACGGAGCTCTGACGGCTGCATCTGCTGCAAGAAAAACCAGAAACCAGTCTGCCTCCGAAAATATACAGACTCAATCACGACATACGCATTGAATAGCTGATCGGAATAATAATCAGTATATGGATCATATCAAGAGGCGGACCAGGCTTGCAATGTGATAGAGATTTTAGACATTGTAATAATCGTCGCTGCTGTAACATTAATCGTGGCTTTTTATGAGCGGTGCTGATAGTGAGTTGCCAAACTGAACGCAGTTGTTGAGCACTGCATAACTAATATATTACCCTTCTATCTCATTTTGAGCTTGACGGAATAAGGTCTTTTGAGCTCGTCATTTGAAAATCTCTTTATCATTGTTATATTCTGCCATGACCGACCTATCTGCTACTTCCCCTGCGCGGATCTGGGCGAATTGTGGGTTACCGAAAAATTACAACTTTCAAAGACATCAATGAATGAGTTTCTCTTGAATCTCCTACGCTTGAAAATACAGGCTACGTCAACACAATAGATCATTACAATATTACAGTAGATCAGATGAAATTATTAGCTCCCAAAGCACGGCAGTTTTTCGTAGAAAGTTGAAAAACATTGACCTTCTTTCATTGCTGGACATACAAGACTTCTAAGATTTTTTGTGGGACTCTGACAGCGGAAGTGGAGCATATTAATGGTGCGTTGAAAGCAGTGAGCTTCAAACGTCTACGTGATCTTATGTGAACTCGATCTATTTTCAATCCATTCGTTTTCGTGATTTCGCACATTGTCAGTATTCATGTCGTCTTGCCGGCTCGGAAAGCCTTTCCCTTAAAGGCAGCATACACGCTCGTAAGCATAGTCGAGATAACAGCATAGATCGGTCCGCACGGCCCGTACTATGTCGTCAACGACGTTTGAATCGCTGAAAACCGTCCAGGATGACAGTATTTGACAATGTTTGAGCAATCTTGCCTTCCACGCCCGTATTTTCACACCCCTTCGAGTAACAGAATGAGAATCGATACTTGCGAAAACGTGTGATAATTGAGAGTGATAGCACTATCAAATGGGAGTGCACGAGAGAAATAGCTTGGTTTACTTGAGTATAACATGTCTGCAAACCTATTGACTCTCGTCCACTTTCGAGAATGCCGCTCTGCTTTGGCTGACCTCTTGAAATGGAGGATTTTATCAGTGCACAAACATGTTATACTCGAGTGAACCAAGCTATTTCTCTCGTGCACTCCCATTTGATAGTGCTATCACTCTCAATTATCACACGTTTTCACCAGTATCAATTCTCATTCTGTTACTCAAAGGGGTGTCAAAATACGGGCGTGGAAGGCAAGATTCCTCAAACATTGTCAAATACTGTCATCCTGGACAGTTTTCAGCGCTTTAAACGTCGTTGACGACATAGTACGGGCCGTGCGGACCGATCTATGCTGTTATCTCGACTATGCTTACGAGCGTGTATGCTGCCTTTAAGCGTCACCGAAACAAATTGAGTGTCGACCTGGGAGGTCAGTCAGTTTCTGTTGTCGTTCCAAGGTCGTCCCTACTACAGTTCGGAGCCATTAAGTGTTTCATCTCTTCTTTACTTAACTAGTGTTCGTGCCAGAAGACTGCAGCTAGGAACGTATTTGCCTTCATTTACACTTATCATCCATTGGCACTCGAAACTGTATTAAGACATATCGCCCAGATACCTACCAACTGTGGTCGGAGGACCTATATGCATCCAAGGAAGCCGCGTGTGTAGGGCCTATTTTACAACAATCTTTACAACAGGATACGGATTAGAAGGAATTGCTTTTCTAAAACATGAGAAACTGATAGTTTCAGTCACCTGGCACTATATCAGTTCTTTATTACTACCCCCTCTCTACCATTACCGGCTCCAAACTTTAACTAGGGTCGTCCTCCGAAAATTTGGTGAAGAAGCAATGATCTGGCGCCAGCTGTTGATTCTTTGCGCTGAGTTTTTCATGACATTTGTGTTTTTCTCGAGTTCCTATTCATTGTTTTCGTTGTTGTTGAGCACGTCGGCAACGACGTATAAATAAATAAATAAATTACCTAGTTTCGCGATTCCATCATTCAGTCTAGTCGAGTGAACGAAAACGTCAAAAGCATCTCTGGCAAAGCAGTTCTAGATCATCCAAATATGAATGGGAAAAGTAGGCCTTAAGCACTTATGAATCAGGTGACCACTAACCTGTTGGTTCTTCGCCTTAATCACGCTTTTTTCAATCTCTTGAATACTCCTTATGCTCTCCGTAAATCAAAGGTTATGAAAATATAGCCGGTCTGGACACAAAACTCAGGGGTAGTAGTGAATGGGTAATGAGTTTTTGAGACGAGATAGCCAATCCTTCTGAGCGCGATAGTACCGACTACATTACGCGAATTAACCGCAAGGTTTACGCAAACTTACCAAATTTTCTATTCGATGAACGCACGTTCAGAACCCCATAGAAAGCGTGTAGGACCGCATTGAGGATGCCCACAATGCGTGCGGGACCCTAGTGGGAGTGTGGAGGAGGTGTGCGAGACCCCAGTGGGAATGTGCAGGATATGTGCGGGACCTCAGTGGGAGTGTGCAGGATGCGTGTGGGACCTCAGTGGGAATGTGCAAGATGTGCGTGGAACCTAATGAAGGTTTATACAGTCTTTTCTATGAGAGTTCATCAATCAGAGAAAGACAAGCGGTCAAAACCGCTCGGAAACAAAGAGATGTCGTCCAACTATCAAAGGCTCGAGTGAATAACGTAAGATTCTCGGAAATTCATTGTGTTCATGTCCGAACTCTAGATTCCGAGACTAACATGAGGACTGCAGTGGCAGAATACTGCAATGGTTTTCGATGCTCCTGGAATCTACAGCAGCCTGCACAAATATCCCCTCACCAGCACTCCGAAGCTCTTTTCCTAACCCTATTTAAGCGCCGCTGGTGCTTCTCTTACATCGCCTTCTCTTACTTTCATGAACAGCTCAACCTAGCCGCTCTGGATTGTTCCACTATCTTGCGTTGGCCCTTATATGGCGCAAAGTTCATGTGTCTGCAGCTCTTCTTGGTCACTCTCACAAATCTCTGAGGGAATCTCATTCTTAGAGACTAGTGGTCAGCTAAGCTAAAGTAGCATGTTGAGCGATAAAGTCATTGTACGTCACGTCCTCCCATCCCGCGGACGACGTTTCGCAATTCTCGAATCCACCAGCATTACATGTCAACTGAAGCTTCACTGCTAGTCTTCGGCGCTCTGTAAAGATGCAGCTTGCAAGAGCACCAGTCTTCGACCTGCTGATATGAAGGCACTGCACAGCCTCGGCCATAAAATTTGAAGATTTCATGTAGTTGTGCAGCGGACCCCTCCTGTATAATGCATGCTAAATGCGAGATCTCAACTCCTACGAACAAATGAGATATAGGCGACCACCACGGGTCCGACCCCCTCAATTACTATCACGGGCGTGTGTTTCCTTGATTTCTGAACTCAGCAGCAGCTACATAAAGAGAGGAATTCCAACCGCTTCTTCTCTCTTTCTTTCTCTTTGCGGTCTATTTCTTCATTCTGGTCCACTCACGTGGAACGCCGCGATCGCGGGTTTTAGCCCACCGTTCTCCGAATTTTCGCCCTCAAGATGCGATTTCAAATTTTACCGTTGCCATTTTACCGGTCATTTTTTGAGGTTTGTCGTTGTTTTCCAAAGTTTCTTTTTTCGTTGCCGCACATCCCTGATTATGAAGTGTATTCTTCTCGCCTCCTTTATTCTTGGTGCTGTTGTGTGTATGCCAACTCCAGCAGATGATACCTCAAAACCAAGTATGTCTACATTTTTTTCGCACGTTCATATTGTCTCTTCTCATAGAAGAGTTCACAGCGTAGAATACACAGAATCCGATAAAAAAGTCAGGATGATTGGGATTTGAATAACTCAAAAAACACAGCTCGCTGATATTCCACTTGGACGGAGCGCTTCAAAATAAGAACACCAGCTAAACTGTATCATTCGGATAAGTCGGGTAAAAAAGTGCTCATTTCCCTGACATATCCGAGAATGTCATTTTGTCAAATAATCGGATTCTGAATCACATTGTGCGTACGATGCCCATCTCAGAACATTTTCGTTTACTTGATTTCAACTTTAGAAACAACTTTCTGCTTGTCGCCGTAACTAACCACGGTATAGTTGTTTGTATGTTAAAACAACTTGAGGCTCACCAACTTGCCAACAGCTATTGCCATATTGTAAGAACAACTGTATAACAAGCTACTGAGGTACTGGGGGTGAGGGTCTGCGGACCTTTGCTAGCTGGCCGCAATCTTCGCCGCAGTCAGCGGTGAGGGACCACCCTTACCGCGGACCGCGGCCAAACCCCCCCCCCCCAGCCGTGGGGATGCCCACCATCCCCCAGCGGTCAAAAACGTGCTGGTCTCCAAGGAGCGACTCGAAGTCACCTTCCAGGGCCGCCATGAAAATGCCCACTGAGGACTCGAGCAAGATGAGACACCTTTTATACCGGCCGTGCACGTGAAAAGCACATTACGACGTGATCACCATCAATTGATATTTCATATATTTCAATTTATTTCGACCGACCCATTCGAAGATATTTACCCGATTCTCGAGTCCTATCTACTTGTTGATACCATATCGCTGAATTTGGCCGAATCGAAGCTTGTTTCCACCGTATAGCATCCCTTATCGGCTGGAGAAAGTGAGCTTCGACAAGTTTTCCCCAGTGATTGAGCGTAAAGCAGGGCTACAGTTGTTTTGAAGTCAATTCATAGTTGATGGTCTCCGACATAAGTCAATGCTTAGTTGAAATAAAAAGGTTTCAAGTTAAATTAGTTGAATTGAAGTTGATTCTGCTGGTTATTGCTGGGAATCAAGTTATTTAAAAAGTTCTGAGATAAACCCTTACAGTCAATATACCCTTTGATATTCCCTACCAAAAATCCAAATCTATTTGTAGATTTCAGAAAACTTAGTTTGGAGCGAGTCTTCGATAAAGAGGCGCTAAAAACGCGAGGACGCCGTTTTAACCTCCTGAATATTATCTATCTACTAGCGTTATTGTATGGTCTTCGTTTTCGATCTAGTCTGACGCATGGACCAGGCGGCTGGCCGTGCGGGGTTGGCGGTCTCACTGCAGAATGGGGTTTCGATTTGAGCGGGGTGATCTACCGTCGCAGCCTCTTCCATTCATCAGACTAAAATGATTGCGCGAACTCTATGTATGGACGCACGACCCTGCTTCCAATATGTCGCCATCCGGTCTATGTCGAATTTCCGCTCGAAAGGCGTGATTACCACTGAAATCGGCATGCCAGAAAACCGATTCAGAATAGGGAGGTTAGGCTCAAGGAAATGTGCTGCTACACTGCTGCTAGCCACAAATCCGTATCGATAGCACCCGCTACGACCAGGAAAGGATAAAGTGCGGGGACCACGCTCCATTTTTCACCTCTCAGTTCGGAGGAGGATCCTCTGTTAAAGCGAGAGTGGTATTGAGCGAGCTCTGAGGTAGTGCTCCACATTTTAGTGATAGGGGTGAGAAAAATAACTCTCGGCATCATGCACAGAAGATTTGCTCCAGAATTAAAGACATAACTAAGTAGAAATAGGTGCGTACAACTCATGCAGGGCTTTTTAACGAAGCAGGTTTCTACAGTATATAAATATAGATTCTCCTGAGGACGAATTGGATTCGACATTGACAGACAATGAATTGGAGCTGTGGGCCGAGGTAGATATTTGAAATCATTGTTGCATGCGACTGAGAAAAAACTGTAATAATAATAACGATAGTTGTAGATTTTGAATATAGTCCGAGACAGCGCGATAACGAAAGAAGAACGTATTCACAAAGTTGAAATCTTCGCTGTCGACGGAACGGAGGACGAAAAGGTTGGGCTTAGCTTCAACACCTCACAAAAGACTACTTTATTCGAAAACGTGTTGCTACAGAAGGTCTTCATGGAGCAAATGCAAATGCTGATTGACTCCTTTGACTTGTTGAACGAACGCTTACAACAGCATTCCACCAATGTGAGAAACTTTTTTAGCTGTTTTATAGAATTTAATCGCGGCAAATTAATTATTCTAGGTTCAAACGTCATTCAAAAAAATTCTCGACATGGCACTTGAATGCAAGTTCGTAGGGATGTCATCGGATGAGGAAGCAGCAGAGGTGAGGCTTCCTGCGGTAACCAATGGTCTTTTGTTATTGTCATGCACTCTATTAAGATTGGACACCTGGTAAGCAACCTTACTCACGATGAAATGACCGAGATGAGAGGATTGAGTATATTCTGTAAAGTTGGTTTCACTGTTCTGTTACATAACTACTTAGAAAGATGTTGGACCCTAATTTACTACTCTCACTGATTAGGAAATGGCGCTTCGTGACTCCTCAGGTGCACTTCTCGGACTATTCGACAGCCTGATTTCACTTGAAAACTAGGTGGAGAAATGAAGAAGAGTTATGGTCTTTGAACTTCGCGACAGTATCAATCATATCCAGATTTTCATTGTGCTATTTTCATGATTGATTAAATATGTTTGATGAATGTCTGACAACTTTGCATGGGTTACTTGGTCAACGTATCCTTCTAGACCGCCAATAGAAAATCATGCAAAGTAATGGTTCCTGTCTATTTTATACTGATAACCATATGCAAAACCGCTATAGATGCTATACTAAAGAAGATGTATTTATTCTATTGTATTGATTACCTTCTGAAAAATTTTATTGCCTTTTCGAAGACGTCGTTTCCGAACAGAAACAAGGAGCTCCCAAGGAGGTAATTTAAGTCCCATTTAAGCAGACCTCGTTATGACGGTCATAGAACTCAAGTACTCTAAAATCTTGCTGTTTGATCGTAAAATTTTATTCAAACCATTCAGGTATATGCATGACTCTTTTATTATTCGAATTCAGTGACAGCATCAATCACATCTTGAATTTCATTGTGTAGTTTTCATGATTGATTGATTCTGTATGATGAATGTCTGATCAAACGCGTATGATACTTGACACCAACAAAAGACTTGTTCAGGGCGTTGAACGCATCTGCGAAAACCAATTGCATTGCCAGTATCTCTTGGGTGTGCATGGTGAAGGAGCTTTAACAAGAATTTTGTTCCAGATTTTTCCGGTATTGTGTTTTTTTTCGAAGGAGGGCTGTTAGGCCCCCGTCATAGTCGGTGGATCTACTGAGTCCCACCAGTCGATACGAACCGAATTCGCGCGAGACGGGTGCAAAAATCAACCCGCTGAGTCCGACTGAGACCGTCTGGTGCCCACCGCAATCCCCCCGGTCGATGCTGATGGTTCTCATGCGTACAAGGGCGGGGCCAGTGCACCGACTGAGTCCTGCTGAGTCCCGCTGCGTCCCAACCGGAATCGTTCTCATCCCAGCCGGTCGATATAGGAGTTTCTCATGTGATTTGGATGCATTTTCTTCGGCCGACTGCGACCTTCCGAGTCCCGCCGTATCCTGACTCTCGTCTTCTGCGCTCTGCCCCACCTACTGCTGCCGCTGACTATCGATTCCGTGTCTCGCAGAGGAACTGGTTGGCGCTGGGGGCAACCGGACTCAGTCGGACTCAGCAAGTTTTTCGACGAAGTCTGACGAGGGCCTTAGCTGCAGATAACAGCCAAATTTCGCTAGTAGGAAATAAGAAATGCAGCCATGGTGGCCTCTTTAAGAAGAGCTACACCCTCTTTTCCATGGTTTTTCATCTTTTTTTTACCTATCGAGTGGTCCGTTGGGAAAACGCAGCATTCATGATTGTTAATCCATTTATCCTTCAGAAGTTCTAGTGAGACGTTTCCCAAAACGTCGCGGGTCTTTCAAGACTTTTCCTGGTAGGTGAAGGATGAGTGCCTACGTTTCCAGAAATTGAAGTATTTCCATGGAACTCCTCTGAAACCCTATCAGGCATCTGATATAGACAGAAACTTTCATTCTCAAGGATGAAGGTTGAGTGACCACCTCCAACTAGTTTTGCGCCGAATTTCACGTCTTGGACTTTGGATAACCACGGAAAAAATGACCCAAATCTGAAAGGCAAACTGAGGAGATCCGCTCAACTCGGTTAAGGACCACGATTCAGCCTAGAGTTGAGTCTTTACTCCTACCCAATTTTCTCGCCTAAAATCTGAGAAGGGGTTTTGGGAACGCGATGTTGAAAGGCTACTTCGTCATCAGATGGGAGCTAGGATGGACCTCCATAATGGGGTTTGGGTATACTGCTATAGCCATGCTACGCAGTGTATCTTCGAAAAAGAACTGTACAACATATACGGAGAAAACCGAAACTTTATCTAGGTGAGAACTTGAGGATAGTAAAGGGGATAATAGTACAGAGTTTTCATCTCATTATTTCTCGTCAAATGATAAATGCCATGATCTGGAATCCATGCATTGGATCGTTCGCAAAAGCTTGCATCGTCCTTCCGTTGACTAAAGCAAATAACAACTTCGCGTCGATAGATTCTCCAGAAAAGCACTGTTATGTTGACTTACATCACATATTTACCATCAATCTTCACGTTTATCTCGCCAAACAACACAGGGTGTTTGAAGTAGTTGGTGTCGAAGTCGCCAGTTCCCTCCTCACTCTTGAATCAAGAAAAATGCATATATTGTTCCACAAGCAAATGCGTAAACCTGACAGAAAATGTAGGCGACTCTAATCTACAACCAACACCGAGTAGCCGTTTGAGTGAAGTGACAGCGTTGGATCGTATTCTGATAAGTTAGTATCTCTCGAACCATTCTCGGCCCCGAGCTGCGGGACGGTTTGTCTGGTTCTCTCAATATGCGATATGGTTTCTATTGTTGTCTCGACCATTGCTGTTGGTATCCGAGTCTTTGCTGTGTCTGTCTCGCCTCCTCCAGTTCACCCGAACAGCAACAGCAGTAGCCCGTAGAATCAGAGAACGAACTAAAATTCAGGCGGCTCCGATTCCTCTTCGGTGCGGCTCTAGACCTACAATCGCCACAGCTATAAGAATAACGGGTGTCAGTACTACATTTCAGAGGCTACTGTGTAACCTATGGTAATTTATGAACCTGTCAAGAATTAATCGACGTATTTCTTTCAGAAAAATTTTTTTGGGACAATCAATTTCATCTTCGGATCTAGAGTGCTTGTGTGCGTGTGTGCGTGTGGTGATCTTCTCTGAGCCTTCTGCCTCGGAAAATCTTCCGATTCTCCGAAATGGCTTGTGCTCTAGACAAAATCCTGGTTGGAAAGGCTGATGCACTTTGAATTCAGGTGGAAAAGCTTGAAAATATCGATTTCAGATATCTCGAACAATGTATGCTTTACCGTCAATTAAATAACGAAAATAATACAGAATAAAAAACTAAAAGTTTCAAGCATCGCTAAGTTTATCCGTCTTTTGACGCTTATTGGATGCGACCGGTGTATATTCTGGCGTTGGCGTTTCAAACCAGATGTCATCTTCTGTCATTACTGCAGCACGACGATAGTTGCGAGGCTTGTCCGATATGCTTTCTGGAGTGCTGCATCTAAATCCGAAAACGGGATCATAATCCATGGGAGTCGGAGCCTTTAATTCTCTTGCTGACTCAGTTTAGGTGATGTTGGGACTCCCGAAAACACCAACAAAGTTCTGTGTCACGTAGACCACATCATTATTGCATGCCTCACGAGAAGCCGCCGCATCAGCTTCTTGATGCGAGATGCTGTTGTTAGCTTCTTTTCCATCTGTTCCATCCTCCTTTTTTTTCATATTGGTCACAGATTCTGGATCGTCCTAAATACTTGCTGGACGTACTTCGTCTACTGGAGCCCGTAATATCGACGATCAAGAAGTTTCCTTGTAGGTCATTTCATCCTTCTGCATGACGCCATCCCCCAGAACATCCACCGCTTCTTGGAAGAGCTCTACGTCTGCAGCCTGCAAGGGGGAATCGGAGTAGTTTTCACAGTGACCAGATATGTTAGGTTCTTCAACCTCAAGATTTGTATCCACAGTATCATTGTTGTGACTTTCGTTTGAAGTCCCTTCTGCTCTCGATTCGCCCTCCGCACACACATATTGAAGTACATAGTTCTATTGAGTCTCTGAGAGAACAATGACCTATGCCCCTATCAAAACACATGTGGTCTTGAAAGAATCCCCTCCATTCAATGACCCCCTCCCCATAACTAAAAAGGTTTCAACATTGTTCTGCTTCCACTCTTGGAAAAAACGACTCTTGACAGACGATTTCAAAACCTCGGATAAGATTCTCAACTTTTATGCGACAAAGTTTCACTTCCGAAAATCGCGAATAGTATTGGAAATAAGACCCAAACTTTCCTACTTTTAGATGGAATGAGAGACTCTGATAGAAGGAAAGACGTTTTTATGAAAATTGTCAATCAAATTTCGCCGATTTTTGACCGCTACTGCATATAGGTTTAGTCTTACCCCCCAGAACATGAAGCTGTTCTTAGTGTAGTAGAATATCGGATTAAGATGATCGGGAAGAAAGAAGGTTTTCCTCACGGCTAGTACAATTTGATAATAAGGGAAATCATTCTTCTTCTTGAGTAGAGGACCACTCAGTTTCTGCAAAGAACCGCAGTTTCCTCTTGCCGGAAATATGACTTGTTAGATTGCTCACATGCATATTCTTCTGATATGTTACTTTGCCCCCAATCTTACCCGTCGTCGAGAGTTTTTGCTTCACAAACACCCTGAATTGAATTATCCTTGTTTTCACTTCGAGATCAAGTAGACCCAACTCACAATGCACCACTATAGATCTGGTTCTCTTTATTAGTGTTGAAAATTGCTACAGAATCAAGAACCATATAATGTGAGCCAGCAGCATTGGGACACTTTTGCGAAATCCACAAATCAAACTAGAAAAACAGATCAGATCGGTAGAATCAGCAGAATGAAACTCGTTGGAAATCATACCTCAATTACCTGCGCCTGCAACAGAGCTGCGTTTATTGATGAAACAATAAGAAAAGACAGGAGCATGTTGTCGATTCTGCAATGAGTGCACCATTAACAAAAATTCTTGACACAGGTCTCAACGAGCTACCCAGGAGTTTTTGAACAAGTTACATGCGAATTAGGAACTCTGAACATGCTACCTGCGCCTTGTCTCTACAACTTTCAGTTATGTGTGACTTTCAAGAAGGTATTTGTGCTTCTCTGGGCCAAATTCCGGTCCGCGATCGCGTCTCGACAGGCTTTGCGGCCGCGCGCTTCTGAGTCGGATAAGTTTCCAGCGCCGCAGCCGCCGATCTGTTGACTCAACCCTCTATAAAACATCGTAATTCACATCATTCGAGGCGCGAGCGGCGCGCGCGACGCCTCGGCCTCCGTCTGCCCTACGCTCTCTCCTTGTCTCTAACCTCCGTCCCGCACCAGCACGCATAGAAACCAAGTAACTTCCGCCGTTTTATAGCCTGTATGTGGGTTTTAGAAACTGGAAATTAAACAAAATTGGAGAAAACTGTATAACAAAGCCATATCGAGTCGGCTCTGGCGCTGGAAACTCGACTGACTCGAGCATGTGCGGCCGCAAAGCATGTCGAGACGCAAGTTTGAGGTTCTTAGTCCCGCCTATCGGCTGTAGCCCCTGCTCAAACTCCTGGCAGCCCTAGATGGCGCTCAACGGGTCGGCCACGTTGCGTGTCGGTGTATACACCGCGTCGCGTGTCTGTGTCAAGTTAAACCTAACCTATTTGCAACTTACTCGCAATGTAGTGTAAGTTACGTGTAATATTGAGACAAGTTACACGCGCCACTAATGGAAGATCAAAGAAATTTTTGATAAGGTTACAGGCGAATCCAAGAAATTAGGCATGTAACCTGCGACTTATCTTTACAACTTTATAATACACGTGACCTTCAACATATTATGTATGTTGCACGGTGCTAGTCATCTTACATGTGACATAATATACTCGCTTGTAACTTAAACGTGTCATTTAATTGCACATGTTGATAGCTTACCTTACAAGGGAAGTATATAAAGCGTATGTCGGATCTGCGGAAACGAATTATATGGTCAGTATCCCTTGTAGCTCAATTGAAAATTTTTGCAGTACCCCCCCCCCGAGCAGCTGGTTCCAAGAAGTTTAGAGCGGTTTTAAAAAACTCTTGATGCAGGAGACGGCTCTTGTGCACATTCTCCAAGAGTTTTGACCGAGAAATAGCAGCGAAAAAGCCGAGAAATGCCTGCTTGCCGCGTAATAGCCGCTAAATAGCCGCCAAATAATGCTCGCCGTAAAATAGCCGCCAAATAATGCTCGCCGCGAAATAGCTGAGAAATAGCCAAGAAGTAATGCTCTCCCGGTAGATATACGGAGCATTCCAGAGGCATAATTCAGATGTCAGCACCTCCGCCGGTTAAATTACCCAAGTTTGAGGTACTTGGACCTCGTTCAACCTCTGTAGGCCCCGCCCAAGCGCTGGCGGCCCCAGATGGCGAGCCGGCAACGGTTGCGTCTTGGTCAATTTTGGTTACTTCTGAGTATTTCTCGGTCATACCTCGGCTATTTCTCGGCTACTTCTTGTCCCTTCCGTGAAAAGCCGAGAAATAGCCGCGAAATAGCCGGGAATGAGCCTACCAGGAGCCGCTGCGGAGCGTGGCGGGCTATTTCCCGGCTATTTCGCGGCCAAAACTCTAAATGACGCTCTCAAACGCTAACGTCGGACAGGGAACGAGATTCTCATGCCGTAAAACAGCGTGTTTTGCTGTGTCGATTGCGTCCAACACTACTCATTTTACGACACCATAGAAATTTTTGCTACCTTGGAGAATTCATTCCTGGACTTCCTTGTTTTATTTTAGAAGAGAACTCAAGTTACATGATAATTTACATATAAGGAGATTGAAACCACAAAGCTTTCCAATTTAGGCTGAGTTTCGGTGTGTACAGGCAAATTGAAAGAACATTGTTGTGAATTTTCTTCCATGATGTCGTAGAATGAGTAGTGTTGGACGCAACCGACACACCAAAACACGCTATTTTACGGCATGAAGATTTCGTTCCCTGTCCGACGTTAGCATTCGAGTCCAAAACTCTCAGAGTTCGTCGTTTTAACTACCCACCATTGAGTCGCTTTGCCCCACTCAGTCTCTGAGGGTCCTGCCCAACTGATGGCGGCCCCACATGAGTGCAGAACTCGTTGAGGAGGGACACTGAGAATTAAAGTGACAAATGATTCATTCTGTTGTCAGAAACCCATCTAATTCCATGGAATTTTAAGGAAATTACGAGTGATAACGTTATTACATATCTGATAACCGAAAAAAAATTCTCATGCATGGATCTTTCAATTCCCATGGGTAAACCTTGAGTGCCCCCCCCCCGAACTAGTTTTGCACCACCAGATGATGCTCGACGAGCCGGTCATATTGCGCATAAGTGTGCCGACCGCGTTGCGCGTTGGTGTTAGCATACATTCAAGAACATTTCGAGTTACTCGCAATGTTATGTAAGTTACGTGTAATGTAGAGGCAGGTTACGCGAGACTTCAATCGGAAATTACGCCAGGTGACGCGCCATATCATTTCAAGCTGCATGTGAATTCAAAGTAAGTTTGCGTGAGGCCAGGGTGCTCTTATCCAGCCCATCCCCCAATTGTCTCAATCGAGTTGGCTCTGGAAGTTTCCAAGTTTCCACTCCAATTTTGTTATATCTTGACCACCAGGGGTCCTTTTCCGCACTTTCCAGTTCAGGCAGTTCCTCAACTGCTGATCCCTAGAGAAGAACGGTATGTAAACTAAGACCCACCGCTCTTCACTTCTTTTATACCGTACCCTTTATCGAATTGATATCATAATTTTGTTTACGGGAGTCGAATCAGGGAGGGAGGTGGGCTGTATTACATTATTCGTAAAGCCATCACGCTACCTTGGTGTAAAACTAGTTGGGGTGGGGCATTCAGAATCCAATTGAAGAATGAATGCTACCGCTCACATGAATCGGAGTAATTCTATGGGCTTTCTAGGAAACAATAACTGATATAACTCTATCAGGCATCTGATATGAGCAGAAATTTTGATTTTCAACTAAACGAAAAATACCATGCGGTACCGATTGCCACAGGGCCATAAAATACCCTGCATTTCAGAGTGTGAGTCGGTCGGTCTGATATAGCAATGCAACTGATATCATCATTTCATGCCCTTGTGGCAATCGGTACCGCACGGTATTCGGAGTTTACTTGATTTTCATGGATAAATCACAACTTTTTCTTGAGTGTCCCCCCAACTAGTTCTGCACAGCAACCTGCGCTAGAGTCTCATCTATCTTGTTCAGAAATTTCTGAGGTTGTGTGAAGCCATAACACAACTTGTGTCAGAGTCCCAGGTAACCTGTTCAAAAATTCCTGAACATTAGGTAAGCGCAGATGATGGAAAATCTCATTCTGAACAAAAAAAAGATCTCTGCTAGACTGTGATAGTGACAACAAACCTAGCTGTGTGTTGTCTCTAGCAAAACTGTCCTATTGGCCGAGTGTAGTAGCAGCACCTCCGACGAAGGGGAACAGCAAACCTGAATGAGCCTTCCTGAATCTCCCTGAATCCGAATGGGTTCCAAAAAGCATCGAGAAAGGTATAACTTTATCTCTTGGTATCATACACAAATACACAAAGCCCCATTACGGAGAGCACTCATAGCTTAGGGTTCTCATACGCTGAAGGGGGCTAGCGCAGCTCTACAGGGGGGGGGGGGACCCGCCGAGCACCGGCACTTCGGCGGTAGCTCTCCCCCCCCCCCCACCACCCCCCCAATCGGCGTTGAGTAGTATAAATAGCTCCTAAACTCGAGGACGAGAATCAAGGTGAACACTGCTTCTAATGCCCCTGAAGCCCCTTTCACAGTTGCCCTACCTACGTCGGACGACTCGTTATCGAATGTGAGATATCTATCTACTCTATCCTATCCATCGTAGGCCCCCGCCATTGTCGGCCGAAAGCCGGACTGCGCCGTCATCTCCCGTCCCTTGTGATCCAGCGTCGTCCCTAGTATGTCGGCTGTGTGCAAATCGATTAGGCGGGCGCACTCGAGCACACTGCGGACTGCGCCATCCGACCACAACGGGGGGATTTTCCGCCTCAATTAGCAATGCATTGCATACGTATCGACCGTGGTGGCTGCAGCTGATCGGCTGACTATGACGGGGGCCTTATCTATCTTGATTGACATATCGAATTTGATAATGAGTCGACCGACGTCGGCCACTAAACTATGAAAGAGACTTTACACAATTGTCCGACCGACGTCGGACGACTCTTTCTCGAATGTGTAGTATCTGTCTACCCTATCCTATCCATCTAGTCTATCTTGAATTATCAAATTTGATGACGAGTCGGCCGACATCGGCATGGCAAACTGTGAAAGGGGCTCAAGGCCTCGGTCATAGTTGGTTGATCGGTGTAGCCAGCTCGGTCGACTATCATGAAAGACATGAACGAGGCAGTGTTGAACAAATACCCGATGTAGCTGACCCGACCGATGTTCACATGACATGAGGTGAGAAATGAATGATATCCATGATATCGTTCCACATATCTCATACATATTCAGTCACGGCTGGCCACACCCGGTGTTTTTTGCAACCTCTATCGTCCATGTTTCTCATACCAAAAACTGATTAAAACTTACTAGAATTCTTCAGTCAAAACAAATGTACAGAAAATAACTGCTAAACTCTGGTACCGCCGTAGTGACCTGTTGATTTCGATCAATACCAGCAGCGGAGCGGTGGGCCTCGGTGAAATATAACTAGTGATAAGGAGGTTCCGACGAAAAAGCCGCCGCTCCGCGCTGTGATAATCGAAATCAACAGGTCACTGCGGCGGTACCAGAGTTTAAGTACGCCTTATGTTATGAAGAAATTAGCATTTGTAACCTTCATTTCCACACTACTCGCACTCGTATTATCACATTAGTAGATGCGAAGAGGTTCTTTTTCGTGAAAGTCAATTGTGAAAATGCAGATATCATTCTCAAAACCGCACCACTCCTTGTGATAGTAATGCTCAAAACTGCGAGTAGCGGGGAAATGAATGTTAGAGTTTGGCGCATTGATTTTGGCTCATTCTTGAGATATGAGCCATTGTCGAGGTCAATGCATATTTCACCCTCTTCTACTCGACTAAAGCAGCGTAGTGTTATCAGGAGCGATGGCCGAGAGGATAAAGAAGTGGATTCAAAGCAGCGATAATGGAGCGGTATCATAGGTTCAAATGCAGCAATGAAATTTCCGCACTGTTTTATTTTCCTCTGTTCGATCGTTGATCTAATATGCCTCTTTTTCACATTCTGTTTCGTTTTTTGAGCACTTATGTTTTCTTGCCTTTACCTAAACACCGTGCTCAATGACTGACATGTGCCTACTAAGGGTGGAAAATTGGTGGATATCGATCGTTCCGAAGGATTGAAATAAGTTCAGAATGAGATAGTAATGACTATATAATATGTGCTTCATCATCAACTGAAAAGGCATACAGAAGTATAAAAACAGGATGTACTTCATCATCAACTGAAAGGGCCAGCAGCTGTGACTGCGTTCTATGAAGCAACTGAGGCACAGGCGCTTGTAGAGTTCGCGCAATCATTTTAATCTGATGAATGAACGGGCTGCGGTGGTAGATCACCCGGCGGGAATCGAAACCCCATTCTCCAGTGAGGCCGCCAACCCCGCACGGCCAGCCGCCTGGTCGATGCGTCAGACTAAAATGAAAACGGAAACCATATCGCCTCTGCTTCTGCTTTTTCATAGAACGCAGTCACAGCCGCTAGCCTTTACGGTTGATGATGAAGTATTATATAGTTACTGTTATCTCATTATGAATTAATTTTGCTCTATAAAGAATTGTTGAGGATTGGAACATTCGTATGCATTCAAATAAAAAAAAAGAAAATGCCAGTCATAGGCAAGGTAAGGGATCCCTTTTTTGAGTGGCCATTATAGTCCCAATTTCACTTTCAGAAGGCGATACTCAGTTGACTTAAATGCCTGCCAACCCTTCATCTGGAACTACTTAAAATACTTCAAGCAAGAAATTTCTTCGATTCTCTGAACATCGTATCCCATGAGAGCCTCCATAGTTAAAACTGCAAAACATCCGGCCCCGAGCTGTTGTTTTCAAGAACTCATTAGCTTTCCTAAGCTTCGCGGAACTGTGAGGGTACTCTACAGACATTTTTAGGCGTTTTGAAAAATAGGTCGTATTGTGCTCAAGTTGTTGAACTCCACCTTACGTTGTTTTAGATAATCTTTCAGTAGATGCACCTTCTGCTCGAATGCCGCTTTCTAGAGAACTAAAAACGCAATCTAGAAAGCTATAAACGCTAAGTCCATTCGGGACGAATGGCCTCTATACATCACTTTTTCCGACGAGCGATTTTATCTATTTCTCACTATACATGAGCGGTTCTGTTTTTCCTATTTCCCTACTTGGTCTATTTCATCGAAACGCTGAGTCACGGATCATCGGAGAAATGTAGATGACACTGGTAGGCCCGAAGTAATTTTGTTTCTAGTTGGACCCTTACAATTTTGAGTCTAGCAAAGCGGGCGTGCACTTTTACGGAGGGGTTCACAAAGCTCCGCCACGATTGGGGGGGGGGGATCGCGACAACTAACGCATTGTGGCCAACGGATCGCTTGACCCTGCTTGGGACGAAAACGGCGGCAATGCTTCTTCTGTGACCACTGCTCTTTTAGCCTCGTCGTAAAGCAATTCTAACTCGGTGGAGAAACGTGTTATTACCTATCGCATGTATGTATATTTTTGAAGTTTTATTCAGGAAAATCAAATAAGTATTCAAAAATCCACATCACACTACTGCGTGATACAGCTGGGTTTTCTGTTTTCCATCTCTTGTAGCTGGCTGATTTTCCGTCGCTGACCTCGCATCTGCTCCAACGCATACCGATGACCAATCTCGAATGCGCCCTCGAACACTTCGTCTAGACCTTCCTGAAAATTAGGGTTTGCAGTCCTTATACTTAAAGAGCCTTTGAGAAACTTCAAGTTTTGTACTCACCCCTGTAACCTCGGAGCATTCCAGGTATTGGCTGGCCCCTAATCGTTTAGCAAAAGATTCGGCTGCATTCAGCGACATAGGAAGCAGCCTCTCACCATCATGCTTATCAGTAAGCACCCGTCTGTGTATTTGGGTCCCAACAAGAACAAATGGCACACCACGGATACGCTCGATCACTGTGTCAAGGACCTAAAATCTTTCAATTTCTTCCTGAATGTCCTGTTCACCCTTTCTTCATTCATGTGGATACTCCGCCCCACAATAACTCTAGATTCCCTATCGCTTTCTATTGTACTCTATACATACGCGTATTCAATAAAGTCACTTTCGGATATCCGGTCGGATACTAAGCCCAAGGGACCTTCCATATCACATCAAATGAACAGTGGACGAAGTGTTCCTCGTCTTGCGCGCTTCCTCCGTCACTAGTATCTCATAATTGCCCACCAAAAAGCAAATTCTGCGTGCATCTCCCCACGTCATTTAGCGTCTGCTGATGAAATATTTATGCCAGAATTGCACCCACGCGTCGGTCGCGAGACCCTTGCGACCAATTGTCCTTACTATTAATTCACCAGTTTGTTGCTCAGAGCAGAATCCGTAGGTAAATAGTCATTGAAAGACCTCATCCAATCTAAACTCTAGTCGGACACTGGCGACTCACCATTCTGACGGTCTCCTCAACGCTAGCCTGGCTGGCCACTGACACACAAAGAAGGAACATATGTGGCTCATTCTCGACCTCCTCATGGGCAGAACAAGAGTCCAAGAATACACATTTACGACCGTTAAACGCTGTGACGATTTCGCGTCGCTAAATGACATCATTAAGTATTATAGGAATCGACGCTTAGAGTTCATCTACGCAAAAACCGCCCGGATTGTGCCCTATAATTATGAAACCGTTCCATTAATTGAAAAGTTTTGTACTGAAAAAGCTGAGGCACTCGTGTTAGCTAGAATGATGACTACAGGAGTCATTTCCCATGCTGATAATGTAGTTATGACACAAAAGTTCCATCATTAAAAGGGACTAGTTTCACAGTGAAATTCCAGGGATCCTATATTTATAAAACGCACAGTTTTGCAGTACATTTTTATCAGCAAAACATTAAAAACAAGATTGAATCCGACGCATTTGATGCAAACATTCAGATATTCATAGACATCAGGGTCCAGATCTCTAATGATCATTCTGGTGCTGACAAGCTGATGGTGGGTTGACGATAGTGGTCAAATTTCTTTTTTTTTTGGGGGGGGGGGTCTGAGGCCGCCAACACTGCTAGCCGCTAGAGGAATTGTGGCTCCCAATACTACATAATTTAGAAGGTACGCTTAGTTCATTGAAGTCCACTTAGTGGCTCACATCAAGGGATAGAATTCGAGCACTTCCTCACAAAGCACCAGCTGTTAGTACATTTAAAGGCAGCATACACGCTCGTAAACGTGGTTGGGATAGCAACGCGAATCGAACCGTATGGCTTAGAACATGATGCCTACGCATTTCGAAGTGTCAAAAACGACCCACAATGCCGTTACATGAGTTGGAAGTTGGCCCCGCCCTGTATTTTCATGCCGCCCCCTGTATTTGCCCTTTTCCTCCAATGCAGGGTTGTTGGGCCATCTTCGCCGTCAGTGACGTGTGTGGTTCACTCGTTAGGCAATCTACCAACAGTACCAACGGTGAAGATGACCCAACATTGTTGCATTGCAGGAAAAGTGCAAATAAAGGGGGCGTGAAAATACGGGCGGGGTCAAACTTGCTACTCCTGTAACGACATAGTGGGGCGTCTCTGACGCTTTAAAATGCGTAGGCATCATGTTGTGGGCCATACGGTTCAATTTACGTTGTTAGCTCGACCACGTTTACGAGCGTGTACGCTGCCTTTAAAGAAAAAGTACTTTTTTGGATTTTGAATTCTAAAATCTGTGAGTCTTTTTTTTATTACTGAAATGGAATGGTTTTAGATATGAAATGGGGACGAACCTCAGCATTATACGGCATCCCACAATAGGCTGCATACTTCTTCATCATCAGTTCCTTGGCGGAGCCCTCATCGCCGATGAGCACACATCTGACCAGATCGATATCTGTCAGTTTGACCATTTCAATAGCACTGAAACCTGAAGTAACTGGTTGCAGTCCTTCAGATACGGAGGTAGAACCGATTAGCAACATTTATATAGGGCGCTAATACGAGGTTGAGAGCTAACAAGGGAACCTCGCTAGCCATGTATGGGTTTTTGAGAGCACTTGAATATTTCTTGGTCAGTTCGTATACGCTCTTCCCGGATCTGTCCTTGGATTTTGCTACGGCCTCAAAATAGAAAGATACTACTGGTTAAAGTTACGACATTGCAATTCATAGTTTTCTGTAATTCTCGTGTATCGAGCGAGTGCTCCGTGATTTGAACAGTAGAACAACAGTGACAAGAATATTAATGGTATTCAAGCCTGCAGAATCCGAGCGCGGCGGTCCCCGTAACAAAAATGGGCAGCGCTTGAAGGGCGCTCGTGTTAAGAATGCTTGCCTAAATATCGCATTTTCAAACATTCATAAAAACTTCTAAGGAAGTCGTAACACCTCATAGGGCTGTTCTTTCTTGTTCAGGAAGACAATGAAAACATTTTCAGCTTAGAATACGGAAATTTTTTTGGCTCCCGATCACCACAATTGCATGAGGTGTAGGTACCCCATGGAAAAAAATCTGAAAATTTTTTGTCAGTTATCAAACCAGGGCGAGTTCGTTCGAAAACCGGTTGAAAAATTCTCCTCCCTCTTATTTCACACCCCGATTCAACGAAAACTTCTCGAGACAGCAGCGGTGATAACCTCCAACAATCACTTCAAGTGTCAACAATATACCAGGCCGTCCAATAATTCCTGTCCGAAAATTTTCAAAATTCTATAATTTTCCTTAGAAGTGTTATAATATCAGGCAAGTGTAAGAACCTTCTAGAAGGTTCTCCAAAGTTCTACGCTCGGGGTATATAAGGCGCAGTCGCCGCGTCTAGCTACCAGTACAAGCTAAAATGAACCATGGTCGAATTCGTACGTTCGTGTACTACGAGTGACTGCTGGACAACGACACGGGCACCGCGGTCGCCAACCTCTGCAGAGCGTGCAAGGAGGATGCAGTGTCCCAACGCACAGTCAGCCGCTGGCTCAATCGTTTCGAGAGCGGCGACACGAGCCTCGAGGACAGGGAGCACAGCGGGAGGCCTTCTACGGTGGATGATGACGAAGTCCGTCGCTGTATCAAGGAGAAGTCGGAAGCCAACACCCGTGAACTGGCTACGACGCTCGGCTGCAGCAAGTCCACCATCCACAATCGACTCAACTTACTCGGCTACCACAAAATTCTGGCCCGTTGGATCCCCCACCGTCTGACGGACGCCAACAAGCAGAGCCCCGTGGCCGTCTGCCAGTCCCTCCTCCTTCGTCCGCGTCGCAAGGACTTTTTCGAGGACATGGTCACTGAAGATGAGAGCTGGGTCCTCTACGACAACGTCGCCAGCCGTGCCGTCTGGATCCCGCGCGGAGAAGAGCCGCCGACGACGCCGAAAGCCGACCTGCACCCGCTGAAGATCATGCTCTGCTGCTGGTGGGACACTAAGGGCATGCTGTACTTCGAGCTGCTCCCGCAAGGCAGGAAGGTCACCGCCTCCATCTACACCGATCAGCTCGAGAAACTAGCCACCGCCATCCGAGAAAAGCGTCCCCGACGGGCCTCGGTCCACCTGCTGCACGACAACGCGCGCCCCAACGTGGCGATGGAGACCCAGCAGAAGTTGGCGACGCTCGGCTGGGAGACGGTTGCCCATCCGCCGTATTCCCCGGATCTCGCCCCCTCCGACTACCACTTGTTCCGCCCGCTGAAGCACCATCTGGCCGGAAGAAAATTCACCAACTACGACAACCTCAAATCCGACATCGCGGGCTTTTTCGAGTCGCAACCCCCGGAGTTCTGGGCGAAGGGCATCGGCGACCTGCCCTATCGATGGGCCACTGTTGTGGATAACTGTGGTGATTGTATTGTTAATTAGACTTGTTTTTCATTAAAGTTGAAAAAAAATTAAAAATGGTGAAATTTTCGGACAACAACTATTGGACAACCTGGTACAAACTTCAAATCAATACATTTTTTAATCAGCATTTATGGTACATTACAAGAAGGTCTACTTTTGAATGTTTTCCGTCGAACATTATTACGTTCTTCAATGTTTTTGAGAAGGTCCCGGAGTATCCATTTCGTCTTAAGTATGATCCCAGTCGTCCTCCACAGGGGCTTCTTCGTCCAGCTAATATCTAGTGTCAACTTCGACTTCGCTCGTGACGCAGTCCCGGAGAGAAGTGCAAGATTTTCCGCTATCTTCTTTTTGGCCCTATTAGCGTCGCTGGTCATAGACTGCCCGGTTTTTCGCCAGGAGGATTGAAACAACATTTGTCGGTAAGAAGGCCATGACGATACGATGATGTCTTTATTTTTTCTGGCGGCATGGGTCGCGTGGTATGCAGTTCATATCGATTTGTGATCACTTATTAGCTGCTAAACTGTACTGACAGCCGTCTACACAGGAATTCAGGTGCAGTTCGATATTATGGAAAATACTTCTAAATTATCTCAATTTTTAGGTGTTCCGAAAATTTAGGGAGGGTGCTGTAAAAATAAAGCAAGTCAATCGTTTTGCCGGCCCAATCATAGAAAAACGTTTTTTTTTTCATTTTCGCAAAAGAATGCAGCCATATTATCAATGACGGGAATTGAACCCTTGATCGTCTGAAATCACGGTGAAGACTACGAGTCAATGACTCCTCACCATCACCACAGATCTCCTTTTCAGGGTTGTTTAATGCTGAATGTGGTGTGCATAACATAAATATACCTACTAATATTGCACGAAATAGTGAAATAACCATTAAATTTATAGCGAAATAACACATTACAAGGTAGTAACTTTAACGAGTAATAACCTGTCAACATGTAGCAAAATCCAATGACAGAATCGAAAAGAGCGTGCCCGAATTCACCACGAAGCACAAACAGATCTCGAAAAGCCCATACATGGGAGTGAGGTTTCCTAGTAAGAAACGAAGGCTGAATTTCTCTGATACTGCCGGTCACAAGGAAAGGCCGCCTCTTCTGCAGCAGAAGCAGCAGCTTTCCTTATGAATAAATTGCTTCTGGAAGTGGTCATGCAATGTGTGATTCGATTAAGCTGCAGAGCATTGACGGAGGTACTTTGATCTTGAAGAGGCCATGCTGGAGCAGAGAAGTTAGCAGGGAAAAGTCTTCGGTTATCTCAAATAACTTTGCCTCATGCGAATAGGTCTGAAGAAAATACATGTGTGCCAAAGAAGTTTTCTACTGCTTCCTCAAAACCTATTAAGTAACTATGCTAATAAATAATGTTGTGAAAGAGAGAGAGGGTGGGCGTGTGGGTGAGGGTGTTTGTTTCTGCAAAAACAACATGGACGGGTTCCATGTTGAAAGAGCAATATCAAAACTGCTCGTGAGAATCTAATAACTAACTGATATCATATGCAGATGCATATGTGCATAGTTTATAGCTGAACAAGCATGGCGGTGAGCTCTGGTTTGTATGTAGATATAGGGAACAAAAGTAGTGTAAAGCTGGAACAATCTCGTTCGAAATGCAGAAAAATATCCATTTTTCATTCTTCGAATCGCCAACAGCAGTTCAATATTACGGGACTATTTGTCACGCCCCCCACTCCATTCTTTCGCACAGTTATTCGAATAGTTATGGGATATGTGAAAGGCGTGGAAAAGAACCTGACAATTCCCATCAGGGAAGCCTTCCAGAAGGGATCTGGAGTTACTATGAAATAGGAGATTACCGTAAGCAGAGGGTCGTGCCGAGGCTCAGAAAACTGTTATGCCTGCTTCTGGGGGAAGTGAGGTCCTACGGCATTCTCTAGGATTTGCCATCAATGGGCTTCTGCAATAGTTTTGATTCCCATTCGGACAAAAGCAAACTTAGTCTCAACTAGACCCGATATTGCAACACGAACAATCACGGTTCTTCCATATCCTTTCTATAGCAATTGACGTGGTTTTCGCACGTTTCAGTGTGCTGCAACGGTAAGTCATTTGATCTCTGTGACGAGAATTTCCCAGAACATGTCACTGCGCAAGTCTTCATCTTTTTGCATTTTTCCAATCTTGAGGCTCTAGTTTTGTCGGCAAAGTATTTTATATTGACGAATTTGCAGTTATTAACTTCGAGATCATTTCTGATTTGTCTTGTTCGGTCACCTTCAGAATTTCGGAAACTCACGACTCTCGATTGCACAGAGCGACGTTGGCTGAACGACCTTGAGACGATGCCATCTTTATATCACGAGTTTGCTAGGCTGAATACAAAGCTTAGGCGTCAGGCAGTGATCGAACCCGCATCGCATCGCTTCCCTACCATTACACTGCCGACACCGCTCTGCAATTCTTAGATGACAGTAACTTAGGAAATCCCAGTTGTCACCTGAAGAACACAACTCCTTCCTGTTGTGACATGGAGGGCAAATTAGCCTCCCGCTGTCACCTCGAAGCCAAGTTTCGTCACATTTTGTACGTTCTGATGTGACTTGGAGGTGACGCGGCTTATTTAGCAACATTTAGCATGTTCTGATGTGGTGAGATGGCGACGAGCCAATCGTAGGCGTCACAGACGGCAAGAGTCAGGCATACTGTGAGAGGGCGCATACAGTCAGACCTCGCTCCCGCATCTTCGTCATCAACATACATTCTATAATATGCCGAAATTCACATCACTCGAGGCGCGAGAGGCGCGGGCGACGCCTCGGCCTCCTTCTGCCCTACGCTCTCTATCTGTCTCTAACCTCCGCTCCACATCAGCTTGCGTAGGAACCAAGTGAATTTCGCCGTTTTATAGCCTGTAGCTGTGCGGAACTGTTCCGTTTCCAATTCCGTTTCCGTATATCCGGTGTTTTTGAGCTGTTCCGCTTCCGTCTCCGATTTTTTCGACCCGGAAGCGGAAGAAAATAATGGTACATTGTTAGTGGTTGTGGATCTAAGCAAGGGTGTTTGAAGGCATTATGAGGAGCTGAAAATCACTTTTAAAATTCCTGTGTTTAATCGAATATCTGAACCATGCTGAGATCTTCAACACAGTTCGGACTTCGAAATTGCACCCTCCTAGAATGTCGACACAAAATAGGAGTGGCAGGAATCTGACCGTTATTTAGGGGATTTTATAAACAGTTTTTTTCCCCAAGAGTGAATTAATTTTGTGGGGGGTTTCTGCTGAAACCGTCTTATTCGTTTGTGTATTTCTACAATAGCAATGAGAATCGAGACACGTTTATTTGCACAATTGGAGGTGGCCACGGGCAGCAGCACTGAGCGTTATGCCTATTTAAATCTTCCAACGCTGATCGCCGCGATGGCATGCTTTGAATACAGATCGACTTGCGACGCGATCTCGATCAATACTCATGGTTATCATCCCATCGCGTAGCGCAGCGATCGAAGTCTGAAGGAGACCTTACAAGGGTTCTTCTTCGAGCACAAAGTGAAGTTTTGAAAAACCGTCTTCTGGGGGTTGTGGACGAGATAAAAAGAAACACTTTCAGATTTAAAAATTTCCCTCAGTACATACGGCTAGATCAAACACCACCGAAACTATGGGTTATGGTAAGTAAAATGCCATTCAGTGCACCCGAACCTGACAAATTAAACCGAAGAAATGGAAATAGACTCCGGATTCGTGTTCAGCGCCCCAATTTACCCCTTGGGCGGAGTTTGGGTGGAAAAAAATTCGACCTCTAAGCTCTCAAAAATTTCATTGAGGTTACGGAACTCCAAAGGTTGAAAAATATTCAAGTCCCGAAATTCGCTCTCGGGGGTTATTTGAAATTCTTATCACGAATATGTAGGGCATGTACCATAGATACGACCGCATGTTACTGTTGCTCTTTTTGCTATTGTTATAAAAGTTTATGAGAGAGTGATTCGCTTAAAACCTGCATATCTTATAGAGCGAACGCGAAAATATGGGGAGGGAGTTAGTTGTTGTCACCTGAAGTTGACCAGCAGGTCGTGGGGTGAACGCGAAAATACGGGGAGGGAATTGGTTGTTGTCGCCTGGAGGTCTCCAGCAGGTCGTGGGGCGGAGTCATGCCCCAACACCCTCACGACCTCCAGGTGACATGCCAGAGACCTCTAGGTGACATGGAGTTCATGTCACCTCGAGGTCTCTGGCTTGTCACTTCGGGGTGTCGTGAGGATGTGGTGGGGTATGACTCCGCCCCACGACCTGCTGAGACCTCCAGGTGACAAACGAAATTTCCTGAGAAGGCCCCTGTCAGAGTTGGTGCTATTTGCATCTCCCACCCGCCGACTTCCGCCGTCGCCTGCCAACACTCAACAACTCCCGCCCGGTCAATACGTATGAATAAAATGGTCGGGTGAGGTTGAGAAAATCTTGTATGGCCAACAGGATTGCACCTGGTCAGAGAAATATTGAAGGAGAGTGAATAGAAGAAACGGAGGTAAGCAAAGTGCATAGCTTCCTAGTGATACGCATTGCTTTAATATCGGCCCGCCCACCTGGCGTTTTTCTCACCCCCGTCATCCACGCATTGCATGAATATCGACCGCGTCGGCCACACCGGGTGACTTTCTAAACCTGACCCCGCCATTTCATTCATACGTATCGACAGGGCGGGTGTTGGTGGATGTCGGCAGGTGACGGCGGGCCACACCGTGCCGAATACATCAATGGGCCGGGTTGGGGCAGGGCAGTCTGCGCCCTAGAAGAACTCTGCAAATCACCAAATACACCGTGCCCCAGCTACCCATGCCCGGAGGCTGGGGCAGCTAGAGCACCGAAAAACACAGCTAGGGCACGATTGATTAGATGATCTACTGCCCTCGCACAGCGATCTTCAATGATACCGACTGACGTGCCCCTACACCAACCCGGCGCGTTGATGCATCCGGCCAGGGTGTTTTTGCACCCCATTTCCAATGCTTCCTGTGTGTATAGACCGGGCTGGTTACGTCGGCTCAACCATCTCTGACAGAGGCCTAAGTGACACATGAACTATATACGATACCTCAAACCTCTTTAACTGAGAACAGAGAGTAGGAATGGTCCTAATAAGACCAGAAATTACGGAGAAGACAAATACTATAGCAGAAAGCACAAAAGAAGCAAGAAAATGGCTGAAAATTGATTTTGTGAAGCCCGTTACGCTTCAACAAGGACCACGCTGTACATACAATATGCAGCACGTGTCTCGCCTCGAATCTGTCTGAGGACAGTGATCATCGATCAAATCGTTTTGCACTCCATAGCTAAGTGCGGCTTACTCTTTCACGAATACGGATGACATGTACAATTCTCATGATAATTCGAGTATCTGCAAGGGCAATATTGGAAATGAAGAACAACAGCCGTTTCGCTTCTACAAGTACATATATACCACAAAAGACGACGAGATTGCGCCATTTAGCCAACATCTAAAATCGTTTTAAGGCTCATTTCGTTTAACAAGGTTCTTCAATGAGGTTGCCAACGCTCGCAGAAAACTGTGCAGGGTCACGCTGGCAACGTTGATGTCTGAAGAACCTGCGGTATCCTCTATTTCATAGAGCCGGTGACCGCGTGCGTGTGCGCGCATATGCTGCGTCTCCTTCTTAACCACACTTCCTCGATGTCTTTACCCTCGCACATTCACTAAATTTGTCTCCGATAGAGTCACAGTGTTCCCTCAGACATGAATTTCGAGTTTTTCAAAATATTGCGTAGTCAACCGCACCTGTTTAACGCATGCTGAACGAAAGATCTCGATTTCTCAAATAAGCCAGATGTAGGCTACCACCGCGAACCTGATCCACTCAATAACTACCAAAAGCCCTTTCCTTGGTTTTCGAAATCAGCAGCGGCCTGATGGACGGATTAGAGCTCACCGCTTCTTCGGTTTCGACTCACTTTTCGGTCTGTCTCTTCATTCTTGTCCACTCTCACGCAACGACTGCGAACGAAGAGGAATGCGGGCTCGAGACATTTCGTACACCAAATTTTCGCTCCCAAAACATAAGATGGATGCGATATCTATGTTTTCAAAGGTCACCGTTGCCGTTTTGCCATTTTGGTCTTTGTCGTTGACATTTTCCGAAATTTTATTTTCCGTTGGCGCACGCCCCTGATTATGAAGTTCATTCTTCTCGCCTCTCTGATTCTTGGTCCTGTCGTTTGCCCGCCAACTCCATTGGATGCTACCTCGGAAACAAGTATGTCTACGTTTTTTTGTACGTTCATATTGCCCGTTCTCATAGAAGAGTTGACAGCACGCAGTAGATTTTGGATCCAAATTTTAAAAAAATTCAGGAAATTGGATTTTGATTAAAGGCAGTGTTCACGATAAATAATGTGTTTCAGTTTCCACTGGGAATGGGTAGTGGAGAGGCACATTGTAACGCTGACGTCGAAAGAACGCATGAAAACGAGCCAGAAAGAGCTCCAAAAGAGCCCGAAGTTGCAACTTCGAGCGCTTTGAAAACCCCAAAAGCGCATCACACGCCCACCGACGTGAACAAATGAATGTTCGAGATCGTGAGATGAGCGATGATTTCCAATCATTAGCCCCGTTCTTCTCTTCATTCTCAACTTCTCTCTTTACTCAGGTCAGCTCGCATACATCGGCTGCAAAGACGGAAGTTACAAGCCTCGGAAAACTCGTCCAGCATGTTTTCTTAGCTCATATTTTGAGGAACCATAACTCCGTTCCCAGAAGGTCTTGTACGATTTCAGAGACATCATTGGAATCAGTATGGGGTCGTTCTCAAGATAGATGGAAAAACAGGAAAACGATTTTTATCGTGAACACTGCCTTTAACTCAAAAAGTCGCTGACATTCGACTCAAACGGGTAGATTCGGAATAAGAACTTTGAATAACCTGAGTCATTCGAAAGGAGGGGCTAAAGGGATTGTTTGAACCTTGATCGATTACATTGGCGTTTGTCCTGTGATTAGGATTCTGGACCCCTTCAGATTTTGAGTTTTCTTTTGAAGAAATGGAGTTTAGATTTGGGAACATATCTCTAGCACAGCGGCTGAAATTATTGAGAGAGAGGCAGACCCGATTCTGTCTAACCGTAAGTCGATTCCCACAACCTGAAGTGTTATGAAACGTACCGATAGCATTGTGAGAGACGTGATGAAGAAGTCTCCCTTCCTGAGCTGTGCTCACGAAGCCACTTGTCTCCAATTTGTCTGAGGTAGCATGGCAAACTACTTGATTGAGTTGGGGTCCCAGAAAGGGGTGGGAATGAGATCAGAGCATGTTTGTCAGAAATTGGTTTGTGAAGTTCACGTAATCTTCTCCGTCGTGAAGGAGGACAGTCTGAGAGGATCTGGGATGACATGCATGAACGCTTGTGAGGAGGGCAGGGAGCCGCTCCGACTTATTGGTGCAGAGCGCCGAGCCTGAGGTGACTCGGAAAACATGCCGTCCGCTTGGAGTTGGATTCATTCTTATATGGAACGGCTCCATTTCTGCGGACTGCTAGAGCCAAACGAGAATATTAGTCGAAAATCATTAAACTATTTGGGAGATACTTAAAAAGATAGAAGTTAAGCACGTTTGAAATTTGAAAAAAAAAACAGTTAGGCGGGGAGTCCACGGTGCGTCGTGAGGTTGCGTCATTACAAAACGGAGAGGGCATGTTCTTCGTGTCACCCCTGAGTCGACGTTTTGCACGTGAAACGCTGAGCGGCTCCCTGCCCTCCTCGTAAGCGTTCATGCATGTCGCCCCTCATGAAATAAGATCCTTTCTGCGCAATTTGTGGAAGCGATCCATATACTTCTGTCGGTGCACCGTTGGCCCTTGATCTTTGATTGTGTGAAGAGCATTTTACCGCAGCCGCACGCTTTGACTGGCGTTTGTCTCTCGTCGTGTGAGCATACCTAGGAAAGTATCATTGGGTGTTTCCATATCCTCTGATGGCACATTCATGAGGAGAGTGCTCGTCTTAGGCCCCCGTCAGAGTCGGTGGACCTACTGAGTCCCACCGGGTCGTTACGCACCGAATTCGTGGGAGACGGGTGCAAAAAGATCAACCCACTGAGTCCGACTGCGACCGTCTGGTGTCCACCGCAATCCCCCTGGTCGATACTGATGGTTAATATGCGTACAAGGGCGGGGCCAATGCACCGACCGAGTCCCACTGAGTCCCGCTGCGTCCCAACCGAAATCATCCTCACCCCACCCGGTCGATATACAGTTGACCGCAATGATAAAAGGACATGGTGCGGTTGCGGACTCGCATTAAAACTACGGTAGAATCTGGCACTTTGCCCGATTTCATCATCGATCGGCGCCACAGCTGATATTCTCGTGAGCAGAGAGACGACAGTTTGCGCCGATCGATGACGAAATCTGGCAAAGTTCCAGATTCTACCTTATTTTAGTGCGAGTCCGCAACCGCACCATGTCTTTTTAACATTGCGGTCAACTGTAGGAGTTTCTCACGTGATTTGGGTGCATTTTCTTCGGCCGACTGCTACCTGCCGAATCCCGCCGCATCCCTTTAACTCTCGCCGTCTGCACTCTGCCCCACCTACTGCTGATACGGAAATCAGGTTCATTTCATGCAAAAAAGAATCATCTGTCCAATGATGATTCTTAAAAATGGTTTACGAGTTGAAGACAAAGACATGTTGAAAACAAGAAAAATTCGCCACCAAACACGTTCCTATTCACAGCTGAGGTGATAATCGTCACTAGACTATCGATTGCGTGTTTCGCAGAGGGACTGGTTGGCACTGGGGGCAACCGGACTCAGTCGTTTGCAGACGGTCGAGGACGGTTTTTCCGCCCCGGACTCATTCGGACTCAGCAGGTTTTTCGACGAAGTCTGACGGGGGCCTTAATGAGATTTCCACACGATGTGAATTAGTAGATCAACTTCTCCCCTGCTTTAGCACCGCAATTTTATTTATTTATTTATTTATTTATTTATTTATTTATTTATTTATTTATTTATTTATTTATTTATTTATTTATTTATTTATTTATTTATTTATTTATTTATTTATTTATTTATTTGTAGGTGGAATACCACGCGTAATACAAAACACAAAGAATAAGGTAAACATTAGCCAAGAACAAAATGAAAATGCTAGGAAAATCCAGGTAGAACAAAGACAGACAATGACTTTATCTGTGGTAGAACTAAACAGCCTCGAATTCATTTAGGTACTTTTCAATCAGCTTTCAATTTTAACGTTTTAAACTACCAAGCAAGACGACTCAGTGAAAATCACCTTCATGAACTCTTGAGAAATCTTTGTACTCGAGGTATACACGAAGTGCATGCGATTCTATGCAATTGATGAGCTGAAAACATCGATTTTCGGCGTAGGGACTGGTACAAATTTTTCGGCTCTCCGTAAACTGACGATCAGTAGACCAAATAGGGTCTGAGAGCGAGCCACGAAGCAAGGAGCACAGGTAGACTACCAATAGCTGTGAAATCGTTATGATTGTCAGATAATTGGTTTTTCAGAGGGGGTGAACGTATACACTGAATTAGTGGAAAATTGGACAAGTGTTATAACAGATTTTTGAAGATATGCAAGAATGAATATATAGGTATCCCTACAATCTGATTTCGCCCATGATAAGGAAAAACGCGCAGCACAATGCTGAAGAGCGAAATCGTTAAAAAACAGAGAGGGCGTATACAGTGAAACGCACAGTAGCGTGCCAGGCTTTTTCACAGAAAGGGGTCACTACAGTATCGCTCCAGCCGCGAAGCGGCTGAACAGGTTTGGTTTTGCTCGGCACTTTTTGTTATCACAGATGTTCGGGATTCGTTGTTCGTTACGCACCCTCAGTAGTGGCCACTACCAATGGTCGCCCACCGATCAGTTGGACAGGCAGGTATGTTGGTATGTGTGTGGACAGATAAGCAGACAGGTGAGAAGGTAGGCAATCAGTACTAACTGTTTATGATCCATCACTGATCGAGAGATCGCCGCGTCGAACACAAGTGGCACGCACGCAAGCGAGAAGGCAATGATCCCATCACTACCTCCTCGCTTGCGTGCGTGCCACATGTGTTCGACGCGGCGCTCTCTCGACCAGTGATCGACGATACAATTATTTGCTTTAGTTTACTTTTCACTGCTTATCATATCAATCGATCTTATCAGTTGGTGGATCAAATCGCTGAATGCGTTGTAGGCTGTACTTTTTCGGATAGGAAGGGACAGGGAAAGTAACTTACAAGCTTGTTACTTACTATTTGTAATCAATTACTTTACTCTACTTTTAATTTTTTTCTCCTGATGACGTCATCAAACTGCAAAAGGCATCTGATGACGTCATCAGGACGTCGCGCAAAGTACATGGGGCATTTGAAGACGTCATCAGGACGTCGCGAAAAGTGCATGAGACATCTGATGACGTCATCAGGACGTCGCGCAAAGTACATAGGGCATCTGAAGACGTCATCAAGACGTCGCGAAAAGTACATGTGGCATCTGATGACGTCATGAGGATGTCACGCAAAGTACATGGGGCATCTGATGACGTCGCGCAAAGTACATGGGGCATGCTTCTGATGACGTCATCAAGACGTCGTGCAAAGTACATGAGGCATCTTATGATGTCGACAGGACGTCGTGGGAAGTGAGTGGCGCTTCATTTGTAGCGTGCGCAACAAGACGATTATTTACTGATTATCATATAAATCCATGCTACTCGAAAAATATTGCAGATTTTGTAGGGATATTACTTCATAATATCTAGAAAAGTTAACAATTCTATCCAAAAGGGGTCTTTCAAGCAGAAGTGGTTTGGTTCGGTTACAAACGTTTCAACAAAACGCGAACAATAAGAAAGTTGAGTGAGGAGAGTCTACAAAAAGTGAACAGTATTTTCTGAGAAAAATATTCTAGGCGGACACTTCTAAACAGCGAAAACAAACCGTAATGGTATTTAACGACGAAGGGTCTAATGGTTTCCAAAAAAAGAGCTTCTATGTGTTAACGAGATTATATAGATACACTTTATCTGATTCTTGTACTCTATACTTGTATACCTGTATATCTGATACTTATATAGTTTCAATTCTCTTAACAGCTGGAGCTAACCGTCCGTGTAGGTCAATTTGACATCATTTTGTCATTTGATAGGAGCTATCAAGTGCACATGCATATACATTTTCAACGGTTCTCGCGTAAACAGTCTGCTTCTGAACCACAAAGTGCTTTAGTGGAGAACAAACACCACAACGGTTTGTTTTCGCTGTTTAGAAGTGTCGGCCTGGAAAATCATTCTCAGAAAATATTGTTCTCTTTTTTTAGACTCTTCTCACTCCACTTTTTTATTGTTCCCTTTTTGTTGGAACGTTTGTGACCGAACCAAACCACTCCTGTTTGGGAGACCCTTTTTTGATAGAATTTGAATATACGATGCCGGAGAACTGGTTCGCGCCCGACATTTTGTTCACGAAAAAAAACTATGCTTCATCCCGGAGTTCCCCTCCCCCCTTCGAAATTCAGAAGCGTTCAAGAGTTCAAGAACTGAATCTCCCACACAAAATCAGGGTTTCTATTTGAGTGTAATCCCAGGTACCACAGCCTACGACATCGAGGTGCGCACCAGTTCCCACGTAATCATAAATATAGATTCTTCTGACGATGAATCAGATTCGACATTGACTGAAGAGGAGTTCGAGGTGTGGGCCGAGGTAGATTTTAGAAGTCAATGTTGCATGCAACCTAGAAGAAAATACAATAAATATAATTGTAGGCGTTGGATATAGTTCGAAACAGCACGCTAACGAAGGAGGAGCGAACTAACATCATTCAATCCATGATTGTCGACGTAACAGAAGACAAAGAGGTCAACCTTAGCATTCGCATAGGGGTATCTCCAACACCTCATAGGAAAGTTCCGCAAATTTTATTCAAAAATGTGACACTGCAGGATGAGATAATGCAGGAGGCGAAAATGCTGATTGACTACTTTGACTCGATGGATGCACGCTTACAACTACATTCTCCAAATGTGAGAAAATTGTCTTCTTTATAAATTTTGGGCGTGGCAGATTAATTATTCAAGGTGCGATCCTCATTCAAAAGGATTCTCGACATGATATGTGGATACGGTTTCCTAGACATGTCACCGGCAGAAGAAGCAAAAAAGGTGAGGCAAAAAAACGTGAGCAGTGGTTCCTTGTTACTGTCCTGCATCTCTATTAAGATTATGCAACTTGTACGCAACCTTACTCACGATGAAATGGACGAGATGGAGCAACTGAGCGTCTTCTCTAGAGTTAGTATGCGTGCACAGCCATTTAGTTTTAATTTAGATTGAATCGACTACCTCTACTAATTAGGAAATTGCACGTAACACAACTTCGGAGCTACTGGAACTATTCGACTGCCTGAGCATCCTACTCGAAGACTAGGTCAAGACATAAAAAGGGAATATCCCTCCGTCATTTATGATCTGCGAACTTTGTGAGATTATCAATTTTATTCGAAATTTAAATGAGTTTTCTTGGTGATTGATTGAATATGCATGATAAATGTCTAATCAAACGCGTTCTGTATGAAACTAGACGCTGACGTAAAGACACAGTCCAACCTCAGGATCGTTTTTCTGTTTTTCTGCCTATCTTGAAAAAGGTCCCAAGCTGTATCTAATGATGTCCCTGGAATCACAAAAGACCTTCTAGGAACAAAGGTATGGCCCTTCAAAATTGAGCTACGGCAGCATCGTTAACGAGTTGTCCGAGGCTTTCAACTTCCGTTATTTCCAACCGGTGTATGCGAGTCGACCTGAACAAAGAGAGAGGTTGATGAAGGCAAGGTCCGGTCAAATTTTGACACTACCGAAATTTGGGTTAAATGGATTGGGCAGGCCTAGCTGAACATCGAACGTTTCACCAGCTCTGAGTCCTTAGTTCTGGAGAAAACAGCCTCAGAGTCAGGGATTACGGTATTCACAGCATGATAATCATGGATGGAATGACCGATAATTACACAGCACTTTTGAAGAATGCGTGGACAACCGCTAAAATATGGACCATGGCCACACTCTTCTGACTTTTCTGGATCATCGGCTAACGGAAGTGGCTGGAATAACTAGAAGAAGACCGATTTTTACGCAGTTTTCGCATGTTCCTTGGGATCACCTGTAGCAGGAGCATCGATTTATCGGAAAATCTCAAAATCTAAATTCTGCCCGGACCCTGCCCTTGAGAATGAAGGGAAGAACGGGGCTATTGATCAGTAATCATTGCTAATCTGGCACTGTTGAGCTCGAAAGATCGTATAAGGAGCGTGCTAAGGTGGCTTCCGGATGTGGGAGCCCCAGGATGGCTTCCTCCTATATCTCGCTTTCTCGGAGGAATTGAGAGCTCGCACTTGAAAGGTGCTACATGGGGTGGGTCTACTTTACATGTATGTGGAAATATCGGTTTTCGTCCCTGAGCTTGGACTGTGCCTTTAAGCGCGAATCATTTTCAGACGGTACTTCACCTTAAAGGCATCGTACACGATGAAAATCGAATTCTAGCGTTTGTGTTCAGTCGGACTAGTGGGTCATAACAATGTCACAAAGTTTGGAGTTTCAAAATCGCCTCTGAATGAAGATTTGCTTACCTCAAAGGAGCTTTCTGGGTTTGGGGGGCCGGCCTTGGGGTCGATCTATTGATACAAGGAGCAAAACTCCGTGCTCGCTGTTGGCGGTCGTACGTTGAAGCGTCGTAGGGCGCAATGCACACGCTACTCGATTTCACGTTCAACATCGTTCGAAGGCAGCAGACAGAAATGAACGCAGCAGGTTAGTAACCTTTCATATAATCCTTTCAAGAAAAATGGTCGCTCGTCTGAATGGCGTCCTCGGTGAATTGCTTCCAACGCTGCGCCAAGGAACGAACCGTAAAACTGTTTCTTGCGTTCTTCGCGCATCAATCCCAAGTTGATGTCGGCGGTAACTTCAAATTTGTTTTGAGCTTTCTTGAAATGGGTTCATCTTGGAAAGTTGAAGTTTTAAACGGGGCTTTTTGCAACCATTAGTCTTTATAGGGATATAGCAATACGAAAACGTCAAAAACCCAAGTATGGTTTTCATCGTGTACGATGCCTTCAACCTTCAGGCCTTGAATTCTCGCACACTTTCTATGGGTTCCTGTGACAAGAAGGTGTGACAAGTTGATTGAACTCCGTCTCATCTAATGCGTTCACAAGGCGGTAGTGCGACCGGTCGCGCTCTATGCTAGTAAATGCTGGCCGACTAGAAAAGCCGTCGCACAGTCTCTGCGCACCATGGAGGTGAGGATACCGAGATGGTCATTGGCTATCGCTCTGAGAGAGCGAATCTCAAACGAAACCGTGCGCTCCACCTTCTGAGTTACACCAATACCTGCAAAGATGGAGGAAGCTCGTATAAGATGGCTTGGTCATGTTTAACGAAGAAATACTAGTGTTGTCTTCAAAACTGCACTCAGTATAGAGGTGGCCAGTGTGAGGCCACGAGGTGACCGAAAATGCGCTGGGTCGATCGCGAAAAAACCTACGTGGCTAGAACACGCCTCACTCTGACAGACGCAGCTGACAGAAATAAGTGGAAGACAAGAAAGAAACAAGCGGACCCTACATCAACGTGGGGTAATCGCTAGAAAGCAGAAGAGGAAGAATAGATGTTTTCTGCTCCACCGGCACCTCACTTATCGCGCGGATGGCCTGAGTTATATCGTCAATCATTGAATAGGAGAAGCCGCGACGCTGCTTGGCAGCAGAAAATGTGCGCGGGAAAGCGAAGGGAGGATGGCTATTGATCGAATGATTTCGCTCCTTATTGCCTAGAGTGGTTCCTACTTGTGAGAGACTGACTATAGATGTGTAAGCGAAACGGCTGTTGTTCTTGATTATCAAAATGCCCTTGCAATTGCTTGAATCAACATCAGAATTACACATGTGATCCGTATCCATGACAGAGTAAGCCGCAAGCAAAGTACAGAACGCTTGCCTCGAATGGAATCTGAATGAGGTCATGACCATCAATCATATCGTTTTGCACTCCATAGCTGAGTGCGGCTTAATCTTTCAAGATCACGGATGATAAGTACAGTTCTGATGATAATTCGTGTATTTGCGAGGGCAATATTGCAAATGAAGGACAACAACCATTTCGCCCCCAGATGCCAATATATACCACAGGAATCAATGAGATTGCGTCCTTTAACAATCACATAGACTTGTTTTTCAAACCTCATTCCGTTCTTAAAGGTTGTCCAATAAGGTCGCCAAGGCCTGCAGCAATCTGTAAAGATTCACGCTAGTGATGCCAACGTTTTAAAGATGTGCTATACCTCGCTCGTGCGCAGCCAGAATGGCTACGCAACTGTCCAGGCGCACCCATTCTGCTGAGGCACCCGGCAAGAAACGGCTTTATGGGCAATTACATATGACGCAAAGAGCAGCATAGAGGTGCTTTGCTTAAACGCACGGCACACTCAGGAGATGCTTTTGTTGATTTTCTGCTCATCTGGAAAAACTGTCACACGCTGACTCCAAGAATTGCACAGAACGCTCTGGGAGCATGGTTACGGCGCCTCGAAAATTGCCCGAAATTGACCGAGGAAAGCATGGTGCACTAGTTTTTCGGCGCGTGTTAAGCCGGGATCACACTTCCAGCGAAGAGCGTCGCGACGCAATGTTTACCATCCATATCGACCCAAAATCGATATGCCTGATGTGCACTGTCGCTGTCGCTGATCGCGGCAAGTATGGTCCCGGCCTTATTCCGTAATTTGCAGCCCATTCATGGGAGCTGACCTGAATGAAGAGATAGGCTCAGATTCAAGGAAAGGACGAGGTCATCGACCGGAATTCATCGCTCACCTTGCCGCTGAGACCTCATGTGAGGGAAGAGGCCAAATTGCTTCTCGCTCGGGACGCGCTAGGTGGCTCCTTCCACTACAGAACTGCAAGAAAATCTCAAGACTCAGGTTCGAGGGCGCACAGTACCTTCAAAGACACGGTACACCCTCGGCCATGAATTTTAGGATTTTCGTGTAAATCTGTGGTCAACCCCTCCTGTATAGCTCATGATCAATACAAGATTTCAAGACCACAAACCTCAGCTTTCTAATAACTACCACGGGCCGCTCCCCTTCTCCAGAATTTTGGACTCAGCAGCAGCCTGTAAAGATTCACGCTAGTGATGCCAACGTTCTAAAGATGTGCTATACCTCGCCCGTGCGCAGCCAGAATGGCTACGCAACTGTCCAGGCGCCCCCATTCTGCTGAGGCACCCGGCAAGAAACGGCTTTATGGGCAATTGCATACATATGACGCAAAGAGCAGCATAGAGGTGCTTTGCTTAAAGGCACCGTACACCCAAGAGATGCTTTTGTTGATTTTCTGCTCATCTGGAAAAACGGTCACACGCTGACTCCAAGAATTGCACAGAACGCTCTGGGAGCATGGTTACGGCGCCTCGAAAATTGCCCGAAATTGACCGAGGAAAGCATGGTGCACTAGTTTTTCGGCGCGTGTTAAGCCGGGATCACACTTCCAGCGAAGAGCGACGCGACGCAATGTTTACCATCCATATCGACCGAAAATCGATATGCCTGATGTGCACTGTCGCTGTCGCTGATCGCGGCAAGTATGGTCCCGGCCTTATTCCGTAATTTGCAGCCCATTTATGGGAGCTGACCTGAATGAAGAGATAGGCTCAGATTCAAGGAATCATCGCTCACCTTGCCGCTGTTGCGCTTGAGACATCATGTGGGGGGAGAGGCCACATTGCTTCTCGCTCGGGACGCGCTAGGTGGCTCCTTCCACTACACAACTGCAAGAAAATCTCAAGACTCAGGTTCGAGGGCGCACAGTACCTTCAAAGACACGGTACACCCTCGGCCATGAATTTCGGGATTTTCGTGTAAATCTGTGGTCAACCCCTTCTGTATAGCTCATGATAAATGCAAGAGCTCAAGACCACCACGAGCTTTAACTTTTCAATAACTACCACAAGCCGCTCCCCTTTTCTTGAATTTGGGACTCAGCAGCAGCTTGTTAAAGGCAGTGGTCACGATGAAAAACGTTTTCGAAAAAACTACAAAAATCAGCTTAGATCAAAAACAGCTGAAAAACTATGAAGGTAGCGCGGTGAAAAACGGTCTACAAATAGAGTTTCTAGGGCCCAAAGAAGCTAGTTCAAGCACACGTGCACAGCGATGACGAAACAGATCGCAGTCTCATGCCGAGCAGTCAAAAATCATCGACATTCAGAGGACGAAATAAATGCAAATTCAACGAATAAAAACAGTTAAATAATGAAAGCATCACTTCAGTCAATGTTTTTGACTAGATGTGTTCATAAATTCGAAGGTTCATTGATTGACATTCAATTTCAAGCTAGCTGATGTTCTTGATATAAGAGGTCATCGATGCCGATGATGTGGAGAGGGCTCGTCCACCATCAAAAGACAAGAAAGTTCAGGTTTCAAATTCGGCCCAAAACAGTGGTTTTTTCGCGATTTTTTCTTATAGGTCCTACTACTCGAGACCCAGGAAAGGATTTGGAGAGAAAAAGACGACAAGCATCTTTGATCGCGACCACTGCCTTTAAGCAGTTGAATGTCAACCGCGTCTTCAGTTTCCACTTCCTTTCCGGTCTGCCGTTTTATTCTGGTTCACTCTCGAGTAACGACTGCGAATAAAGAGAAATGCCGGCTTAGCACATCTCGTCCACCAGAATTTTGCCCTCAAGATGCAATTTCTACGCGGCCAAATTTCACCAACGCTGTTCAGTCATTTGCCGGTATATTTTTTTTATTTTCCGTTTCCGCACACCACCTGATTATGAGGTGCATTCTTCTCGCCTTTTTAATTCTTGGTGCTGTGGAGTGTCTGCCAACTCCAACGTATGATGCCTCGAAAACAAGTATGTCTGCACTCTTTTTCGCAAGTTCACCTTGCCTGTTCTCATGAAAAAGTTAGCAGCACGCGTCTATCTTCCATTTCGGAGTCAAACCCCCCACTTGATTATCAAACTTTTTGAAAAATGTCCAAAACTTTTACGCCCTCCTCCCAGTAAATGACTGTCGCTTGTGAGAAGAAGTCAACGCAGTGAAGTATGTAATTATCCAGGACATACAGCTGGCACGGATCATACTGATTCTTTGCCTTCCCCATTAAAAGCATCGTCCGCGCACAAAACCGCACTTGGTTTTTTTCATTTTAATTCAATGTTTGGACCAAGTGGAGATGGTTGGCAAATCTTGAGACCTCATTGCTGCGTATTCATAATGCTATACCCTTTTAAAGATCGCTCCGCCAGCTGAAAAGGCATTTTTCCGGTCGATCATCTAGAAAGAGGAGCAGAAGCGCCACAACAGGCTCCGACAGACCGGGGAAATCCAGAATTCCATATTCTTTATTTTGAAGAATCCTTGCGTTCAAACGTTTGTACTGGAAGCTTCTTGTTTTAAGAAAATTCTTGACAATAGAAAAGTCAAAAGAAATTATAAACCTAAGAAGTTAGGCCTATTTTAGAGTTTTGTCGTCGTGCGATGCGATAGCATGAGAATCATTAGAATCGATTGTTATCGCATCGCACGTCGATTCTCATTCGAAGCATGCTATCGCAGCGATCGGCCATGGAGCTCTAAAAAAACTCCTTACAGGGGCTAAACCCTTTCAGAAGTCCAGAATTTCCGACATTTGTGTACTGCACAAGACACACCGGACAGACGTGGAAATGAGGAAGCTGAATGCTACGGGATTTTCAAATGGGCTTTCCCCGAAATTTGTGTGTTTGGGGTGATCTTTTTGCGATACATCACAACCTGATAGGCCCACCTGCGCAAAATAGTGAAAAACTCGAAGGTGGTTTTTTGCGCGCACGCTGCCTTTAAGCGTTAGCGAGAACTCGGCGCACGTTTGTTCCAACATAATCTGACGATGTGTAACAAGATGGCTTTAAAGGAGCTGCCTCTTACGCCCTCTCTATCCGTTAAATGACAATTTGCGGGTTATAACGACCCCTGAAACCCGCACAGTCTCGCAAACTGTTGGCAGAGTATGTGCACCGAGCTTGCGCCAGAGCACAACAAGGAACGCAAAGTTTAAGTGAGAACCGTGTGGACTGTAAGTATGGATAGGTGACTTATACCAGGCCTTTTGACAAAGCGGGTTACTACACTATATAAATATAGATCCTTCAGATGACGACTTGGATTCAAGTGACGAAGAGTCGGAGATGTGGGCAGAGGTCGGTATTCGAAATCATCGTTGTATGTGACGTGGAATGAAATACAATAAAAATAAGGATGATTGCAGCTAATGAAGATGGTCCGAGACAGCACACTAACGAAAGAACAACTTGCCAACAAAATTGAATTGCTTGCTGACGACGAAACAGAGGACGAAAAGGTAGTGTTTAATAAAGGAAAAGTTCACGATGAAAGTCTTTCTTAGTGAAATCTTTTCTTTAGAGTAGTACGACTTTTACCAATAAATCGAAAAACAGCCCCATTTAGGATGAATTCAGATATCTGAAATCGTTCGTTCTCTGCTAACGGACGGAGTTAGTGCCCGGCATCGACTGATTTTAGTAACAAGGGTCACCAATTGACTCGAAACTGATATTCAATAAATGATGACTTCTGATAGTCGACTTGGCCTTCGTTTTCTCACCTTTTGTTAACACTAGCTTTTTTGTTTTTGTTTTTTGTAAAAAAAAATTTCTGTAAGCTCCAGAACTTTTTTACTAATTGTTGTACAGGTCACAGAAATTTGCGTGGCACACCATGGGCGGCGCTGTTCACCTGTGTACGAATTGGCATCTTTGAGCCCTAAAAGCAGAGATCACGATAACAAGGTTGCACATTTTTGCGGGAACGTAAGCCTTGAATCCCTCTAAGAGCAGTTAGGACGAAAGTACGACGAAAAGCCGCCAGGAAATGGGTGAAAGCTCCTTGGACCAGCCGATCTATTGGATCACCCCGCCCATATAACGGTTGCTTTCGTTCGTTTAACAAGAGCAACAGTTGCCGATTTCTCGAATACTTCCTCTCCCGGGAGATTATAACAGTCAACTCAATGCATATTCGCAATGAAACAGATTATTTTCTATAGACTTCCCGGTACAAGAAACAGAAAGCAAAGTCCTAAACAGAAAAAGAATGAAGCTGATGAGAAGAAGCAGAAGATCGACATAGCACTGGTGTCTTGACGTTAGGCTAAACCAACATCCGCATGATCATCCACTCGATAGACCTTGAACACTCTTTTGAGTGAATGGTGTGGTTTTCCTCCTAACCCCTGGTTAGAACCGTTTGGGAATCACCAAAGATTCTACTCTGGACCATTCAGGCCATTGAAAACGACGGATTGTCGAAACGTCAGATCAATAAAAGTTCCACCTTAGAAACCACGCAGGCACAGATGCAATAAAACAACGCTCAGTACAAATGCCCCGGTTCTAGGGAAGACCATACATGGACACTTATCTGAGAATTTTGAAGCACGAAACTATGTCCGACGTTTGGATTGTCGAAAGTCCGCAGCGCACCAAACACACCGAACAGGCGGAATAGTCTTCCCCCCGATGTTTCAGTTTTGTGGCGATTCTATACCCTAACTTTGTGAACTGGCCTACTGTGATTCTTTTTACCTTTTTATCACTGCCTTTAATAACTTTTCTTGAGAGCGTTTTTTTTTTGGCGCGCAACCTCGCAGTTCTTTAGCTGTTGTCTAACAAAACAGATTTTTGCAAATTTTTCGAGAACTCTCTATAGTGAACACTGCCTTTAACATTTACCGAAGGGTATGCGCCTTGAACACCTAACCGAAAAGTCCCGCAAGTTTCGTTCTGAATTGTGTTACTGCAGAAGAGCATATTGGAAGAAATGCAGACGCTGGTCGGACACTTTGACTCGTTGAATCAACGCTTACAACTACAGTCGCCTGATGTGAGAGAGTTTTTCTGATCTCTTTAACCAAGTTGCGCGTGGCAATTTAATGATTTAAGGTTCAAGCTTCATTCAATGAAATTCTTGACATGATATCTGAACGCGATCCCCTGAAACTGTCACCGGAAGAAGAAGCATTAAAGGTGAGACTTCCTGCAATGATCGATGGTTCCTGGTTATTGAACTGCATCTCCATTAAGATTGATCACATTGTACGCAACCTTACTCACGGTGAATTGGCAGAGATGATACAACTAAGTACAGTAAGTAGTTCTCTCCAATTGGTTTACGCGTGTATGATCATTTGAGAGAATTTGTTATCAATCGGCTTTTTTCATTGATTAGGAAATGGCGCTACGCAACTCAACGCTTCTGGGACTATCAACAGCCTGAGTTTACTCGAAGACTTGATGGAGAGATGAAGAAGGGTTATCATTGTTGACTTCGTGAAAGTATCAATCATATTCGGAATATGAATGAGGAATCTTCATGGTTGATTAAATATATATGATGAATGTCTGATCAAACGCGTATGACACTTAACACTAACAAGGGCTTATTTTACTCACACCCTGATGCAGGGTAAGGCGTGATGGTGTGATCGGCCCGTGACAGGTGCGGGCCCCCCTCCAGCTTTCGATTCTGTACGCCCCCCCCCCCCTCCCATCGAGGTTGTGACTTCAAACCTCTGTGTGAACCAATTTGAGTGAAGTTTTTCCGAGCAATGCTTCCGAAAGATTATTCAGGTGAATCGGACGTTATAGATTAGGTCACACCGCCCGTAAGCGCCTCAAAATCGTCGGATCGACCTGGGACTCGGGCGACTGCTATGTTTAATGGTCCTCTTTGAAATAAACACTACAGCAGCCAAATCCAGAGAAAAATTCGACCCCTCCAGACGTTAAAATCCACACAGAGGTTTTCCAATCTCTGGTCAGTATCTCGGATTTGGCTGAAATCTTGCCTAGGAGTGCTAATCCGGGCGCTGAAGACGAATCTGAGGAATGTTTCACTTTCGACGACGACGGAACGGGGGTCTGCGCCCCCCTCCCTCCCCCCGCCTAAAGCTGCGGTCTTCTCTGCAATCGTCACACTGTACACCTGAGCATGCCCCGATGCTATAGAAAACCGTGTTTTGAATTTTGTATACACATTATGAAGTGAAGGGTGTCGGGCCGTGGTGGTCGCTCATATCTCGCTTGCTTAGAGGAGTTGAGACCTAGTGCCAGGCAATTGTTATGCTGGGGCGGAGGTCCACCACACCGTTGTAAAAATTGAAAAATTGCATGTCTGAGAGCGTACAATACTGCTCGTAGGATTTGGTCAGAAAGCGAGCGAGGTCGGGTTTTCATATCTTTTTCGTCTTTTTTTGTATAACTCGCTTCAAACTCAAATTTGAGCGAAACTAGGAAGATATTGATGATCCTGACGTTGATTGTTACTCATTGGTGTAACGATTGCGGTGATTTAGTTGAGAGCTATATAAGTTTCGCTATCAGGCAGGTCTATGAATACGGTACCGTGGCTGATGGGGCGCTACCGTCTCCGCCTGCGTTTCCCTGTGTTCACCGTACGTAAGCAGCTGTTTGATTGCGAAATGTCCATGGTTCTCAACGAAAGCCCGACAAAGGCTATACACTTGGATAGCCCTTAACGCCAGGATCATCAATATCTTCCTCGTTTCGCTCAAAGTTGACTTTGAAGCAAGTTATACAAAAAAGACGCGAAAACCCGACCTCGCTCGCTTTCTGACCAAACCGTACGAGCGGTAGTGTAATGTGGCTATAAGCACGCTCGCGTTGAGAGAAACGATCCGGCGCTTAGGAAAATACCAGAAGAAATGTATCACACAGTAGAGGTATATCGGAATCGAAAACAAAAATTATATCAAAGGCATAATTGGCACTAAAAAAAGTCGTGGGGCTCCGCTTCACTTACGATCTCGCCCTCTAATCTTGATCTGTTGACTGCACAAAGAGAGAGAGATCCTACAACTCCTTAGACGAGAAGTGATGTTTGTTCAAGGAGGCGGTTCGCTCTAATTACTCGCATCCGCTTCTGTTTATACTTCATATATATGTAGTGTGTAAGTAGATACTTGGTAAAGCTGTTCATTCAATTGCGGTGTTTTGCTTCAATTAGGCTTCATTGTTTGAAAAAGCAGCAAAGATTGACGTCTATGCTCTACATAGAAAGGTGTAGAAGCAACATGGAGAAACGAACCAATTTTAATGTAGAAACCTGGATGCAACTTATAGTCAGAACCAACAGAGTGTGATTTAAAAGATGGAGAACTTCCGTAGACCAGTATATCTGAAAGCCAAGACGCTGGTATGCAATGAACTTTATGCTGATGGTGGCCTTATTGAAAAAGTGATTGGTAGGTCCTAGGAGCTGGATAAACTTTGAAGGGCGGCTAAGGCTAGACGCCAAAAAGATGCGCTTAATCATTTACCTTCACGTTTGTACTTAAGTCTCAATGTTTTCACTGAGTAATGTCTGGATTTTTAGAGCAGCAATAGCGAAGCTGTCTTCAAATACGTATGTGGATTACTGCAACTGGTGGACGGGCCTAGGATATGCAGGTGCAGCTAGATCAAAGCCATTGAAGAGCAACATGTACACGATTTTCATGCGGAGAAGAAATAAAATTTTAACTGGAAGCAATCGAACCAATAGCTACTCTGCCAACGCGTAGCTAGATGCCTCCGAGGGCGCGACGAAACGCCGCCCCATTACATGTAGCGAGAATTTAAGGGTTTTAGCTACGATAGCTAAACCCGCATATTGCTGTGTCGTTCGGAACCACTGCTCTCTGACGCTAAACCCGTATATTCTCGCTATAATTTTGTAGCGAGAAACTACGGATTTCGCGACAGCCTGTGTTGAATTCAATCTCAAACCCGCGTTGGCTACGCGGAATGCAAGGGATGAGGTTTGAACAGTGTTGGCACAGTCAACCCACGGAGAACTTGACACTCTGTGGGTGGTCGTGGAGGGTGACCCCGTGCCGTTCTCTGCAAGACCTCGTAAGGGATAACTTTGGCCGCTGGTATGCGTTGCAGGCCGTGGAGAGAAGAAACGGCGATGCGCTCGATCGCAGCAGGATCGTCTTTCTAGTACAGATCAAGACTGGGTGGGTCGATCGACCGAGTGCCGCAACTAGAATAAGCGTAGAATATGCGGGTGCTGTAGCAAGAATTTACGTAGAATATGCGGGCGCTGTAGCTAAAATTTCACCAACTGAGGCTAAACTTTCCGTAATTTACGTAAATTCTCGGGTCAAAATTAGACTAGATGCCTCCGAAACCCTCGGCATCTCTGGTTTCCGTGTTAGGCATTTAGCTACGCGTTGGCGGAGTATTTTCCACACCACGACAACCCGAACAAATATGTGGAAACAGTTCGGAAGAAGTAATAAAATAAGACAAAAAACTAAGTTAACCGGTGATGAGCGGCACAAAAGATAACCGATCAGTCGAAATGGAGGGACAAGTTTCTCTTAAAAGTTCACTAGGATATCCCCTGTTCGGCACACCAAAAATCGAAAATCGCCACTATGGCAAAGACTTTCCGGTAATTCCAACTAACGTCTACAAGACAAAATGCAAAAAAAAGGCGAATCAAAAACACAGAAACCGAAGACTCGTCGAACAACTAGCCAACCGACCCCAAAACTACTCTATCCGAGCTTCAGGTGAGATCGGTGACTGGCTCATTGGGGGCTTTCCCTTTCGAGTGCAGTCCTAGCCCAGTCGCGCCTCTGACAAGGGAACCACAATAGGTCATAGTGACCATTCCAAATGCAATGTACTTTTCTAGAACCATTTTCGGACAAAAAGGTTGAATATGCTAATCGCAGCTGCCTAGACCCACTCTGAAAAAAGTTATGAGCATTTTTCAAAGCTTCGCGGCAAGGTAAGGGTACCCCCATGGAATTCTTGGGTTGTTTTTTGAATTTTTTCCGGATTTTGCTAAAAACATGTATGCAGGGGTATTCTGGGGTGCCGAACACGAATATGGGGGGTCGCTTCTCAAATTTTGAGGTTTACTGTAGGTTACGGTAGGTAAGATGCCATTTAGCATGCAAAACCTACCTCAATATTCCGATAATCGACAAATGGACATTGAATTCGTATTCAGCACCCCAAATAGCCCCCCACATGAAAACTTTGAGACAAGTCTGAGACTTTGACCAAACTATCGTATACCCACCGTAATCTACCGTAAGCTGTCAACAATCGATAGATCGACATCAAATTCGTGTTGAGCACTCCAAATAACCCCCAGACGAACGATTTGAGCATATTCTATAGTAGCACTCCGGAAATCGTCAGAAGTCGCGATTTGCCATCAAATTCTCGCCGAATGGGAATATGTGAACGACTACAGTCGAAAACTTCCGAAAATCGACAAATGATTCTCAGATTCGTGATCAGCACCCCAAATAACCCCCAGAGCGAATTTTTAGTCAAATCTGAAATATTTTCCTAAAACGCTTCTAATTGAATTTTCTAATTGAGAGCCTCTAATTGATATAAATAAACGCCAAACCGAAAATCCGTGAAGTCCAAAACGCTGTTAGTCTGCGCAAAGTTCGGAAAATGTTCTTTGACCCAAACTTTGCCTAGGGGAGTATTTTTGAGCGCTGAACACGATTATGAGGTCTGTTTCCGGGTTTCCCTAAGAATAATGCGCCTTTTGGAGGGTACAATAGGTATGAAATTCAGAAAAAAAATGCCTATAACTTTTTTCAGAGTGGGTCTAGGCAGCTGCAATGCGCATACTCGGACTTTTCGTCCGAGAATGGTTCTAGAAAAGTACATTTCATCTGGAATGGTCACTATGACTTATTGTGGTTCCCTTGTGAGCCCTACTCCAGATTTGAATGGCCGTGCAGATATACGCTTCACTTTTCGGAGTACCCTGCTCTTCAACGGCAACCTCTCTTCAGGATTCAACTAAGGTAAGGATAACTTACGAAATCAATGTCTAAATATACTAGGAAGTTGAGCCACAACGGTACGCAATGATCTTGTGGGAAGCCATACCAGGATCTTTAATAAGTTTTGTCGTTCGATAAGAGAGATGTAAAGTTTCATTTAAATCTGTCAATTCATTTATTGTTTACTAGCCATTTAGTATCGCCGTGTCATAGCAATGGAAAAAATTGAATATCGTGCAGTGATGCAATTTTTATTTTTGGAAGGTGTAATACCAAAGGAAGGTCACGAACGAATGTTCAAAGTGTATAATGATTTCACAGGTTTCCAATGGGAGAAGATCTGGCTACTATCTCTCCTAGCTCTAACAAAGTCAGACCCATCGTTAGCTGCGTGGGTGGTCCCACAGATAGGATTGCCTGGTTTATTAACAGCAATCTAAAACAAGTGGTAGCTCACATCCCGGCCCACCTTCCCAACACCCGCGCGTTCCTTGACCATCTTCGCACCATTCAGCCCTCAAACCCTTGCATAATGGAGTCTTTCGATGCCACAGCCCTCTACACCAATGTCAGCAATGACCATGCTATGAGGGCCGTTTTCGAGCTTCTTACCCAACACCAAGGCCCCATTAACATGTATGGGTTTTCAATTGAGCAGCTAATGACACTTCTCAAGGAGTGTCTTAAATGCAATATCTTCAGATGGTCAGGTCAATACTTTAGTCAGGTCAGAGGGCTGGCCAGGGGACAGCGCTTAGCTCCGACGCTCGTCATAGCATTTATGGGTAAAATCGAATCTCCGGTGCTAGCACGGCTTCCTATGCTATACTGTAGGTACGTAGACGATTGCTTTGTCGTCTGCCCCACACAGGAGGAAATGGACCAGTGTTTTAAACTCCTCAATAATCAATCAGAAAACGTTAAATTTACCCGGGAAAAACCGGTGGTAAATTGGCTCCTCTTTCTAAATGTACAAATAAAATTCTCTGGGGGTTTTTTGCAACAAAATGGTATCGTAAACCTAGTAACAAAAATATAGTTGTGCATTACCACTCAGCTCACCCATCGCAGCCAAAAAGGGCAATTGTTAAAAATATGTACCTAACAGCAAAATGCGTCTGCACCGGAGAAGACGAACAAAAAGACTGTTCAAATGGCGCATGATATTGCAGCTTTAAACGGATATCCCACAACTTTGGTCCGACGTAGATCCAGGAGCCCAGCCGCGCGCCGGGGAGAACAGGAAACAGCGATTGAGAACAAAATACCCCTGAAAAAGGCCTTCATTTCTGATGAAGTGAGCAGATCTTTGCGCCAATGCCTGGAAAAAGCTGGTCTGAAAAGCTCTGTCGCAATCGTCGACATACCCCCTAACAGCCTCAGAAACCGTCTTATCCGAAAGTCTATATGATCGTTTTTGCACTACTCCCAATTGTGTGGTCTGCCCATTTGGTAGAGAGGGAGATTGCACTGCATGCGGTGTGGTCTACAGAATCTCGTGCCAACTGTGCGGCGAGCAATTTATTGGCGAGACATCGCGGCCGCTCTATGTTAGAGTCAAAGAGCACTTAGATGGGAAAGATAAGCTCCGGGTATCAACAGTTCTGGGGTGTCACCGTGCTAACGCGCACAATGGCGATAATTATCACGTCAAGGTCGAGATATTGGGGCGAGAAACCGATACCCCTGCCAGAAAAACCCTGGAAGCTTTTTGGATCCAGGCGAGCGACCCAAAAATCAATCGGAAGGGGGAATGCCTATATATAGCTGGAGAACTCAAGACCTACCTCAGACTCGCATTTTAACGTCGAGAGGTAGCGGCCTCGTCCTGTGCTCCGTTTTTCACCACCGTTCTATCGTGCTGATTCATCTAGCGAGTTTGCTGCCAAGGTGCGGTAGTTTCTTAATTTTCTGTTTCTGACTACGTTTTGGAAAAAAATCTCTCTCGAATCTCAGTAAGGTTTAGCCGACATTTAGCCGGGTAATCACATTTCTTATTTGCTCCTTTCAGGCTCTGAAGAAGGCGATCCCGCCGAAACGTGCGTAAGCCAATAAACTGTATATCAACCTCGTGGTCCAGTTCAACTACACAATTACTATGTATAATTATTGTTCACCTACAATCAGAACAGTAGAAAGATGGGTTGCTGAATTTAAACGTGGTCGTACAAGCCTTGAAGAGGATCCACGTGAAGGACGTGGATCGTCTTCTACTGAAAGCCCATCAACACCAGAAATCATAGCCAAAATACAGGATATGGTTTTGGAAAATCGCCGATTGACTGAGAGAGATCTAGTAGAGGCTCTACACATCTCATTAGGCAGTCTGAGCCATATTTTAGGTGAAATTTTAGGTTTTAGAGAGTTGTGTGCACAATGAGTGCAGCATTCGCTAACAATCGAACAAAAACACATTCGAATGCGACTTTCTCAGCAATATTTGGAGCGTTTTAAAAATGATAAAGAATTTCGTGCGTCGATTCATCGCTATGGATGAGACTTGGGTCTATCATCGTAATCCTGAATCAAAACAAGATGCTAAAGGGTGGTGTAAACCTGGTTGTTCGGCTTCGAAACGAGTTCGGGTCTCAGAAATCGGCCAAGAAGGTCATGGCATCAGTTTTTCGGGATGCGAAAGGAATTTTGCTCGTGGATTACTTGCAAACTGGCAAAACAATTAATTGCGAATATTACTGCAACCTTTTGGACCAATTGAAGGAAAAATTCGTGAAAAAAGACCCTGTTTGCAGAAGAAAAAGTCCTTTTTCATCAGGACAATGCACCGTGTCACAAGAACCTTTTGACAATGGCTAAAATCCATGAACTAAAATTCGAAATGTTGGAGCATCCACCGTATTCACCAAATTTGGCCCCCAGCGACTTCCATTTGTTTCCTGAACTCAAAAAAGTTATGCGTGGCAAGCGTTTTTTATCAAATGAAGAGGTCATACCGGCTGTTGAAGCGTATTTTACAGAGCTTCCAGATTCTCACATCAGGGATGGGATCCACAGATTGGAGGATCATTGGAGCAAGTGTATTAATGTCAAGGAAAATTATACTAATAAAGTGTATTTTGAACCATGTGTTTTGCTTATCGAACAACAAAACTTGTTGAACAACCTGGTAGCCTAGTTTGGAGTTTTCACTTTGGAGAGAAAGAATATTCGGCTGTGAGCAACGAAAAGAACAGAGCCCGTTGGCCCACAGCCTAACCCTATCTAGTTAACATTCCCCATAAGTAACAGTGATCAGAGTTTAGACAGCTTTATAAAAAGTAACAGTAATGCATATTAATAGTAGAACCTCTCCACAGAGCACCAACCACTGTCTTAAAACTACTCGTCGTGAGGAGCTATGAGATGAATGGTTTTTTGTGCGCTTCTAGAGGTGGTTTAGTTGTTGTTGAAGAACCCTAAAGCCATTTTTCACTCCTCGAAGCGGCAATAGCCTCCTCTCCTTCAGCGTCACATACTCATCGCTTCATCATATTTCAGCAGTCCTTCGGGACGATCTCAATGAACCCACACGGATGCCGATGTTTTTTTCACCACACGAAACAACCGCAGAAGCCATCATGACATGACAACTTAACTGCCATATGAGCAGCCATATATCTCTGCGACGTTGGAACATCCGCGAAAGAATGCACACAAATGTCGGCTAAGGTGCATGCTAAGCTGCAGGGGGAGACAGATTGGTGAACTCGTCTGCACACTGACAATTAAGTTTCTGCAGCGACTTTGGCTATGTAGCGTTGGCGTGGCTTGGAATTTCATGATTTGCTCACTTGATCGGTGTGTGCCTCAGAACATACTTCCCGCGCTCTATTATCGGAGATTTGAGTGGTTCGGAGCCTACAGCAAAATGCCTACAAAAGGGCCTGAACAGAGCCCCAAGTAGCCTTATTCTCTGATTCCAAGCCAAATTTACTCTGTTCTTTCGCGCGCTTGGGCGGAGCGAGGGTAGAGACAGCGAGAAAGTTCAAGGAGAAGGATTCGCAGCGTACGCGCGCGGACGCACCCAATGTATGGAAATGAATTTTACTCGGAAACAGAAAATACACGGCCCTGGGGCGGCATGCATGAAAGCCGCGAGGATGGTCAGGGCGCCGCTCCGCGTCCTACGCGCGCAGGGTAGAGTCACGGGACGCCCCCGAAGTGCCTGGCGTATATTGGTGTGTCGCAGACGTAAATGCACTTTCTGCAGCAAACTCTGCGCCTTGCGGCATTTTTTGTCATCCCAGTCGCTTCCTGGCACATTTTTGTCATCCCGCGCATCTCGATAATTGGAAGCAAAAGCGACTGGGATGAAAGAATGTGTGCGCGTAGACTTTGCCGGAGAGTGTGCATTTACGTCCGCGTTACACCAATATACGCCATGCACTTCAGGGCCGTCCCATGGCTTGATGCTACGCGCATAGGACGCTGAGCGGCTCCCCTCTTCGCAGCGTTCATGAATGCCGCCCCCGAACTTCAGTGTGGAGCGCAATCCCCACCCACTCTTCTCAGCGGCTATTGATCAAAGCCAACAACGGAAAATCGACTTCAACAAAAGATACGATTATCGAATGATCAAATCATTCTCCCATGACGCGTGGATCAAACAAATCACCCCAATTGAACATTTTTATCTTCTCGGAGTTGGTTTTTCGGTTACTTGTATCGATCAGTGGCCGTTGAGGGGAGTAGGTGGGGATTTCACTTCACACAGAAGTTTAGGGCAGCGTAGAGCCATTTGGGGCTTTTTTTAGCCTTTTTTGACATTGCTGTTGTGATTTCCTGTAGAAACTCGGTGGCGGTTTCTGCGACTATGCCTTTAAGAAAACCTCGATATCACAAGGCAGCTTTTCTGAACACAAGACTTGGGTAACTGGCAGGAATCATACCCGCATCGCAACGCTTCGCGGAAGAGAGTGCTATCATTACACTACCAACACCGCTCTGCATTCCTCAGCTAGTTGACGCATGAACTGTGTTGGCACAACAGTAATCACAAGATAACGGGTAGTATCTGGCAAGCACAAACCGGCATCAAATCCAGTAGAGCTTAGACCTTTCTGATGACAGAATATCAATGTTTTCCATGATTTATTGCTTTTTTATGGCATTTTATATGATCACAAGATGTCACAAGGTACTCAGGCAAACCATCGCTCCGAGCGGGACCGGCTCCTCCCAATTATGACGTCATCGCCCGGACAGCGGCCGAGGGGCCAACTGGCACCGCGGTCCCTGTCCGGTGCCAGTTCGCCCCTCGGTCGCCCTCCGGTCGCTCTCGGAGCCACAGCGGTGCCATCGCCAGAGATAGAGAGACGCGGGATTGGTTGTTCTTTGAGTGATAACATGCGATCCACGTTATCACTTAAAGAACAACCAATCCTGCGGGTATAAAAGGCGGCTCGCCCCGTGTAGACGGGTAGTTGGCCTTTCGAGGCCACTCTTGAGAGGTGACCTCGGATCACTCTCAGGATGACAATTTTTGGCGGCCGAGGGGATCCCTCATGGCCCGCGGTGGGGAAGGCTTCCTCATTGCGGCCCATGCTGGGATGGTATCCTTGTTGCGGCCTGTGGCAGGATTAACCTCCTGACCCGCAGGCTGTAACAGGTACCTTATCCTCTTAACAGGCCTAATCCTCTCCAGGAGAGGCGGAAATAAAGAAAAAATAGGAATTAGGAAATTTTTGAAAATCGCCCGAACAGAGACCGCAGTGCCAGTTGAGACCGAAGATCGCTCCGAGCGATACTGCTGTGGCCCGGAGAGCGGCTGCTGTGGCCCGAGTAGATGGCTAATTTTCGCTCGGAGCGGAGAGGCAGCGCCGCTCGAGTAGCTCTCCTGTACCGCTTGGAGCGATGGTTTGCCTGAGTAGCTGAGTTGAACCCAAACTCAGGTGTTCAGACAGAAATCGATTCCGCAGGAGTCGAATCTTCAGGAAGGTCTTAGTTTTTTATGGAAATTTGTGCTTGCCAGATCATACCAGTTATCGGGTGCCTACACAGTTCATAGGTCAGATAGCTGAGGAATGCAGAGCGCTCTCGGTTGTGTAATGGTAGCTCGCTCGCCCGGTGAAGCGATGCGATGCAGGAGCGGTATGCACGAACGCTGCGAAGAAGGTCATGAAGCCGCTCTGCGTCCTATGCGCGCAGCGTCGAGCCACGGGACGGCCCGAACTGCATAGCGTATATTAGAGTATCGCGGACGTAAATGCCTTTTCAACTGTGAACTCTACGCGCTCGTTTCCGGTTCCGGTCATCCCAGTCACGTTTGCTTCCAAATATATTCCGGTCATCCCAGTAAAGTTTGCTTTCAATTATTGAGATGCACGGGATGACAAAATGTGTCAGAAAGCAGTTAGCTATAGAAGGTGCATTTACGCCGCGACGCACCAATATACGCTATGACCCCTAAATTTCGTGTTCAACTCCGCTATGTACCTTGTATGTTGTGATCGTATACCATTCCATGAAAAGGCATTGAGTATTCGAGAACATTAAAAACCATCTTGATATACATTATCATATTCCAGGAGTTCCACAGCTTTTGGTTGGTCGACCACTGGGCTATATGTAAATGTGACTGTGTGGCGACTGTTGTTAGCAAGTCATGCATGGATACACGTTTCATCCACGCGAATCGGTGGCGTTTATGGCGCCGGGATGTCCTTTGGCGACCTGAGATCAGCCAGTTCTAGCGCTGACGCATGACGCGAAGTTGTTTTGCCTGCGCTTTCGCTGTTGTGGTCCTCGCGAATGGTACGTTATCGATCTGGTCGGTTACCAAATTCAATTTGGTTACATATCTAAGCTTGATGGTTTCAGCACAGTTCAACATTCCCATCCCGTTCGGCAACATTGGACTGAAAAAAGGCAACGACGGTAATGTCAGTTCAGTCAATATATAAGTTTTTCACTCATTCGCCTTTCTATGTGTCGCCCATTACAGCTCGAAATAGTTTCTAACGAAGGTTTCGATCTATTTGGCTTCGGAGGAAAACGGAACCTGAAATTGGTCACAGGAAATGGAACATTTTCAATCGAAAGTGAGATTTGCGAATGTTTATCAAATGTCCAGGCCATACAGAAACAACCACCCTCTTCCAGAAGAAGACGCAGCACTTGTGAACGGCTCCCAGTTTGGTGGCTCCGGTGCTTTCAAATTCGACAAAGAGAAGGGAATCGATATTGGACAGAATGTTACTCTTGGCGACCGCACCGCTGTGGTGAGTGATCTCACCTAGATTCACATCAGCTTTAGAACTCGTGGTTGTCACCTGGGGCGCATGAAAGTCAGGGAGTCAGGGACTCAGGGCTCCGCATCCTCCATGCTAAGCGTCGGGCCAGAGGTGACCCGAAAAAGCATGCCGTCCGTCTAACTTGGGGACGCAAACTCACTACGCACAGTAGACCCCACGCCTAACAGCTGTTTTTTTTTAATTTGCTCCTTAGCTAGAACGGCTTCATTTCTGTGAAATATTAGAGCCAAGCGGGAAAATTATTCAAAAAATAACTAACTATGAAGAAGAAATCAGAAAAGACCGAAGTTAAGCACGATTAAATTTCAAAACAAAAACAGTTAGGCGGGGAGTTCACCGTGTGTGGTCAGGTTGCGTCCTTAAACAAAGGGGACGGCATGTTTTTCGGGTCACTTCTGGCTCGACGCTTTGCTCGTAGAACGCGAGGTGGCTCCCTGCCGTCCTCATAAGCGTTCATGCACGCCGCCCCTGGAGCTCACAACGGCTTACTGATGTGACATGGAGTGCAATACGGGTAGCCGTTGACACCTCAAAAGCATATTCTATATCCCTTAGCATCCTTCGTTGTGGTGTGAGGGTGACAAGTCGAATTTAATCGTATTGCTTCGAACAGATCCATTTTTTGTGTCCACAATGTTTGTAAGGAGATTAGATCCAACCTTAGTAATGATTTTAGGTCACAAGGATTTACTTGTCGCATTTACCGCTCTCTCAGAAAAAATCAAAACAAGTTGCTTATAATATAAATGTAACTTATTTGTATGTCGTAACTTACATTTAGATTACATGAAGCATACATTTACATTAAATGTAACCTAAATTTATATTACATGTAAGTTACACTTATGTTACATGTAATTTACATTTGAATTTTAACTATGGATGGCCAACACGTGACGCAGACGACACGCGACGCAGAGGGCGTGTCCCAGACCACGCACTACGCAAAAAAAATGCTGTGCTGGGCCTTCCCTGCTGGTGGTATGGGGTCAAGTACCTCAAACTTGGGTAATTTAACCAACAGCAACGCCAGTCGTAAGCCTGACCCCGCGAGTGCGTCGTACATCAACCTTGGAAATATCTTCTTGGCCAATTTAAATTACTTGCGACTTATATTGTGCCATTTAAGTTACATATACCATATCGGAGGCGCACTGCACGCAGGATCCTCTCAGAATCCGAAAACAAGGTACTTTTAACATATCTAAGCTGGTGTAAGTTACTTGCGAGTTATCTCAAGTCATTTAAGTTACATGTAACATATCGGAGGCGCACCAAACGCAATATCCCACCGATATGTTACATCTAACATAAATGACCTGAGATAAGTCGCAAGTAACTTACATCGACTCAGATATGTTACAAGTGACTTGTTTTCGGCTTTTTATGTTACAAGTAACTTGTTTTCATTTTTCTGAGCTGGGGTCGATCTAATCGGTGAACTCTGGAGAACTTCTCTGGAAATGTTCATGTTGTCTAGTGAGAATCTCAAGTTCGAAAGTTTCCTAACGTACTTCGAAGTTTAATTTTTTTAACGATTTTCACGATTTCTTGGGGTTTTCGGAACCTAAATCTGTGGAATGACCGTGGACTTTCGTCCAACTTTAATTTATCAATTTCTTAAAATATCTTTCCTGTTCAACCATTGAATTGAACTGTTTTATATTTATTGTGCAACCGAAATTCCGATTTCATGAATTATCGATGAAAATTTCTGAAAAATTCCAAGTCACCATCGCTCTCTTCTTCCATAATTGCATTCGAAAATCAAATTTGGTGTCCCTTAAATTGGAAACCAAATTTGGTGCCCCTAAATTTTGCCTAAAATGGCTTTATTGGCCTGGCCTCAGCATTTTTGTTTTCTGCTCTCTCACGTTATGTGTTTCTTACTTGAGTATTCAGCATTTCTATGACAGACCTGATGAGAAGGATGCCCCAGCAGGCTTCTGATTCTAATAAGGAAAATGAAGTTTATGTGTTCAGCGCTTGTTACTCTTTTCTCGTCATCAATTAAGAAATTTTTATTTCATAATCAACGGGAAGTGGTTGTTTTTGAAGTCTGCCGAAAAATGCAAAATGTCAAAAATTTCCGAGATTATTGTAAAGAGGAATTGATGTGAAAATAAAAACAATGTCCCAAAAAATTCTTCGTTTAATGAATTAACTGCTTGGTCATTTGTTCAATTTTTTTAAAGTTGGGTGTACCGTATTACTTAGTGGAATATTCGATCTTCCCATGAACGATAATGTAGTAATAGTGTCATTAAATGAAAAACGTGTTAAGGAAGTTATTCGCTTAGAAGTTATAAAGTTTGAGGTGTGAGCGTAATACAAAATAAGTGCTTGATTGTTGTCATCAGGAGACGACTTGCAGGCCGAGCGTCGGTGTCTTACCACAACACATTCTCAGTAACTCCATGTCAGCCCGAAGCCTTTGGGTGGTCATCTAAAGGTCGTGAGGATGTGGTGTGGCTTGACTACGGCGCTTGACCTGTATGTCGCCTCCATTTGGCTACCACGAGTTCTAGAGGACGCGGTAACCTAAGGGTGAGGGTTCTAATTCCATACCTTCGTATCCAGCTAAATCCGAGTGGTCCATTGTTGGCGAATGGCTAGTAAGTGCAGTATGGGCCTTTCGCCCGATTTACTAGATGGAGTAGATCAGGCGCGATCCTTTGCTGCGGCCGTGCCGTATTCGAGACGCCACCCTCTGAGAGAATCCCCTTCGATCGTTCACGGATATAATTCCCTCGGTTTCTGGTAGGGGCCGAGAGGATACTAGCATGGGGCTATCTTGGAACGATCGCGAGATTCTGCCAGTCTCAAATCGAGAGCGTACCGCGTTCGTTCATCGATGCTCCCACGATGCTCTATAGCGCATCCGCGAGGAATCGAGTCTGGGCCTATCATGGAACGATCGCGAGATTCTACCAGCTTCAACCTGAGGGCAAATCCTGTCTATAAATTTATGTATTCGGGTTGTTACATCCCGGAACCGCGATGAACCGAGCCCGGAACTATCGCGGGACGGTCGCGAGATCCTGCCAGCCTCCACCCCTGATCGTACCGCATCCATGCCCTCTCGATGTTTCACCCGAGCAAGTGTTGCCTATCAGATCAGCACGAAGTTATAAGGTATTGCCCTTGCCGTATTCCGTGCTGCTTTACAAATCTTCACATCATGAGAACGCGAAACCGGGGGGAAACAATCACGCTAACATCGCGGATCGCGAGTGCACCACGGTACTAGCGCGGTAAACCTCTCAACGATCGCAGTACCATCACGGCACGAGAACGAGAATGCCAACGGATGAGTCAACTGGGTAACTTTCGCGGATCACGGGAGCATCACGGTACTAGCGCGGAAGATTCTCTCAGAGCCGATGCAAAAATGTACTCCCCTGAAAACCTTCTTAGTCACTCTTGGAGAATGTTGACGTCGGACAGTGGCAAGATACAATAATGGATACACGACGACACCCATGAATTTTGAAAGGTTAGAGCAGGCGTGACCGTGTTCTGCGCGCAGTTTTTCTTCTCCAAAGAACTCATCACATTGCTGTGTTTACAACCTTTTGTAAATGTGCGTAAGGACTGTTGGGCTCTGCTCCTGAATGATATATTGCAGTGTTCCTTGTTTCTTACAAAATAGAGCACAAGGAACAAACGCTGTCTGTTGGGCTATGCTGGAGCTGCGTTTGTATGTATACATATGTAATCAGTCTTGGAATTTTTGGCTTCCGGAAGCATTCTCTTCAGTGGGAAGATTTTGCTAGTGATACGCGACTTTTGGTGATTTTGTGAATGCTACGATAGTCGATTGTTCTTGCATCACACTATGTAACGGTGGGTACGTACGTTAGTTTGGTCGAAGCCACAGATTTGACTAAATTTTCCGCTGTGGGTGCTATTCGAGACGCCTAACAAGGGTTTGAGATCCATTTGTGGCTTTTCGAAACATTAAGGTAGGTTACGTCAGTTGCAAGGCATCCTGCCTACCGTAACCTTCAAAAACCTTAAGTCTCACGACGAACAGACCCCAGATTCGCATTTAGCGCCCTGAATGACCCCCAGTTGAATGTGTTGCGCCGAATCCGAAACATTTTTTGTGTGCACCCCGAAAATGGCCTGATAGCCTCACCTTTTTAGAAAGCTCTGAAAATGCCCTTTTTTGGAGTCCTTGGAGGCATTTAAGAATTTCCGAGCATGGATTATGCAGCTTCACAAACCTACAACAACGAAAACATAGTTTCCCAAATCGTCGGGTGCGGGTAAAACAGTCTCTAGCTAGCTAAAACAGAACTATGACAAAAATCACAATAAAGCGCCTTTCAGCATTTTTGTTTCAACCGGCACGTGAAGGATACTACCTATATTGTATGGTTTCCGTTTTCGATTTGGTCTGACTCATGAAACAGGCAGTGCGGGGTTAGCGGCCTCACTGGAGAATGAAGTTTCGATCTGCGCGGGCTGATATACCGTCGCAGCTCCGTCCATTCATCGGACTAAAATTACTATTCGAACTCTACTTACATATTTTTCGATTTTAGGGTGGCCCTGGACGGGAGTCGAACTTCCTCGCCGACCTACTCAGTTCAATTCGACAGCTCATACCGAAGAACAGCACATGATCTTCGAAGAAGTTGATCTCATATAATGTACATATATACATGTTACAATCTATATACATTCGGAACGGATCGCACTGATATGTTGCGTTCCTTCTTATTCGTTGGGCAAACTCGGTGCTGGTATGTTAGAAGGACCCTAGTTTACGCCAATGCACAATTAGTAGGAACGCACAGTATCAGTGCGATCCGTGCCGACTGTAGATACATGTTTCAGTTGAATGTTTAAAATAGTTTGTGTTGTTAACATATAGAATTTCTAGGCCTCTTTTTGCAGCATTTTTCACTTGGTTCGTGAAGATTGTGGAAATAATACCGAACTCCTATTAGAGGGTGTACTTCTATTTATCGACGACACGCCTCACATTTTCCATGACGAACTAGTTGCATCTGCGACAAGAATTTGTATTGAAACACGAAGTATTCTTGGCAACTTTAAATTCAGACCACAACCATGAAATGTAGTTATTTAATCCTAGTCAAGTACTCGCTTTCGCAATCACTGACAGTACGTGTTTTCCAAACCCTTTATTTCCACCTGTGTCAGATCAGTTTCCTCCGTGAACTGTACCGCTTTTCGTCACTTTCGTCTACGCGTTTTTAACAAAAACAGAGGCAAATGGGAACAGACCCTTGAGGAGTCTATCTGCGTTTCTCTCTCCAACCCATGTTGTGGAAATTTTGGCACTTGGACTTCGTTAAGTTTCACGCAACTTTTGATCGAGTAAACACATTTCTTATTTGATCCTTTCAGGCTATGAAGAAGGAGGTTACCCCGAAACGTTAGTCATAATTAACTATTACCAACCTTGTGCTGATTTGAATAACAATACACAGCTGGAAGTTATCAGCGTTTTCAACAGATTACTATAGCTAAATGACAGTGTACCTGCCGTAAACTTGAAGGAATCGTGCGCGCAAAAACCGTGTCTTGTATTTCCGTTTTTTCGCAGGCGATTCCTCTAGATAAAGATTATAGTGAAAAGGCCCCAGAAAACGCTCAACTGCCGAAAAAAACTCGTTTTAAAACATCTTGCATAATTCACAGCCCATCTCCTCCCATCTCCTCCGTTGAATTCGGTGTGTCAGGTGCAAAACATATAAACTTTATTTTCAAACGTCGGAAGTGTCTCTTGTTTTTCTTTTACCGAAACGTTCTAAAAATGAAAGCGCTTATTGGGCAAGTTTGATGTTAGGATTTCCAGAGGTGAAAAATTCTAGGTTCTGGATCGTCTGCGCCTGTGATGCGCTTAAAGGCAGTGGTCGCGATCAAATATGCTTGTCGACTTTTTCCCTCCAAATCCTTTTCTGGGTCTCGAGTAGTAGGACCTATAAGAAGAAATCGCGAAAAAACCACTGTTTTGGGCCAAATTTGAAACCTGAACTTTCTTGTCTTTTGATGGTGGACGAGCCCACTCCACATCATAGGCATCGATGACCTCTTATATCAAAAACATCAGCTGGCTTGAAATTGAATTTCAATTTCGAACTTTCGGATTTATGTACACATCTAGTCAAAAACATTGACTGAAGTGATGCTTTCATTGTTCAACTGTTTTTATTCGTTAAATTTGCATTTAGTTCGTCCTCTGAATGTCGATGATTTTTGACTGCTCGGCATGAGACTGCGATCTTTTTCGTCATCGCTGTGCACGTGTGCACGAACTGGCTTCTCTGGGCCCTAAAAACTCTAATTCTAGCCCGTTTTTCACCGCGCTACCGTCATAGTTTTTAAGCTGTTTTTGATCTAAGCCGATTTCTGTAGTTTTTTCGATAACGCTTTTCATCGTAACCACTGCCTTTAATGACAGTCACGAGCTCTCCAAATGCAGTAAAACTTCGAAAAGGGTTTTGAGGCGAAATTTAAATGCAATTTTCTAGTGTTTTCAGACTGACTTTCCTTTACAAATGAGGGCGTTTCATGGGCCCTTTCGAAATTTTTGTTAACTAGTTAGAATAGAAAAAATTATGTACGATTTTCTGCGCGCATAATGCCTTTAAAGGCACAGGACACCCAAAGAAATGATTTTCAGGTTTAATGCTTCTCTTGGAGAAAGTCACACGCTGATCACAGTGAGATCCCTGAAATCATCCAAGACCACCTTTGAACAGAGTTATGGCTCTTCAAAGATAACTAGAATTTGAGGGTAAAAAATTGGTGGACGAGTTGTCTCAGACCTGTGTTTCTCTTCATTCGCAATCGTTGCGCGAGAGCGAGCCAGAATGAGGAGACAGACCGGCAATGGACTGAAGAACGACGACTTGTTGGATTTCATCCAAGCATCGAGCCGCTATAGAATTCGAAAATTGGTTAGGGGGTCGAGCCTGTGGTGGTGAGTGAAGGGGGTCGGGCCTGTAGTGGTCGCTTATATCTCGCTTATTTGAAGGAACTGAGATCTCGCATTTGGCACGTGTTATACAGGAGGGGTCTTCTACACAATTGCATAAAAATCTCAAAATTCATATCTGAGGGTGAACTGTGCCTTTAAGGTGAAACTTTCTAGTTTTCTGCCGAATTGGGTTATGTGAGACGTGGAGTCTGGTTTTGGCAACCGACTTGAACCGCAATGTTGGAAATTTTGCGAAACCTCAAGATCTAACCCTTTCATCTAGTTCTGAAGCGCGCAGTATGTGAGATTCTAAAGCAACTCATTAAATGGGAAAACAGCAGAGCAATCATATTCTGGTTCATATAAGAATTCCATTTTTGACCCATTTTCCGATCTCGCCATGTACAATGCAACAGCGAAGGTCAGTCACATTTCGCTTTTTTTCCTTTGTGTCTCAATCACCGCTGCTTCGTTGTACTATGACGATAGCCTTGAAGCAACGACCCCTCTTCATTAGAGAACAACGCATTCCGCATTTATTCACTCTACTAGGCTTTATTCGATGCACCGCCTTCTTTGTTAATTATATACAACACTTTCCATGCATTTGCGGCTTTCCTTTTCATCTGTGTATTCAATGTACTGTACAGTTTCGGCAGTTGTCCTGAATTCCATTTGATTTTTCCCTTGGTTTTCGAAGAATGTGGTCAAGACGAAGGTCAAACCCATTCACCTCCCTTCGAGGGATTTTTTATTCCACTAGTTCAAGGTTGAGGTTGCGCAGCTGATAGGATTAGTGCAGTCTGCAAACACAACAGTATTGTTCTCATGAACGTTTCAAAACTTATTCTCTGCAGAAATATATTTTTTAAATGACCTTTTCTACTAGTGCTTCTCAATCTAATGGGTTTTGTTGATAATTTCCTGCCACTTCATTTTGACGATTTTTAAACCTTCAGCGTTGGTCTTTTGGCAGAACGCGATATATCGGTCGCAAGCCCAAATTATTTTCTAACTTAGGCTGCGTTTTGCTCGGGGCGAAGTCCGCTCGTTTGCGAAATATATGCTATAATTCAGTGGTAATCTTCAGTGCTGAGCATCTTTGAGTGCTTCCATTTACTTTGAGGTAATCCACCAAGCTTTCGATGTTTATAGTTTGTTTCAGCCATCTTGAAAAATAGACGGAGGAGTTCATGGAAGTTTTCTGCGGAGCCTAATTATTGCGTTTTTGCGGGTTTGTGACTTTGCAACTACGGTCCTTTCTGCCTTAACCGCTAAATTTCGAAATCATAGCCTCAAAGTTACAACCAATGGCCAAGTCCCTGATCAATAACATCATTACAAAAGGTTTATTACAAAATTATTCAAAATGAGACTCCAAAATCAGTAAGACTGCAAAAATTGCCGGTTAGCTTTCGGTGCTTAAAGGCAGTGTTCACGATAAAAATCGTTTTTATGTTTTTCCGCCTATCTTGAAAACGGTCCCATGCTGATTCTAATGATGTCCCTGGAATAGTACAATACCCCCTGGAAACGGAGTTATGGCTGTTCAAAATTCAGCAAGGGAAAATTGTGGACGAGTTGTCCGAGGCTTGTAACTTCCGTTTTTTGCAGCCGAGGTGTGCGAGCTGACCTGAGTGAAGAGAGACGTTAAGAATGAAGTGAAGAACGGGGCTTTTGATCGGAAACCATCGCTCATTTAATCACAAATTCAGGGGAACTGTTATAGGACGTGGGCGGAGTGGCCCAATGGGTCGGCTGGCCCACGAGATTTTCACCCACTTACCGGCCGTTTTTCGTCGCACTTCCGTTCTCAATATTCTTATAGGGACCCAAAGCTTACGTTTTAGCAAAAAAAGGGGAAACTTTTTCTTCGTGAACACTGCCTTTAAAACCTTCGTCAAACCAATGTCTGCTTCTGGAGTGTCAGGGAATACGAGCACTCAACAGAACGACTGAACGCCGCTGCGAAACTATACATTTTATATTATTAGATTAATAGTTTCGCAGCGGCGATTAGATTAGACTAAGATTTATAGTTGCGGCGTTCAGTCGTTCTGTTGAGTGCTCGTATTCCCTGACACTCCAAAAGCAGACATTGGTCTGACGAAAATGTTAAAGGCAGCATACACGCTCGTAAACGTTGTTGAGATAGCAACGTAAACCTAACCGTAAGGCTTGCAACATAACGCTCACGCATTTGGAAGCGCGAAAAACGAGGCGCAACTACTTTACATGAGTGATAACCGAGTGCTACCCCTGTAATTGCCCGCCCCAGCTGTATTTGGCCTCCCCCAACCAGGAACACATTGAATCACCGACCTCGATAATGCAAACGGTCAGCAAGAGAAATAGAACAGCCAAATAGGAGGCGACGCAAGAGATCGCCTGATTTGATTGAGAGATCATATTTTCACGTACTGGCTAATTCCTCCTTTCTCATGTGTCAGTTGCAATAACACAGGATCATTGCAGGCCCAGTAAATGGATTTCCAATCACTTTTCGCGACTTTTCTCAGCACAGATATTGTTTAGAGCTCTGGGCCTTCCCTAACCTGTGAAAAACACGGGAGCAAAATTTATCGTGTATGCTGCCTTTAAGCACCGAAAGCTAACCGGCGATTTTCGCAGTCGTTCTGATTTTTGGAGTCTCATTTTGAATAATTTTGTAATAAACCTTTTGTAACACCATGAGGCTTCGGGACAGATCAATTTTAATAACATCGTTGTCACTTTTATCAATTTTCGCAAAAACTATGGATATTTGACGAAAAAATATTATACTTTTGAGTAGAGACTTGGCCTTTCTAGATAAATTTGAAACTCGTAGTTCGAAACTTGCCGAATAATGCAGAAAAGGTTGAAGTTGCAAAATCACAAAATCTGCGAAAAATCAATAAGTACGCTCCGTCGACATTTTCTACAATCACTAGCATTTTGTTTGTAAGGTAGCTCAAATATTCCGTCAACTCTGACAGGCAGACCTTAAGGGGCATTTATCCTCCAAGTTTGACGCCTATGTCATCAGGAAAACGAAAAAAAGTTGCACGAAAGCAGCAGTTTTGAACACTGACCCGGCTCATAAATGGGTTTCAGCAATTTGCCCTCGCCACCTTACATTAGAGGGTCTAAGGAATTCAGCTATGATACGTTATCAGTCATACAGTCTCTGCTTTGAAATGACCCATTGGAGCGGTTCTTCTCGATCACATGGGGTAGGGAGCAACAAATACCCAAGCCGACTTAATGACGAGTTCTACGGTAAAAAATCGGGAGCCTTTCAGGCTTTTGCTCCCCGACCTCGCTTGCTTTCTGACCAAGTCCTACGAGCGGTAGTGTATGTAGGCGTGGCAAGGTTAGAAATTCTGTCACCATACTAAAAAAACACTCTGAATTATAGCCTATATTTTGCAGACGGGCAGGCTCCGCCGCAAGCGAAAGGCATACTACTCGAGCAGCAAGTATGCGGCTTGCTAGAATACCCGGGCGGTGATTGATCAGAAAAACACGGCTGTATGGGTAGTTCTGGCGACCCGGTTCGATCATTTCCTTACTAGGATAGCGATATAAAATATAATATATAATTACTGCTACGCAACAGCTCTATAAAAGGAAATTACACGGGAAGCGTCAATCACGCTGGAACGTACGCGAGCATACTGTAGGTATTCAAAACGGCAATGTAGCAGAAAAAAATCGTGTTGGCCGTCGAAGAAATCTCTATAATCGCAGGGATAGTCGTAGAAAATTGCGCTCGCCAACATTTTTGATTGTCTTTACTGTCTTAAGGTCACACCTTTTAGTTTACTGAACTCACAAATAGGTTTCCCACTACACCTTTCACAGTGATCAATCACCAAGCAGTTCCACATACGCGAATCTTCGCGACAACCGCATACTGAAAAAGCTGGAATAAGCCACCTGTGGGAATAGTTCATTGCGCTTTTTTTCATTTTTCAGAATGTATCTTGCTCTCTATACAACTATCATTTTAACTATTCAAGCTATGGCAGCCGATTCGGAAGCCGCGGAAGACTCATCTATAGAGGTATTGTGAAGTCATATGTGAACTGTGAAGTTATATTTTCACAGAAGGGATAAAATGAGCTTCGAGAGTCAAAGCTGCATAGTCCATTCTACAGTAGATGTATCACTGTGCTTTCCAGACGCTTCCGCAGGCCTCACTATTCCAGCCACTACCTCCGCTTCCTGAGATGACCAACGCACAGCAGCGGGTAGCCGGGCCTCCAGGTGAAATTTTTCGGAAAAAGTATGGACATGTTAGCGTTTGTGTACAACCACATATTAAGGATTTGGACCACCTCCTGAAGATTTCGTAAAAAGGCTGCGGTTTGATGAAAGTATGGGAGTGAGTGGTTTACTTGCAGTCATGTAGTTACACTATGGGAGTAGATGATGATGTATGGCTTTCAGTTTGTCGTCAGAGGTGGAATGGCAAAAATCATGGGCGTCTCGCGACGGAAACCCAGTGAGCCAAGTGAAGAAGAGGATGAAGATGATTTACGGTTATAGTTTATTCGTGCAATAAAATTTATAATGAGAATTCTGCTCAATTGATTCTCAACGCTCTGCTTCATCTAACAGAAGATGTACTTTGTTTATATAAGAGTGAACACACTCACGGTCCGCCACTGGCCCTCTACTGGCCCTCTACTATTGTGATCTACGCGTTCTCGGCCGACCCCGTCAGCGGCCGATACGTCCTTTCCGCCACTCACAAACCCATAACGCCACTCCACCCTGGAATTGGCGAGTTTTGAGTGGCGGCAGTGACGTACATATCAATAACTTAAGCCCCATTCATAGCTGATCGCTTCGACTTGAAGTTGGAGCGACCAACGATACTGCCGCGATCTGAAATTGCTCCGTTCCGCGACTTGAAATTGCTTCGTCCAGCAATTTCAAATCGCTCGGGCGGACGCATGTTCGCGTGAAATAGACGACTAACTGCGGACCAAGCCGCGAAAACGAAGAAGAGCTTTTTTCTCGGCATTCCTACTCATTTTTTGTGACATTGTTGCCCTTACCTTCTAATTTTTTGTGACATTATTGCCCTTACCTTCTAATTAAAAAGGTTTTGCATAGTTTTCAAACAAAAAAGGTACCAAAAGACGATATGGTGGAAAACAAAAACAAAGGACACTTAAGTTACTACAGAGAAAGATCGTGCGTTTTTCGTTTATCGATTTTGTCGCCTTCTGGAAATTAAAAAAATCCATTGAAAGCTCAGCTGCAGGGAAAGTGTGATATCTTGATTCCGACGACAGCGCACCATCGGGAATCGAGGTCCTCCTAATCTCTGCGATTGCTCCTGTATTTGTTCCTTTGGCTTCGCCTAATCGCTTTCCTGCTCGGCATGCGTGCTTCCACGTCAGAAGCATTGCGATATTCTAATATAAATTATAAATTCAGACTGCATATGTTGAAGCGTTGATACCATACTTCAAAATACCAATCTGTGGTCCAAACCTGTCAAGACATATACTCTGCCATCAACTTATTGAACCCCTTGATTTTCACTGTGATGGCGGTCTTCTAGCAACTAGAATTTCTAGTCTTGTCCGACGCCTGTCGTTCCCTTTGATGGAGCCAATTACAGAATTTCGCGACAGTGGTGGGATAATCGCGCAGGGCCGTGGTCAAGGATGAGCGGAGTTCCGTGTTTCGCGTTCCGAAACCCGCAGTTTCGCGCATTTCCGGCATTCCGCGTTCCGCATTCCGAAAACCGCAGAAAACGCTGCGGAACGCGAAAATATCGGGTCATCTGGGACGTAATAAAACACTAGATGATTTCTGAATTTTTCAGCGTTTTGCGTTCCGAAAACCGCATTTCCGCGCATTTTGAGGCGTTTCGCGCCCGAATTCCAAAACCCGAGAGAAAAATTTTTGTTCCGAAAACCGATTTCCGAAATTTCATTTTTTTCCCGCTCATCCCTGGTCGCGGTGAGGACCACGAACTTGCGCGATAATTCCAGCATTTTCGCGTACTAACGGGCCTGAAACCATAGCGCATAACACGTGCATTGTTTCTTGCATTGCATATTCGGCAAGAACTCCCCGAGAGTGAAGGTGAGATGGAAATCGTATGAACGGGACAGTTGAGCCTCCTTGCAACATTATGGCACATGTGAGAAATTCGTCACTATTTCAACTTGCGCAACTACCTCTTTCATACATAATCTGGAAGGCGTCATGGAGTGAGGCTAAAAAGCAGCGTCGGTGTACAATATGAACTGTGTTTATTGTTTCGTACTTACGATTGAACTGTAGCGCAAAGGCGACAGAAGAAGACACATTTTTATTCACAAAAAGTCTCGCAATGGAAATCACAATCAGTAACAAGATGAGCATCACCCTCAGCTAAATTATGGTATTAAAGTTGAGTTTTCTGAAAGTATGTGCTGGCCCACTCGCTGGACTAGATTTGGCAAAAAGCCTATATACTACATAGAGTATAGTCGGCACGGATCGCACTGATGCTTTGCGCTCCTTGCTGTATTGAGTGTTGGCGCAATCTTGATGCACGTAAGGGCGTCGGAACGAGAATGGCGGCCCATGCGGCCGGCATGTGTGGCAGGAGGTCGTCGCATGTCCCGCTCTCGGACGAGTGTTTAAACGGCCGCCATCCCCCCTTCCTCGGCTGCAGATCTGATTGGGCGACGCAGTTTGTTTGCTGCCAGCCGGTGCCGGCCCAGCTCGTAGTCAATGGCTGTGGGGGAAGACTCGTTTCGTATACTAGTTCGAGAGCGGAACATGCGACGGCTGCCTGCAGCGCACGCCGGCCCCATGGGCCGCCATTCTCATTTGGACACACTTTATGTTATAATAATTGCGCTCACGCGCAATGAGGAATGCAAGGTATCAGCGCGATCCGTGCCAACCGTGTACTTGAGCACGTGGGGGTCAGTTGTCATCATCATGATGCCACTATAGGTAACCCGAACAACACCCTGATACAAGCTATACAATACAACACATGAATGCGTTCACAGTTAGTCACCAATGTCAGTAGTCGACAACGCTTGTCGCATGTACGTGAAGTGCTCTTGAAACGGCGACGAAGCGGCTATTCTGGATCAACTTCACATAGAGTTTCTCTGTCGGTTATCTAGTTCTACAATTATCCGATAACAGTTAGCAAAAGGGAAGTCCACAATATCGTTTTTCACAATAAATTCAAGTCAAAAGGCAAGCAACGTAGTCTTAGCTATCTTTCATAGTCCTCACCGCAAGCGCGGCACGCGCGTGACGCGTGGGACGAGCGGTGGACTATGAAACTTTTCACCGCGCGGGACGAGCGGAAAGCCACTATGAAATCTTCAGCGGCACCGCCGTGGCGGTGCGGGTAAAAGTCGGGCCTCAACTGGGATTTGTACAAAAATTCCTGGCTTGCATTTGCGTATGGGGGGCGCAGGATAGTCTCAGAATTATTTATGTTAGAGTGGACTCAAATCGAGAAGCAATTATTGATTGAAGCGGTAAAACCACCACGACGGTTTGGGCGGCGCCGCTATGGCGGTGCTGATGGACTATGAAAGTTCTTACCGCGCGGTAAGAACTTTCATAGTCCACCGACCCTCCCGCGCGTCACGCGCGTGTCGCGCTTGCGGTGAGGACTGTGAAGGATGCCTCAAGTCTATTAGATGCTGGCGGTTTCCATGAGTAACAGACGAAATATGAACGCATCCTTGGCATAAAATAGATATGGATATTGTGGGGATGACCACGAAACATATGGCTGCGGACCACTCAGAATCCCGCTTGGCATCGCGTGCGCCCGCGAATAATGTGACGATCGATCGCCGCACCTAACAGGCTCAGTGGTCCGCAGCCTACTGTTCCGCGGTCACCCCCCCCCACCATAACACGCTCTTCAACATAAAAATCTGTGAAAAAAAAATCTGGTAGGCACATGAGTAATCAGTGGAGAAATATAAAACATGTGTGTCTTGAAGAGTACATATACATATGACTTATTGATTGCATGTACATAATGGTGGATACCGTATGAATATAGATAGCGCTTATGGCGATTCCCGTCTCCTTCAATACCTCATATGATTTCTCTTCTGATGCGGCAGCAGTCATTCGGGTTTCCAGGCGTTCTCTGAGCCTAAATCGAATGTTTCAGCTATTGAAATGACACCAACCTCACATTCAATTCAATTAAAGCTAGCCACGCTCCAGCTGCTGACATTGAAAACTAATTGCATACATGGGTTGAAATGAAAACGTAGAATAAGGAATGTAGCCTACAGCTGGGAATTCGATGAATTCCGTAGGATATGACATTTTCTGTTTAGAGTGGTAGGAGAATAACCAAGAATTTGTTGGATCTCTCCATTCTGATGACGTTTCGGCGATTTTCCTCTGCGAGTTGCCTTAAAACTTTCATCCATGGCTGACGACCTTCTTAATCCCCGTTAAAGGTCCCTAAGAGAGAGAAAATCGCTGAAACATCAGCCGAATGAATACAGTATTGGTCGGAAATCTATCGACATGACATGCTTTACACAAACCATGCTTTACACATACAAAGCCTTAATTTTGAGTGTGCATCTTTTTTTATTGATTTCGTGGTAATATTTCAAATTAGGAATATTTCCTCAAACAGTGGTTAATAATTTCGCTAACTTATGATACTTATTTGCAATCATACTCTGTTTATCTTGAATTGCGCAAAACACGGTCCGCCAATAGTCCTCTAATTGGCCCGCTAATACCGTAGTGTACGTCCACGACGCATTCTCGGCAGACCCGGGTGGCAGGGTGGGTGGCCGAGTGACGGCATTGACTAATCGATTGCTCTGCACACCGGGTGCACACCCGGGTCTGCCGAGAACGCGTCGTGGACGTACACTACGGTACTAGCGGGCCAATTAGAGGACTATTGGCGGACCGTGTTTTGTGCAATTCAAGATAAACAGAGTATAGTAGAAGATCTTCTGAACAGTTGTATAACGTTGTGAGAAGACAATTCTTTCAGAATTTTACTGGAAATAAATTCGAGATGAAATCATGCAATTTCCCGCATTCTAGGTATCTCTGTTTGACTTCAACGCAAAAAAAGCGGAACTCATGTACCACTTGTAATTCGTCAAAGCCTATAGAAGGCTGTTGCCTTTTGGACACCGTTGCAGAAACGTACAGCTGTCGATTTCGCTTTTCAGTACAAAAATGTGAAGAGAAAACTACATGTTCTAACCCGTTATAACCTGTTAACAACAGGTTCTAACTCTTCAAGATATTCTGCACTACTACTGCTGTGGTGAACGTTTCTGCAAAGATTTTGAATCACCCACTATAGAGTACGTTTTGGATTGGTTCTGTAGCGAATAGCTCTACGGGGGTGGACTCTCAAACCTAGTGAAAACTGAAACACTTTTTTTCGTGAACACAGCCTTCAAGTAATTTTCCGAAAAAAAAGGAATGAACCTCATGTTTGTATAAAGCGCTCTATATAACCCCCTTGGGCGATGTTCTGCCAGGACAAAAACAACTTCAAAATCCGAAAGGGGATGTATTCAGGAAGTCTGAAATGTGAAGATAAATTGCTTGTCAAAGGAAGGAGAAACAATGAAGTACGAAAAACCCATATCAATCTGCCAGTGAGTTGGATCCACTATCGAGAAAAAGCTTGGAGCCTTTTCAGGCATAACAGGAGTGAGCACTAATATTACCTTATCAAGCGCTACAAAACTCCTTGACAAAAAAAAGACGAGAGTGTCTTTCTTCCCTATTCTTTTTTTGCCCCTGTTTTGTTCCTTTCAAAAATATTTCTTCCGTTCTCAGTACGCTTTGATGCAACAATAGGATCCGTTGATCTTCTTTCTGCAATGATTTTTTCTGAACCACTCCTTTTTTCGGAATTCAGTGATCGACAAAAAAAGTTGCAAACTTAGTCGAGGGGGGGGGGCATTTGTATACGAAATCCATTTCCAGTTTGTCGAAAGACTTCAGGGGAAAACCTAAACAGGCAGCAGCGACCGTTTATCCATACGTGTTCCACCACACTGTTTTGCCAGTAGAGGTGTTCTAAGAGTTTCATCATGTATCAATGTACCAACTTCATGAGTATTCAGCTTGATAAACGATGTGGATAGACGGTCGCTGCTGTCTGTTTAGGAGACCCCAGACTTCAGTATGTAGGTCACGACACGCATAGCGTAGTAGGCCTTTGTTTCACTTTTGGTTGAGACTTAGCAGAAGGGGTTGCGCGAGGTGATAATCATAAACCTAAGGCACTTTTCTCGATTATCAGTAGCTACGGTTGATTCCAGCAGGTTCAATTCAATTCCACTACCTCTGTCTACCGTTACATCTTTCGAAGATCGAAAACGGAGATAGGAATAGTAATCAGCGCCTCCAAAGAACCCCTTTGCCCAAACTCTAATCAAATCGGAGAGCTCGACCAAATTGGTGTACATTTATCGCACTACACCTTCTGAAAAACCTCGGATGAACCTTATATTCGTGTTAACCACCTCGATTAGGACCCGTGAACAGAGTTAGACGGGAAAACATTTCCGATCTCTCAGGTCGGAAAAGTGGAACGGTATTGGTTGCTCTTCTACTTATTTACTTGCTTCCACATTGATTAAAAGGCTGGAAAGTTGAGTCACCTTTTCGAACTCATGTTCGCGGTTGTTTCTTTTTGACGAGAAGAATGAAAAATCAAAATTAATAATAGTGTAGGAAATCCCAAAAATCAGCTGGTATGGTGACGGCTCCGCAAGCAGGGAAGCGGACGGATCCGCACAGAAATATGGGCGAAGGCCTTACAATACACGTTTTCTTTTCGTCTCGCTCACTCCGCTCAAACCCACTCCCTTGACAAACCTACCATAACTATCTTTTCCTTTACTAAGTGTCTTTCCATCCTTTACCAGGTTGTTCTAAACGTTTTGTCGTTCGATAAGAGAGGGCTATGCTACTAGCCTAAATTTTCTTGTTTTGTTGGTACACTCTTCATATGAACTTCATATGTGAAGTTTCATTTCAATCTGTCAATTCATTATTTGTTTACAAGCCATTTAGTGTCGCCGTGTCACAGCAAAGGAGAAAATTGAATATGGTGCAGTGATAAAATTCTTACTTTTGGAAGGTGTAGCACCAAAAGAAATCCACGAACGAATGTTAGAAGTGTATAATGATTGTTCACCTACATTTAGAACAGTAGAAAGATGGGTTGTTGATTTTAAACGTGGTCGTACAAGCCTTGAAGACGATCCACGTGAAGGACGTCCAAAAAGCCCATCAACACCAGAAATCATAGCCAAAATACAGGATATGGTTTTGGAAGATCGTCGATTGACTGAGAGAGATTTAGTAGAGGCTCTACACATCTCATTAGGCAGTGTGAGCCATATTTTAAGTAAAATTTTGGGTTTTAAAAAGCTGTGTGCAGAATGGGTGCCGCATTCGCTAACAATGAAATAAAACATTTCAATCAATTCAAATGCGACTTTCTCAGCAATATTTGAAGTGTTTTAAAAAGAACAAAATGGATTTATTGCGTTGATCCATCCTTAAGGACGAGACTTGTGTCTATCACCTTGATCCTGAATCAAAACAAGAGACTAAAGAGTGCTGTGAGCCTGGTTGCTCGGCTTCGAAACGAGTTCGTGTCCGGAAATCGGCCAAGTAGGTTATGGCATCAGTTTTAAGGGTAGCGAAAGAAATTTCGTTAGTGGAATACTTGCAAACTGGTAAAACAATTGATTCTGAATATTATTGCAACCTTTTGAACCAGTCGAAGGAAAAATATCGTAAAAAAGACCCTGTTTGCAGAAGAAAAAAATTCTTTTCCATCAGGACAATGCACCGCGTCACAAGAGATTTTTAACAATGGCTAAAATCCATGAATAAAAGTTTGAATTGTTGGAGCATCCACCGTATTCACCAGATTTGGCCCCAGCGACTTCCATTTGTTTGCAGAACTCAAAAAATTTATGGGTGGCAAGCGTTTTTCATCAAATGAAGCGTATCTTGCACACCTTCCGGATTCTCACTTCAGGTATGGGACCCTTTAGATTGTAGGATCATTGGAGCAAGTGTACTAATGTTCAGGAAGATTATACTGAATAATAAAGTGTATTTTGAACCATAAAATTGTGTTTTTCTTATCGAACAACAAGACTTATTGAACAACCTGGTATATGCATGATTACGAAAGCATTTGAGAAAAGCAACGCTTTTCGTAGCATTTAAGACCGATGACCCGTGGTTTCTATAAACTTGTCCCAAATTTGTCACAGGTTGTTTTAATCGTTCTGTGGGTACGTGCTGACCAATGTTTTTCTCCTGCTACAAGCGCTGCCTAGGGGAATAGAATCCAATGAATAGGATTTTTCGCTCCAGTGTACCCAATATGGTCCAATAACTGAATAAGGTTAAAAAACATTGCCTACTTGACTGCACTGCACTAAGGCGATCAGACGAATAGCACGGTGTTCGTGTCTTCTTCTGCGGTCTCTTTCACCACCAGCTGATGACAATTCGGTCGACTCGCTCGACTTAACCGCCGTAGCGTATGGTAGGTTCGGTGCATCAACGGCGGCTCAGGCGACGGATCGAAGTAGCAGAACGCCACTGCAATGAACCTGCATCAGCGTAATTCTCAGTAAGGACTGCAGAACCCACAGTGATTCCGCAGAAACTCCGAAAATGCTGCGACATCGCGGTAGATTCTCTAGAGTGACCTTTGAAAATGAATACTTCTTCCGTAGTCTGCGTGGGCGACTAATAAATGGGATCCTAATAGCACAGCTCAGCTGTCTTTTCAGACTAATTGAGCTCTTCTCAGAGTCAATGAGAGGAAACCACTTAGCAAGCTGAGTATACTCGCGTCAGTCATGGGCGCCAATGGAATGCTCTAGCTGAGCTGAAGTCACTCACACAGAACGACGATGACGTTTAGGATAAAGGCAGCTAGTACGAAAAATAGAGCCGAATCCAACGGGGACGATGACTGCACGAAAAATCCCAAGTCTGTGTTCATCATGCTTCATTCAACTAGATTCCACTATGTGTACTGAAAAATAATCACTCATTGATTACTTCACAAAAAGAAACGGACATATTGAATCGAAGAGCTCTTAGCGACGATTACCGAGGGGTTGAGTAGAGTGCCAACAGGGCGCGGCGCGGCCCAATGATGGAGAGCCGTATTGATAGATCGCCGCGATCTATCAATACGGCTCTCCATTATCAGGCGGCACCGCGCCCTGTTGGCACTCTGCTCAACCCCTAAACAAAGCACAGGCACAGATTTTTATACACGGTTTTGATCCCTGTCATCTAAGAGTAGAGTTCAGCAAAATGTTAATGCCAGCTATAGATGAGAAGGATCCCTCACTGGGCACCTAAAGCCTTTGAATTGTCTTAGACCTCTACCGAATGGCCCTCTAATCCTTTGGAAAAACAGCCCACATTCTCAACGCTGCTCGATCCCTGACTTTGAAAAAACCCTCTGCACCATTAAACAACCTCCCTAGAACGTTGAACTACCCCTATCTCTTCGGCAACGTTACCCACTTGAGCGATCCCTTCAATCAACCACTGAAAAATCACTCTTGCTTCCGTGATGACTGACCCCCACCTAGCTTGCCCATCGAACTACGCGTTGCTCTCTCAAACAAGGCTATGTTTTCATCGATGCAGGTCCAAGTACTACTTGACACCTAAGTTTTTCGTTCGGCTCAGACATTTCGTGAAATTTAAGAGTTCCGATGTGGCCTTTCCATAATACAATGGATCCACCACTACTCCCCAAATGACTGGCCCTTTTGCCTTGCCAGGTAAAACACTCTTTGTCTTCTTCAACGACATGATGTCCCAGCACCCCTTTCAGACGTCTCCCATCTTTGTTGTGAATATAAGCAATTTTCACCGACCCTGCCACTGATGAAGACCAACAGCTGTTCTTTAGTTACAAATCTATATTTCCTGCTGAACGACCCACTGCCTCACCAACGATGCGATGCTTCCATATATTTCAAGGCCATCGGCATTTTTAGCCCTTTCCTCTCTTTTGAGAAAACTCTATGGCTCATTCAGCGACCATCTATCCTTTCATAGTTTCTTCGAGATTTAGTGTGGTGAACGAACTGGATTACGAGGGTGAATCGTGAGCGCGATACATACCCTGCTGGCCAGTGGTGTCGCAAAGGTTGCACGGCAGAATCTTCCATTCACTAGACTAAACTTAGCAAGCAGACCATACATAGAACAGGTTCGTGTTGTGTCTATATGCAAGCCTATCTGGCCGTCACGTGACTTCAGCACGTGACAGGAGCTTCGACGTCAGTGACCGTTCATGATGTGGAATCGTGTTGGGACCCTCATGAGAGTTTGGTATTAAGCCCCTTTAGCTTCCGAGACAGACCCTAGTAAATCAGTTATGCGTCGTTTATACTTCCGCCGCCTAGCGGCGCGGCGAAGTGCAGACCTGTAATATCGATCGTGCCGCGCCACGCGATCAATATTACAGAAATGCATTGCGCCGCGCCGCTCGGCGGCGGGAGTATAAACGACACCTCACGCTGCGAATCGCTGGATCTGCTCACGTTTGCTTTACAAATGACGCTAAGCTTCTATAAACCCAAAACCTGTAATTCTCAGGTTAGTTTTATCATTTGAGCTACCGAAAGGTTGCCCAGGACTTCTCTCTTGATAACCTCAACACAGAGTCCTACCACCAAACGAACGACCCCAAGAAAGACATTTATGAGGCAGTGAGAGAAAATCATCAAGGAGCTAAGCTACAGAAAATAGAAAGCAGTATAGTGATGGATAGAAGCAATGTCCAGCTATCGATACAAATTGTGGTGATTGGGTTCTGATGCCAGCCCTGATTATGGTGATTGGCCATTGGTACACGTTGTGGTGGTTGGGCTACAAATTGTGGTGATTGAGCCGTGGATTCGGGTCTGACTCGGCCTTCCAAAACTCCGCATTTCAGAATCTAGGTTCAGAGTGAACATGAGAAGACTGCTCTTTACGCATCGGAAAGACCGTAGAACTTGGTATCACTAGCAAAAAAATGGCTTAGAATGGTTCCCTGATATTTGAGAAAAATGGAGGAACCACGCGAATTTAGTGGAGAAAAACTTCATCCCTTTTTTTCAGATGGAATTCACGATCTTGGACTTAAAATTGAGCAAAAGTTTTCATTTTCAACCCGGAAGCTGGAAAGGCATTGCCAAATCGCTACTTTTGCCACATGGCTAAACTTCCAGAAATATCCAAATACGGTATGGACCGGGTTTGGAACACAGCCATATTTGAAAGTGGGATTGCCAGCAGTTCCTCCTTTTTACACCCTGCGCAAATGACAAAATATCCGCACAGAATACAAATAAGGGCTCGGACTCGACTGTTTTTCCATTCCAGCACAGAGGCGATTAGGAAGAGTAATTAGCTATATGGCAGGCAGCAACAAAGTGCAAATAAAATATTGATTTTGTTGAATTATACGTTCTGAACAAACACTTCAGCAGTTGTAAAAGAATCGAGAAGAACGGAAGTAGTCCCGAAGTCGTCAGCTGAACATGAGTACATTTTCATTCGGTCAAGGTTCAGTGCTGCTGCTACTGCTGCTACATATAGTCAATGAGTAATGAGCCTTGCCCGCAGCGTGCATAAGTTATATTGTGTCGTAAGGGAGGAGGAGAGTTTTCAAGTTCCGGGTGGGCATATGGCAATAAAGACAACTTTCACAGGTTGGACGGCTGTTTCGAAGCTTATATGAGGACTTTCCTCACACGCGACACTCTGTAAAGTGCATCGCGAAATATCTATGATTATTAAAACAAAGGTGATGTACTCTGTGAATTCTCACGCAAGACTCACAAAGAATCTACATATTTATGGGCTCAGGGAGAGAGATGAAGGTTTTATCCCATTTCTATATATCGGTGAGAAATCAGAATCTGGTCAAGTTCCAAAACTATATTATGTCAACTTATAGAAGAGGTGTTCAATACGACTAGTTCATAGCACGGGTAGGAACAACGATAGCGATAATAAGGAATAGAAGGTTCAATTGAACAGTAATAAAGAATCAAATTTGCTATCCAGTCTAAATCATTAATAATGGCAAATAGCGAGCGGAATTTCAACTCTAAATTCCCGGCCTCCCGATTTCCGATGTTTTTCGTCATACGATGTCCAAAAATGGCCTGAATTCGCATTGAAAAATATCAAAGATACCACACTGCTAAAAAAGAAGATGAGATCCTATCTTGAACACGATATGCTCCAATTATGATCAGCGCCCCAGACATTCCAGAAGCCTTCCATTGACTGGATTCTCCTTACGCTCGCTTTCCTATTACTTCTAGGAAATTCTCGAACAATTAGTCTAGTATTTATGGAACAGTATTGTGAACCAACTTTGATGAAGAGTTGGAACTATACACCAAACATTTTTCTAAACTTCAGTTTCTTTTTTTGGTGAGTTGTTGGTAGCCTATGTAAATGGGTGGCTTTTTCCCCCGAGTCCGACACCAAACGTCAGTCCCCGTGAATCTGGTCGACAGACTCCCTACAGGGGCCGGATTCATCAATGTGCTAACCCACGGTTAGCGCCCCTAACCTACCAACCCAGCACCATTTCAGCGATTCATCAACTTACCAACCCACGCACTGCTCGGTTGGTAAGTGGGTCAGCGCTACCAGGCGAAGGAGACTGGTAGGCCGCTAACCAACCCACCAAATGTCGTGCGCCATTGCTAATCGGCGCGCCTCAACGCGTGCGGCCGTGCGCAGCGGCTTCTGGAGCTTTGCCAGATTATATATCGATTCACGTGGAATGTCATTTTGAGCATATTTCTGCGCTGCTGCACATATTCTGGCTATTATTCGACTGCTACAATAATTCTTCTCTTACTGCTATTCCTAATATTCAACTTCGGGCATTCTTGCTGCTGTTACTAGTTTAGGAATGCCTAATAAAATAGTCAATATTATAATCTTTTTTTTTTCAAGTGATTAGTTTTCGATTTGCATGTTCTTATTTTTTCCTTTCTCATGTTTCATTTTTATGTTAATTTTCCTCTGAATTTCAGAGTCCTAACATAGTCATTGTTTTTATTTTTAAAAAAACTGAGTTATTTTAGCTCCAATCTACTTGGTCATTGATTTCATAGCTGTAGTGTTTTTGTCAGCTGAAATTCTCGGTTACGGTGAATTTTGAAGAGTCAGTCTAGGCTATCTGCTCCCTATGGTATTGGGAGTTCTATCTAAACTTCTCCGCAGTCAAGATCTCCCATCAAACCTTTTCGAGCTCTGTAATATTTCCTTTTACGAAACTCCTTCTCAGATTCTTTTCGTAGGTAATGGGAATAGCGGCATTAGAAATTAATGTAATCGAAGAAAAAAGTGACACATTATTTATAGTTATTAGGGAATATGAACACTAATGAAAATTAATTCGAACTACATATAATTACTATTTCATAACGCTGTTACTACTAATTTCAGAAAGCTTAAGAGCTCTCTCAGTTTTTAAATCCTCTAGTTAGACCCTTTCCCATTTCCTTCACGATTTGTATCTGCTACCCGTGTTTGTTCTCACACTAAATTTGATGCTGTGAGCCACTTACGGTTTGCTGAATACAATCCCTTATCGCACCCATCCTTTCCTCTTCTCTTTTGTTATCATGGTCCTGAACCCGCCCACTGAGGTGTACTCCGTAAAAAATTTAGTTTTTGAAATGCTTTTCATCCGCTTTTTCAATATTTTGTTGAGTAACCCGGAGCATTTTTTTCCTATAGTCAACTCATCACGCAAATTAGGCAGCGATTAGCATTCATTCTCATTGGAAAGACACCTAACAGGAGAATTTAATTGTAGGAAGTAAGAAGTGAAAATTGCTTCATGTGAGAAATTATATTCGGTTATTTTTTTTGCGTGCATAGAGTTTAGAAACTCTATGCACGCATACTATTCAGAATTTATGAAGAAATGTGCTTCTTGTGAGCCAACAAAAAAAGAAACAACTATTCGCAGTTTTTCGACTGTATTGGAAGAGAGCAATGTTTTTTTTCAATGAATAAACCTTGAAAACTGTAAGAAATCACCTGAAGCATACGAAAAATGCATACTTTCCGCTGAAACACTGAATTGTGTCACTATTTTAAAAATCTATTCGTAGTCCAGTTTCCTTTCAATTTTTAGAATTGGCGGTAATTATCGTGTATTGTGTGCACTCAAATTACCGGCGACGCATAAAAGTCTCGGTCAGCGTAACCCACACTGATTTGCGCTTGGTGAATCAGGATCGGAGGGGTTGGGTAGGTTAAGCGCTCGGTCAGACTCACCATCGGTCAACCCAAACCCACCATTTGGTTGATGAATCCGGCCCCAGATAACATAACCAACTGTACTAACAACCCCGGCAAGCTGTATACTGTAATAGGAGCATAACCACGATAACACCACATGACATGTATTTACACTTTGGTGCCACCAACCTGAACTTCCCTTTACTAATCAAAACAAATTCCGACTGTATTATACACATTGCGAAATATACGACCCTCCTGCCTACACAACAGAGCACAAGCTAACTTAGATTATTTTATGTTACAAGAGACATATGAAGAGACATTTCTCCCATATCATACGTACTTCGGATTATTATAACACCTTTGAAATTAAAACATCAGTACACTTGCATCATTTCAGAAAGTGCTCTAATTGGAGAGGAGTGGAATGAATACAAGGAAAAAATTTTACAAGAAGGATATTCGCTACTGAATTAGGCATCACGATCAATAATACAGGTCTAGCCCTAAAACCTGTTCATTGAAGATGCTCTTTGCGAGCCAGCTATATTGCAGGTGAAGTAGTAATGTTCTAAAGGCCAGAGGCCCCGAAACGAAGCACAGCAACGGTGAGGAAGAAAGAAGCACCACAGAGCTGCAGGAGAGAGGACCACGCTTGGTCGCGGCAGAAGCGAAGAGTTAACTCAGACTGCGCCGCCCGAGCCAGTCCGACGGCGACTCTACCGTGCTTCGGCGTTCGTTGCAAGACCGACCGCGCCCAGGCCTCCTTGCGGTGCGGTAGCATCGCGCTTTCGCGACAATACAATTTGTTCGAGCTTTTCTTAACTTATATTTATGAGAAGTAAGCCGCTTTTTCTCAGATGGTACTGAATTGTGAGAGATTCCTGAAAAAAATCAATGGTTGCACTCCCCGATTTTCGCCAACGCTCAAAACCTGAAAGTACTTGTCGAGTAATCTTCGACGCATACAGGAATTCTCGTGTAGTTCATTCCACCAGTGATCCAAAACCTCATTTTTTAATGATAATTGAACGAGGACCACTACGCCCGATGTAGCCTCTTATAAATTGACTCCATTGGACGCACTCGTAAAAGATGACAAGTATAGAAAAAACCTTTCAATTTTCTCTGACATTAATATTAAGTGAGAGAAATCAATAACAGATCATACTTTACTGAGTTGACTGCAGAATTCGATTTTATGGCGATGACCTTTCGGGCACCAAAAAGCGAGAAACGAGTGCTGCCTGTGCTCATGAAAGGAACAGAAAATAAGTCGGCTACATGTACCGCCCGAATCAAAACAACGTGTAAGATTACGACAACACCATCAGGTCCTCAGGTTAGGAAGAGCATGGGAACAGAGGAGAAAACCTGGGTGACGCCCATTGTAATCGGCTGTCAAGGTGTCTATAAAAACACTTTTGCAAAATTGTGAACTCTCAATACTGAGGGGGCGGTGCAGGCCATATTGTAAATCTTATTCGGTACTGCTACACTACACAGTGTTCACGGTGAGCATTGAGGCCTTCCGCCAATATTAGTGGAGCGAATGGACAATTTGCGACAATTGCGGCTGGCTGTGCGGCAATCGCGACACCACCGTTCAGCGAGGCTTTTGTCGCGAGCGAGGATCTACCGCCGCAGCCTAGTCAATTCACATGACTTAATTCTGCTAAAACACCATACTGGCTGGCGCGACGTGGTAATCCTACCAGAGTCTATCAGGGGCCGGATTCATCAACGCGGCAGTGCTGGTAACCCTATCCAGTGGTAGCGCTACCCACGGTAGATTGCTACCTGACCATCACATTGTGATTCACAAGTGCAATGCTACCGTGGGTAGCGCTACCAGGCAGTTACGCCTAAAAGCGTTTTGTGTGTGGTGACGCCGCCGTGTTTTACAAGCGACGGCTATTGCACATCACTCTTTCCAGCCTAAACTTTCGAAAACTCACAAAACCTAAAGCATAAAAAAGCAGAAAAACTATAAAAAAAGTAAATCTATGTTTAAATCACATGAAGAATCCACTAGTATGGGTAACGCAGCGATGGTTTTCGGTTTTTTTTCGGTTGATTTTTATTAATATGTTCTTTAATCTATACCAGTACGAATATTGAGAACGAGAATGATGTGTATATTATTCGGGATATTTTTTGGGACGCTTGAATGATTTCGCGTCTTATAGTTGGGTTGCGGCGTTCTATGAAAGCTCCCAAGGGGAGATATTTGTATTGAAAATGTAAGTGTAACTGTAAACAAACAAAACAGAAAATTAGCAGTATCAGAAACGCATGGGCCTAATTGTGTAATCATTGATTTGCCTTAATACTTATGCGAGCGTTTTATACCTCATATTTACCTAGTTTCCATATAGTGTTTAGGTTGGAAAAAACCGAGAGTGGATCACGGCTCTTCATTTTTAACAATGTTTTGGACCCGTATTTTTTTCAAATCTCCTCATCATCAATGCTTCGCCACCCTCGTCCTTTGGGTAAATTAAAAGAGTATTTTGTTCGAAAATTAAAAGCTGTGAGAACCCAATTTTCGCGTAAAAGGAAAATTATAGATATACCATATATCAGGAATAAATATTGTGGATTAGGGGATTTTGTGTAGTTTTTAACTATGAAGTTTGGTGTCTCAAAGTCTTTGCGTGAAATAGAAACTGAAGGCTGCGAGAATATTCAGTACTTATAGTTAGAACGCACATGAAATTTCAATTCACAAAAAATCGAGTTCTTCGAGAAGAGACAAAAAGTATGTATCAGATAGAGTAGCACCGAAATCCAAAAAAAACCCAACCGAACGAAAAAGAGTTACTTCCCAAAACCAACAATTATTTTTGCACCAACCTAATCATTCCGAATTAAGCGAGCCTTGACGATAAATAATGAGTATTGAGAAGAGAGTGGCTGAAATCGAAGATGAAAACACAAAATTTTTCCAAGAAAGATAAAAATGCCGGAAATCCGTTATACAAGGGGTTTCAAAACAGCTGTTCAAAGGACGAGCGCGTTAATGCAGCATCGGAGCGCGAAATCTCGCCAGGTAGGGCCCCGCTGGTAGGACCCTACCCGAGATTCGCGCTGGGTAGGCTTTGGTAGGTTGCTACCGTGGGTAGGAAGTCTCGTGAATCGCGTCATTCGCGCAAATTTTGGTAGAAAGCTACCCTTACCCAGCCTACCAGCGCTAAATTTCGTTGATGAATCCGGCCCCAGAATCCCCATGCAGCTATTATGGAAACTCATTGCGAAATCGCTCGCAGCAGCGGCCGCAATGCCCAACAGTCGGCTCAACACCTCTCTATCTCTTAATTTTTTCGTGAAAAAACCCTAATGGCAGAGTTCCTCACGAGGAGAAGTTTGTAAACCCAGCAGTTGTAACCAGTTTCCCGGAGTAGAAGTCATAGTCCTCAACATTTCGGCAACCACCATAACGAGACAGAAAGTGATTGGTAGTCATGGAAGAAAATTTGTCCACTAAAGCGACATACATTCTATAAACAGCAGTACCCAAGCGTGACACTTCAAGAATATGCACAGTTTCAAGGGATTACTGTGAAACATCTTACTTAAGCTGTCAGGGCAGTTTGAAACCAAGGAAACAGAATGATGAGCCGAGAGAAACAGCAGTGACATCCAAATGAACAAATTATACGTTACGCCAGAGTGGCGTGCAGGGTCAAGCAGACCGTTGTCTCGTTTATCCAAAGGGCTACGTCCCTACACTTCGTCGACCCAATTTTCAAAAAAACGTCGAAAACTTCTAGGTCTCCCTCGGTTTTTCACGAGATTTTTGTGAGTTCAAATTATTGGCCGAAAAATAGACAAGTTCATAGGTTTTTTATTCGCTTTTTGTAATTGAAACTATGCTCCTAAGTAGCCTCGGTAAGTATCAGTTAAACTCCCGTTAGAAGCATCCGTCAAATTTCCCATTTTCGGTCTAATATTTTACGAGGTCATGAACGAGTCAAAGGCGAAATGGAATCGTTTCATAGCCGACAGCTTCAAAATGTCGACGTGACACGTCTAGACCACCATCAGGGCTGGGATTCATGAACGCTTTTTGTCCGTTTTGGTTTGGTTTGGTATGGTTTGGTTTGGTTTGCAAACTCATCCGCAACCAAACAACTGCCGTGCGTTAACCAGGTATTCATCGAACTTTTTTTACGGCGTGGTTTACAGACCGGTTGTCAAATCGTGCTTGAACGTGTTAAGTCACTGCCGACTGGTCAATTTTGACGGCATCGGTGTTTGTTATTCAAATTCTTGATGTTATTCTTATTTTTTTTTGGGGTGGGGAGGCTGTTGCATTTCAAAAAGTTTTGGAGTCCTCGTGCGGGATTGTTTTTAATATTGTTGGTCCATTTATGTAACAAATTCGCAGGCCAATTTGCATTTCTAGCTTTTTTCCAAATACTTCATTCATTCTGTTCTCCGAAATGATCCTTTTCTTACTTTGAATATTCAGTTCACTCGGAATGCAAAATTAGTCAGGTTGTTTTGAAGATGAAAATATTTTCTTTAGAGAAATCAAAATTATTGGTTTTCTACAAATTTCTCTACATACACTATTCTTGATCACAACATTTGAGTATTCAGGCGTCCAAATCTTTGATCTATAAGACTCGTGCAGTATTAGCAAACTCGATTCATTGATTAAAACCGCTGTTGAATCAATTTCCAAAATATTCTATCGGTTTGACTAGTTAACAGGATTTCGAACTTATTCGCTAATTCGAACATTCTAGGGCCTTTTCGATTTTGAAAAAAAAATCTTAGCGTCAACTTAAAAGTTTACTGCAAATGCACGGATTGCTCTTAAACTGAACCTCTGACTGGTTAACAGCATCTAACCCACCGCTGAACAGCCCTTCAGAGGTGGGTTGCATCCTAACCCACTCGTGACCCAGAGATAGCCAAACCGGAGCTTGATGAATCGTTGGTATGTTTCATTTCTACATTACTTGTTGAACAGTGGTGTCGTGCTCATGGATCGCTCTGCTGTTATTACTCACTCATTACATATGTAGTATATACAGCTTTTTAAACAATGGGGTGAGTTATGCCACACACAATTAATAAAAAGAATAGATTAATAAGTGAATAAGTTACCCCAAGGGGAAAATAAATGGATAAATAGTTTTTATAAGAATATTTCAAAAAGATGGTTCATTTATTATATATCAATGAACAAATTATATTAAAACTAAATGGATAATGAAAAAACTATTAGAAAATACATTTTTTAATAATGATAATATTTGATAATAACAAAATATAATAATTGTTTTGTTTATTAGCGTGATGAAAAGTAACTAATACTGTAGTCTTCTGTTTTACTGAAGAGACCCGGGAAGACTGTAACAATAAAGTTCGTCAAAAGAAAGGGTCGAAACGAACTTTATTGCCTAATAATCTAATGGAAAATTACCTTTCTCCCATATCGATCTTTGAATTATTATAAAACCTCTGAAATGGAAATCTCATTCCACTTACATTATTTCAGAAGGTGCTCTACATGCACTCACACCAAGGCAAACCCAAACAAAACCAGGAACAAAGCGTTCATGAATTGCTTCCCAGTTGTATTTCCTTTCACCTATAGCGAGGGCGAACATTCTATCGTTTTTCAATAAGCTTCGGGTGATGTTTCGTATGCGGCACAATATTATGTATCTAAACGATGAACCAGAGTTGAACTCCGCCTTTGACAATCTTTCAGAGAATGTGCCGGAGATGGCTCAGAACGAATTTGGATACCCGTGTGGTCAGGTTGTTTTCGATTATTATGGAGGGAGGATTAGTGCGCTCAATAACAGTCTTCGTACTGAAAATACACCGCCTGCTCCGAATCTGTTGGAAGAGACGCTTCCTTCTATGGGAGTTGCAGTCGATAATGCGACGTCTGACAAGAAGAAAAATACGGACTTTCCGCCGAACACGGTGACTGATATGATAGCTGGTCACCCAGAATTCAGAATACGATTGATCATGGTCAAGGAGTGCTGAAGATGGAGACTATAGATGCGGATCTTAACAATAAGATCTCAAATGATTAACTGACTGCGACGAATGCAGTAACGAAGGAATCGTTGAAGTCCTTCGATCAAATCAAAACACTGCCGATTATAAGATCTAATGTGAATGGTGAACTGAATTGGTCTGTGATGATAAAGAGTGCTTTCGAAGCCGCTCCACCTCACTCCATAACATTACCAACCAACTTCCAGAGAGACACACCCACGAGCCAGACCATGGACATGTAAGTTAGCCCTTGCTAAGTGAGTTAAGGCTGTTTATACCTCCATCACCGCAAGACGTGATGATGTGAAGGTTTGGAGACGTTCGGGGAACTAAAATCAAATAACATGATGAGATGAAATAAGCCCAGATACCTATTAGTGGCGGGAGGGTTGATTCTTCACCAAGGATCCCACATGGTAGGGCAGCATTTATACCATCACTATTCTATGCCGAAGACTACAGTCAACTCAATACAAGGCATACTAGGTTGAGAGTTCTTTTACTCTCATCTCACTATCTGCTAACAATGAAGCTTGATTTTCTAGAGATGTCAACCTTAACTTCTCGATTGAAAGACTGCTACCCTTGGTAACTAAGGCGATTATCTTCTAGTGTGAAGCTCCTGAACAAACTGCAAAGCACGACAACCATGAGACCAACGTGATTCGTCTGGTGATCTTCTTTATTAGTTGTATTCATAGCCATGCATATTCCAATATAACTAGTCGCTTCGTCTCCCGTTAGCCTTTCGTAAATTGTTTATGTTCTTCTCGACTGGAATGGATGAGTGAAATGAAATGAAAGTAGAAGTACTCCGCAAAGGACTATAATCTTCACAATGTCATTTCACGATTTCTGATTTATGATCCTCTCATTGTCCATCAAGCTTATGTGAATTGTTCTCTTTATTTTTTTCATATCTGCGATTCGCCAGAGATTATCGAAGAAGATTCGTTTGTTGGTATGAAACTAGTTGGGGAGGGGCACAATGAAATGATTGATATAAATTCTTTTTAAGACGTTTTTAACATGAAATACGACACGTTTAAAACGTTTCTAACATGTGTAGCGACAGAGAAAATCTCCATTTCTCTGAATGAATCTTGAGTGCCCCCCCCCAACTAGTTTCAAGCCTAGTTTGTTTGTATATGTACATACATCACGGTCACTGTATCTCAGTAAGACACTGTTTCATCATATTATTATTTTTCAAGTTGTTATTTTGTATTCTTCTACATACATCAAATTATGTGTATAACAAGCTAGTGACGATTTTGTTTTGTTTTGACTTGTTTCAAATATTTGATACATGTGAAGTGACATTCCTACGTGAATGAATCAATTATAAGTTGAGTTTTAGACTTGGCAAGTGGAGGTAAATGGATTCAGTCCATGTGCTCTCACCCTATTGATTCCTGAAGCGAAAAAATGGGAGCAGATGAGTGTTCGTTACCCGAAAATGCGGCGGCAGCTAGCCAAAATAAAGGCTTTGGCAATTTTTCAGCAGACAGAGTCATGTAAAAAAAAGGATGAAAGGCATATATCACATTTTGTCCTTGTCTTGAGCAAAACATAGGATTAGGAATACATACATATACGCACGTATATGCTTAACACAAGTCAATAAGACGCACCAAACTGATAAAAAAGTTGTGTTCTCAGCGGAGCCCGACTAGGAGAAAAGAAGCGGAAAAGGATTCTCTGTATGTGCAATGCCTTTTACTAGGAAATGTCTCAATTACAGACGGGAGTTTGAAAAATAGTCTACTGAAGAGTGTGGAGGGAAATTGAAGAAAAACTTCAGGTCTCGAAAAAATTTCAATCTCTTAGTGGGATGGCGTAGCTTCGTCAAGGTGCTGGACTGCGGTCTGCAAGACTCTGTGGTTTTTTTTTCGCCTACCTTTTTACTTACTGTGGAAAGTCACCGAAAACACTATGTAACACGATTTTTGTTCCAGGCTTCTAAGTGTTATATTTCAATTGCTTATGTCCAAAGTATCGTCGATCACTGGTCGAGAGATAGCCGCGAATCAGCGATCTAATGTGATATGACTTGAGCGATGTCCATGACTATTATTACCTCCTCGCTTGCGTGCGTGCCACGTGTGTTCGTCGCGGCGATCTCTCAACCAGTGATCGATCTTATGTGAAAAAATGACTTCATCAGGCACAAACTTTGCTTGCACGATCTTTTGTCAAAAAAACCCGTCTTTTGTTAAATAGAGTTCGCGCAATGACTTTAGTCTGATGAAGGGACGGGGCTGCTACGGTAGATCATACCGCTCGAATCGAAACCCCATTCTCCAGTGAGACCGCCAACCCCGCACGGCCAGCCGCCGCTTCATGCGTCAGACTGAATTGAAAGCGGAAACCATAGAAAGATTTTTATCCATTTTCGGCATTCTTCTTCTTCTTCTTCTTCAGCGTTTGTTCCGCATTGTAGCAGGGTCCGCTTTTCTCGAACGTTGTCGCCATTTGACTTTGTCATTCGCGTTGTCAGGATTCGGAGCTGCATAGCCGCTTTCGCGATCGAGTGTTCTCCAGCTCGCAAAACGTGCCCATACCATCTTAGGCGATTTTCGCGAAGTTTGTCCGGAATGGACGCGACACCGAATCTTTCACACACATCTTCAATCCGAACTCGCTCAAATCGGGTCAATCCACCACTCCACCTGAGCATCTTCGTTTCCATCATGCCGAGCCGTCTTTCTGCTTCCTTGGTCATTGGATAACACTCTGTGCCATACAGTGCGACGGGCCTCACAACCGAACGATAAATCTTTGACTTGAGCCTGTCGCAAACCTTTTTATCACAGAGCACTCCAGTCGCGGTACGCCACTTCAACCAAGCAGCATTGATGCGTGCGTCGACTTCAGCCGTCAGCGTCCCATCATCGCTAAGCGTTGATCCAAGATATCGAAATGTATGCGCTTTTGGCAAAACTGTGTTGTCGACTTGGATGGAATCGTCACAACTCGCATTTGTCACGTATTCGGTTAATGATTTATGTTCGGCATTATGATCACGTAGAAGCAAAAAATGCACAAGGAATAGACAAACACTGTAGGAAACCACTCACCAAGGTTCAGAAATGTGTAGATTTTCTAGATTTACGATTGTACTGTGAATCACTCCCTCGAAGTTGCACCCAAATGTAGTCCCCCATCATGTTTTCGATATACTGTCCTTGGTAACGATACCTCCTTGGTTAACGTCCTTGTGATTACCTACGAAGCCCTGAACAACTGCAACGAAACTTCTCCAAACCGCTCTCTCCGTCCTGTTCAACAGCTCACATTTTATGACCCTCTTGACCTGTGGTCCGACGAGTATACCACCCCTGGCATTAGAGTCCGACAGTTTTGTAAAAAGACCTTGGGGTATTGAAATGGTGCTGACTTCTTGTCAAGAGCAGTGAGAAATCGCTTAGTGAGGCCTAAGTTGATGTGCAGCGGTGGCAAAGGCACTTTATGAGGTTCTATCAGCGGTTCCCACTTCACATTGCTGTTCCCAACAGAAAACTCGGTCCGTTGTGCACAGTACTTTGTGTCATAATGCGCCTTAGTGCTACGGCTGACCTAGAGACAGAGGAAAAAAAACTTTCTGAATCCTCCTGGAAGACCCATGAAGAATGCTAGCACTTTGTCTTGGTTCGGGATACCTGTGCTTTTATTCTTGCACAGCTACTTTTAGACCGTTCTAGAAAGCTCTGAGTTTCAGAAAAGTTCTGTAAGTTTCTTGAACGTTCAAGGAGGAAGCTCGGTATTGAAAGCAAATTTCTCGAAAACACGCGATTTGCCAAAATTCATTGTCCCGGTCGCAGAAGCAAAGTTTTTCCAGAATAACAGCGAATTTCTTTCTGTTCTAGACCTAACGGGTTAGGAAAACACAATTTCAACCCAGGAGCAGAAAAAGGTGAAATTTTGTTACATAGTGTAGTGATCATCGTAAACGCCGCCTTTATAACGAAGATCACATACTCGAGAATCATTCCAATTCTTTGCCCACTTTTTCCCCTGAAAAAAACTCGTTATTCTTCAACAACCCCTTTTAATGTGACGAGCACAGCTGTTTTGAGGCAGAGCCGAAGCCACCCCCTCCCCAATTCGCCTGAGACAGGAATGTTGTTCGTAATGGAGCAAAAGGAGAAGAGTGATACAAAGTATAGTAACAGATTGCATGTATGTATAAGCCTGGTATGAATGGAACAAATGAGAAATTTGAGCCGGGCGTCATCATAGAGGCGGGGTCGATGGAGCAGAAGGCGGTTTTTTTGCAGTAAGCGTTAGCTCGGAAATGGAGCACTGAACCCTAAAACCGCTTGCATTGACAAATGTCACGAGAATCGGCTATCCACTTTACCAGAGAAACGGAAAAGCATCTGGCTCGATACGGGGAAGACTGACAGATTACACGGCATCGAAAAACACGTCTGCTTTATGTATATGCAGGCATAATCAAACATCGCTGTCGAAATTCCCGAAAACGGATTAATATGTTTCCAGAGAACGAATTGTGCGTCTCCCCAAAAAATCGAGATGCTGACAGCTTCAAAGGAATGGGTTCAATGAAGGCATCTGTACCCGAACCGAGGCATCTGAATATGAAATGTCTTGATGAAGTGATATATAGTTGCAATCCATCTTGCTCAAGAAGACGGAAGAAGTTGCTGAAAGACAAGAAAGTTGAAAGAAAAGCAGCAATATATAATCACTCATGCGGAAGCCAGAGTGGGAGGAGGATTGATCTATGAGGCGGAAAACTCCCATGCATGAGCGATTTTCATTTCTCCGAATATCTCGAAAATCGGTGAAGGATGAATAGATTCTTCGCTTCTCCAGGCATCCATATACATAAATCGTAATCTGGTTCCAAAAAAAGTTTTGAACATTGTCAATGGGGTGAGCATAGTAATAGAAAAATTTTGCATGCTTCCGCTTTCCGCCCCCGTCTACCACAATGGGCAGAGAACAAAAGGCATAAGGTCAAGCACAACATAACTTTTGGTCGTTATCGCTCACCCAGTCCTAGGGCCGGGTTCATCAATCTTTAATTGGGTTTGGGTTGGCCCAACATTTCTATAAAGATGAGCCGTCTAAGTAATTTGGTAAGTAAGATATGCGCTCATTCCTAAGCCTTACATTTCATCCTTCAGGGCCGACATGGGAAGGATACTTGGACAGAAAGAGGCCACTTAAGATGAAATATACGTTTCTAGGACCATTTTCTGGCAGAGAATGAGGACTTATAAGCGTTTTCAAGGAATCGCGGATCGGCAAAAGTTTGCATCGGAGTTTTTTTTTTGGGTAATTCCAAAAAACTATCCAACTTTGACTCAGAACTTGTATCTTAGGTTGACTTAGAGTATTTTCTCGATATTTTGAGGTTAAGTTTAGTTTACGGTGGGTATACCGCCATTCAGCTCGATAAACCCACCTTGCTATGTGCTTCGAAAATTATTCATCGGCGTCAAATTCGTATTCACCACCACAAGTTATCCCGCAGAGAAGTTCTGACACACATCAGACTTCGATCAAAGTTCTATATGCCCAGCGTAATCAATCGTAACCTACATATACGAAATCTATAATCGGACGTAAATTCGTGTTTGCCACCTCAGACAACCCACACAGAAAAGTTTTGCGCCAAATCTATCTTTGCATTTCGGATGTCGTGAAAAGAAGCGTTCGGCCCTCAAAATTTCCCATAACTTTGAGTCAACACTGGAACGTTTTTTCCTGCAATGCTACCAGAACCACCTGCTCAGGCACTCGTGGATGTCGACCCCAAGCCGAATGCCAGTCGAACGCAAGTGTCTTCGGGCCTCACGACCTACGCTCGACGCGCTATTCGCTGGCGGTCGACCTGATCAGATGTCGACCGCGGGCTATGTGGTTGTGACGCCCGACGACACTCGCGTTCGACGAGCATTCTACTCGCGGTCGACCCGTATCTTAGGTTTCTCCGGAAGGGATGATCCCACCGCCACGTTCCAGGATGGGGGCCACCCCATTGTGGACAGTGAGGATATGGACCCACAGTTGGAAACCACCCCCCCCCCCAAGCCGTCGGGATACCCCCCCCCCCTCGGCAACCAAAATTATCCTCCATCATCTGGTGGATTTTCTAGTAAGTAAACCGAGACCACCTTTCAGGTCCGGCTCCGAAGAGCCGACTGAGGCACACGGAAAGATCAGGAGCCTTTTATACCAATATCATTGTTATACTAAACCTTTTGCCAGGCGGTCGACATCCGCATTTTCGGAATCCTGTCGATATCCACATTTTCGATATCCTTGGCGGTCAACATCCACAGCAGATTCAGCGACGAGAAATTGTTGTGGACGGCGTTTCACTAAATGGTCATGAAAAATGGCCTACGCTCCATCTAAATGAGTGCTTTTCATCCGCGGTCCACGGAAAGCAGTGTTTCTGCAGTGGGGTCGACATCTATGAGTGCCTGAGTAGGATGATTCTTACAGAGCTTCGCCAAACCTGCTAGTCGTGATAAGACATGAAGTGATTCTCATCGAATATATGCTAAGTCGTTACCTCTTTAAGAAGAGAGCGTCTCCGTTGGGCAGGTACAATACCGCTCGTAGGATTTGGTCAGACGGCGCGCGAGGTCGGGTTTTAGCGTCTTTTTCGTCTTTTCCTTATAACTCACTTCAAAATCATGTCTGAGCGAAACTATGGTGATATTCGTGATCCTGGTGTTGGGGTTTCTTTCTGAACTAACGAAGTTTGACAGGCACGGTATACTGTATATTACCATTTGATGGAAGAGGGGTGCTCGGCGTCCTGTGTCTGCGTTCTCGTGGCTCCCACCACACCGTTTGCAACGCGCTGGCCGTCTGTGGCCTCGCCGACTCGCGTGCTGCCTTCCCCTGCAACATACCTCGCCTCCGTCGGTGGCGCGCGCGCTCGCGTCGCGGCTTCGCATTGGAGCACTCTTTCTCACAACACAGTGCAGTGCCACACCCATACACTATTCAAGCTAGGTGACTTGCGATATTTAGTGTATGTGAGGAGTACAGAGGCCTCTGTACAGCGTTGATAACTATTGATAACTACAGTATGGAGGATACGTCGCTCAAAAACGCGATTCTCGCGAAAAATACTAACCTGAGTTCACAAATACTGAGAAACCCTGCAGAGTCAGTCGTGCAGTAACTGTATCGTGCGAGCTAGAAACTTCGAGCAGGAGCTGTAAAATTCGTGCAGGATCCACTTCTTTTCGGCTTCCACGTCTTTAAATCTACATATTGTCCTTATAGGGTTGAATACATATTGGGCTAGATAAATGTAAACAATACACACATTCTACGATACCTTCAAGGCAATTCAATTCAATTCAATTCAATAGCTTTATTTTGCAATAAAGAAACATACGGAATGTATGTGAAGAAAGGTTAAATACGGTAACCTGCGTACGCAGGCAAACAACAAAAAGCAAATAAAATAAAACACTCGCACAGCCCAACCTCAAAATCGTTTTCCGTTTTTCTTGCTTAGCTTTGTGAGGATTTCGGGCTGATCACAATGGTGTCTCCAGAATCGCTAAGAACCCACCACGGACACAGCCATTATCCATGGTGACCACTGCCTTCAGCTGTGTAGGAAGCGGGATAAATTCACATCATCGCTGTTTCAGCAGGCAATCATAGACCTGCTTTTGAGATTCAATGATCATGCACAATGCTGAGATCTGCGGCCCTACGCTGACTCACGCCATGGATCACCTATCATTTCCTGGCAGATGGTGAAATTTCTCCGAAAAAAAGCAGAATCTAATAGTCATCGATGCTGTACCCTTGAAGCATGCAAGGTGGATTGATCATCTTTATTTTCTCTTTTATATTTTGACTGCCAAATATCTCGATGTTGTTATTTATTGTGGTATTTAGCATTTGAAGTACAATACCGCCGCTATCCAAGGGAAAAATGGGCGAAATGGGCAAAGTGGGCAACTAAAGCGTCTTTCGTCCACAACTCGCCTCAAAGTGCTCCTTTTTCGAACTCAAAAACGCCGAAATGTACAGCATGTCGTGGCCTAGTCGATCGTGTGAAAATATTTTGCGAAATTTGATAGCAACTTTATTTTTCAAGGCGGAATACATTTCCATTTTGACCATGCTAGAGATCGCGTACGGTTGTCTTTGCCTGAATGCGCTCGTTATCTTGTGATAACATTATCAAATCCATAACTAACTCCATCTTGAAAAAAAGCGTTTTCATTAGTGAATTCCAATTTTGTCTCACATAGTTAGATAGATTGTGGCACGGTGAACATTTCGGTCCTTTCGAAATTGAAAACGGAGCACTTTGAGGCGTGTTGTGGTCGAAAGACGCTTTAGTTGCCCACTTTGCCCATTTTTTCCCTTGTATAGCGCCGGTATTTTTTTATATGGGTTTATAACTATTCGATGTCGCTTAGGCATTTTTCCTTCTACTGCTTTATAATGCAGAAAAAAGATGATACAGCAAGTGAAACAACTGCAGTCAGCTGCTTTTCGCCTTGTGAGAATATTTAGACTGAAGAGCGCATTCATGGTCTCATAGAGGACCAGTTCGAGAGAATGAATCCGAAGAAAATTCAAATGAAGTTTTCCTCAATAAAAATCTATAATTAAGCACAGAATCTCCAAATAAAAGCAAAAATGCTCGAGCGACATGAAACTGTCATAAACTTACAAGAAATAAGTCTAATTATCGAAGCCTAAATAGATGGAACATCAGATGATTAAACAGTCAAAATATAACATCAGTTTCAACAGAAAACGAGTCTTCTCCTCACATTTTTAGAGAATGGGGGTGGGTGATGCTGAAGGATTTGCGTGGGAACTTGACCAATTTGGCACAATGCTATGTATCATATTGTTACCACGATCACAGCTGATAACTTTGTGAGGGGGGAACGTCGAACTGTTCCTTCGCCGCGCGCGGCACCATCCCTGCCGCTTTCCCTCGAGATTTCCCAACGGTTCACATCAAATGGAATGATGGTGGGGGAACCGCCGAAAATCTCGACGCGGAGAGGCAGCACGCGAGTCGGCGAGGCCACAGTCGGCCAGCGCGTTGCAGACGGTGTGGTGGGAGCCACGAGGACGCAGACACAGGACGCCGAGCCCCCCTCTTCCATCAAATGGTAATATACTGTATACCCTGCCTGTCAAACTTCGTTAGTTCAAAACGAAACCCCAACAAGGGCTATACCATTTGGTAGCCCTTGACACCAGGATCACGAATATCACCATAGTTTCGCTCAGACATGATTTTGAAGTGAGTTATAAGGAAAAGACGAAAAAGACGCTAAAACCCGACCTCGCGCGCCGTCTGACCAAATCCTACGAGCGGTATTGTATATATTATAAAGATAGCACAAATGATCCAAATGAAGTATTAATGTGATTGGCATTATAGAGTCGGCATTAAGGCAGCTGTCAATGTAGGTTGACTCACGTCAGATGACAAGGAATGGGCTTAATCGCCAGCGAATCGAGAAACAAGGATAAAAGCCTCTGAATGGGTGCCGATTGAGCAAATCGGTGTGCGGAAACGCGGGACGGCCACCTCGACTAGATTGTATCCGGCTGGGCTACAGCCCCATTAGCGGTTATTCCATGCACATAGCCTACTCTAGTATGTGAGAATTAGATGAATGAAATGAGGAAGCACTGGGGAGACACCCACCGGGGAGCCTAACTGGGCTGCGGAACCCATGGCATTTCCAAATGCTTGTGGCCTGGTGAACCACGAACGCTGTCATTCTCCCCTCCTTCTATTGCATTGTTTTGGCTGATCCAGAAGCGGAAGATGATAAATGGTGAGGAAAATTCTGCTTGTGCAACCCTTCACCATCATTCACACTTTATAAATATGCACCTTGCTACCGGTTTGGAAGGGCAGCTTTTTTCCATGCCATTAGACGAAGACATTAGTCAAGGTATTACCGTCCTTGGTTTTGAGGATTACTAGTCAACAAGAAGGACTCAGAACTCGGTATACTTCATGAAGAGAAGCAGCTTATGCATTCTAAATTCTGTTGGGAGAAAAAAGTAGGCATGTTCCAATACGAAGTTGCAAGATCTTTTATTACTTAAAGGCAGTGTTCACGATAAAAATCGTTTTTCTGTTTTTTCGCCTATCTTGAAAACGGCCCCATGCTGATTCCAAGGATGTCTCTGAAATCGTGCAAGACCTTCTGGAAGCGGAGTTATGGTCCCTCAAAAATTGAGCTAAGGGAACATGGTGGACGAGTTGTCCGAGGCTTGTAACTTCTGTCTTTTGCAGCCGATGTATGCGAGCTGACCTGAGTAGAGAGAGAAGTTGAGAATGAAGGGAAGAACGGGGCTAACGATTGGAAATCATCGCTCATCTCACGATCTCGAGCATTCATTTGTTCACGTCAGTGGGCGTGTAATGCGCTTTTGAGGTTTGCCTTGCGCTCGAATTGGCAACTTCGGGCACTTTTGGAGCTTTTCCTGGCTCGTTTTTATGCGTCCTTTCGACGTCAACGTTACAGTGTGCCCCTCCGCTGCCTATTCCTGGTGTAAACTGAAACACAGTTTTTATCGTTAATACTGCCTTTAAAGGCAGTGGTCGCGATCAAATATGCTTGTCGTCTTTTTATCTCTAAACCCTTTTCTGGGTCTCGAGTACTAGGACCTATAGGAAAAAATCGCGAAAAAACCACTGTTTCGGGCCAAATTTAAAGCCTGAATTTTCTTGTATTTTGATGGTGGACGAGTCCACTCCACATCATCGGCATCGATGACCTTTTATACCAAGAACATCAGCTGGCTTGAAAATGAATTTCAATCAATGAACCTTCGGATTTATGTAGAGTTCGCACAATGATTTTAGTCTGATGAATGGACGAGGCTGCGACGGTAGATCACCCCGCGCGAATCGAAACCCCATTCTCCACTGAGGCCGCCAACCCCGCACGGTCAGCCGCCTGGTCCATGCGTCAGACTAAAATGAAAACGGAAACCATACACATCTCGTCAAGAACATTGACTGGAGTGCTTTCTTTCATTGCCCAACTGGTTTTATTAGTTAAATTTGCATTTATTTCTTCCTCTGAATGTCGATGATTTTTGACTACTCGGCATGAGATTGTGCCTTAAAATCTCTATTTCTAGCCCGTTTTTCACCGCGCGACCTTCATTGTTTTTCAGCTGTTTCTGATCTGAGCTGATTTTTGTAATTTTTTCGATAACGTTTTTCATCGTGACCACTGCCTTTAACCCACTATTTCTATAAAAAATTTTGGCTGTCACAGCGCAATCTGTACGTTTGTTGTAATATAGTGTTGTAGGCTGAGACAATGTATAATCTGTCGTTCATGTAATCGATAATCTAGCAGATATCGACTGATGCCGGATATCGTGGGAAAACGCGCTGCTTGCTTTGCGCACTCCAGCTAAGCATCTGTCTCTCCTCAGCGCTGAGACGGACAATGTGGTCATTACCTCCCTTCATTCGCGTTTTAAGAACCGATGCACATATTTCGGAGTTCTCCTCTGCTGTGAGAGGTCAACCTTACTCAGGAAATTGTGGTTGTCACATGGAGGCGACCTGCAGGTCGAGCGCCGGAGTCTGACAGTCTGCGTCACTCTTGTCGTCTGTGACGCAGCAAGACGTCTACGGTTGGCTTGTCCCTTCACACCACAATAGAGAGAGCAAAACGTTGCGAAATATGCGCCGTCCCCTCCAAGTTCCAAAAGAAACAAGAAAACGTTATGAAATTTGGCTTCCAGGTAACAACGGCTAGCTTTCATCAAGATTCAGTGTTTTAAAGGCAGCATACACGCTCGTAAACGTGGTTGAGATAGCAATGTGGATCGAGCCGTATGGCTTTCAACATAATGCCTACGCATTTTGAAGTGTCAGAAATGACCCACAACGCCGCTACATGAGTTAGAAGTTGGTCCCGCCCTGTTTTTTCACGCCCCCTGTATTTGCCATTTTCCTCTAACGCAGGGTTGCTGGGCCACCTTCGCCGTCAGTGAAGTGTGTGGTTCACTTGTTAGGCAATCTACCGACGGTGAATATGACCCAGCAACCTTGCGTTGCAGGAGAAGGGCAAATACACGGGGCGTGAAAATACAGGGCGGGGCCAACTTGTTACTCATGTAGCGGCAGTGTGGGTCGTTTTTGACACTTCAAAATGGGTAGGCGTTGTAATCTGGGCCATACCATTCTATTTCCGTAGTTATCCCAATCACGTTTGCGAGCGCGTATGCTGCCTCCAAGATGTATATTATCTACGTGGACTTGCTCCGCGTCTCAAATAAATAAAGAAAATCCCATTTCACAACAGCAAGGAGTTGTGGGTTTTAGGTGACAACAACGAGTTCCTGTGTAGACATGACGCTCTTCACCCTCAACTGCTGTGCTTGGATCTCGCGCAAAAATTTGATATGGAATCATACTTCTCGTAGCACGAGACCGCGGCGGTGCATGTCAGCCATGTGTCAATTTTAGTTCATCCGTGGGGGGGGGACGAACAGTGCATTGAGTTGCTCAAAGGCGTTACTGTGAGCATTCGCTCATAGAGTTCTGCAGATTTGCAGCAAACTGGTGAAGAGCTGCGGGTCGGGTCAGCTCCTAACGGAGTCAGAATAAGGAAAACATTTCGTTCACTGCAACATGGGGTCGTAAAAAGCTGTGTGCTGTAGCGTCAGTGTTTTCTGAGGCAAAAACGTCATGCGAGGGCAGATGATCCCCTAGAAGTGATGGTGTTCTCGGACCACGGCTTCGTAATTACCACCCTAAAGAACCTCTAAAGGCAACGTTTCAATAAACTCGGAGAATTCGGTCAAATTGCCTTATAAAGCCTAGCTTGCACGGATAAGTCCAGGCAGACAAAGCAGCGGAGCGGCCTATCATGGGAAAATATAACAGTGATAAAGAGATTACGACATGATAAGCCCGATAAGCCTTACTTCGACCGGCTCAAAATGAGGGAGCTAGGCTATACCTGCCATGATATTCCGTAATACTGACAGCGAACCTCATATTCGTGCTTAGCACACCAAGTAACATTTCTTACGGGAGTTTAGGCGAGAGAATCCCGGGCCTCTTGAGTCCGAAAGCAAGAATAAGATTCTTCGACAACAGAATTGTGCTATCTTAGCGAAGGGGGCCACTATACCGCGATGCACTTGGGCACACCCATTTTACCGTGCCGTACTAAATTTGAGCACCTACCCGGGGTTTTCCTCCCCTGCCAAAATCAGGAGAGTCGGTGAGGCACGGAAGAATGGGCTTGGCCAATTGCGATACAACAGAGCCCCCCCCCGGCTAAGATAGCACCAACAGGATTTACGAAGAGTAAAGCAACAAATAGAGGTGAAATTTCTGCTGAGGAACAAAACGCAAACATCAATGGCTCGGGCAGGGAAATCGTCGTTCGTGTGATTGCACCAAACCTCTCGTAACTATCGCCTCGATTTTAAAACGGGCGGTACCCTTTGTCCCCACTCATTCACCTTTTTTATGCGTTAATCGATAAATGAATGAATGAACGTGTGAATGAATGAATGAATGAATGAATGAATGAATGAATGAATGAATGAATGAATGAATGAATGAATGAATGAATGAATGAATGAATGAATGAATGAATGAATGAATGAATGAAGGAAGGAATGAATGAATGAATGGATGATTGATTGAATTCGCAATTTCTTCATCATCTTTATTTGCCTATAATACATCATTTTCCAGACTATTAGATATACTGTTTGACCGGTTGTGCACTCTCTATTTGTATTGGAGACGGCTGAGACGGAATTTCGAGTATTCTGTGAAATCCACATGAACTTCTGTGAAAAACATTGGGATTACTAGGTTTGTCTGAGAAAAGTGGCACTGAGGCTCTACACTTTCAGATGAGGAAGTGTGCCTGTCACTAGAAATACGAAAAGCGTCAGAAGTTGAGTGCAATCAAATATTACTATAAGGGTTTTGTCACCCAAGTTTGGACTCGGCTAGCAGAAGACTCTATCGAGATATCTAGCCGAAAATCTGCGGTGAACGACAATGATTGGAGCTGACGGAAGTGAAGTGAATAACAAGGAGGAAGGAGCAAAACAGCTGATCGAGTTAGATTCGAAGATTGGATTCGGAAACTTTAGCTTATAACTGACGTTGAGCTGACGAGTACAGAAAGAGATTCGTGAGAGTTGAGGCACTAATCCAGCGCCGCAAGGGAATCGGTTTTATTTCAAGTGCCATAGAACACTGGTCTCAAACAAGGACAACAACAAAGGTGCAAACTTGCTACATTAGAGCTTTCGCATGAAGGAAAACTCAATTGTAGGACAAAGAATGTTTAGAGGCACACACAGAAGGGGTAATTGTCAATCGTAAAAAGGCTTTGCTCAGAGCATCATGTGAGCGGCGTTTATGGGGTAACAAACTCGTTGAACTGCCAGAAGCCTCAACAAAATGTGATGCTCAGAAATCAAATAAACGCACGCCCCCGTGTAAAGCCACTCATACAATTGTTATGGAAATTAGGGGTAATTGTGGGAAATTGAATTCAGGCGCAGTGGGCGAACATTTTTTTTTCGAAGACTAGTTGTCTAGCTCATAGCATAATGTAACATAGTAACATAACATGGCATAACGTAACATAACATAACAACATAACATAACATAACATAACATAACATAACATAACATAACATAACATAACATAACATAACATAACATAATAACATAACATAACATAACATAACATAACGTAACATATCATAAAATATAACATAACGTAACATAACATAACAACATAACATAACATAACATAACATAACATAACATAACATAACATTACATAACATAACATAACATTGCATTACATTACATGGCATAACATAACATGGCTCAACATAACATGGCATCCCAGAACATAACATAACAAAACATAACATAGCATAACATAATATAGCGAAACATAACATAACATAACATAACGTCCAGCTGTCGAAAAATATTGCTGTCATGCTATCTCAGGTCAAGTTAATATGTCCTTTCGGATTTTAAAGGTGTACTAAGTTGAGCTATATATGCTATGTTATGCTGAGCACTTCTATGTCATGTTGTTATGTTTTATTATGTTATGTTAAGTTATGTTTTGCTATGTTATGTTATGTTATGTTATGTTATGTTATGTTATGTTATGTTATGTTATGTTATGTTATGTTATGTTATGTTATGTTATGTTATGTTATGTTATGTTATGTTATGTTATGTTATGTTATGTTATGTTATGTTATGTTATGTTATGTTACGTTGTTATGTTATGTTATGTTATGTTTATGTTATGTTATGTTATGTTAAATTTTGTTAAGTTATGTTATGTTATGTTGTTAGGTTATGTTATGTTGTTATGTTATGTTATGTTATGTTATGTTACGTTGTTATGTTATGTTGTTATGTTAGTTTGTTATGTTATGTTATGTTATGTTATGTTATGTTATGTTATGTTATGTTATGTTATGTTATGTTATGTTATGTTATGTTATGTTATGTTATTATTTTATTTTATGTTATGTTATGTTATGTTATGTTATGTTACGTTGTTATGTTATGTTGTTATGGTATATTAAATTTTGTTATGTTATGTTATGTTATGTTAAGTTAGGTTATGTTATGTTATGTTATGTTGTTATGTTATGTTATGTTATGTTATGTTATGCTATGTTAAATTATGTTATGTTATGTTATGTTATGTTATGTTATGTTATGTTATGTTATGTTATGTTATGTTATGTTATGTTATGTTATGTTATGTTATGTTATGTTATGTTATGTTATGTTATGTTATGTTATGTTACGTTGTTGTGTTATGTTGTTATGTTACTTTGTTATGTTATGTAATGTTAAATTATGTTATGTTAAATTATGTTATGCTATGTTATGTTAAGTTAGGTTATGTTATGTTATGTTATGTTGTTATGTTATGTTATGTTATGTTATGTTATGTTATGTTGTGTTATGTTATGTTATGTTATGTTATGTTATGTTATGTTATGTTATGTTATGTTATGTTATGTTATGTTATGTTATGTTATGTTATGTTATGTTATGTTATGTTATGTTATGTTATGTTATGTTATGTTATGTTATGTTATGTTATGTTATGTTATGTTATGTTATGTTATGTTATGTTATGTTATGTTATGTTATGTTATGTTATGTTATGTTATGTTATGTTATGTTATGTTATGCTAGGTCAAGGCCATGTTATGAACAAACATGTCGAATCGTAGTTATTGTTCCAGGTTCTCTTCAATAATAGATTATGTTTTCGCTACTGTTTCGCCGCACTTCCACGAAAGAACTCACTTTAGTAATTCACTTGAACAAAAAGAATGAAGTTCAAAAACAAAATAAGTCGTACACTGGAAAAGTTCTAGGAAGGTGAGGAACAAAAAATCATAATTCCTAAGCCGACGAAAGCACCCAGTTAGCCAAAGTATACACTGGTTGGTTAGATAGGGCGCTATACTCAAGTTTGGTTAAATAAGTAGTAGTGAATATAGGAATCTAAGCGCTGTTTTATAGTGGAACCAGACAAGGCTGAGTATAGAACTATTTTGTGGATTGTCTATAGCTAGCAGCATAATAGTGTAAGCAGCTTCCAATCGAATATGGGTCGGTGTGCTTTTCGATACGACGGGTGGCCGACACGACATCTGCATGGCATACTAAACCTAGAAGCTGCCGAGGATGCTAGGGTTGAGGAAGTAACGCCAATTGAAATTCAAATATTGCTATGGACCGGAAGTAGTGTGCTTCGAGCCCACTGGGAAGACTCAAGCTACGGAGGAGCGCTTTTGGGGCAAGGTAATTTAGCCGGGCGAAAAGTGGAGAAATAAGGCTCCCCACACATACTCAAACTGGCACGCATTCAAAAGACTGCTAACACAAAATATATCCCATGATTTCTAATCCTATTAGTATTGAGTATCCAATGGTATAATTGCAGTGAAATTAAGTGTGGTAGGGGGTGGTAGCAGTCAGCCGTCTGCTTCTAGAGATACTCAGGTTGAAATATATCCCCGATGTGATCGACCTGACTCTGCCTAGTCCGGCCTGATACAGTTGAGGCCGTTCCGCTCGACACGCATGCAATGTGTTGCATCCTGAGGCGGAAAATCCCCCCGTGATGGCCGATCGTAGAGAGCTGGACTATGCCGCGGAGAACAGTGAATAGATAATGCGACTGTGGGCGGCTCAGGACTGTTTAGGATTGCCAGGGAAGGTCCAGGACAGCTCAGTCTAGTCTTCGGCCGACTGCGATGGTGTCCTCAGGGTGGAGGAGGAGTTATCCCATGAGAATTAGGCAGTTCAGATCCAAATCAGTGATTTTTTCAGGTGCTACCGCATCAGGGGGGCGTAGTGGTATCGCACTTGACGACACCCATTTTTCTGCGCCGCAAAAACTCTCCTGAATTTGTAAGTGGGAGAAACCCCGGGTTGACCGCAGAAGTGGCCAAGTGCGATACCACAGTGCTCCCTGCTATCGGCTGTAGCGAGCCCGCTCGATAGGTGTCTACAGCATGCAAATAGGGCGTAAGAAGATCCGCCTGTTGTTTTAGGAAATGAGCTCGTCTGAGCTGTCCCAGGCAGTCCCGATCGATAGGCATGTAATGCGTTGCTCACTAAGTATGATAAATAGTACCTACGATGTGGTATACTTCGGCGACCCGAAAATTTTTTCGAATAATCGAGTTTTCGACTAAGTCGATTTTTGAAAATTTCGAATAATCCAGTTTTCGACTAAGTCGATTTTTGAAAATTTCGAATAATCGAGTTTTCAACTGACTCGGTTTTTCAAAATTTCGAATATTCGAGTAGTCGATTCGACTCGATTTTTCGTATAATCGAATGGTCATGTATTTGACTAACTCAATTTTTCCAATTTTCAACAATTGAGTTTCTGAAGCACCTTATCTCGACTATTTTGAGCATACCACACTCTACTGCTTTAAAGGCAGTGTTCACGATGAAAAATGTGTATCAGTTTCCCCTAGGAATGGGTAGTGGAAGGGCACATAGAAACGTTAAGGTCGAAAGAACGCATGAAAACGAGCTAGGAAAAGCCCCAAAAGAGCCCGAAGTTGCCTCTTTGAGCGCAGGGTAAACCCCGAAAGCGCAGTGCCCGCCCACCGGCGTGAACAAATGAAAACTCGAGATCGTGAGATGAGCTATGCTTCCCGATAAATAGCATCTTTCATCTCTTCATTCTCAACTTCTCTCTTTACTGAGTTCAGCTCGCATACATTGGTTGCAAAAGACGGAAGTTACAAGCCTCGAACAACTCGTCCACCATGCTTCTTTAGCTCAACTTCTAAAGGACGATAACTCCGTTCCCAGAAGGTCTTGTACGATTTCAGAGACATCATTGAAATCAGCATGAGACCGTACTCAGGTAGGCGGAAAAACAGAAAACCGGTCTTTATCGTGAACACTGCCTTTAAGACATTGATTAAAAGTATATCTGGCATTGAAAAACGCCATCTTCACACAGTAAGACGGCCGGAACCAATACTCATGTATTAAAGGCAGTGGTCACGATGAAAAACCTTATCGAAAAAAACTACAAAAATCAGCTTAGATATAAAACAGCTCAAAAACTATGAAGGTTGCGCGGTGAAAAACGGGCTAGAATTAGAGTATTTAAGACCCTAAATTTCCAGTTCGTGCACACGTGCACAGAAAGATCACAGTCTCCTGCCCGGCAGTCGAAAATCATCGACACATAAATGCAAATTTACCCAATAAAACAGTTGAACAACGAAAGCAAGCACTTCAACCAATGTTTTTGACTAGATGTGTACATAAATCCAAAAGTTCATTTATTGAGATTCAATTTTGAGCCAGCTGATGTTTTTGATATAAGAGGTCATCTATGCCTATCATGTGGAGTGGGCTCGTCCACCATCAAAAGACAAGAAAGTTCAGGCTTTAAATTTGGCCCAGAACAGCGTTTTTTTTTCGCGATTTTTTCTCATAGGTTCCACTACTCTATACCCAGGAAAGATTTTGAAGAGGAAAAGAAGACGAGCATATTTGAGCGCGACCACTGCCTTTAATGTCGATTAGCAATATCCATCGAACGAATTCTAAAAGCTTTAGAAAACCAAACAAAATTTACTATAGGAGAGAAATACGGTTCAACGAGATCACTTAATGGATGAACAATCAGAATTCGTCTTTGGAGACGATAACCATGGAAAAAGCCGGAGCTGCGTGTAACAATAATAAGCCAGGGCAAGTCGTAGTCTGCCTCTAGATCATCCAAACCCATGGTGGACTCCACGTCATCATATTCAGCCTCTTCGGCTAGACTGTAGCCGTTTTTCTCGTCTTTTTAGCCTTCATGGCCTTATTCGTTTCTTGCCTGATTTTTTCGATGGAGAGTGCAGCTTCTCCTCCATATCTGCGAAGCTGTGCTTCTGTTGCCACAATAGAAGCTGTTAGCTTTCTGGATCTCCCACCTTTTTTCTAAGAGAAAGGAGGATAAAGCCAAGCATCAGAAACAAATTTGAAAACCAAAAGTTTCGGTTGCACTGCGACGTTCCGCTGGTCCCAATGCATTCAAGCCTCTTGCATGCCTTTTTTCTCGAGCAAGGTGAAATAATTGACCGTCATATTCCAGGCTATCGCGACCGTCTTGTTATCTCTAATGAGTTTATCGGTATGCTCACAACTGAGGATTGAGAAATTTTGGCGTAAATCAATGCCGGCATTAAGTGAAAAAGATGGTCGTGAGCCGTACGAGAACATTCGAGAACTATGAGCAAATAACAACTGGCTGCAAATTAGGTGAATGGTCTGCAACTGTATTTTGAAACAGTTTAACTGACGGAGAACTTCTTTGACTCGAAACAGTCGACTATCGAATTTATTCGACTGTTCGGGTCTATCGAATAATCGAGTCTGCGACTAAGTCGATTTTTAAAAACTTCGAATGATCGAGTTTTCGACTAAGTCGATTTTTCAAAATTTCGAATAATCGAGTTTTCGACTAACTCGATTTTCAGGAATTTCGAATAATCGAGTTTTCGACTAATTCGGTTTTTCGAAATTTCGAATAATCGAGTAGTCGAATGACTCGACGTCGACTGTTTCAGTCGATAACAAGACTCGATGACTCGACTCGACATAAGTATACGATGTGGTCGGCTTCAACCAGCCTAGTACGGCCTGTTGCAGCTGTGGCCTTTCGGTAGACACGCATGCAGTGTCTTGCTTAAAGGCAGTGTTCACGATGAATATTGCACTCGATTTCGACCCAAAAATGGGATTGTTTGGTCATGAGGCAACTAATAAAGGAAAAACATCAAGGAAAAACGTTCAGAATAAGCTGAAATAATGATTTCTTACGTTCAGGGCTTGGACGAGAATCATGGCCCTGCTGATTTCCGCTACCGCGCGCTAATCACGAAATCTGCGCGAATCCATCAAGCTGAACGAAGCAGAGTTGCTTGGAAAATCGCCATCGAAACGTGTGCGGCGCCACAAGGTCGTCCAAACGGGGGGGGGCGAACCGGGATAGGTAGGCGCACCGGAATAACTTTCAAAGCCGTTTTCACTGATTTCTGACCCGTTTTCGCTGCTCTCTTCGACCCTATCCCCTCCAGCATCTGCCAGCTTAGTGTTTCACACTGAAAGCACGAGAAAGAGATCTATAGTAGACATTGCCTTAACTAAGATGGAGAATTTCCTAAATGTGGCTGGACTGAGCAGGCCGCAGCTCAGAAAAATGAAAAGAAGTTACTTGTAACATAAAAGGCCGAAAACAAGTTACTTGTAACATATCTGAGCCGATGTAAGTTACTTGCGACTTATTTAAGGTCATCTAAGTTTCATCTAACATATCGGCGGTATACTGCGTACGGTGCGCCTCCGATATGTTACATGTAACTTAAATTACCTGAGATAATTCGCAAGTAACTTACATCGGCTCAGATATGTTACAAGTAACTTGTTTTCGATTTCTGAGAGGACATTGTCTACAGTGCGCCTCTGATATGTTACATGTAACTTAAATGGCACAATATGTATAAGACGCAAGTAAATAAAATCGGCCGAGAAGTTATTTCCAAGGGGGATCCACTCGTGGGATCAGGCTTACGACTGGCGTTGCTGCTGGTTCAATTACCCAAGTTTGAGGTACTTGACCCCACACCAGCAGGGGAGGCCTCGCACAGCATTCTTTTGGCGTTGTGTGTGGTCTGGAACGCGCTCTCTGCGTCGCGTGTCGTCTGCGTCACGTGATGGCCATCCACGGTGAAAATATAAGTGTAAGTTACATGTAACATAAGTGTAACTTACATGCAATATAAATTTAAGTTATATGTAATATAAATGTATGTTTTATGTAATATAAATGTAGGTTACTTGATACATTCAAGTTAGTTACATTTATATCGCAAGTAACTTGTTTTGATTTTTCTGAGAAGGCGCTCTCAATTTCGATATCGCACCGAAGGCTGTGCACAACCTCGCAATACGGTCATTCAGAATCCTCCTCAAAGAGGACACGTAGGTCAGCACAGCCTTCAGTGCAAGAGGAAAAGTCAGCAGTGCTCAGGAGTCGTGTGAGATAGAAGGTCAGGAGCATCGAGACTTGCTAATCTCAGTTTTCCACCGTTTTCGAAAAACAGGAAACGTCAAATCTAACGGTGTCGCAGCCGAACTTCTCGAAATCGGAGACTGACTGGTTCAAAACACACAGGATGAGGCTCATGGTCTGCCATACGTAATTTTAATACTGAACACCCATCAAAAACCTATGCGGAAACTTCATGCGCTGAAATTGTGCGAGAAACAAGCAAAAAAAACTATAACAACGAGGTGAGGGCCTCATTTTTTAGACGCCTGACGTAGAGTTGGCGACTGGCCAGAAGAAGCTCAAGTGGACCGACAAAATACTGATGCTCACAGAACAATAAATTTCTAAAAACATGCTACATAGTTTTGTGGAGAACTAGATAATCCGAAAATTTGGCATTCGCATGCCAGCAAGAGTGAGAAGAATAGAAAAGTGGAATCGAAATGCTGGGCGCTGACACGGCCACCAACGTCATCCACGGGGGTGCCGTTAAATCAGTTTTGCCCTTTGGATCTCGCCAGGGTAAGGGAGCAAGTCTTCTTCTTCAAACATGTACTCCACTAGAGCAACTAGAAAAATGATCAAGAATTAGCAGAACGCAACTGAAAACTTTAAAAAAATTTTGCAGAAATCGTGAGGATTGTGAGAGACAAGATTATCCTTCACTGATTTCGTTCCCTTCCCTTACAAGCAAAGTGTTTAGAGTGGTAAACGCATCTGCGAACACGACTAGTGTCTTTAGTATCTCTTGTGGCTCAATAGTAAAACTGCGCAGTATCCCGCCCCGAGCTGCAGGTTCCAGGGCTGGGCACGCGTCCCGGTTAACCTTAGGGGGGTGCATATTGGACGTTGCAGAGAGGGCAAAGGGGGGGGGGGGTGCCTAAACCGGACACCAAAAAAAGCGAAGTGCATGTTCTGTAAAATTTCAGGAACAAAATAATACACGATTCTCTTCTGGTTTGTCATATCTTCCTCTTCGCTTTTTAAGACAAACACTCACAGAAATAAAATAATTAATAGATATGCAGTTTGTGTTCGGGATAATTCATAGTTGCTGTCGAAGCTTCTCATCAACAACTCTATTAATTGAAGATCATATATATATATATATATATATATATATATATATATATATATATATATATATATATATATATATATATATATATATATATATATATATATATATATATATATATACCTCTTTATATATACAGTATATATATATAGTATGTAGTATATATATATATATATATATATATATATATATATATATATATACTGCCAGTACATATACAACTGCCATGTAGTATATATATATATATATATATATATATATATATATATATATATATATATATATATATATATATATATATATATATATATATATATATATATATATAGTGTTTGATTGTTTTGATGAAGGAATAAACACTACTCTGTTATCTAGTAGCAAGTAAGGATTGATGTGGTGTAATGTTTCTTTGGTGTAACGTTCAGTACTTACGCTTGTGGTTACCGATTAGAAGCGAAGATACAAAGACAGCTCTCATATGAGCTATCGTTCACGTTCAGAAAAGGATTAGCGAACTGCTGTATTATGGCAGACTAAAAATACAGATATCACGGTCAGTATAAAAACAAGCCAACGGAATTTCGTCTATGGGAATGACGTATGAAGAGAGCCGACTATAAAAATTGAAGTCTGCAAGTTTCAGTGAAAGAAGCAAATAATAATATCTTCCTACTTGAGAAGTACCCTGTACATGAAAACCCGAATTTTATCCAGTTCGAATGCCGCAATCCCTTAGAGAGTGGGCTCGCCGTGCGATATGGTGTTTGTCCGCAGCTACACAGCGCACACTGGAGTGGACGCGCGCACGATATTAATTAAAAATAAGTTTTATTACAGAACGGGGAGGAGAAAAGGATCGAAAGTGGAGTAAATGGAAGAAGGCAGAAATATAGGTTATTAATGTAACCATCTCAGAAATTCAATGTAAATAAACTAAATTGGAGCAGGGTGAATTTTTTGGACTTGACAAGGTTCATTCAGTTGAACTTTGTAGATTAAAAACAGCATTAACCATGAGAACTAAGAGCATTGGGAGAATGAGGAGAATCTGGAAAACACTTTAGTAACGACCGCTTTGATATTCAATGTGATTTAAGGACCTTAAAACTCGTCCCGGTTTTGTCCCGGTTTTCGGGGTAAAACCGGGACGAGATTTAAGGTCCTTAAATCACATTAAAAAACGATCTTGTTGGAGCTAAATTGTTTGCCGGATTCTCCTCTTTCCCACAATATCCTTTGCTCGCATGTTCAATGCTACTTTTGATCAACTAGGTTCGTTTGAATTAAACTTGTCGCGGCTAAATATTTACCCCTGCTCCAACTTTGTTTGTTTACATTACATTTCTAAAATGGGTACATCCAGAATAGACAATTTTCATCATCTTCCATTTCCTTCGATTTCAATCGTTTTCTCTTCCCCGTTCTGTAATAAAATACATTTTTTATTAATATTGTGTGCGCGTCCACTCCCGTGTGGGCTGTGTAGCTGCGTACACACACCAGATCGCACGGCGAGCCGGGTCCCTCTCTAAAGGATTGCGGCATTCCACATGGGTAAAAATCGGGTTTTCCACTCCCTACGCATCTCATCAATCCCTCAATGGTTCCACAACACAAAATAATTCTGAAAATTTCTTCATCAGAACGATAAACACGGATTAATCCATCATACATAAGGTCATGAAAACATTCGATAGAAAATATTAATTACTGCAATAAAAGTAGCTCTGTTGTTGTTTGTAATTGCTGAATTGTAATGAATTAAAAATTGTTTTATCTTTTGTCACAACCTATCTTCTTATTAAAAATTTTCTTCATAAGATTGTTTGGAAGCTTAAAAATCACACTACCTTTTTTGTTGACATTTTCGGAATTTTCTTTATTCAGTGCTTTTTTTATACTCTGGTTTATCAAAATATGGGAGTCAAGATCATGGCTGTCGTGCTCGACTTCTCGGAAAACAGCCGATTTCGATTTCCCATAGGGGGGTGCCTGAAAATTACCGAGCTAAGGGGGGTGCATATTCAAAATCGCCCTGCCGGGACGTGTGCCCAGCCCTGGCAGGTTCCGAGAAGTTTCAAGCTTAAAGGCAGTGGTAGCGCTCAAATAAGCTCGTCTTCTTTTCCTCTCTAAACTCTTTTCTGGGTATAGAGTAGTAGAACCTATGAGAAAAAATCGCGAAAAAAAAAACGCTGTTATGGGCCAAAGTTAAAGCCTGAACTTTCTTGTCTTTTGATGGTGGACGAGCCCACTCCACATGATAGGCATAGATGACCTCTTATTTCAAAAACATCAGCTGGCTTAAAATTGAATCTGAATAAATGAACCCTCGGATTTATGTACACATCTAGTCAAAAACATTGGTTGAAGTGCTTGCTTTCATTGTTCAACTGTTTTATTAGGTAAATTTGCATTTATTTCCTCCTCTGAGTGTCGATGATTTTGGACTGCTTGGCATGAGACTGTGATCTTTCTGTGTACGTGTGCACGAACTGGAAATTTAGGGTCTTAATAACTCTAATTCTAGCCCGTTTTTCACCGCGCTACCGCCGCTGTAGTTTTTGAGATGTTTTTGATCTAAGCTGATTTTTGTAGTTTTTTCGACATCATGACCACTGCCTTCAAAAAGGTTGTTTTTTTGTGCTTTTTGTACCTTCCAAAAAGCGCATTAGACTTCGGAAAAGCGGGGAACGGACCTCATAATTGTGTTCAGCGGTCAAAACTATCTCCCTGAGCAAAGTTTGGGTGAAGGCACATTTTCCATACTTTGCACAGACTGACAGCGTTTTGGACTGGTACGAATTTTCGGTTGGGTGTTTATTTATGCCGATTAGAGGGCTCTGGAAGCGTTCTAGAAAAATGTTCCCGATTTGACTTAAAATTCTCTCAGGGGGGGGGGTTAAGTGCTGATCACGAATATGTGATTTATTCGTCGATTTTCCAAAGTTGCCGGCTAATTTCGTTCGAAGCTCCCCAACCGGAAAAAATCTCGAGGGAAAAGACGCCACTTTAGAGATTTCCTGATCTCTACGATAGATATGTCTCAAACACATTCTCTGAGGGTTATTTGGAGTGCTAAACACGAATCTGGAGTCTGTTTATCGACTTTTTTGCAGATTACGGTAGATTACGGGGGTTTACGGTAGTTTGGTCAAAATCTCAGATTATACTCAAAAATTGTATACGGGGGTTATTCGGGGTTGAGAATACGAATTTAACGTCTGTTTAACGATTTTCAAAATACTAAGGTGGGTTTTGTCCCATAAATGACATGTTCCTTACCGTAACTTACAGTAGACCTCAAAATGTCGGCAAATGGACTCCAGATTCGTGTTCACGACCCTAGATTACTCCTACATACAAGTTTAGAGCTATACTCAAGAAAATCCTTTCAAACTCCAAAAAAAAAGTGCCTGGTACCCTTGCCTTTTCGCGAGGCTTTAAAAATGCTCATAATTTTTTTGAACCTGCAGCGCAGCTCGGGGTGGGATACTGCGCATTTCTACTTTTGAGCCAGAAGAAATTTTAACGGTACTAGTCGTTTTTGCAGATGCGTTCACCACTCTAAACACTTCCCTTGTTAGATAGATTAAAAATTGAATGTTACCGAGAGAAGATGGTCATTGGGTCTATTAAGCAGTCTTGTCAAGCTATGGACTGCGTGACTCATGTCGTCATTAGAGGGCTGGAAAGGCAGTAATTTGAAGTAACAAATGACATGTCGACAAGCCTCCACCTACGGCAAGGCGAGTCAGAGGGTGTGATCAGAGGAGAATTGTCGGCAGTTTTTTTCCGGTCATGAAACGAGACTTGAGCTGTCACATTGACAAACGCAGCTGTCCAACGACGACGCTTTAACATGCGCTGAAGTCGATGGTGAAGGAAGAAGTGTACGGCGATGTGAACATTTTGGTTGGAGGCAGTGTTCACGATTTAAATCCGTATTCTAGTTTTCGATAATCTCGAGTATGCAAGTCCACGAAAAAGAAGATAATAGGGAAAAGTTCCCACAATACTCTCCCATATCAAAGAAAAAACTGTGTTAAAAACTCTAAAAAATATAATTACGCATGTTGGTATGCTTTGCGCACTGCGGACAAAACGTCAGACTAAACGCCATATATGGTTTTGAGCTTGGAAATTTTCAAGTAAGTGACTTTGTTTTCAGTTTCGTGTACCAAAAACCCCAGTGAATGTAATGGTTGAGTGCCCATACTGAGTTTTAGAATTCTCCGGGATAGAAAGAGTTCGAAATTTTGGCAACTGTTACCCTGGTGAAACGAAAGCAGGAAAACTGTTATATGAAGTGGACGAGGCGATCCGATGGATGGGCTGGTCCACGAGATTCACATAAATTCTCTGGCTGTTTTTCGTCGTACTCCTGTCTTTAGTGTTCCTAGAGGGGTCAAAAGCTTACGTTCCTACGGGGAAAAAAATTTCGTCGTCAACAATGTCTCTAAGGGTGCCTAGCAATTATTCAAATTTCAGGTCGTACAAAAAATTTGTTTCGGATTTCGTTCAAAGACAGTGTTCACGGAGAAAAAGTTGCACGTTTTTTTTTGGCTAAACGTAAGCTTTGGGTCCCTCTAAGAAGATTAAGAACGGAAGTGCGACGAAAAACGGCCGGTAAGTGGGTGAAAATCTCGTGGGCCAGCCAACCCATTGGGCCACTCCGCCCACGTCCTATAACAGTTTCCCTGAATTCGTGGTTAGATGAGCGATGGCTTCCCATCGAAAGCCCCGTTCCTCCCTTTCTTCTCAACTTCTCTATTTACTCAGGTCAGCTGGCACTCATTCATTGCAAAAAACGGGAGTTAGAAGCCTCGGACAACTCGTCCACAATGCTTCCCTTGCTGAATTTCGAGGGGCCATAGCTCCGTTTCCAGGGGGTCTTCTACGATTCCAGGGACATCATTGAAATCAGCATGGGAACGTTTCCAAGATAGGCGAAAGAACAGGTAAACGACAATTATCGTGAACACTACCTTCAAGGCTTTTCCCGGAAGTCATTCCGGATTATGGATAGGAATCTAGGGTCAGTTTTTCGACTATCTCAGGCTTAGTAGTGTATGTAGCTTACGGTAAGTATTATGTAATTCAGCTGGATTTTTTTTTACTTCAACATTTCGAAAGTCGATGAATGAACCACAATTTCGTTTTCAGCACACCAGATAACCTCCACAGGGAAGTTTTGAGCCGAATCTCGGACTTTGACCAATTTACCGTATACCCACCGTAAGCTATGGAAAATCGATAAATGACCCTCGAATTCGTGTCGAACACTCCAAATCACCTCTACAGGGAGATTTCGACGCAAATTTGTTGGAGCGTTTCGGAACTCATTGCCCCAAAAATAGCATTTGCCCCGAAAATTTGCCCCTGCAGTAGGATTCGAAACAAATCTGTCAGTGTTTTTTGTTATGCGATGACTGGACCTCAGTTTCATGTTGGGGATCTCGAATAAACCACATAAAAAATGTTTACACGTTTTTTTCTCTGTAACTCCCTGAAAATCGCCTGATCCCTAGTAAATGCGCTGACCCAAACAAGAAAACACCTGCGTAACCCTACTCAAAGCTCTATTAAGCGGCTACAAATTTAGATTGCGGAACATACCTTGTATAATTAGCAGTGTGGCTTGAATCCAAAAGAAAAAATCAAAATTTCACCCGCGGCTGGCGCGGGCGGTCGCGTGCGCCAGCCGCGGGTGAGATTTAAACTGCCCGCGCCAGCTGTTTGAATGTTCTTCTCGAAAAGGCAAGCCGCGAGTTCAACCACAGTCTTCCTTTACAGAGCGTATTCCGTAGCAAACGGTCGGGCCGCCTGGTACTACTGAGACAGGGGCTCACTACACACCGAGGGAAGAGTTATCCCACCTTTTGCGGCTCTAATTCCAATCGGGACCACTTCGCTCTCGTTGCGTGGCCAGACGTTTCAAACTGCAAAGACGGACAACTCCTCCCTCGGTGTATAGATAGCCCCCGTCCCGGTACTATTTCCCAAGTAACGTAAACAAGAAACCCGGGAAAATTATTTGGGTGTTCTGCGACCTTAATGCCATTTCAAGCGCTAAAAAGCATACCCTGGTTTTTGGTTTATCTGCGTTGAATTACGCCAATAGCGGCCTGAAATTACGGAAACCCTGGTCGAAAACCTACATTTGTAGAGAAATTTCCATTTCAAATTACGTGAATTCGGTGTTTGGAATTCGCGCCAAATTCTTCTCTGGATATAGCTGCGCTAGGGAGTGAGGAAAAGTTACTCAATCCGTCCATTGGCGCGTCGTCGGATGCAATACGGGGGAAAATCACCTGATTGTCTCCCTTATTTCTTCAGTTGTTACCTTACAAAATATGTTGTTTCCGTCTGCTGTCTGCGGCATTGCTTTCCATAATTTTGCTTATGAATTCTTTTTATACTCTGTTTATCTTGAATTGCACGAAACACGGTCCGCAAATAGTCCTCTAATTGGCCCGCTAGTACCGTAGTGTACGTCCACGACGCGTTCTCGGCAGACCCGGGTGGCAGGGTGGGTGGCCGAGTGACAGCATTGACGAATCGATTGCTCTGCACACCGGGTGCACACCCGGGTCTGCCGAGAACGCGTCGTGGACGTACATTACGGTACTAGCGGGCCAATTAGAGGACTATTGGCGGACCGTGTCTTGTGCAATTCAAGATAAACAGAGTATACTTCAGGTATAGTCAGAAAGCCCCTGGAGTAAATGAAACCCTGTTCTTTCACAGCTTTTTTCTAAGATTATCTTCCGTCTTCGATATGTTTTATATGTAGTGAATAAATTGTGACTCACGCTTTTGCTCGTTATTATTCACTTTCAGATGACAAAAAGGTTTTTGACTTGTGAGGCTGTTAAAGGTAAACACGAGAATCAAAGCTGCAGAAATGAGATTAGGCAGAGAAACCTCAGAAAATATAATTGGATAGAAGGCACTAGACACTCACTGCTAACAAACGCATGGAAAGTGCAAGTGCACCTCTCATAGACAGACACAGATGTGGACTCGCTGAATGACCTGATATTTGCAGAGAATCATTACTCGTTCTACATATTTTTAATTAAAACAAGCTTACTAATGATTTTACGAAAACAAATTGTGCAATAAGGGTAACCATTTTAGCTTTTGTAAGTCCAAAAGACCGGAAACGTATCTCATATTCTCAGGAATTTTTGATAAAGTTACATGCGAATTAAGGACTCCAAACATGTTACCTACTACTTATCTTCATAGCTTTGAGTTACCTTTGACCTTCAACAAAGTAAGTGAGTTGCGCGGTGCGAGTTGACCTACATATGACATAAAATACTGACGCGTAACTTAAATATGTTATTTTACCGCACATGTAGCATAACTCGGAACGGGCTGTTTCCTAGGAAGATATACGACGCACTCTCGAGGAAGGATAATAGCGTCGTCGGTTCAATTACCCAAATTTTAGATACTGTGCTTATCTGGGCCGAATTCCGGTCCGCAATTGCGTCTCGACACGCTTTGCGGCCGCACGCGCTGGAGTCAGTTGAGTTTCCAGAGCCAAAGCCGACTCCATATGGCTTTTTATACAGTTTTCTCCAATTTCGTTTGCTTTCCAATTTCTAAAATCCACCTAGAGTCAACAGATCGGCGGCTGCGGCGCAGGAAACTCCTCCGTCTCGGATGCGCGCGGCCGCAAAGCGTGTCGAGACGCGATTGCGAACCGGAATTTGGCCCAGAGGAGCACAGTACTTTGCCCCGCACACCGGCTGGAGGCCCCGCCTAGCCGCTGGACCATGCCGCGTGTCGGTGTGCTGACCGCGTCGCGTGTCGGTGCCGGCCGCGCCATTCGTGGGTGTCAGGTAACATTTAGCAATAGTGCAAGTTACTCGCAATGTTGTATATTATAAGCGCATCTTACATGATACTTTAATCAAAAAGCTGGTCAAGTTACCCGCAAGTTAATTGTGAACTTTAAGTAAGTTGCGTGAAGCAACATGCCACTTGCGTTATAGTCTCAGGTAACTTGTTCAGAAATCCCTGCGTTTGTGTCAGCGCTCCCAAAGAAAAACTACCCGCGGCGCCGCATGCTCAGGAAAACTGGGGATCGGAGCCCCGTCCGACAGCCTTCGGAGCGGTCGAGGACGTGGGCTCTGACAGCCAAAGTGGGCGGAGTCGTTCTCCCCTGCTGCTGCCTTCGGTGCCCCTGCAGCTGCGTTCAATGCCTCTGCTCCGGCACTTTTAAGGTGCCCCTGCTGTCGCTTTTGCTGCCTCTGCTCCAGGCATTGCTCTAGAATTTTTGGATCAATGACGTGATTGCATGCGAGCTGGCATGTTGATAACGCTGCAGGCCGATGGCTTGCGCTCGCACAGTACGCAAGTCGAAACCCGGCGCTGGTTTTTTTCTGCCGGTGCACCGGCTGTCCGCCAGCCCGATCCATATATGACGCATTCGGCGGCGCTCCGATGCCTAGTTTGCCTGAGCGGGCTGAAAAAAAATCGACCTCTGGGGCGCTATGCATGAAGGCAACAGAGGAGGTCAGGGAACCGCCCCCATCCTGTGCGCGCAGCGTGGAGCCACGGAAAGGCCCTGAAGCGCATGCCGTATACTGGTTTAAGTCGGACGTAAATGCACTTTCCACCCCAAACTCTACGCGTCGCGGCATTTTTTGCCATTCGATACTTCTTGAACTTTCACATGAGAAATAAACAGTCGCGCAACAGATAAAAATGATAACTCTCCGAAATTTAAACAAAAAGGACGACTCAAAGCGTATCTGATGACAAAAAATGCCGCCAGGTGGAGGGTTTCCTGTGGAAAGTGCGCTTCGGGCCGTCGTGTGACTCATCGCTGCGCGCATAGGATGCGGTGCGGCTCCCTGACCTCCTTTGCAGCGTTCATGCATGCCGCCCTTGGGCAGCCAAGCATGGGATTGAGGTAACATCCTCCCAATGGTGTTCCACGGCTCAAGAAAAATTTGACGAAAAAAAAACCTGAAAAAGTTTCAGTGTTACGTACGGAGCAGTTATTATCGAGAAGAGAAGCAGCGCGAAACCCTCGGCGGCCAGCCGGCCCTGCCTCCTCTATCTGAAACCGAATAGCTTGAGGCGTCGTTTATACTTCCGCCACCGAGCGGGGCGGCGAAGTGCAATCCTACGATATCGATCGTGCCGCGCCGCGTGATCAATATTACAAAAATACACTGTGCCGCGCGGCTCGGCGGCGGGAGTATGAACGACCCCTAACGAAGTGCATCGGTGGTGTAGTGGTGATTGGTCGAGGCTTATAGGCCTAATTCTAGGATTCCAATAAGTGCTGTGCGGAAATCTTTTTCGAAACTTCCTGGTACGGAAGTTTGTGCAAACAGGCAAAAAAGCATCAAAGTTTTATTCAACAGTCAAAGTAATACACTCCCTAAAACCCAGGTGGAAGCCGAGGTGGAGGACAATGACTGCAGGTGCCATCAGCACCATTTGGTCCAACAGGGCCTTGTCGTCCAGGTCGTCCTGGATGGCCGCGTGATCCGGGTAGACCTCTTTCTGAAACAGGCTTTTCCTAATTTTCGAAAGTTATATTTACACAAAATCCACCAACCTCCTGGTATTCCCGGCGGTCCTCTGGCACCGGCCTGTCCAGATGGGCCCTTTTGACCTTTGGGTCCAGGAGGCCCAGGTTCACCCGGCGGCCCAGGCGGGCCAGCCGGTCCAGCTACCTGAATCGGTTTTTTTAAATGCATGTGAAACTAGGTGAAACCTATTATCTTTCAACATACCGTGACGAGTTTTCCAGGTTCGCCCTTGGGACCCTTCGGTCCTGCTCTTCCCGGACGTCCAGTCGGACCTTGAGGGCCAGCAATTCCAGGCTCACCCTTCTTTCCATTCTGCAACAGAGAACAGCTTTAATCTGTGAAAGGCAACTATGTATAGCGCAGAACCATACTAGGTAGGTAGAATACGCGTTTTGGAGACAATCAAAGTTGAAGAACGTCTTAAAATACATGACGTGATACCATCTACCATTTCTGGCCAGCCGAACACTTTTCCCTTATCTTTCCGGAACGAGAAGAATGAATGTAAAGAATGAAACGGAGATAGACCCATCTGGCGGGAACATACTTCCAGCGACGAGAGGCGCGACGCAATGTTTACCATCCATATCGAGCAAAAATCGGTATGCCTGATGTGCTCTGTCTCTGTCGCCGGTCGCGGAAGGTATGATCCCGGCCATAGGGTCCCGTATGCGACATGATCTGTTAAGGGGACTTAGCGCCAGTCGGCCAAATGCGCCTCAGTCCCTGCATAGCAGATTACGCTGCTTGCGTACGCGACCGCACGCGCTGGTTGCTGATGGTCGAAATATCCGTCATCCCTATGTGGAGGAGTGCTATGTTTCGAGGCAGCTGATATTCTCTGAAACATCATTTGTTGATGACTGTATTGACCAAACTCACACTGCCGGCCTGACCGGGTCCTCCACGCGGTCCCTGTGGTCCTTTCGGTCCCATTGGTCCCGGTGGTCCAGGTTGACCAGGTGGGCATATCATGCATGGCTCTGGCGGTGGTTCCAGAGATGGCAGCACAATTCCGTCTCTTCCAGGTGAACCATTCCGACCTGGCATTCCATCAACACCATCAAGTCCATCGTCGCCGTTGGGTCCCGGTGGACCAGGTGGTCCTTGTTGACAGGTGCAGCCTTCAAAACCATTTTTCTCTAACAGCATACCTCAAGAAGAGTATAGTTTCTCACTCCACACTCACCACAGCCAGCTGCTGGTTCTGTTCCCGGTGGGTTTGAGTCCACAAAATTGAGAGGTCTCGACGCTGGAGGTGATGCTTCGGGGTGACCTACAAGGTGGAAGTTGAGGGACTGCATTCAATACACATGAATTGCTTACTCACCAGTTTCCCTCTTTTCAATCCATCGTCCAAAGGACCATTCTCGGCGTACCCTAGCTTCCTTCGGCTCTGCTTGGGCTTTCAGACGCTGAATGCTCAGGGAATCCTGCGCGGCAAACACGTCCACCCACAAGTCACGGGTTTTTGCCTGAACGTTAGCCAATATGACACAACTGAGGAAAGTCACATTCATGAGAGTTTCCTCACTCGACAATAGTCCAACTCATTGGACATGTGCGTCTGCATGGCTTGGATATAATTGTAGACCAATGGCAGCGTGACTACAGAAGAGAGTACAGCTGAAGTTGAAACCAGTACCTACAATAGTGAGAGATGCAGTAGGGTATTATAAGAAGGTTTGCGTTCAGGTAGGACTCACAGCGATGAAGGTGGTCTTCCGTAGCCGCTCAGACTCCGTGCACTCCTTCATGAACAACTCCGGCATGGCACCCTACAAAAACTGCACCTCAGCGTAACCAGTATACATAGGTGAAGATGAAAGTTCCAGAAAGCAAAGTAGTGAAAACGGATGGCGTAAAGAATCAGCTGCTCAAGGGAAGTGCGATTCGACCGTTGTTTAAATATGGCGGGCGTGGTTTAGGGGTGGGAGTGTAGATGGCCGCTATTAGATATGCACGGGCGCGATGAGGTCGTATTTTCAGAATCACCTCGCGCACGCCTGTAAACACGACAGTTACAATAGCGGTGAAAATGAAACGCGACATTGACGACCGATTGCGGATCTACGTCCAGGAGAATTGGGGACGAGACTGCGGACAATCACCTGTTGGCATCAGTGAAATGGAATGTGCGGAAACTTTCGAATCCGCCAGCCTTGACTTTCAACCATTACGAGCATAGACTTGCCTCAGAACTGGGCTACAGATTCAGGGATCAGATTCATTATTGAAGGTACGGTTAAAAGAGCTGGGTTTTTCTTCGTAGCAGTCTCATTTGTTCTGTTTAATAGTTTTTGGCTCTGTTTCTTGTTAATGAGTAGCTGAAGTATTAGCGTGATTCCTGAAAGAGCTTTGCGCTTGTAAACTCACGTATAGTTATTTATTTATTTATTTATTGTTACGCTAAATAACGTAGACGTGATAAACATAAAAGCACATACTCATACAAGCACCAGAATAAGCAAAGTGATGGAGTTACCATGTGAGCAGAATGTTCGAGGCTTTTCGTTTGAATGATAGGAAAGAGTAGGGCACGGGAAGAGTGTCCGGATTCAAAGAAGCAAAAGCAGAACCAGCTCTACAGGTGAAGCTGTTTAATCTGTGATTAGTTTTTGGAACTTCATAAGAGATTTTTTCCGAGTTTCCCCGTGTTCTGGAAGCAACGAAGCTATAGAACTTCAATTTGTCTGTTTTCAACATCCCACTCAAAATCTTAAAGACCACGCATACATCGTTTCGTTTACGGCGGGATTCGAGAGAGTGTAGGGACAATTCTTGATTCCTCCTTATGGGACCAGGCACTCCAGCATAAGAGAAACCATTTCGTCTCGAATAAACTTTGCGAGTAAAGTTATTTTGTACTCGTTCTAAAAGTCGGATAGCTTTCTTTTTATGAGGGCAGAATACTGCAGTTCCTGATTCCATTATAGGTCTAACATAAACTTTATACGCACGCGACAACACGTTTTCATCACAGGTCGATAAGCCTTTGAAAATGTGTAAGGTGCGTAATAAAGCTTTGCTGTGGATATCCTGATAATGAGGTGAGAAATCAAGTTCCTTGTTATACCGGAAACCTAAATCCTTCACTTCTGCAACAGTAGAAAGTGCATGCCCATCAAGGATGTAGTTGGCTGGTAGACTGGAATTGCCCACTCTCATGTGAAGTGTTTTATCGGGAGATAGTGGCAAACTCCAAGCTACAGACCATTCCTGTATTCTGTGTAGAGCAGCCTGCAATCTCTGCACGTCCCCAGATGACTCAATCACATTATAAATTTTTACATCATCAGCAAACTGCTTACAAGTGACACCAGTACTTTCCAATAGCCTGGGAAGTTCGGCTGTGAAAATGGTGAATGAAATGGGTGACAAAACACCACCTTGAGGGACTCCGCTCTTGACCAATCGGCTGGAGGAAAAGCTGGACCCAACTTTAACCTGGAAACTACGACCTCTAAGGTAATTCTCTATCCACCCACACACTGCCGGATGAATCCTCAACTTCTCGAGCTTCAGCATAAGCATAGCATGATTTACCCTATCGAAGGCCTTTGAAAAATCAAAATAGATGATATCACAAGCGTTCTTTTTTTCCAAGTAATCGCTCCAATCATTGATACACTCAAGCAAATCAGTCTCAACCGACTTCCCCGCCACAAAACCATGTTGATTACTAGGAATGATTGAATTTTTCTCTAGGTGACCTACGATGTGTTTCTTTAGAATTTTTTCAAATGTTCTGCAAAAAATCGAGGTGATACTCACTGGCCTGTAGTTATCCACAACTTGCGAAGGTTCTTTTTTCAGCAAAGGGGTCACAAAAGACTGCTTCCACCTTTACGGCACTTCCGAATACCAGAAGGCCTGATTGAACAGATAAGACAGAGGGCCAGCAATTACGTGAGCAACATTTCTTACAAAAATTGTCGGTATGAAATCGGGAGTTAATGATGTAGACATAGGCAGCTTTCGAAGAATGTCAAATATAACGTCACCTTCAAAGAAAGGGAAACTATCCATTGGAAACTCGACTTTTGGGCAAAAAGATGGAAGAGAATCCCTGATCCCACCATAAACCTCGCAGAACTTGTCAGCTAACAATTCAGCTTTGTCCGAGTCCGTAATTGCCAGACCATCATCCTTCTTTAGGCAGGGAATCTTGCATGATTTTCCAAGTTTCTTATTCAAAAAGCTGTAGAAACCTTGCGGACTACTGTTGATGGTTTTTTTCTCTAAATTTCTGTTATATTTGGAAAGACACCGCTCGAAGCGCGAAGAAAAGTTGCGAAATTTACACCAATCCAGATGAGTCTGCGAATTCGACGCTAATTTGAAGAGACAACCCTAAAGGTTTTCCGTAAAGGTTCATTCATAGCTGGCCGCTTCGACTTCAAATCGAAGCGACCAACAAAACTGCCGCGATTTAAAATCGCTGGACAAAGCGATTTCAAATCGCTTCGTCCACTGATTACAAGTCGCTCGGGCGGCCGCAGTTTTGCGTAAAAAATACGGACAATTGCGGACAACGCCGCAGGAATTTGAAAAAAACAACTTTTTCTCGGTTCTTGCTCATTCCTCCTGATTCTTTGCGACTTCGGTGCCTTAATCTTCTAAATGAATTAGTCTTGCATAGTTTTCCAACAAAAGCATGGCTTCAAAAAACCACGGGATGCAATTTGCTTGTACAGCAACATAAAACTTCAACTAACGTTTGTGATAGCCGAAATCTCTGCATGAAATATGATTTCTCGGTAGCTTATTGAACTTTCTCATCTCTATAATCCTAACTGTATGATAAATACACGTTTTTTCCCTTTCACATGCCGTATTTTCTGCGAGTGAACTGTGACGTCTGCAATTTTGCGCCACATACGCAAGGCTGTGACGGAAGATTGCGGACTAGTCGCTTCGACTAGACGAATCGCTTCCATCGTGGAAGCGAAGCGATTAATCGAAGCGACCTAAGAAAATCAACAGGTCGCTTCTACCAGCTATGAAATACCTCAGTCGCTCGACGATCGCGGCCGAAACTGCAAACTGTTCCAAACCGTCGCGACTCAGTGCAAGATCTGTTGCCGCGACGGGTTTTGTACCTGTTGGCAATGCCGCGACTAGTCGAAGCGACCTGCTATGAATGAGCCTTTACCTGACCGCCCTCCCTCCTTCGCAATCGCCCTGGATGCGTACCAGTTTAAAGAGGCTTTTGAAAGACAGAGCCCGCCCAGGTATGGTTAACCAGTTGCGTGCTCTGGGGGTGGTAGAACTACAATACACGCGCTAAGTTTTGTAAAAACGGGGAGCACCTGGCAAACTTGGCAGAAAAGCGTCCAATGCATCAATGCATGCAACTTTTTTTGAATGGAGACTTTTTCGAATTCTGAAAACGCTATCACACTCACAGATCAAATCGCCACCTAATCGAGTTTCGATTAGCGCGGGGTGATCTACCGTCGCAGCCCAATCCAATGATCAGACTAAAATTATTACGCAAACTCTATATAACGCGTGAACTCTAACCCTACATCAGACTTGCCTTCTGATGAAGGGCCCAACTCTGTGTTCGTGGTACCCCATCGCACTCTGATACTGGCCAACGATCTACCGAGGATTTTGATAAGGTATGATACTGAGCCTACTTTTTTCTGGGCTACCGGTTTGAAAATTTGGGGTCGAAATTCTAGTGGTGAGTTTACCGCTACGGCGCTTGAACGTGAAATTTCATGACTTGATTTGACTCTTTCAGACTCTAAAAGCGACTTTGCCGAAACGTCAGTCGAGTAAACTGCTCAAACTACCTCGTGCACGCTTCAAACAACGATCGGAAACAGAAAAAATCTAAAATCGTTTATTTAAAACAGTATGTACACCATATATGGCCAAAATACACGTGTTTCTGGGAGGTGCGCAAACCACTAATGCCTACTAATAACGAACGAGACGCAGCAGAACATAGAGAGGATTGTGGACATCAGATTCTAGCGTCAGAGAATGGGGGGGGGCGGTGGCAGAGAACATACACTCGGCACGGATCGCACTGACACTTTGCGTTCCTTGTTGTGCATTGGCGCAAACTCGGTGCACCTATGCTATAGGCCCTAGTTATACACTGGCGGGACGCTGCGTAAATAGCAAGACAACTATCATTTATATGCGCCGTAACTGTGCTCAGACATGCCAAAAGGAACAGTGGTCGCAGAAAAACGCGCCGGAAGGCCGCACAGAGCAGTTATACACGCCGCGGCACCGTACACTGTATCCTTGCGGGACCTGCCCTATTGGAAATTTGCCATTTTCCAACAGCTGATTATTTTTCAGATTTAAAATTGTTAAAACAATACCAAAACGACATAACGAGCACTGTTATGACGAGAGGAAGTGATTATTAGTGATATTGTGCAATTAAAAAGTGTCTGAAGCGAAAAAACGATAAAATACCATTAGAAATGCCAGGAAATTTTTCGTCTGCAGTACTGCGTCAGAGACGCAACATTGCAGACGAGCCCCGATTCACGCAGCAAGCGGCGGCAATGTCATCGCGAGACGTTTTCATTCCGCTGGTGTATAACTAGGGCCATAGCATATAGGGGTCTGCAGAGTTGCAGAGACCGGCGAGTGGTCGCTGAGCGTCAGCCTTGACGCGGCGACAGAAATGTTTCGAAACATTATCGACGCGGCGTCGGTTGCCTCTCGCTGGCAATGATGTAGGGCCGTCGCGGCGTCAATACACTCTGCGGTGCTCCCTCGTCGCTCTTCACGTCGTGTCGGTCGCCATCGTCGTCGAATGTAATCGATATTGCATCACCCAGTGCAGTTCGTCGCTGCGAGCAACGCCGCTACTTCAACTCTGCGGACCCCTTATGGCGCCGAGTTTGTGCCAACCTTCAATAGGGAACGCAAAGTATCACTAGGATCCATGCCGACTGCAGGTATTGATTCAAAACGTGAGAATAGCGAACGAAAGACCCGCACTGGGTCAAGAGCATAAAAACAACCTTGGCAAATATCCAAACAATATAGCACCGAGCGCATTGTCTTCACTAGCTCTAACTAATTTAATTAGTACTTCACAATTATATGTAAGTATACATATAGGGTCACTGTCATTCAATTAGAAAGCCGCACGAAACGTGGCATGTGGGGAAATGTGCGGTGGCGTCTATGGATCGAATGATTTCGCGCCTTATTGATTGAATGACACTGACGACAAGCACAAACTGATGGTACACGAATCAAATAAATAACAATCCTGTTATTCTGTTAGCACTATTTCGCTGAGTATATCTGCTTACTACTAAGTAGAAAATCGCTGACTAGTCTAGCTGTGCGGGGATTCACACTGAACACTGCTAAGTATATTAGGTACATACAGCTGTCGATGAGAGTTCAGAAAGAATTCGCTCGGAAAGTACAGTAAAGGAAAGGAAGCACATGACAAGAAGTAGAACAACAATATATAGTGAAATCACAGCGAGTTAATGAGCGCACAAATCAATCAATATATAGCAAATAATTAATCGATATCACCCGAATTTCGAACAAAAGACTGCTTTCAATAACATATAGAACCATCGTGGCAAGAGAGAGAGAGAGAGCGCGCGCTAGAACGAAAATTATGATCAGAATTGAGAATTAAACACACACAGCAGCACTGACGGAATGAGCGGCGCGTCGTAGCACATAAAACATGGACAATGACTAGATAGCATACAGGGAGGGAACACGCATTCATACTTCGTAGCCGACGCGCGACGCGGCACGCCCTACACAACAACAGCTCTGAGTTCGAATGCACGAAAAGGGGAGTCTGGGACGAGCTTAAGTCTGTGCGTGTCAAGCTGCCGCCGCAATGGCTCTTTTCGGACCAATCCTCTTCAGCCTGCTAGCAGACGAATCGAATGTTGTTCTCTGTGTCTGATACCCTTGCTAATCGGATCAAGGGTCCAGAAAATGTCTTCGAGATGGCCCTTCGACACGCACGCCGACCGCATGGGCGGATAGTTTTACTCGGATGGACTTTACCTATCGGACTATTGAAGCCAAGAAGGAGCCTTTCACATTGGAAGCGTCAATGATGCAGATTTCCGAGATGACAGCCTTATGATGTCGAAACGCAAACGAGACTTGCAGAAACGGGGAGGAGCGGGATGATGTCATTGGACGGCACCAGGGCTGGTGGCCGCCGTGTCTGAACGTATCTGACACAGCCAAACCATGCCGCACTGACGCTGCCGCCTCTCGATCACGGCGATCATCCATCAATCCTACTTTATATAATTGTCTTACTGTGTATGTGTGTGTGCGGATGTGTGCCCGTGTGTGTGTGTGTGTGTGTGTGTGTGTGTGTGTGTGTGTGTGTGTGTGTGTGTGTGTGTGTGTGTGTGTGTGTGTGTGTGTGTGTGTGTGTGTGTGTGTGTGTGTGTGTGTGTGTGTGTGTGTGTGTGTGTGTGTGTGTGTGTGTGTGTGTGTGTGTGTGTGTGTGTGTGTGTGTGTGTGTGTGTGTGTGTGTGTGTGTGTGTGTGTGTGTGTGTGTGTGTGTGTGTGTGTGTGTGTGTGTGTGTGTGTGTGTGTGTGTGTGTGTGTGTGTGTGTGTGTGTGTCTGTGAGAGAGAATGAACGGGAATTCAGTCGGCCTGTCGTGATCAGTTGACACCCGATTGTCACACCCACTGCCCACTAGTGTTGGAACGAATAATGTCGATTTTTCGAATAAATCTGATTTTCTCTCCATCTTCGGGATGGTTTCAATAGCTTTCATTCTCATTCGTTACGGTGAGTGGGAGGCTCTCATATTTCATAAAAAAATCAAAATTCCGTCCATTCATTAAAAAGCCAAGATTAATTGAGTTTTTCATTCGAATATTCGAATAATCGAATAAATTGTAATAGCGCTTCTGTGATTGGATAGAATTTTACTTTTTCATCAACTATAGTAACCTTGCCCCTCATGTAATGTTTGAAACCAAGGACAGTTAAAACCTTAACGGCTCTGAGGAAACATAAGAATTAATCGGAAAACCGAAATTATTTGCTCCAACACTCTACTGCCCACGTGAGCAGCCGGAAGAGAGTGAGCCGGCTTTACTGTCACTGGGTAAGTGCCCATAAGTACACCGAGTAGCGGCGTGGGTGTGCACACTAGCGATGTGATATCGCATGTGACCTTGTGCAAATGTGGGTTACTATGGTAGGCTCAGATACTCAAGAGTCAATCCTCCCTTCCACCAAGGAGCAAGACATCCTTCCTCTACAAGGGCAACAGCCTTGCGGAAATGAGGCTAAAGCCTATCGCGCTTTCGCGACGAGACCCTTCTAGCCCATTACTTCTCCGTAGAAGACTACCTAATTTGAGACGACCTGCCTCTCGGTAGAAGACTAATTTGAAGACGACCTGCGCGTCCACTAACGAGGGGAAACGGGCTACGCGTGTCCCGTCGCGATCGTGCGAAAAGCCCCAGCCTTGCTTCCAAAGGCTTATTAAAGGTAGAACGGTTAGCTTTCTGGTCGGAATATGAGACTTTCTCTTTGTTGAGTAACTGAGCCTTCCATGTTGACGTACATTTGTACAAAACCAAACTCGACACTCCACCACCGATCGACAACGGCCGCTATCGATAGATGGCAGGGTCAGGGCGACATAGTTCTGCTGCGTCAGGCCTACGGTATACTTCTGAACAGCGATAGTCACCGCCTGTCGCGGAACTACCGCCCTTTAAACCTGTCGCTGTCGCAGTGCGCTGCCCAGCGACGAGCGACAGGCTTCGGCACATCTGCAGTATGTCAGCCCTCCGCGACACGTCACTACGACGAACGCAGGGCAATTGAACCCATAGGGGGCTGCAGGGTTCAAGTCGCGGCGTTGCTCGCAGCGACGGACGGCGCTGAGTAATGCGATGTCGAATACATTCGACGACGAGCGCGGCCGACGCGGTGTGAACGGCGACGAGGAGACACCACAGTGTTTTGACACCGCGACAGCCCTGCGCCACTGAAAGCGAGCGGCGACCGACGTCAATAAAATTCGCAAACATTTTTGTCGCCGCTTCAGAACGCTCGGCGACCACTCGCCGGTCGCTGCAACTATGCAGACACCTTATGACGGTAAACTGCCTTTCTTCCATGCTGGTCCCACCGCGATTTATGCTAAATGGCATGTCTATCGCTTATGACAGCGACAAAGTATACCAGGTACGCAGAGGCACGACGGCTACCAACCATGGTGTCAACCTATAACAGCACTTTGCTCCTCCACAAATTCTATCGCTCCTGTTCGCGCTTAGCAACTGCAGACGAAGAAGGGTTCCGGATAGAATAGCCTGATAGCTATCTCGTCTCCAACTCCGACCTTTTCGTGTATTCGAACATTGGGGTCCTCTAGCGGTATGCTGATTTCTCCGCGTCTCAGAACGCGAGCGGTAACAGCGACCACAAGCGCCCTGGCGACGAAGCATGAACACTTTATGAATGTCAGGAAGATTTGCAGGCCACATGACGATAGAATTTTCAAGAGATATGCAATATTTTGGTACGACCTGATGATGAGAAAAGTGTGTACTATCGAGAAGACCTGATGTAATCGATCACCGCCTGATAGCAGAAGGCGTAGTGTTCCTGAACATACTTCATCTTATTTCAGAGAAATCAGCAGAATTTTCAAACCAAAATAACTTACCAATCGCGAAAAAACTAGCGGCCTCTGATTTTGAAGACCTTTAACCGTTTGGAATACATCTACTCGCTGTTCTGCCTTCAAACGCTCCAGCAGTAACGAAATACAGCAGTAGACACCCGTCTCGGAAGAGCCATTTCTGAAAGGAATTTTCGGCATTTCCCAGAACCGGTTCTGTCAATTCATTGCAAAACGAACAGAGAGAATCCAAACCTGCAGTGCAACACAATCGGCCCCGAGTCAGGCAGCCCACTTTGTCGCTCTAGAACTCGGCCAACCAGTGAAAGAAGAGGTTCTGACGACGTCGGCACCACATATGACGATGGCCACGCCGTGAACGCAAACTGCACCACATTTCTCGCAGCAGTATCCTCCTGGAAAACATCTACTTTTTTTCGTCGAATCTGAGGAAACACACTAAGGAAAAACTCCATGACATCCGAAAGGTTAATTTGTTCTACATATAGGGAGCAGGGATGGGCTGAAGACTTTAAAAACCCTGAACAATGGAATCCTAGAGACACGGTCCAACCTCGAACTTGTTTCTCCGCTTTTACGCTCGCCCTGGAAAGCATTTTGCGCTGATCACAACAGGATCTCTAAAATCGCTCGGAATTGCTTTAGAACGAAGTTATGGCCTCTCAAAAATCGTGTCTTCAAGAAGCCTTTCATTAAAATGGCTAGAAACTCAGCCAATGGGACGTAACAACCGTCGACAGGTTGCGTACCGACTGCGAGATGGACGACGTACGGATCGAAATTCACCCGCGGTCGGCATGCCGATTCGCGCAATCGATACGCTCTGCCACGCAGTCGGTGCGCACTGCCACGCGGCCCGTAGACATTGTCGCGCGTTTGATACGAATTTAAGAACGCGAGTAAAGTTTCTCTGAATGGGATGTTGATCGGATTCACAGCGCGATTGCCGCTCGACTGGCACACGTAACGCACGCGGCGAAAACCGCTGCGTGCACGTAGCGAAAACCGCAGCGTGCACGTCGTCGTTGGGGCGCGTTAACCGTGGGACCTCTGACGGGAGAATCAGTTAGCGCTCGGTTAACGCGCTCTAACGACGACAGGAACGCTGCGGTTTTCCGCCGCGCGCATCACGTGTGCCAGCCGGTTTGCTCCCGCGCTATGGATTCGATCAACATCCCTCTCCGAAGTCCAACGCTCGTCGCGGAGGCATCTTCCGAATGAGCCTTTCTACGAATGCAGTCACCTGACTAAATATAATTCATTATGCGCCTTAGTATCAGTCTGGTCGGATTACCAGGTCTTAGTATCATGCTGCTCGATTAACAGGCCTCAAAATGGTTTTCGCGACTGCCGCTCGACAGGGACGCCGACCGCGTGGGCGGACAGTCTCTTCCTGACACTTTGTTTCAGACTTACCGCGTGGGCTTCCTACATACAGACCGCAATAAGAAAGTCGTAATTCGTACTGAACGCGCGCATAGATGAATACAAGCGTTCAATACGCACTCGTGAACAACTGCTAGCGCTTAGCACGCAGTTCAGGCGTGTCGACAGCATACACGAATTTGTAAGCGCGTTTAGTACGCAAATAAATACGCGCGTTGAATGCATTTATCTCTTCGCCCGCGGTCGAAGAGATAGCGGCACGCTCTCGGGATAATATTCGTTATGCGCCTTAGCATCATGCTGATCTATTTACAGATCTCTAAAGCGTCTTCGCGACAACCGCTCGATACGCGCGCCGACCGCGTCGGCGAACAGTCATTTTGCTAGCGCTTCCGTGCCAACGGCGTGGACTTGCGTACCGATCACAATATGTAGTCGCATTTCATACTGAGCGCACGTATAAACGACTGCACGCGTTCAATACGCACCCGTGAAAAACTGCGAGCGGTTAGTACGCAGTTCAGGCGTATCAACCGCGTGCACGAAGTCGTGAGCGCGGTTAGTACGCAACTGCGCGCGATCGGTATGAAATGCATTTTTTACCCGTGGGCTGCAAGATAGTGGCACGCGGTCGCTACGGAACGATTTTTTTCTATCGGTTCCTTCGTCTAAAGCTAATCCTTCGTCGGAATCGCTTCATTTAACCCTACCTTCATCCGATAGCTCAGCTTCCGTGCGATGAAGTATGGAAACCGCTCCTCGCCGGTCAGTTGCACGCTCACATGGTACGGCGGTCTCTCGTACACAGCTGTATCATGTGTCTCGCTAGGCCAATACTGAAAAAGACAGATGTAGGTACTACATAAACATAATGTCTCTCCCTATAAATCGAACACCTTCACCTTCTCAGACGGACTCCAATCTTCCTCATTCGACAGCATCACCAACGTCGTCACATTCAACTCCGAAACCATACGCCAAAAATCGAACACAGTATGCTCACTGACCGGATCTTGCGCCAACACGTATGGATAAAAATAGCCCTGGAAACGTACCGAATTTGAAAAAAAACGGAACCTGAAACAACATCTCTGGAAAATTTCGTACCTTAAGAGAGCTGGCGTTAATGTAGGTAGTATCCGCATATCCTATGGAAGCACGCAGCACAATGCGATTTCTGTCATACGGCACAGCCGAATCGAAACGATTCTTCATGACATTCTCCTCCTTAGCCGCAAAAGAGCACTTCGCCGGTGTTTCCAGGCTCCTTTCGAGTTTCTGAAACAAAAAAGCTACGGGTCTAATTATGCCCTTACCCTGAGCCAAACCTCACATACCCTGAACTCGGCTTCCATACCCGTAGCCGGCGCAGCATCAGAACGCACAACCAGCTTCGTGATGCCACTGAAAGACGAGACTCGGTCCCTGAACCAGCACGAAGCTATCACTTCTCTCGAAACTGAACTTTAGGTGTCAAACTTGCCTCATTCCCGGATCAATCAGCGACTGATAGTGCTCTTTCAGCTGCTCAACATCCATGTCCGTGTAGCCAAATAGATGCCATTCTGCCAGCGCCTTATAGATGAACACATATTGCTCCTAAAATAGCAATATTAGCCATTATCATATCACTTTCCCAGCTTATAGTACAATCGTGTGGTCCATACCTGAGACTGCACCATCAGATTGCGCTGCTTGCGGAGTTGTGAGACATACTCAAAGATATCCGCTCTTCCCTCCGCAGCACATTGATCCAGCATACTGTCAATCGCAATGAATGTTCCCGTCCGACCCACACCAGCACTACAAAGCCCACTGTTATAGGGTGCATTGCTCCTAACAAGAAACAATTCTGTCGCAAAATACCTGCAATGTATCACTACTGGATAGTCCTCAAACTCAGGCAGGGCACGTAACCGATGTAGAAAACGCAGCAATCCAGTAGAACATTCCGGTGCTTTGTAATCATTCCAGTTTGTGAAATGATACTGCACGATCCGGCGAGCTGAATGGGAATGTAAAAGTTGTGACCATCAAGTGACCTTCAAAATTTGGCCTGAAACACCAAAACAACTGTGGTCATTAGCACGGCAAAGAACACCACCGAGGCAACGCCAAGCCACAGAAACCCGAGTCACATTAGATTTTTCTTCAATTTCCGGAAACACTGAAAAAATTCCCGCTTAGCTCTGACAAGGAAGGCTTGCTACCTTCCGGTAGCGATTGGAAAAATCATGATGTCGCTGCTGTGGGTCTTTGAGAGTATATAAATAACTCGTGCTTAAAATTCCCTAAATGGTTGAGGGGATTCGAAAAATGGCATTTTCATTGCTTATCAAAAAGGTGAAGGTACCAACCAGGGAATTTTAGGGGTGTTCAGAAAAAAAAAACATTTTCATTCGCCTCAAAAATTTCAACGGGGGGTTATTTAGGGCGCTGAACCCGAATCTTGGGTCTATTCCTCGGCAGACTCAAGGTTACTGTAGGTTACGGTATGCATATTGCGTTTTAACTAGCGTTGACTTACTTGACTTAATCGGTTGGCTTTCGCCTGACGTGGTCATTCCGCATCTTCACCGAGATGTGCCGTCCTAGTAGTCAGCCGTGTCCATTTTTCACGGTCTTCAGCCACAATTTGAACACATTCCATCCAGCTGTCACTATTCCATTTCATGCGAAACGAAACATCGCGCCTGAACTGTCTTTCGATGCCGAGTGACTTCAAATCCTCTTTAACCACATCCGTCCAGAACTTTCGCCTACGCCCAGGTGGCCGTTTCCAGACAGGATTTGGAAGCATTTTTAAAGCGTGTTGTACGAGACGATCCGGCGTTCTTCTTAGTATATGCCCGAGCAGTCGAAGTCGACCTTCCATTGCTGCTTGAAATGGAATTAGGAGATGCTGACACCTCCCTCGTGTCAAGCGTTGATGTACTGCGTCGATTTCCTTGTAAAGGTCTTCGTTATGGCATACACGCGGCCAGAAATATCCAAGCAAACGCCTAAAAAGCTTCCTCTCTGTGCAATCCAACCTTTCCATATGCGTCTTCGGTGCTGCCCACGTCTCCGATCCGTACATCATGATAGGGCGAATAGCGGATAGGTAGACGCGCAACTTGACTTCCTTCGCGATGGTGGTAGACCACAAACACTTGGTTAGAGATTTGAATGCAGACATAGCTTTCGCACATCGTTGTCGAATATCCGCTGCATAACTACCATCGTTCTTCAGCAAACAGCCCAAATAACAGAAATCGTCCACCAGTTCGATACGTTGTCCGTCCACACAAACTCCCGTTGAAGGCCTCTGAGAGACCCACATCTGCTTGCATTTGTCGGGACGAAGACGAAGTCCATAGGCTGCGGCATACTTCGAACTAGCGTTACTTACCTTGAAATTTCGAAAATCGCAAAATGGACCTCAAATTCGTGTTCAGCGTCCCAAATAACATCCACAGAAAAATTTTGAGTGAAATCTGAGACTTTGACCGAGCTACCGTATAACCCCCGTTACCTGCCGTAATTTTTAGAAAATCGATAAACGGGTTGCAGATTCATGTCAGGCAGCCCGAACAGCCCCTCTGTACGAATTTTAAGGCGATTTGATCGTAGGATTCTCGAAATCGTCAAAAGTCGCGTTTGGGCAACAAATTTTCCCCCATTTCACTGATGTTGCTGTCAGGAATACTGCTGTTGGTTTCCAGGCCACCGTTGCTGCTGTCCAGAGAAACTCTAGGAGAACGAAGCTACAGCAGCGGCCCGAAATCGGGAGAACTGCCAGGCGGCTCCGACTCCTATTTAGTGCGGCTCGAAGCCGAGAACCCTCTGAGATGGTCTTTAGCGCCAATAGGTTTGGCTGACCGTGGGCGTCCCCTAACACAACGTTACACAAGCGCATCCGCACGTCTTTTAGATAGACACGTTTGAAACACGTTGGTATGTTTTCATAGCACAGTGCAGGAATCTCTGTAACACTTGAGGGACCACGCGCTCCACGTCTCATCTGCGCAGCCGACCGCGCGCTCCAAGGCTGATCAATCCAGGGAATTTTGAACCCGGGTTTATCGATCGAAATGAACCCTGATAAAAAATTAATGTGCATCATGTCTGCCCGCTTCTAATATGAGTTCTTCTTAGTTCGGGTCTTCCAGCTATAATAGAAATGGTTTTTTTTGAGAAACGATCAAAAATCGAGCTCATGGCGTAAGTAAGCAGTGCGGACATGCGGTCCTTCAGGCGTTAAACGGTATCAGGCGATCGCATCAAAAAATATTTATAACTACGATTTCCTCTGAAAAACTGTCAACATACCATTTCCAGTGCCAACAAAAGACGTTTCCGCATGGCCATTCGAGTGGCGCACAGATGGTACATTCGCATACTCAGACCCAGGATTGGAATCAACTGAGCCTACATCAGACCTAAAGCTTGTCATTTTAGAGATAACGCCCTCACTAAATAAGAATACTACTCTCAAAACAACCCCTCACCTCGCACCGGGCGACATTCTGCTGTTGAACCTTTCATTCACCGGTTCCACATCGAAACATCGAACGGCATAGTCGGCAAAGTAGGACGCTTCCCGAGGTGTCACGCGCAAGTCACCATATCTGAAAAATTTTAGCAAAATTAGACAAACTTTTTTTAAGTAAAATATAAAGTTCAGCTTAATTAATATTTGCCAGGTACGATAAAAAGTACAAGCTAATTAGCCCACCTCGTCGACTGATCATCTGGCCAGTATTTCGTACACTGTTGACGGTTCTTCTCGAACAAGTTCGCCACCATAACAATCAGCCTCGAGTCCTGTTCCCATGTCATACGCCAAAAGTCCGCCACAGTCGTGTCAAGAGGTGCCTGCGCTGCTATGAAGACCTTCCGTCCATTCCATCCCTAAAAGATTTGAACAGAGTACTTGAAAAATCTAAAATAAAGTCTCAAAAAACAAACCCTGATAAAGTTGGCATTGATGTAATCAGTGTTCTCGTCACCATTCATAATACGCAACTTGACCCTGGTCGAATCAAAGGCTCGAATGTCATTATACCTAAAACAACACCTCTATTCATGCGGCGTCACGACAGAAAAAATGTTCAGAGCATTGCTCTCACCTATTCTTACAAGCATTCTCCTTTCTTGCACTAGCAGTTGCATCCAGTTTATAGTGTGGAAGCGCCTGGAATTATACAAAGACGTCATTTTTTTTCTGAACCACCACCAAAACTGTGTCCGTTGAGGTACGTCACACCTCAGATATGCTCCAATTCACGATACGGCCGAACCACGTCTTCAAGAAAGCTATCCCTCACCTCGTACTCCTGAGCGAAGAGGAAATCCGAGTCTCTATGTCTCATGAGGTACTCGGAAGGCAGATCATCAACAGCAATCGCATTGTACGTCGACGGACGCAGAAGCGTTCGCTCTGCACCCATTGACGATTCCTTCGACATCCACAACCAATGGCACCATTGCGACACTTCACCCCGTCTGAAAAGAGCAAATAAGCTAGAATACCTAGATGAAGATCTCCTCGAGGCTCATTTATAGGGAAAAACAGGGTAACCCACTTGTGCAGCACAAACAGCCCCATCACAGCAGCCATTGTAAGGAAAGCCAGCAGCGGCACCAGCACGGTGAAGAACGCTCCAAGCATACTCCTCTCTAAAAAAAGAGAATTACCCTCACATTTTCATTCACTCATTCATTCATTCAATTGAGTCATTCTACCGCTCCTCCTTTCTTCCCCATCTTTACCTCCCCTCTTTCCCTCCCTCTAATCATCTTTGCCTCCCTCCCATCACCTTTCCCCCCCTCTCACCATCTTTCCCTCCCTCTCACCATCTTTCTCTCCCTCTCATCATCTTTCCCTCACTCTCATCACCTTTCCCTCACTCTCATCACCTTTCCCTCACTCTCATCATATTTTCCTGACTATCATCATCTTTCCCTCCCTCTCATCATCTTTCCCTCCCTCTCATCATCTTTCCCTCCCTCTCATCATCTTTCCCTCCCTCTCATCATCTTTCCCTTCCTCTCATCATCATCTTTCCCTCCCTCTCATCATCTTTCCCTCCCTCTCATCATCTTTCCCTCCCTCTCATCATCTTTCCCTCCCTCTCATCATCTTTCCCTCCCTCTCATCATCTTTCCCTTCCTCTCATCATCTTTCCCTTCCTCTCATCCTCTTTCCCTTCCTCTCATCTTCTTTCCCTTCCTCTCATCATCTTTCCCTTCCTCTCATCATCTTTCCCTCCCTCTTATCATCTTTCCCTCACTCTTATCATCTTTCCCTCACTCTTATCATCTTTCCCTCCCTCTTATCATTCTTTCCCTCCCTCTTGTCATTCTTTCCCTCCCTCTCATCATCTTTCCCTCACTCTCATCATCTTTCCCTCCCTCTCATCATCTTTCCCTTCCTCTCATCATCTTTCCCTCCCTCTCATCATCTTTCCCTCCCTCTCATCATCTTTCCCTCCCACTCTCATCATCTTTCCCTCCCTCTCATCATCTTTCCCTCCCTCTCATCATCTTCGCCTCCCTCTCATCATCTTTGCCTCCCTCTCACCATCTTTGCCTCCCTCTCACCATCTTTCCCTCCCTCTCACCATCTTTCCCTCCCTCTCATCATCTTTCCCTCCTTCTCACCATCTTTCCCTCCCTCTCATCATCTTTCCCTTCCTCTCATCATCTTTCCCTTCCTCTCATCATCTTTCCCTCCCTCTCATCATCTTTCTCTCCCTCTCATCATCTTTCCCTCCCTCTCATCATCTTTCCCTCCCTCTCATCATCTTTCCCTTCCTCTCATCATCTTTCCCTCCTTCTCACCATCTTTCCCTCCTTCTCACCATCTTTCCCTCCTTCTCACCATCTTTCCCTCCCTCTCATCATCTTTCCCTCCCTCTCATCATCTTTCCCTCCCTCTCATCATCTTTCCTTCCTCTCATCATCTTTCCCTCCCTCTCATCATCTTTCCCTCCCTCTCATCATCTTTCCCTCCCTCTCATCATCTTTCCCTCCCTCTCATCATCTTTCCCTCACTCTCATCATCTTTCCCTCCCTCTCATCATCTTTCCCTCCCTCTCATCATATTTCCCTCCCTCTCATCATCCTTCCCTCCCTCTCTCCCTCCCATCATCCTTTATTTCCTCCCTCTCATCATCCTTCCCTCCCTCCCTCTCATCATCCTTCCCTCCCTCTCATCATCTTTCCCTCCCTCTCATCATCTTTCCCTCCCTCTCATCATCTTTCCCTCCCTCTCACCATCTTTCCCTCCCTCTCATCATCTTTCCCTTCCCTCTCATCATCTTTCCCTTCACTCTCATCATCTTTCCCTTCCTCTCATCATCTTTCCCTTCCTCTCATCATCTTTCCCTCCCTCTCATCATCTTTCCCTCCCTCTCATCATCTTTCCCTCCCTCTCATCATCTTTCCCTCCTTCTCACCATCTTTCCCTCCTTCTCACCATCTTTCCCTCCCTCTCATCATCTTTCCCTCCCTCTCATCATCTTTCCCTTCCTCTCATCATCTTTCCCTCCGTCTCATCATCTTTCCCTCCCTCTCATCATCTTTCCCTCCCTCTCATCATCTTTCCCTCCCTCTCATCATCTTTCCCTCCCTCTCATCATCTTTCCCTCCCTCTCATCATCTTTCCCTTCCTCTCAGCATCTTTCTCTCCTCTCATCATCTTTCCCTCCCTCTCATCATCTTTCCCTCCCTCTCATCATCTTCCCCTCCCTCTCATCATCTTTCCCTCCTTCTCATCATCTTTCCCTCCCTCTCATCATCTTTCCCTCCCTCTCATCATCTTTCCCTCCCTCTCATCATCTTTCCCTCCCTCTCATCCATCTTTCCCTCCCTCTCATCATCTTTCCCTCCCTCTCATCATCTTTCCCTCCCTCTCATCATCTTTCCCTCCCTCTCATCATCTTTCTCTCCCTCTCATCATCTTTCCCTCCCTCTCATCATCTTTCCCTCCCTCTCATCATCTTTCCTCCCTCTCATCATCTTTCCCTACCCTCTCATCATCTTTCCCTCCCTCTCATCATCTTTCCCTCCCCTCTCATCATCTTTCCCTCCCTCTCATCATCTTTCCCTCCCTCTCATCATCTTTCTCTCCCTCTCATCATCTTTCCCTCCCTCTCATCATCTTTCCCTCCCTCTCATCATCTTTCCCTCCCTCTCATCATCTTTCCCTACCTCTCATCATCTTTCCCTACCTCTCATCATCTTTCCCTCCCTCTCATCATCTTTCCCTCCCTCTCATCATCTTTCCCGCCCTCTCATCATCTTTCCCTCCCTCTTATCATCTTTCCCTCCCTCTCATCATCTTTCCCTTCCTCTCATCATCTTTCCTTCCTCTCATCATCTTTCCCTCCCTCTCATCATCTTTCCCTCCCTCTCATCATCTTTCCCTCCCTCTCATCATCTTTCCCGCCCTCTCATCATCTTTCCCTCCCTCTTATCATCTTTCCCTCCCTCTCATCATCTTTCCCTCCCTCTCATCATCTTTCCCTTCCTCTCATCATCTTTCCCTCCCTTTCATCATATTTCCCTCCCTCTCATCATCTTTCCCTCCCTCTCATCATCTTTCCCTCCCTCTCATCATCTATCCCTCCCTCTCATCAACTTCTCCTCTCACCATCATCTCCTCTCATCCTCTTCTCTCTTCATCTTCTCCTCCCTTCTTTCTTCCCTTCTTTTCTCTCCTTATTTTCTTCCCTTCTTTCATTTATTTCTCTATCTCCATTTCTTTTTTCAAACTTTCGTGCGTTTGTTTGTTTGATCGTTCAACCAGTCACACAATCAATCAACAGTTAAGTCATTCATTCGTTCATTTATTCATTCACTCATTTGTTCGTTAGCCCGATCGTTCGTTAGTCGTTCGTTCAATCAATCATTCATTCATTTGTTCGTTCAACCGCTATTTCTTTCTTCCTTTCTCTCTTTATTTCTTTCCTTGCTTCAATACTTTTTTCTTTCTTTATTATAATAGTTTGATTGTTTATTTGTTTTTGTTCGTTTGTTTGTTTGTTTTTTTGTTTGTTCATTCATTCACTGATTCATTCATTCGCTCTTTTATTACTTTATTAATTGAAATCTTGAATTAAACTTATTTATTCCTAATCAGTGAATGTTGCCGCTTACCATATTCAGGCTCAAGGAAAACAGGCTTGAAATAGCTGCTAAAACCATAGGCTGGACCACTCAAGTGTAGCTGTCGGTAAGCACGCGGCCGCAAGGGATCCAGACTAAAAAAAACTTTCAGAAACATTGTTTAAAGACACGGCAGAGTTCCTTTTGAAAACCTACATTCTGCTATAATGAGCTCCTCCCTGCACATCGTCCTTTTCGTCCTTATCCACCCTTACGATTAGGAACCCTGTATACTTCAGACCTGGTCGCAGAACAACGTCCTCCGCCTTATATCGACTCAGATACCTGCAAATCGCAGGGATATCCACCAATAAGGTCAACTCCAAATACAAATCTAAGGAGCTGAGCCCTCACAATACACTGCACGGCTTCATTCCGCTAACTCCACGACCATCTCCAATGACCGTTTCTTGAGGATATTCTGTATAGCTCTCAGCAATGTAAGCGAAAAACCGTTTCTTCTCAGCTGCAAGGGCGTTCAGATTGTTGTTGAATGCCTAAAAGTTGTATACATTACGTATACAGTAAATGATTTGGAGGTGCATGAATAATCAGACTACCTTCGAGACCGTGTCCATAACTATTTCCTGCGGAGGTGGCAGTATTTCCAGAGACACATTCTTCAGCAGTGGAACGATACCGATGTAATAGCAACTAAATGGTACATATAAATCAAATTAACAACTTTTGAAGGAGAGTTTCCGGTCGAATTTCCACCCATACGACAAAGTTAAATGAGGCAATGCTCTACTGCCGCGCCATATACCAGGTTGTCCAATAATTCTTGTCCGAAAATTTCACCATTTTTAATTTTTCTCAACTTTATTGAAAAACAAGTCTAATCAACAATATAATCACCACAGTTATCCACAACAGTGGCCCATCAATTGGGCAGGTCGCCGATGCCCTTCGCCCAGAACTCCGGGGGCTGCGACTCGAAGAAGTCCGCGATGTCGGATTTGAGGTTGTCGTAGTTGGTGAATTTTCTTCCGGCCAAATGGTGCTTCAGCGGGCGGAACAAGTGGTAGTCGGAGGGGCGAGGTCCGGGGAATACGGCGGATGGGCAACCGTCTCCCAGCCGAGCGTCGCCAACTTCTGCTGGGTCTCCATCGCCACGTGGGGGCGCGCGTTGTCGTGCAGCAGGTGGACCGAGGCCCGTCGGGAACGCTTTTCTCGGATGGCGGCGGCTAGTTTCTCGAGCTGATCGGTGTAGATGGAGGCGGTGACCGTCCTGCCTCGCGGGAGCAGCTCGAAGTACAGCATGCCCTTGGTGTGCCACCAGCAGCAGAGCATGATCTTCAGCGGGTGCAGGTCGGCTTTCGGCGTCGTCGGCGGCTCTTCTCCGCGCGGGATCCAGACGGCACGGCGGGCGACGTTGTCGTAGAGGACCCAGCTCTCATCCACAGTGACCAGGTCCTCGAGAAACTCCTTGCGATGCGGACGAAGGAGGAGGGACTGGCAGACGGCCACGCGGCTCTGCTTGTTGGCGTCCGTCAGACGGTGGGGGATCCAACGGGCCAGAACTTTGTGGTAGCCGAGTAAGTTGAGTCGATTGTAGATGGTGGACTTGCTGCAGCCGAGCGTCGTCGCCAGTTCACGGGTGGTGGCTTCCGGCTTCCCCTTGATACAGCGACGGACTTCGTCATCATCCACCGTAGAAGGCCTCCCGCTGTGCTCCCTGTCCTCGAGGCTCGTGTCGCCGCTCTCGAAACGAATGAACCAGCGACTCACTGTGCGTTGGGACACTGCATCCTCCTTGCATGCTCTGCAGATGTTGTCGACCGCGGTGCCCGTGTCGTTGCCCAGCAGCCACTCGTAGTACACGAGCGTACGAATTCGACCTTGGTCCATTTTAGCTTGTACTGGTACCTAGACGCGGCGACTGCGCCTTATATATCCCTAGCGTAGAACTTTGGAGAACCTCCTAGAAGGTTCTTACACTTGCCTGATATTATAACACTTCTAAGGAAAATTATAGAATTTCGAAAATTTTCGGACAGGAAGGTAATTGGACGATAGTCCGACGTGGTTCCTCCTAGGCCGTTCTTAATCATTCCTAGGTCATTCGCAATACCTCCTAGGTCGTCCTTAGTCCCTCCAATGTAGAGCTCAGTCTTTCTTAGGTCGTCCTTCAGCCATCGTAAGCCACGCTCGACGGTACGCCGCAATGGTGTTGTTGGTATTATTGATTCCATTTCGATCGGGATAGGCCAGGAAAGTACTATGGACGACCTCGGAGGCCATCGATGGACTTTCTGTTCTCGTTCTGCGTGCTCTACTTCCATATCGACCGGATGGGACTAGGTGGAACCACTGACGACCTCTACTCTGTCCCAAACGAGATGTAAGCGAAGAATCAAAAAAGCAGCGCTCCCTTTGCGTCTCTGACATTTTTGGATTACGGTGAGATTTCGCGTACGCAAATCACGCAGCATATCTTGCCGTAATCCGAAAACTTAATTCAACTAGTTTTTTTTTGACGTTCTCACTTCTTTTTTCACACACTTCATCATTGTTTTGCAACCTTTTCGTTCAAAATGCTCGTGAACTCCACTATCGATGCAGATACTCTTCTTTACGTGGTAGTTGAAGTGTTTCAGAACGTGAGAACATGAAAAACTCGTTGAATTCTGTTCTTAGATTACGGTAAGACAAGCTGCGGGATTTGGGTGCGCGACGTCTTACCGTAGAGACGCAGAGTGAGCGCTGCTTCCTTGAACTCTGAGGGACTATTGAAGAGCAATTTCGTACTCATTTCGGGTGTTCAACTTGCATATCGACCGGATGGGACTACGGCCGAGCGCGGCTGTGTAATTTCTCAAAGTATGATGAGGAGGGGGTCGTAGAAATTGTCAAGAAGATGAAATTTTCAGGTGGGGTTCGATATAAATTTGGTCCAAAAACGAAAATAAGGGGGAATCGTAAAAAGTCCCCAAATCTTCTCGTCACTAAGTTGAGGGGATCATTGCTCAGCTGGGGTCCTACACACACGGCCCGCTTAACCCTGACCACAGACTATCGTTCAACTATGACGGTGGCCTACAGGACCAACCTCAAAGTCAGAAAAGGGTCCGCTCTCAAAAACAAGAAAACGGATGAGTTAACCCGTCCGTTTTAGGTCGAAATATGATAATGTAACTCAAATGGTCCCTAATAGAACAGCCTGGTTTCGAACTACAAAGGACAGGCTAACTCACCCGTTTTCGTGTACTCGAGCACAGACACCTCATTAAAAACGCTAACAGCTGCAAATTCAACCGGACCTTTCCCTCTAAACCTAGTCAAGAGAATAGGATACCTTATTGGTCCATTAGTGTCATCAGGCTTGGAATGGAATGCCAGGTTGAATGATGTATGATTGGAATTCGTCGACGTTACCGGCTTCTCCACCTTCAATCATGCATTCTTTCAGATTAAAATACATTTGGAGCAATTCTAAAACACAAACCACATCCGGCTGGGCATAGTTCGTAATGCAGTGCTTCGGAAAAACCAACGGCGACGAACGACCTGCTGAATTCTCTGCCCACACAGTAACTGTGTAATTCCGATTCGGCTGAAATACTTACATTTAGATGCCATAGAGACACTTGAAATCTGGAGAAAACACACTCTCACCTTGAGTGGTCCGTATTTACACGAGAGGAACTCCGTGGTGAACTCAATCGGATTGATCCCATGCGACGGATCCTCCCGCTCATCCCAGTTCGCACACTTCTCCTCATCTGTCGGCGGCGGAAAATCGTCAGCAACAAGAGCACCGCCAGGTCGCATTTTACGAACAGCGCCCTGCACTCTCACCTGAAACTAGTGCCCCATAAATAATCAGATTATACTCCGAGAAATAGGTCCCCACTCACATAATAACGACTAATCCGACCATTCGTCAGAGCTGGAGCTCTCCATTCCACCTCACAGATTAAAGAGGAACCACTGTTGAGAACACGAACGTCCTCATACTTGGGCGGATGGGGTTCTGTAAAGAGGTAGTAATGAACACAGATCAATATATGTATTTCAATCATGAGGATACACAACTGCACAGGTGTGGAAGCAAATCTTGGTGGGTAATGCAGGACGGGTCGTATTACGTCAGTCCAATGGGTGGGAGTCAGCGGAAATCGTACATACTGTCATTCTCGAGGCCAAATTCCGGTCCCCATTTGCGGACTACGGCTATGGCATCATTCCACACGTAATAATCGTGCTGGGACCACTTGGTCCTGACACGATTCACCCTTCTCCCAGCACGATTCTCCCGTGTCGCATGATGCAACAGCCGTAGTCCGCTATTGCGGACCGGAATTTGGCTCCGAGAACGATAGTGAAAGCTCGGATAAGGAATAAGAAAGCCACAAGCCGGTATAGATGCTATGCGCAAGGTCTAGCAGGCCGTTGTGTCCAGCACCATCAGAGACACGTTCTTCTCCCCCTCCTCGACAATCCATACATTTCAGTAAATTTCCCAAACCATCTTTAAAAATTGTAATATTTGAATCAGATTTTTTACTAGACGCCACCAAATGTTCATTTTTGGAGTTAAAAGCCTTAGGACCCCCCCCCATCACCCGTTCGGTCGCGGCACAACCCCGCTTGATCCTGCATGGGGGGGAGCAAAATTTAGGAAATTTCTACGAACTTCCTCGCCGAATTTCCGTTTTTTAGTACGGAATGATTACGACCCCTACCCAAAATTTTCACTGCTGACCTAGAATTCTATAAACCTCCTCACCTCCCGTTGAGAATTCAAGAAACCACACTTGACCCTGGCTAAACTTGAGCAACATCGTTTCAATGAAGCTAGTCGATGAAGAGGTCCCTTGTAAGCAATGATAAGCAAATTAGCGTTTTACACGGGCTTGCTGATCCAATCCGCAGCTCACGGCGGCTTGGATCCCCGCTGTAAGGCGCGACGCAGTGATGAGGGGGCACCCACGCATTCTGAGCTGTGGCACACCTGCGCCTTTCTAGAGGTCTGTCGAAGGGCATGTTGAAATATCAGCGAGGGGGTCGTGCATGAAGAAAGCCAAAAAAGTGCAACTGACGCTTTGAACAGCAATTCACTCGCTGGCAGACCTGATTAGGTTGAGAGTAAGGAAGAGTCACTAAAGAGCAGGGTCCGACCTGATTAAGACCGGACACAACAGAAGTGAATGGGGGTCTTAAAAATTTGGCTCACAAAAGGATATTTTGTAAATTTAGGAAAGGAATCCTAAAAATTTCAACGGAATCCCCACCTAGAGAGAGACAGGTCGTGAAAATTTGGGGCTTTTGTTTGTGGATATGGATGATTAAAGGGGGTCGTAACTTCGTCGATATCTGTCAGAACGCTCTGCTGAACCTTGTTGAAAAGATCAACCTATGAGACTTTGAAACAATGTGAGAGAATACAGGGACCGCGCTGAGTTGGGAGGCGCAAAGAAGAACCCTTGGACGAAGATTGGGAGATATGAAACCGGCCTCACACCCCGAGAATCAAAAATTCGATCAAAAAAAAGGAGTACATAACCAACTCACTACTCTCAGCCGTGTTGAACAGCTCGGTGATCTCGAACGGGTCCGTCTGACTATCATTCACCGTCACGAACAGCTTGTACGGTGTCGCCGCACGAAGATTGGTAATTGTGACAGGAGAAATCGCATTCATCTGTGAGAACACCTCCTGTCCATTCAACCCCGTCCGTCGCACCAGTCTGAAGTATTGAAAAAATCAGTATTGACAAAACATTCATTCTAGACCTTGCTCGCGAAAAAGTAGTCGTTTGCGCAAGCGGCACATATTTATTGATTTCCTAGCGGCAGTGCACACTTGGCTGACTTGCCTCATCCTAGGAAAATAGACGTAAGTGTCGCGGCACGAGACAGCCGCACTCCAGACCAGGTCCAGGAAGAGAAGACAGCCGTTTTCCTAACCGATCTGAAGAGGAGAGGTCGCATCGCCAACCGACTTGGAGGGGTAAGAACGCACTCAACAATGTCTCGGCAAGAATGGGCCGCACTCCCGAACGACCTGGAGGATGTAACCGCACTAATGTCTGGAAGAAAAACGATGACACACTTCCGACTACAGACCGGACAGGAGGATAAGGGGCCGCTTCCCCCCCCCCCACCGACCTGTAGAAGGGTCGCAGTCACGAATGTCCCCAGAGGGTGTGCCACACTGTCGGCCGATTCGAAGTGAAAGGGCGCGCACTCCCGGCCGATCTGGAGGGGATGGGGCGCACTACCAAATGTTTCGAAGGGTTGAGCCACACTGCCGACCTATTCCGATGGAAATGGGCCGCACTCCCAACCCACATGAAGGAGAGAGGGGGAGAGGGCATTCCCAAATGTCATGAAGAAGTGGGACACACTCCAGACTCCGGACTGACACGGAGGAAAAGGTTTCGACTACCCGACGAACCCGAAGAGAAGGGGTCGCATTGTCGAATGTCGCGAAGAGGTTGGACACACTTCCGACTCCAAATCGACCAGGAGGAAAGGTAAGCAGCTCTCAGGACCGACCTAAAGAGAGGTGTCGCGTTCCCGAATGTTCCGAAGGGGCGTGCCACACTCCCGACCAATTGGGCAGCACTCCTGACCGACCTGGGTGGGAGAGGGCACTCCAGAATGTCCTGAAGATGTGTGACATACTCTCGACTCTAGACCGACCAGGAGGAGATGTGACCGCTTCTTCAACCGGCCCGAAGGTAAGCTCTCGCATTCTCAAGAGTCCCGAAGGGTGGACCGCAGTCGCACCCAACTTGGAGGGGAGGGGGCGCAGTCCCGAATCCTCTGAAGATGTGAGGCACACTCCTTCCTGACTCCAGACCGACCAGAAAGATGCTCTCCCGATCGACCTGAAAAAGAGGGCTCACATTCCTGAATGTCTCGAAGAGGTGGGTCGCGGTCCCGACCGCTCAGGAAAGGAGGGAGAGCACCCCGATTGTCCAGAAGAGGTTGGAGACACACCCGACACCAGTCGCCTTATACACGAAACCAAGGAAGCCTTCCGGGGAGATTTTTGAAATCAGCCGATGCATGCGACAGGCGGACTTTGGGATCTCGGGAAGCTCCAGTAGCTTCATGAACACGACCACAGATCTACCGGTAAGGGAGGGAGCCGCTGCTCCACACGACCTGAAGAGTAGGGGTCGCATTCCCGAAAGGGTCTGCCACTATTTCGACTGACCTGGAGGGAAGGGGAGACCAAGTCGTATGTTCCGAAGAAGCAGAACAACCTCCCAGCCTAATTGTAGGGGAGGGGCCACACTCGCGACCACCCTGTAAAAAGGTGGGCCGCGCTCTTGACTAACAGATAACAGCCTTGCGTTCGACCCTACACCATTGAAGGCAACTATTTACAGGCAAAACCAAACCTCTCCAGCCGCTTCGCGGCTGGAGCGATATTTATACCAAATACAACTTTACCTCAAGCCAATTTTCAACTGCGGCCCTTGTTGTACATCCCAGCTAACATTCGCAGATACATCATTTGTCGTAATCGTCAGGTTCTGAATCGTTCTCGGGGCTGAAATACGGCTTAAAGTAAGGCTTGCAGTGAGCGGAAGCTGCTCCAATCAGTGCCGAAAAGTGTTACTATTACACAGAAGCAATTCATGAAAGATAAATTAAGAAAGTCCACCACTTCACCACACCAGATACACAACTAAACTTAATGAAGCAAACTTTTTCAATAAATAATATTACCTATAGAGAAATTAACTCCATGCATAAATCATCAAGTGTCAGCAATCATGCAACAGTATTCAGCACAGCGCTCAGGCAGGCTCAGCTGAGCCACGACCCCCCCCCCTACACGATTCCTAGAAACGTTACGAACCCTAAGTAGCGAAAAATTCGAAATTCAAAAACTTACATTTTCTTCTGGGTTTTTCTCAAAACGCAAGAAATCCCAAAAAAATTACCTACCCCCAGGGAAAGCTTCATTTTGAGCCCAATATGTTACGACCCTTAGCACCACCTGTTATGTTTCGACAATCCCGCTTGACCCTGCAAATATCGCCATCAGCGACACTTACACTTTACCGTAGAGGAGAATCAAACGTTAAGTGCTCACACAAAGGGGGGTGGGCGTTAGAGATGCGACCTCCGCTAAAGGAAAAGAATACGATCCCTGGATAACAATATGTCCAAATGCGTAATCAACCTTTACAGTTTTCTCTTGTTTTTCAAGTACTATTCGTTCTCCTTTTTTGAACCACAATCTTTACAACCCCCCCCCCCTTCACCACCTGCTGCACCGCTAAGAACATCACTTAGTTCAATAGATGGTCGAGTTAGGACCCTCACGGTTCATAAAAAAACAGGGTGATGCGAGTCGTATCTTAGGATTTGAGAGGCCTTAGACACCTTACTAGGGAAAGAGATCACTGACATTCAATAATCTAAAATGTGTGAACTACCTCCCAATTTTCTTCTGAATACTACACCAAAAGTCCATTTTCAGGCAGACAATTCTACGACCCCCCCCCACAATCCGCTGTGTAGTGAGAACACAGCTTGATACCGCCAAAATCGCCTTAAACGACCCTCAAAGTCACTAGAAAGCAGGGTCAAGCTTGCCCTTGTCGAAAAAATCGGTGAAGTGCTACGATTCCCCCCCCCCCAGAAGACAGAAGTTCTCAAGAAAAATACGACTTTTAGGTAATAATAAGTTCAAATGAGTTGATAACCTTTGGAAAAGTTTTCTTTTTCAGAAAACCACGACCCCTCATATTCTATTTTGTGTCATATCTCTTACGGCCCCAACCCATTCTCTCATTCGGTATGTGGAAAACTCTCGGCACAATGAGCCACCCACCCCCTTTGATGATGAACAATGGCGAACCTGGCCTCTCAGAAAAAGTTCAAACCCCCTTCACGACCCCACACGATGTGCTGACCTCTGCCATGCAACACACTGCACTACAGAAGGCATCATCCGCACAAAGAATCTGAACCTAAAATAGTCCTTCTGCGAACAACAAACGTCGCTTACTGTGCTTCTATGGGCCAAATTCCGGTCCGCAATGGTACCTCGATACGCTTTGCGGCCGCACGCTCCCGAGTCGGAAGAGTTTCCAGCGCCACAGCCGCCGACATGTTGACTCTAATTGGGTTTTGATAGCTAGAAACTAAGGGAAATTGGAGAAAACTGTATAAAAAAGCCCCATCGAGTCGGCTTAGGCGCTGGAAACTCGACCGACTCGAGCGCGTGCGGCCGCAAAGCGAGTCGAGACGCAATCGCGGACCGGAACTGGGCCCAGAGAAGCACAGTACGATTCGACAAACACTAAGTTAGGTTCTCTCAACAAGTGCTCAGAATATAGGTGATTAAAAGAGGGCCATGTTCAGTCAATGAGCAGACGATGCCTTCAAATCTCACAGTTAAAACCTACCATTTGGAGGTCTCATTGGTCTCATTTTCGACCTTTTCGAAAACGGATGGTGACGCTTTTCACGTTCTACAAGATTAATTTTCTTATTACTTAGTGCGAGAAGCGTAAAATATCAAAAAAAAAGAGAAAAATAGAAGGTAGCTACAAAGAAAAAATCACCCACCCTTCACTTGAAATTCTATGGTGTAATTCACAGACGCTTGCTGATTCGCGTTCACATGGCACATGTACGAACCACTGTCAGACAGCTGCACATTCCTGATCTCCAACTCCCAGCAATACGGCGTGTTCATCTTCTCAAACTCTGTCATCTGAAAGAATCATTTTTGATCCGCGTACACTCCTACGACTCCCCCCGCACCGGATTGGGAATCTCCCACAAAATCATGGTCAGGGTGCTGCACGAGGCGTGGAAAAGGCGAATTTCACTCAGACCCCTTCCACAGGAGCGCAATTTGGTCGAATTACCGGTGATTTTCTCAGACCCCCCCCCCGCATGATCACGACTTGGTCTGTTTTTGCTTGTAGAATTTAGAGAAAAAAAAACAACTTTTTCTTCAAAAAAAAAACAAGGGGGCACAGCACGGGAAACAGTGGAGCTCAGACCCCCCCCTCCACCCCTTTGCAGCTCACTGCCCTTTATGAACGTCCACACCCTGCTCTAAACCCTGATTATGTTACGGGACGAGGTGCAATTAATCATAGTGGGGAACATTCAAGCGAGTTGTTGCCTCAGAAGGCGGCGACGCTATAGTTCCCTCCTTTAAGACCGAAATTTCCGAGATTTATCGATGACCCCTTCCAACACTTCGTTTTTTTTTGCCGAAATATTTAATAACCACTTCTCACGAATTTCTGAATGAGTTACAAGCCAACTAAAGACTCTTAACATGTTACCTGCGACTTATCTTCACAAGTTTAAGTTACATGTGATCTTCAGCATTGTAGGTATGTTGCACGGTACGAGCTGGCTTACATGTGACATTAAGTATTCGCGTGTAATTAAAATGCGGAATTTTATCTCACATGTAACTTATCTACGCGGGAGGCGTCTCCGAGGGAAGTATACGACGCACTCCAGAGGCGGGACTCAGATGTTTGCACCGTCGTCGGTTCAGTTACCCAGATTTGAGGTACTTGGACCCACCCGGCCTCTGGAGGCGGCGCTCGGCGGGCCGACCGCATCGCGCGTCGGTTCGCCGGCCGCATCACGTGTCGTTGTTGGGTCGCCATGTTGTGTAAGTTACTGTAATATTGAGGCAAGTTACGCATGACTTTATTCGAAAATCATCGCAGGTTACACACAAAATCGTCTCAAGTTACATGTGAATTCAGAGTAGGTTGCGTGAAGCCATCACGCAACTTGCGTCAAAGTCTAAGGTAACTTGTTCAAAAATTCCTCAGTTCTCGCCACATGTCCTGTCGCGTGACAGTAGCCGCTCGATTCCGCCAGTAGGGAGGGGGTCAGATCTCCAAGCGCCAAGGGGGAGGGGGGTCGGGTCAAGAGAAAACAACGACAAAAAGGCTACGCAATGGCTGAGTGCGGCAACAAATGGAAGTATTTTAAAACGATTATAATCCGTTCTTCATCCATTATCACTCCATGGCCGTCATTCTAAAGTCTCTCTCACTCAAATGAGTCCGGGGAAGCAAGCAGCAAAGCGGTCGGTCTTGGCCAAATATAACACTGATTGGGAGACCCAGACATGATAAGCCCGAGAAGCATCACTTCGACCGGCTTGAAGCGAAGGAGAAAGTCCGAACGTGATACCCTAACCCGAACAAGGTCCAGAGGGGTTGTGGTCGGACGCAACAGGGTGTAGGGAGGACCGTAAAAGTTTTTATCCGAAAATGAAGATTCGTGAATTTGGGCTAATGTGATCGGAAAATTTTTGAGCCAAAAATTCCACCATCGAAAGGGGGATCACAAAAATTTTCGACATTTCTCAAAAATTTTGGAGATCAGGGTGTGGGGTCGTAGGCCGGTCGCAACGTCCTGCTGGACTCTGATCCAGCACAGACTAAAGCGCAATTGTTCAATTTCTTAACGGATGGTGACAGGGGACGGAAATAATCTAGCCCAAAAATTTAAAAATTCGGTGAGGATCTTAAGAAATTCGGCTCAGAAACCATGATTTCGGGAGCAGATCGCGAAAATTCTTGAGAATTTCGGTCACAAGCGAAGGAGGTCGTAGCTGAGCTGAGCTCCTACACATGGGCCTGCTTGACCCCAATCAAGGCCGGCCCCTCCAGCAGCAACATTAGGCCAATAACATGACACTCACATGGTGAAACGGATGATTTGTTGGCTCGCGTACAACCGTGGTATTCTGCACGAACAGCACCTGGAACACGAGCGAGTAAAAAGTGAGTCATGGTGGAATTGCTCATTAATCACATTCTGATCGTCTTTCTTACCCCCGCAACATCAATCAGTCCTTGAGGATCCATATTCACACAGCAGTACAAAGTCACATCCGTTCCTTTGTACACGGCATCTGACGGATGAGCGATTCCCAGGACAGCTAGTTCACCTGAAAAATCCACTTTTAACTCTCTGCCATTGCTGTTCTGCAACAGGTTAACATGGTTCATCGCTCTCCTCCTCCCCCCATAGGGTCAAGCGGGGGCGGCATGCACGTACGCGGCGGGTTAGGTTGGGGTTAAGCAGGGTTAGGGGCGTCGGCGCGTTTGATCATTGCTGCGTGAGTGCTGGAGATAATCAATAGTTGGGGTCTAAACGGGGTTTCGGCTGCCCCACCCTCCTACGTAGGGTTTGCGAGGAAACGATTTTCCAGTGCTAGCCTAACCCTCTTTTAGCCCTCGCGCTGCTATCATCAAACGCGCCGACGCTCCAAACCCTGCCTAACCCCAACCTAACCCGCTGCGAACGTGCATGCCGCCCAGGGTTGTTGCGTAGGGCCTAAACTGAGCTACGATCCCCTGTCCTTGAAATCGCAGAAATTTCTACATCCCCCCCAGCTCCTGATTTTGGCGCCAAAATTCCAACGATCCCCGCAGAATTTTTCATTTTTTGGACTGGGATTTTCACGAACCCCTTTACCATCCTTTCAGAAATTACACAACCGCGCTTGACATTGGTGCCACATTTCCTTCATAAAAGATGCTCGTAATCTGGTCGTTACTACGGAGTGGCATATGGTCGATAGCAACCCATTTCCAATTCGTATGCGCGACTATACTACTACTACTATACACTGCGCGGCAAAACACGCTGAGCACGAAGGCTGCTGTCTACAAACAACATGTCCGGACTCCATAATGATTTGAATCCAGGCATGAAGAAGGTGCCACGAACCGAAACGTCACCAGAAGGATGGAGCTTTTTCAGAACTCTTCAAGCTTATGCAAAGTTGCGGCGAATGTTTGTTTTTAGCCCCCCCCCCCCTTGGCAGCCTTAGACACAATAAATATTTTTATTCGCCGTATTGTTAGGTACTGTCGTTCTCTGGGGCAAATTCCGGTCCCCAATTGCGGACTACGACTGTTGCATCATGCGACACGTGGTAATCGCGCTGGGAGAAGGGTGAATCGTGCCGGGACCATGTGGTCCCAGCACGATTACCACGAGTCACATGATGCAACAGCCGCAGTCCCCAAATGCGGACCGGAATTTGGCCCAGAGAAAAAACATTATGCGTGATATACTGTGCTTCTCTGGACCGAATTCCGGTCCGCAATCGCGTCTCGACATCCTTTGCGGCCGCGCGCATTCGAGTCGGAAAGGTTTCCAGCTACGCAGCCGCCGATCTGTTGATTATAGGTGGGTCTTAGAAACTGGAAGCTAAACGAAATTGAAGAAAACTGTATAAAAAAGTCACATCGAGTCGGCTTTAGCGCTGGAAACTCGATTCACTCGAGCGCGTGCGGCCGCAAAGCGTGTCGAGAGACAATTACGGACCGGAATTTGGCCCAGAGAAGCACAATACTATCGTTCTCGGAGACAAATTCCGGTCCGTATTTGCGGACAACGGCTGTTGCAGATGATAATGGACCTGGCACGTTTAACCTTTCTCCCAGAACGATCGTGTGGCGTGATACGACAGCCGTAGTCCGCAATCGCACACCGGAATTTGGCCCCGAGAACGACAGTACTCGGTTTCTTGTGCAAGCTCGTCATGCGTGTTATTTTCGGATACGAGAATTCCGGACGCAAACAATCATAATTCCAAAACGCTCTCGTATAAACCTTTCTCTAAACTTTTCTATGTGATGCACTATCTCATATTCTTTCTCTGTATAGACTGTTCTAGAAGGCCTAGTCAAAGTGTGTTAGGTTGAAGCGATAGTTTTCCGCCACTTGGCTATGACGATTTTTAAACCTTTCAGCGTTGGTTCTAACAAGGGAACCACTATAAGTCATAGTAACCATTCCAAATGAAATGTACTTTTCTAGAACCATTTCCGAACGAAAAGTCCGAATATGCCCATCGCAGCTGCCTAGACCCACTCTGAAAGAAGTTATAGGCATTTTTCATATGATTTTCGTGAATATTGTACCCTCCAGAAAGCGCATTATTTTAACGAAAATCCAGAAGCGGACCTCATAATCGTGTTCAGCGCCCAAAACTACAACCCTAAGCAAAGTTTGGGTGAAGGAACATTTTCCAAACTTTGCGCAGACTAACAGCGTTTTGGACTTGCACGGATTTTCGTTTGAGCGTTTATGCGTTTTCATCAATTACAGGGCTCTCGAAGCGTCTTAGAAAAATATTCCAGATTTGACTTTAAATTCGCCCTGGGGGTTATTTGGGGTGCTGATCACAAATCTGAGGTTCATTTGTCGTTTTTCCAAACTTTTTGACTAAATTTGTTCAAAGCTTCCCACCGGCAGAAAAAATTTACGGCGAAATCGAGTTTTGACGGTTTCCCTAATGTGGCGACAGATGTGGCTCAAATCGTTCTTCTGGGGGTTATTTGGAGTGCTCAACACTAATCTGATGTCAGTTTATCGAATTTTGACAGCTTACGGTAGATTACGGTGGGTATACGATAGTTCGGTCAAAGTCTCAGATTTGTCTCAAAGTTTCTATGTGGGGGTTATATGGGGTGCTGACTATGAATTCGTTGTCTATTTGTCGATTTCGGAATCATTAAGGTAGGTTTTGTCTCCTAAATGGCATGTTACCTACCGTAACCAACAGTAAACTTTAAAATTTCGACAAGCGAACCCCAGAATCGTGTTCAGCACCCCAGAGGCCAGATTCATCATTGCATCAACCGTGGGTTTGTGGATTTGGGTTGGGTTACGCGCCAGCATTAGCGCGCGTGTGCGCGAGCTAAACCCAACCCAAATCGACAAACCCGGGCCTAACGCAATGATGAATCCGGCCTCAGATTACCCCTACATACAAGTTTTTAGAAGAGTCCGGAAAAAAATTAAAACACCCTAAAAATTCCATTTTCGGACTTTTCGTCCGAAAATGGTTCTGGAAAAGTACATTTCATTTGGAATGGTTACTAAGACTTATAGTGGTTCCCTTGTAAGGCCAAGTGCTATATACCGATCGAAAGCACAAAATCTTTACTATCTATCACTAGCTTCCACTTAGGCCAAAGCCTGCTAATTTGCGAATTACATGCTATAATTCAGCTGTAATCTTCAGTTCCAGTGCTTCTATTCACTTTGAGGTAGACCACCAAACCTGCTACAGTTGACAGCATATTTGAGCCACGCTAGAACTAGATGATGGCTTTTGCAGAAATTTTCGACGGAGCTTGATTATTGATTTTTAGCGGATTTTGTGATTTTGCAACTTCGGTGTTTTCTGGCCTATCCGAGAAGTTTCGGCCTCGAAGCTTCAAAGTTCAGTACAATGGCCAAGTCCCCACTCAACAATATTTTACCCCAACTATAGAGCGTTTTTCTTTGAAATATAAAATTTCGCAATTTGTATCGATTTTCGAGAAAAACGATCGATAATTGACGAAAAAAATACCATTGAGTAGGGACTTGGCTATTATACCTGACTTTGAAGCTTCGAGGCCGAAATTTCTCAGATAGGCCAGAAAAGACCGAAATTGCAAAACCGCAGAATCCGCTAAAAATCAATAACTACGACACGTCTAAAATCTCCGCGAAAGCTATCAGCTAGCTCTAAGGTGGCTCAAATATCCTGTCAACCCTGGCAGGTTTTGTGGTTTACCTCAGGGTAAATAGATGCACTCAAAGATGCTCAGTACTGAAGATTACCACGGCACTTTAGCATATATTTCGCAAATCAGCAGGTTTTGGCCCAAGTGGAAGACAGTTAGATAGAAAAAATGTCCTTTCGATCGGTATATCGCACTAGACCGAAGGACCAACACTGAAAAGTCTGAAAATCGTCAAAGTAAAGAGGCGGGAAACTTTCGCTTCAACCTAACAGACTGTCTGATGCTGTTATTATTAGTGTTATCATTGGTTCATCACAATAAACTTCTTCTTCTATCTACCAGCTGGTGCTCAAGTCCACACCTCCAACTCAAAGACATTACAGTTACAAAACCCTTTTCCCATAGAAAACTTCGAGTAGCAGGTTTCTTGTCAACGGACCCTTTAACCACTGACCCAGAACACCTCGAACTGCAAAGATCAGCGCGTTTTCCTCACCACTCGCTTAAACACTACCTCATAAACCGCTCAGATTACCACCCACCGTTTACAGCGCTTTCTCTGTTTACACTCAACCCAAGCAAACAAACATCTGAACCCGATCACCACATACACTGTGTCTCTCCTAACGAGCCACACTCATTGAAAGAATGTTACACTGGCCGAGAATGACCGTCTTGGAGAACACTCCAAACACGCACAATTTCCGCATTTACATTTTAACTAAGGCATAAATACACCTGAACTCCCTTTTGAAAAAAATAAATTCAATAAACAGAACGCTCACGTCTATCACACTTGGTCGGCAACAGATTCAGCACAGGCGAGTCACTTGTCTTCCAGTTGTCGAACATCGGAGGGCATGAGCAGCGACCCTGAAATCTCGACCCCTTTCAGTTTCGCCTGTACTCTCATCAAATCTCTTTTATCAGACACACCGCCCGATAGCTATTCGAGCATTTCGGATGTGTCCAAGTGTTCGCTCGCGATCACTCAGATACATATGAGATAATAATGGGAGCGAAAACACGAGAGAAATAGCATTCGGTCTAAAGATAGCGCCGATCCACGCAAAACCCGTCTTTTCTGCGCCGGAAACGAACCTCTATCGCCGCAGCGCAGCCTAGTAATTCATGCAACAGTATAGATCCTAATCTGATCCTGCTCCGATATGCTCTCGATAAAGATCTATGAAACCGCAGATACACAAACACAAACCTGATGACATTGGGGGCTGGGCAGGTCATACTTCTTCGTGTAACTAGAGTCCATAACACCACAAGGCAACTCTTGACGATATCTCTGTCGTAGGCGGTAATATGACGATAAACTTTGTTTCATGCAATCCATTGGAATATCTGAACGCAAGCATAGCTTAAAGGCATCGTACGCGCTGAAATCCACTTTCCATTTTTATGCTCAATCCCTTCCTCGGGTCCCTGTGAGAACGTACAACGAGCTTGGCTGCTCAAAAACGTACGATTGTGAGCATAGAGGAAGTGGAAAGTAAGGGATTCCGTCAAAAGGGGCCGGCCCCTCCGTCAGTCATTTGGCACTTTCGCAATATTTGAGCAGAACGTCGCGTCGCTAAGTTCAGGGCATGCCACTGTACGCTGACGCACCGTCGGACGAAAGTGGCATTATCGACTGGAAATTTCTCGTCACACAACGAGCGAGGACGATGTGCAGGGCCCAGGTGAGTATTTTTGTTAGTCAGTGCAAGTCAGTGCACTCAGTGCATTGTAGTCGTCGGCGAATTGTTTCCAACGCTGCGCCAATGGACAAATTGTAGAACTGCTTCTTGCGCCATCCGCGTAACTATCCCGAGTCGCTGCCGGCGCGAATTTCAAACGATTTGCAGAAGGTTTTTAAGCGGTTCTTCCTTGAAAAGTTAACGTTGTCGAGAGGGTTTTTCGCTAACTTTAGTTACTATATGGGTGTAACAACTCAAAAACGCTCAAAAACGAGACATGGTTTTCAGCGCGTACGATGCCTTTAAGTTAAATGAAAGTAGAACCAAATACTTTAAAACATACACGGCGGACAGCTCCTTGGACACAAACATCTACCATATCCCTCGGCGTCTTTCCTGCATAGACCATTATGAACGCAGTCATAGTTGGACTCACATCGAGGAACCCCTGCAAATTCAATAGTACTACTATCTCAGAAAACCGACGCATCCAATGCGTGTCGAATATGCATTCAACTCTAGTGACCACACCCATCGAAAAGCTTTTTCGCAGGCGCACGTGCCCCAGACAGCAGCACATGCTGCAAATTTTCACTGCAGGAGCACGTGCTGCAAAAGTTTATAGCAGGGGCACGTGCTGCAGGATAGCCCAGCGCTATCGTAGCAGCACACCGTCACGCGACGCGGCCAACTCGCTGAGCACCATCTGAGGCTGCCAGCGGTTGGACGAGGTCTCCAGCGGCTGCCAAGTACCCCAAACTTGGGTAATTAAACCGGCGATGCTATCGGCATCGCAGTCCCTCCTCAAGAGTGCGTCGTATGCTTTAGCTTTCTTGAAAAATCGTTTCGTCATCGAGTTGAATGTGTATTACGCACGCATTTAACGTCTTATTCGATGGGGCACATGCTGTAATTTGACACACTATAGGATCACGTGCTCTTCTAGCAGCACGTCCTCTCACTGTGCTCGAAACCGCTTTGTATTCGAGTTGAATGCATACATATTAGACATGCATTGAATGCGGCGATTGTGTGAGATTATCATATAACAACGGACATGCGCAGCACACGCTCCGGTGGCCGCGAAAAAGAAGAGGTTGTACGAAACTCTCGGAATCTACGGGTCATTGAATACCGAATGGGATCGTTCGAAAGGGAGGTCGTTCAAACATTTTAAGAAGTTTCCGAGTCACTGGAGGTGCAGAAGATCGCGCGTAGTCACTCAGGCGTATGAGTCGCTCGACTCCGGCAGTAACACCGGTTGGACCGCGGGCGCTTCTCGGGCCGAACAACACCCACCCCGCCATTCGACCGCCAACGTTCTGAGACGAAAGCGCCATGCAGACACTGCTTTATTGCTTCCCACTATCAAACCAACGAAGCCCGCAACGGCCCGCGATTCCACCGAAACTTCAACGGCTGTCACAGGTCCGACCGACAACTAAAGATGCTCCCACGATCAGGCCGGAGGCTTTTCAGCAGCGTCGGTCCCATCGATTTTACCATCTTAGACGTTTGCTAACACGCGGCATATACGATGGACGATTTTTACATTTGAGGTGTGCCGAAAGTTAGGCGCTATTCATAATACCAACGCCAGCGCGGCATGCACGTGACGCGCGGGCGTAGTGTTTGAGTACGAATAGCCAGACGCCTCGCCCGCGCGTCACGCCTGCTCCGACTGGGCGGCGACGGCCGTAATGACTTTCTCACCCTTCTTTCATTATTGATCCATTACCAACTTCATTCCGTTTCATAAGAATAAACTCCATTACTATCATCTGACATCATGAGTCCCAACGCGTGCAAGGCGCTCCGCCATAGCCGCCGCTGAAGTATTCATAGTCTCCGCAAGCGCGTGACGCTCGAAGAAACTATTCATACTCTAACGCCACGCCCCCGCGAGCGGCGCTGAGTTTGAGAAGTATGAATAGCGCCTTAGGTTGTCCAACTCTGAGAGACCATTGAAGTTCCCTCTGATGTGCTAACGCTGGGATACTCTCTGTTGCAGACAGCCGGAGAAGAGTGGGCACTACTGCCCAATTGTTCACTGAATGTATGAATACTTAAACAAGCGTATCACTTCTAAAGCCGCTCAGACCGAGGGGAAACAGTGGGCCAAACAGCACTCAATCTTCAGTTTGACCGCCATCGTCCCGAGAGCAGCCCGGCAGTATCTACTTGCGAAGCTGATCCCGGAACGATGGCGGTCAGATCACGTGGTGGGCGCACTTTGACCCACCATGCGCCCGCAATACGACCAGCATTACTTGCCCGGGGGTTCTGACAGGGTATCGGCAACTGGTCACAAACGCCTTTTCCAGCGAAATTCATATACTCTGTCCCAAATGAATCGGCAATCAAAGAGTCCAAAGAAGCAGCGCTCCCTCTGCGTCTCTGACGGGCGTGTAACGCGCGCACATCAAGTCCACAATCCAGCATCTATCCTACCACAATCCAAAAACAGAACTCGACGGTTATGTTCACGCACTTTTTTTTGCGTTACTTTCGTTCAAAATGCTCGTGAAGCTCACTCTTGATGCAGATACTCTTCTTTACGTGGCAGATAATCGATGTTTACCGTTTTTAGATTACGAAAAGGCAGATGCTGCGTCGCGTACGTGATTTGCGTACGTTGCGCGCCCGTCAGAGACGCAGAGGAAGCGTTGCTTCTTTAGACGCTCCAATTTCCAACTCGTTTGGGACAGAGTGCACCATTTTATGTACTTCCAACAACGTTTCTACACCATTTTTATAGCTGCTGTGGAGTTCTCCGAGCCAATTCGAGCGGGTTTCCTCAGTTGAACGCAGAGGTAAGGGTACGCCCACCAAGCAATTTCCAGGGTGTTCAGAAAAATTGTTTCGTATTTGGCTCAGAACTTTTACCTAGGGTTATCCGTGGCTCCTGAACACAAAATTGTGGTCCAACTGTGGATTTTTGGGGAACTTCGACAAGTTCGGCACAAACACTCTCACCGGGAAAATTTTTCGGGGCAACATGAAACTTTCGATGATTTCCAGAACGCAGGAATAGATTTGCCTCGAAACTCCCCTGTGGAGGTTACCTGGAGCTCTCAACTCGAATCTGAGATCCGTTTGTCGATTTACCATAGATCACGGTAACTTACGGTGGTTATACGGTAGTTTGGTCAATGTCTCAGTTTTGGCTCAAAACTCATCTGTTGGGGTATTCTGGGACGCCGAACACGAATTCGAAGTCTATTCATCGGTTTTCGAAATACTGAGGTAGATTACGTCAGTTAAAAGCAGTGTCCACGATAAATCGCGTCTTCATTTTTTCGCTGAAAACCGAAAGAGTGTTTCATTGGAGCGATAGTGTCAAAAGAACGAACAAAAACGAGCCCGAAAGAGCCCTTATTGGCTCCAAAGTCCGCTGGCGCTAGTCCTTTTCTCATGTGTATCAGATACGCATCGAATGATTAGAAAGGTCTAGCGCGAGCGGATTTCGGAGCCGATAAGGACTCTTTCGAGTCCGTTTTTGTTCGTTCTTTCGACGCTATCGCCCCAATGAGTTCCCAGACCTTTCGATTTCCGGCGAAAAAAACGAAGACAAAAATTATCGTGGACACTGCCTTTAAAGGCACAGTCCAAGCTCAGAGACGAAATCTGAGATTTCTACTTAATTGTGAAGTACACCCACCCAACATAACACTTCCCAAGTGCAAGCTCTCGATTCCTGCAAATAAGCGAGATATAACAGGACGCCACCATGGGGCGCCCACATCAGGAAGCCACATTGCCACGCCCCTTCTACGATCTTTCGAGCTGAACACTGGCGAGATGAGCGATGGTTTCGGGACAGGGGCTCTCTACACACCGACGAAGGAGTTGTCCCGCCTTTCGCGGCTCTAATTCCACTCGGGACCAACTCGCTTGCGCTGAGTGGCGTGACGTTTCAAACTGCAAAACGGGACAACTCTTCCCTCGGTGTGTATACAGCCCCTTTCCCATGGTTTCCGATCGATAGCCCCGTTCTTCCCTTCATTCTCAGCCTTTCTCTCTACTCAGGTCGGCTCGCACACATCGGTTACGAATGACGGAAGTTACAAGCCTCGGACAACTCGTCCACGATGCTTCCGCAGCTCATTTTTTGAAGAGCCATAACCTCGTTCCTAGGCGGTCCTGTACGATTCCAGATACATCCTTGGAATCAGCGTGGGATCGCTTTCAAGATAGGCAGAAAAACCGAAAAACGATTCCGAGGTTGGACTGTGCCTTTAAAGGCAGTGTTCACGACGAAAATCGTTTTTCTGTTTTCCCCCTATCTTGAAAACGGCCCCATGCTGATTCCAATGGTGTCTCTGAAATCCCACAAAACCTTCTGTGAACGCAGGTATGGTCCCTCAAAGATTGAGCTATGGAAACATGGTGGACGAGTTGTCCGAGGCTTGTAACTTCCGTCTTTTGCAGCCGATCTATGCGAGCTGACCTGAGTAAAGAGAGAAGCTGAGAATGAAGGGAAGAACGGGGCTAATGATTGAAAATCATCGCTCATCTCACGATCTCGAGCATTCATTTTTTCACGTCGGTGGGCGTGTGATGCGCTTTTGGGGTTTTCAATGCGCTCGAAGTTGCAACTTCGGGCTCTTCCTGGCTCGTTTTCATGCGTTCTTTCGACGTTTACGTTACAGAGTGTCCCTCCACTATCCAATCCTAGTGGAATTTCGAAAACTTTTTTCATCGTGAACACTGCCTTTAAATAGCATAATATCTACCGTATCCCATAGTAAGCCTCAGAATATCGAGAAATGCACTTCAGATTCGAGTTAAGGGATCCGAATAACCCCAAGGAAGAAATTTTGAGCCAAATCGAAAACAATTTTCTAAAAACCCTTAGAGGCACAGTAAACCCAAAAAATTATTTCTCAGATTTCGTGCTCATCTTTGATAAAGTCACACGCTGATCACAGTGGTATCCCTGAAATCATCCAAGATCCCCTTTGAACAGTGTTACGGCTCTTCAAAGATGACTAGAATTTGAGGGTGAAAAATTGGTGGACGAGTTGTCTCAGACCTGTTTCTCTTCATTCGCAACTTGTTAAGGATTCACAAATCCATTAAGCCGCTATCAAGTTCAAAAATCTGTTAAGGTGGTCGCTTATATCTCGCTTATTTGGAGGAATCGAGATCTCGCATTTGGCAAGTGTTATACAGGAGCAGTCTTCTACACAAATCACATGAGAATACATGACATGAAAATCTCAAAATTCATATCTGAGGGTGTACTGTGCCTTTGAGATTGCCCTACCTTTCCGCCCAACTGGGTAAAACCCGCCATAACTCGGTTCAGAGAACTCTGCAGCAGCTACAAACATAGATTTAGCTTCCTGGCAAAAGTAACGATTTGGTAATGATAAAAAAAGTTTCAAAAATGTCTCGAAATATCTTTGAAAAAATGATTTGGCGTAAAATAGCCTGGAAAAATAAAAAAGTTAGAAAATGAAGTGAAATAACCAAAAATGCGATTTGGTGGTCGATCATTTCACAAGACTCTCCGTTAAACTTATCAAAACGAAATCAAGCACGATATGGAATGGAGCGTCACGTTCAACTAGCTTGACCTAAGCTAATTCTCTTATTACAGCTTTCAAAAATGGCTTAATGTTTCCGTTGCGCGCTTGATTTCGTTTTGATAAGTTGAACGGAGAAGCTTGTGAAATGACCGGCCAACAAATCGCATTTTTGGTTATTTCACTTGATTTCCTAGCTTTTTCATTTTTCCAGGCTATTTTACGCCAAATCGTCTTTCAAAGATATTTCAAGACATTTTTAAAACTTTTTTTTATCATTACCAAATCGTCATTTTTGCCAGGAAGCTATATTTTCGGAAAATTCACATATTTTTTCCAAAGGTTCCCTTTCTTACTTCAATTTTGCTCAACGATTTCCATTTCGAAATGATGAAACATCTTACAACGAGATTGTCGAATGAGTACAATTTTCGAAACTTATTACCCGAAACCATAAACATACCACTCATTGCCGCATTTTGTGCAACATTTGAAAAAAATCGATGTTATTGATCATTAATATTTGATTTTGCATGATGAGAAGAACTTCCCAAACAAGGGACTTAGAACCATCAACAATCAAAAATCATTGCGGCATTTTGTGCAACAGGCGAAAAAATCAATATTATTGATCGATATTTATCGATAATGACTGGTGAGCAAAATTCTCCAACCAAGAAAACCAATCCCATCAGCAATCACCACTCCTAGCCGTATTTTGTGCGAAAAGCGCGAAAATCAATAATATTGATTATCGATCGATGACGTGTCAAAAGTACGGATTCGGACAAGTTCAGTACTTATCTCCGTCGACCTGTGTTGATTGGCTGCAGATTCACCCACACATCCCGGTCTCCACAGCCGTAGCCAAAAAAAAGCAGTTTTCGTGCTCCACGGCTAATTTAGTATATAAACGCACGATTTTGAGGTACCCTTCAAAGTGAAGGTATCAAGTTCAAATTGGAATAGGAGCGACCTGCATCCATTTTCAGCCTCCTGTCTAAAAATGAGCTCCTTAGCTCAATTTTAAGTGTACCAACAAGATCGTGTACGCCGTCTGAAAAAAAGGGAGATTAACAACAAAAACGCGCGGTCTTTCAATTTTTACTCGAAAACCAGTGAAAACCTTTTTTAGGTACATAAACTAACTTTTTTCGCTCTTTTTAATGCAATATAGCTCTAATTTCTACACAAGGTGCTGAGTTGATCGCAAAACGCTTGGCTCCGGGCGAGATTGAACCAGCATATTCCCTTTCCGGGGGAGCGCCTTATCGCACTGCACCACCGAAGCCCCAGCGCCGCTCACACTCAACTGCTCGGTAAATCTTCACCGAAGCAATCATCCTTTCACCCGCATAACGGGATGAAACAGGAATACCGTCAGAGACTATCTAACAGTCGTAGACCTGTCAAGATGATGCCCAAGTTAAGTCTTACACGATTTTTAGATGTTTTTTGCCGTAACTGCAGTTCAACGTCGCAGTGCACGTTAAGGTATGTTTACACAAGGTGCTGAGTTGATCGCAAAACGCTTGGCTCCGGGCGAGATTGAACCAGCATATTCCCTTTCCGGGGGAGCGCCTTATCGCACTGCACCACCGAAGCCCCAGCGCCGCTCACACTCAACTGCTCGGTAAATCTTCACCGAAGCAATCAGGTCAGAACCTTCTTCCACTATTCTTCAACTACTTCCATCCACCAATATGGGCACAACTGCTTGATTAAGAGCATGTCTGCAGCTTCATCAAGGCCATAAATATGCACCTATACTGCATCCGGAACAAGGCGGCAGAGTACTAGCCGCACTTTGGGTCTCTTTGTTCAGCACTAACTTTGCACTATAGAAATCTGCCCTTTTGGACACTCTGCTGATTGATTCCCAAAGCCGAAATTATGACATTTGAGCGACTACACCATCATTAAATTGCACTTACAAGCCTACCACACGAAAAAAGACAGAAAAAAGCATAGAAATTCAAAAAAAAATTAGAAAAAGTAAAATAACACAACAAAAACCAACCTAGCCTATCAGCCGATGCCGGCCCAGATGGAGTGGTAGTTGTCAGCGGCGTCACCTCAGTAGCAGTCGTAATATTCAGTGATTCTAAGTCATCCTCACAGCTTGTAAACCGTAACAGTAATAAAATCAGCGTCGACCACCATGTCCATATGCCAAATGATGTGCAAGTCATTCTCCTTCACGCGAAAATCATAGTGATATGTGTTAGTGTATTGTTAACTGCCACCCTCGAGAACAAAAGGCCTGAAAAGTGCATACTATAACCATAGTTGAACACCGTATCTAAGCAACGAAACCTTTGAGATCAAAAACACAAAGATAAACTGCTGGAAAATGGAGAAACGTTCGTAGAAAACGTGCAAAAATGGAAATGTCATAATAATGTCCATAATAATCACTCTACATGGGTTGGATGAATGTCATTTGACTCTAAAGAACAGATGAAATAATAATTCAACACTTAACAAGTAACGCAAATGCTTTGAAAATCATCAAGCTGAAAGCTAGCCTACTCTTCAGAAAGATTAGAACTACCATAGGCATAACAACGAGAAGAAAAAACTTGATAGGAGCTGATAGCAAGTCCAACAACACAGGAACACAGTTGAGTAAACAGACAATACACTGTATCCCTAACACTGTACAGTTCTTACCCTTATCACAAACAAGTACATCATTTGACCACCCTCAGAGTCCAGCAGACGGTGACCCGAATTTCGCCGAGGCTTCCGAACCGCCAGAGTCCTACTCAGAAAGATGAAAACAAGCTACTTGTAACATAAAAGGGTGAAAACAAGTCACTTGTAACATATATAAGCCTATGTAAGTTACTAGCGGTTCATCTTGGACCATATAAGTTACATGTAACATATTAACGGGATGCCACGTGTACTCAGAAAAATGAAAGCAACTTACTCGTAACATAACATTCCGAGAACAAGTTACTTGTAACATATCTGACCCGATGTAATTTACTTGCGAGTCATCTCAGGTGATTTAAGTTGCACGCAACGAATCAACGGGGAACCGCCTGAAGGGCGCCTTCAATATGTTAAATGTAACTTAAATGGCACAAGATAAGGCGCAAATAACTTAAGTCGGAAAATAGGAATTTTCAACTAAGAAAAATTAAATCAAGTTACTTGTAACATTAAAGACCCAAAACAAGTTACATGTAACATATCTGAGCCGATGTGAGTTACTTGCAACTTATCTCAGGCCATTTAACTTACATGTAACATATCGGTGGGATACTGCGTGCGGTGCGCCACCGATGAGTTACCTGTACCTTAAATCGCCTGAGATAAGTCGCAGGTAACTTACATCGGCTCAGATATGTTACAAGTAACTTGTTTTCGATTTCTGAGAGGACACTGTGTGAGGAGATTCCGATATGTTACATGTAACTTAAATGGCACAATATAAGTCGCAAGTAACTCAAATCGACTAAGAAGATGTTTCCAAGGGGGATGTACGACGCACTCGCGGGGTCAGGCTTACGACTGGCGTTGCTGTTGGTTAAATTACCCAAGTTTGAGGTACTTGACCCCACACCAGCAGGAAAGGCTCCGCACAACATTTTGCTGCGTAGTGTGTGGTCTGCGACGCGCTCTCTGCGTCGCGTGTCGTCTGCGTCACGTGATGGCCACCCATAGTGAAAATATAAATGTAAGTTACATGTAACATAAGTGTAACTTACATGCAATATGATTTTAAGTTACATGTAATACAAATGTATGTTACATGTTATATAAATGTAAGATACTTGAGAAATTCAAGTAAGTTACATTCATATTACAAGTGACTTGTTTTGATTTTTCTGAGGGCGGGTGGCTGGTAATTACCAGCCAGCCGCCGGTGAGAATTAAACCGCCCACGCCAGCCGCGGATGAGACTTAAGTGTTTTTTTCTTGAGCAAACAAGCCACGGACCTAAGGGTAGTAACGAAAATCTGTAAAGCACCTTGTCCAAACCTAGATATAGGAGAGTTACAAGCTCAAAACGGCACGTTGTTCACAAAAATTGAATTTTCTTCTTTGCTCGAACTTTGCCCAGAGGTATATTTTTAAGGTGCGGAATACGAATTTGAAGTCTTTTTTAGTCCGGTGGATTACGGTGGGTACAACTCTATTCGTTTTTACCGTAACCTTCCGTTGCCGTCTGAGAAAAAAGCAGAAAAGTACCTCATATTCGTATTCAGCACCTCAAAAAACACCTCCAGACAAAGTTCGAGCGAAGAAGAAAAATTTCACATTTTGTAGATCACGTACAGTTTTGAACTTGTGACTTTTTTGGATCTAGGTTCGGACACGGGAAACCCACAGTTTTTACCATTAGTAGCATGGGCGACCTCGCAAAGTGCTCTATTTTGCTCAACTTGGACCACTCTAAAATCGTCCCCCTTGTAAGGATGGGTAGTTGAAAGACAGCTTCCTAAGCAAATAACTTAACGAATAACGAGTCAGAATGTTACTAAATTTAGCACCCCGAAAGGCACTCAATCTCTCAATGAAACAAAGCTCTGTTCGAAAAAAAGGCCATTCACTCAAGACTTGAAATTGATCAATGGGAACCGGAAATGATCGAAGAAACGGCGAGAACACGATCGGGACAACACCTCAATAAGTGGATCGATCGTGACGCATGGAAACGCATTGAATTCAATCCTAGACGCTCGTAAATTCCCTTGACAAATAAAAACCCCCAAAAGGCGAGATAGCCTTTAGGACGCCGCATTCTCGAATTACAGTCACCTATCTGGTTGCAGTTTTCATGAAAAAATGTGTATTCGAGCATTCACCGGAAATCGAATGTTCCAAGATCCATTGCAACAATAGTGTTGACCAAAAACGGCGCTAAATACGGGCCATAGATAGCCCTATGCGACCAAAAAAACTTGAATATTGTAAGTCCGCCCCGCCTACTTCGAAAAAGTGGGCGGGGCGGGCATACTAAAATCGTTTCTGGGCCGTATAGATCTATTTTGTTCTCTTTTCTAGCAGTTTCTTCAACATTATTGTTGCAAATGCCCTTACCCCTATAACCCAATAAATTATCTATACGGCCGAAAAACTTGAATACGGTATGCCCGCCCCGCCCTTTTTTTTTCGAAGTGGGCGGGGTGGGCATACCGTAATCGTTTTTGGGCCGTATAGAGCTACTTTTCACTCTTAACAGTTTCTTCCACATTATTGTTGCAAAAACCCCTTACCCCTAAAACCCAATAAATAGCCCTATACGGCCGAAAAACAATATGGTACGCCCGTCCGGCCTACATACTCCGAGGAAGTGGGCGGGGCGGGCATACCACATCCAGGTTTTTGGGCCGTATATGGCTATTTATGACCCTTTTTAGCAGTTTCTTGAACATTATTGTTGCAAATACCCCTGACCCCTATCACCCAATGATTAGCCCTTTACGACCGAAAAACTAGAGCATGGTATGCCCGCCCCGCTCACTTCAAAAAAGTGGGCGGGGTGGGCATACTATAATCGTTTTTGGGCCGTACAGGGCTATTTATGACTCGTTTTTCGCAGTTTCTTCAACATTATTGTTGCAAATACCCCTGCCCCTATAACCCGATAAATAGCCCTATACGGCCGAAAACCTAATATGGTGTGCCTGTCACGCCTACTCCAAGAAATCGGGCGGGGTGGGCATAACATAATGAAGTTTTTGGGCCGTATAGAGCAATTTTTGACTCTTTTTAGCAATTTCTTCAACATTATTGTTGCAAATACCCCTGCCCCCTATAACCCGATAAATAGCCCTATACGGCCGAAAACCTAATATGGTGTGCCTGTCACGCCTACTTCGAGAAAGTGGGCGGGGCGGGCATGAGATATTACGGGTTTTTGGGCCGTTTAGGTCTATTTATGACTCCATTTTAGTCGTTTTTCAACATTATTGTTGCATTGGATCCCGGAACGTTCAACTTCCGGTTAGGACTCAGACACCGTTTTTTTGTGAACACTGCCTTCAATGAAACTGATGAATGTTCTTCGAGAGGGAAAACCTATTATATTTCTCCGCCAAAGATCTGCCGCGCTGAGCGAATGATCCTTGGTCATTTTGAGAGCCTTCTCATCGCCGTCAATGTAATATTCCCATGGTTACGACCGTCCAATGAGCTAATCAAATTACATGAGCAGGAACTTCCAGAAAATACTCTGCAGCCGAAGGAACCGCCTGTGAATGGGAATGAAGGCAACTTATGAGACGAGAGAAATTGAGAACGGTTTTAAAGAATAAGAAACAACAACAAGTTGCCAAGGAAACCGATTAAAATGTCAGCAGGCGAGACTTTCTGTTTTTACAAAAATATTTCTGAAAATTTAGCTTCCTGGCAAAAGTAACGATTTGGTAATAATAATAAAAAAGTTTCAAAATGTTTTGAAATATCTTTAAAAAATGACTTGGCGTAAAATAGCCTGGAAAAATAAAGAAATCAGGAAATGAAGTGAAATAACCAAAAAATACGATTTGGTGGTCGATCATTTCACAATATTCTCCGTTAAACTTATCAAAACCAAATCAAGCACGATATGGAATGGAGCGTCGCGTTCAACTAGCTTGACCTGTGCTGATTCCCTTACTACAGCTTTCAAAAATGGCTTAATGTTTCCGTTGCGCGCTTGATTTCATTTTGATAAGTTTAACGGAGAAGCTTGTGAAATGATCGACCACCAGATCGCATTTTTGGTTGTTTCACTTCATTTCCTAACTTTTTAATTTTTCCAGGCTATTTTACGCCGAATCATTTTTTAAAGATAATTCAAGACATTTTTGAAACTTTTTTATCATTACCAAATCGTTACTTTTGCGAGAAAGCTAAATTTTCAGAAATTTCACATTATTTTCCCAAAGTTTCTCTTTCTGACTTCAATTTTGCTCAACAATTTCCATTTCGGAATGATGAAACATCTAATAACGAGATTGTCTGTGTACAATTTTTGAAACTTAATTACCAAAACCATAAACATACCACTCATTGCCGCATTTTGTGCAACATTTGAAAAAAATCGGTGTTATTGATCATTAATATTTGATTTTGCATGATGAGAAGAATTTCCCAAACAAGGGACTTAGAGCCATCAACAATCAAAAATCATTGCGGCATTTTGTGAAACAGGCGAAAAAATCAATATTATTGATCGGTATTTATCGATAATGACTGATGAGCGAAATTCTCCAACCAAGGAAACCAGTCCCATCAGCAATCACCACTCCTAGCCGCATTTTGTGCTAAAAGCGCGAAAATCGACACTATTGATTATCGATCGATGACGTGTCAAAAGTACGGATTCGGACAAGTTCAGTACTTATCTCCGACGACCTGTGTTGATTGGCTGCAGATTCACCCACACACCCCGGTCTCCACAGCCGTAGCAGAAAAAAACAGTTTTCGTGCTCCACGGCTAATTTAGTATGTAAACCCACGATTTTGAGGTACCCTTCAAAGTTAAGGTATCAAGTTCAAATTGGAATAGGAGCGACCTGCATCCATTTCCAGCCTCCTGTCCAAAAATGAGCTCCCTAGCTCAATTTTAAGTGTACCAACAAGATCGTGTACGCCATCTGAAAAAAAGGAGATTAACAACAAAAACGCGCGGTTTTTCAACTTTTACTCGAAAACCAATGAACCATTCTAAACCATTTTTGGGTACACATATCAGCTTTTTGCGCTCTTTTTAATGCAATTTAGCTCTAATTTCCACGTTCACCCTCAACTGAGATTTCGAAAAAGGGGTTGCGCGCGGGGCCGATTCAAAACCAAAACCAACCACAATTCTCTCGAGCGAAACATTCTGATGAGAAAAATTCATACATTGAAATTCAAAATGAAAATGTTGCCACAGAACTCTTTCAGAGAAATCTAAATTGTTAATACATAAGCAAGAAATCTAAACAGCAAGAAATCTAAAGAACCAGAAAACACTGACAAATCTAACACTTATGAGAAAATCAACGCAAGCTCCAACCCCACAGAAAAAAAAAATTTTTTTGAATGAGCTCTCCTGACACCAACACCTCTGAACCATGGGTACGGGAAAAATGCTGATTTTTCAGAAAACCCCAATCAAAACAAAAAAATCATTTGAAAAAAAATCATTATGAAGATTTCAACAAGCACATAATCGAAAACTTTATTATATTATAGATTCGAAAAAAAAAGGGAAACGAAGAAATGGACTAAATCGAAAACCTTGAAACACCTATTATTTATTTATTTATTTATTCAGCATAACGTCCAAAGGACGCGCATTATAGTAACAACATATATATATAATAATTAATCAGTAATTCCAAAACCGCAGCGAATTTTGCATTTCTAGAAAGCAGCCCGAAAAAAAAGAAGAATAAGTTGCCTTCTGGAATTTGAAAAATCGAGAATGTCGAGAGAAAAAATCGAGTCAGTCGAGAACAAAACCACTCACTCGGTAATTTTGAAAATGCCAAGTATTGAAAAATGCATTCATTTCAAGTTTTCTGAGAGGCCATATTCAAAAACTCAATGCATTATGATATCCTGAAAGCAGTTATTCAAAATATTCATGAAATTGTTTATTCTAGATATACCACACTTTAGGCCCTAGTTATACACCAGCGGAATGAAAACGTCTCGCGATGACATTGCCGCCGCTTGCTGCGTGAATCTGGGCTTCGTCTGCAATGTTGCGTCTTCGGCGTCTTTGACGCAATACTGCGGACAAAAATTTCCAGGCGTTTTTAATGGTATTTCATCGGTTTTTTCGCTTCTGACACTTTTTATTTGCAGAATAGCACTAATAATCAATTCCTCTCGTCATTACAGTGCTCGTTATGTCGTTTTGGTAATGTTTTTACAACTTTAAATCTGAAAAATAATCAGCTGGTGGAAATTGGCAAATTTCCAACAGGGCAGGTCCCGTAAGGATGCAGTATACGGTGCCGCGGCTTGTATAACTGCTCTGTGCGGCCTTCCGGCGCGTTTTTCTGCGACTACTGTTCCTTTTGGCATGCCTGAGCGCAGACAGGGCGCATATAAGTGATAGTTGTCTTGCTATTTCCGCAGCGTCCCGCCGGTGTATAACTGGGGCCTTACTTAATCATTCATTCAAAAACTAGCATCGACTGCCCATGTCCGAAAAGCACACCAAAAAGAACTTTCGAGTTGAATTTATATAAAAAAGGATAACTATATTTAAACAATAGAGCAGAATTTTATATAGAGAATTTTATCTATATGGGGAACTTTGTGTAAATTACTTTCTCGATATAAAATTGTGCCCTAGGGAATTTTAAAATATTTAACTTACTCTGGAACAAGAAATCTACAATCGACTAAAACCCGGTGTAAAAAATTATTGCCTTCTAAATGAATAGAATTTAAGTAATATTATCCTATTACATACTTTCGAAATCATATTCAAAAACAATCGATTTGAAAGAAAAATCATAAAAGATGAGCGGAAGGCCACATTTGAAAATTCCATGCATTCTAAAATCTTAAAGGCAGCATACACGCTCGTAAACGTAATTGAGATAACTACGGAATTAGAATGGTATGGCACAGAACACAACGCCCACGCATTTTGAAGTGTCAAAAACAACCCACAATGACACTACACGAGTGAGAAGTTGGCCCCGCCCTGTATCTGCCCGCCCCCTGTATTTGCGTCTTCTTCCAAAACAGGGGTGCTGGACCCTTCCCACCGTCGGTGACGTTTGTGGGTGGTGGAATAGGTAAAATAGGTAAACCACACACATCGACGACTTTGGGAATGGACCAGCACCCCTGTTTTTGACGAGGACGCAAATTCAAAGGGGCGGGCAGATACAGGGCGGGGCCAACTTCTAACTCATGTAGCGTCATTGTGGGTTGTTTTTGACACTTCAAAATGCGTGGGCGTTGTGTTCTGTGCCATACCATTCTAATTCCGTAGTTATCTCAATCACGTTTGCGAGCGTGTATGCTGCCTTTAAGGTCCTTCCTAGAATCATGCACTCAATCTGCGAATCCTAAAAATGATATATTCTGATTACTGTTTTTTTTTGAGAACTGGCATCGATTTCCAAGCCCGATAAGCATCCAGAGAGATAAAAGAAGAAATAGGCCTCAGGAATTTGAAAAACAAAATAGGTTATTAACATCGTTTTTCGCGACGAGAGGGTTTTGCACAAAGAATTCAAGCTATAAAATGGAACGGAAAAGGAAAATTTACGCAACCAATTACGGAATGATGACATTTCTATCCAAAAAAAAGAAAACATCCGCAAAAAAAATCTTAGGAAGGGGGATGCCACATCTGAACATTCCTGTAAATAAAGTCTATGAGTTATGAACCTCTTAATTATGAAGGAATCCATTATAGAAAATCAGAACAGCAAAATCCATGAATAAACAGAACGGAAATCTATTCCCACATCCTCCTCGAGGCCATTTTCGACTGGAAATCGCTCTCTTTGGTCTCCGCCTGCCGGCGCCGGCCACTCGGAACCATCGTATTGTTCGCGTCGAACCCGCAGCGTGAAATCGACGGGTTGGCGCGCACTCTAATCCAATAATACGTAGTTGCGGTTCTGATGCACACGCGACCAACATTGAAAGTGTATGGGATTGGGATCGGCCGCGGTGCTGTGATGCGCAGCCAATAGTGCATACTAATCACCCATGACGAAGGCAAAACTCCTCCGGCGACGGGTCGATTCCAGCGGGAAAACATCGTCGACTTCGCCAGAAGCAGCACCCGAAATTGAATCATCGGCCACTTGGTCAGCAGCCGCAGCCACTCTGACCGCGCCCAAATAACGCTTGCGTGGGTGCGCCACACGGAACAAAGCCATTCTCTCTCACCCTCGCGTGTCCGGGAATTACTAGGATGGAGTCCAGCCGGTGCCGCCAAGGACGTCCCAGACGCATTTCATCAATGGCCGACTGCAGGATTTGCTACATTAACACTTCAAGTACAAACCCCACCACTAATAAACAATATTAGTCCCAATATTGATGAAACATGAAGACCAAAAAACATTTTACCAACAAACATTAAATATTTTCCCATTCTAGTGGACCAAATAATGCATGAACTACTAACAAGATAGAAGAGAAAAAATGGAAAAAAATGTTTTCTTTGTCTTACTGGCCATTTGGCGTTAGATTTTGAATAAATGAATGATTCAAATGTCGATTTGCTACAAACTCAAATGAATAAACAATTAATTCAAAGTACAAGTTTATGAGTTTTCTCATTGAACAAATCTTTCGATTAAGGACACTAAACATTTCGAATGGAAGAAATTTTCACGCATCGCCTTCTTAGAACCTTCAGACAAGTGAGCAATTCGAATAACGTCTTTTGGGAGATCCCAAAAAAATGAATTTTTAGAATTTGCCTTTTTTGAATTTTTTTTAATTGAAAAAACTTCCAAACTCGTTTTCTCACTCAAAAATTTCAGAACTAATGAATTTTTCGGGTTTGTCTTTTTTGAAATTTTTTTTCAATGAGCAAATTTTCCAAACTTTGTTTTTCTTTCGAAATTTTCAGAATTGATGGAACTTTTGAACTTTTGAAAACATGAATTTTTCAAGTAACATATTTTTGCAAACTTTGAATCAATGCATGAATTCGAATAAGATCTTTCAGATGTTTTCAGTGATCGCATAAAAAACCAAAAATTAAAGAACACCGTTCGGTTCAAACAGGTATTCGGAAATTCTAACAAATACTCGAGTTACTACTGGTAAACGGTTCTTAGAAAATCCATGCTTTTGAGAATTTCAAAATTCGAAAATTTCATTACCCATGTTCGGAAAAATCGTTCGCTAAAAAAAAATCAAAGGAGATCAACTAGGAAAATTCATTTTCTCAGAAATTCTCAACACAGCTTATTCGAAATACTCTTCTGTACAAAGATTCTAGGAAGGTAATGCGCGAGAATATTCGAATTTTGAAAACTTTTTTGAATAATTTTGTTATGAAATTGATTAATTCTTTTCAGCAATTTCATATTCGAATTCTGTGACCGCAAATCGATGGGTTTCGAGAAATTGGACAAATCGACATTCCAGAACAAAATTGGATACCTAAATTTCCGATTTAATAAACAAATATCTGAAAAGACAACATAATTGAAATTCCTGTACAAAAAATCGATAAAAAAACCTAGCTCCTTGAAGTATAAAATATTTGAATGGTAATCGTAAGTTTACTGAAAATAGTTTAAAAAGCTGTTGAAGACAGACTTGTGGTTTGAAAGAATCGAATATCTGACTCGATGAGCATTTTTTAAAAACATTCGCTACCAAAGAACTTGATTCACTCTAGACTTCAAATCAATTTCTTCCTCGAATATTCCTGTTTATTTCAAATAACAAAATAACAGACCTTCAACATTCTACACATTCTCGAATTGGGGGACTCAGCTTTTTCAAAAGTCATAGAATATTCGGTTTTACATGTATCCACAAAACCATGATTTTTTTTTGAAATATTCAAATAACCGCCCGAATGTTCACTCTGATCGAATGAAAACGGTTTCGAATCTGATCATTCATCGGAAAAACTTGGTCAGAAAAATCAGTAGAAAAAGTCATTCGTGGGGAAATATGGAAATCCCATATTCGCGAAAGTTCATTAAATCAATACTTTTGAAAAGTGAAGGATTTGAAGAAAAAACTTGATGGAAATATATTTCAACCCGAGGCATTCAAGAAATATTTTTTTAATTATTAGATTTTTATTCTCAAAAACCCGGATTTTAGTATAATAGTACGCTGGAAAACCGCTGAGCATTTTTTATGATTAAATAAATAACAGAATATCATCACCTGCGTTAGTAGGCCGACTATTAGAAAAATCGCTCGTTTTGACTCCAAATCACGAAATACTGGAAATCCAAATGTTCTATATTCTCGATCAAATCGACTATTCGAAGAAGTGAATAATTCGCTATCCCGAATCAGTCAAATACTCGATGAAGCAAAATTTTAAACTTCTGAATAGGTAGGTACAATGTTCGAATAAATTTCAAAACTCAAAAAAATGACTGGATTGAATGTTGGAAATCTCACTATCATATTCAATTTGGTTGCAAGTCTACTGGCGAGTGATTGTAGTAGAGAACGACTTTATTTCAAACCAATTCAATAGAAGTAATAATTCCAGGAAAGCTCTAGCAGGTTCGTAAATTGAGGATAATGTCCAAAAAAAACCGATATCGTTTGAAAACCGTCATTTTTTCAATCGATTAGCAAACTAAAAAGAAGAGAAACATTGTACAAAAAAAAACCCTGAGTTAAACTTGCAGGAATTCCAGCCCATATGACTCACAACAACTCTCTTCCTACGCCCCATCAGAGCAAGCCGGAAAAACCGTGGAAGCAAACACTTGACAACGGCGGTGTCGAAATTGAGGATTCCGGCTGCAAATCCGCACGAAGATATTGGCCCATCGGGCTGGTGCTGCGACGACGCACAGCTGACCTTGTCATAAATGCGCGCAAGCGACATTATTGAACGCATATGCCAGCGGAAGTTGGTCGTCATTGATACGACCACATCGCAAATTCGTAAATTCTCGCCGGCACCGGGAGGCCTGGACCCTGCGTCACTTCAAACTATGAGAACAATTTTAGCGTAGTCCAAGGTTAGAAAAATGAAGTGCATAGCGAGAATGTCAATGCTACGGGCAGTAAAAACTATGAACAAGTCCGGCCTAAACCTGCATCTGGAGATGGTATATATAGACTCGAAACGAACGTTTGCTGTGGTAAAACGAAGTTCTGCCCAAGGGGTGTGTTAAACTGCGTCGCAGTCCTGAGCGACAGACATGCAATCTAGCACAAATCGCGACGTAACCGGCATCGGAGCAACGGCATAGGTCGTCGTAGGAACAGTTATCGCGCGTGTGTCGCAGCGAAGCGTCGCGGAGGGCTGACATACTGCAAATGTGCCGAAACCTGTCGCTGCCACTGTCGATGACGCTGTGCAGCGCACTACGACAGCGACAGTTTAGAAGGCGGAAAGTCCGCGACAGGCGGTCGCTGTCGCTGCGCAAAGCGACGCGACCGTATCTCAGAACTTTTAAAACACCATGCAAACAGCACAAAATACCCTCCACATGTCTCCGACGTGTTATCTCGGCGTGCACAGCTTACGATCATGCTTCGACCGCTGCTTCCCCAAAAAGTCGATGAGCGATGCAATACAGAGGCGAGCGAACATGCTTCGGTCAAGCTTCAAACATATTACGGGCGGGTGCAGGTAGCGTTTCGAAAATGAGCGTCTCCTCCCTGTTATCGATTTCGCGCCCAGCTCACCACGGTTTTCTCTCACATGTCTATGGTGTGTTCGTTTTTCTTAACCCTGGTATTCATTCAGTTTCTTTTTTTTATATGTTGTATTACTGTTCTAAGCAATTGTCACAGGAACATTGCATCTTGTGATACACAGTAAATGCCAAAGTAATTTGGTCGCAGTTGATTTCCGACAAACATTTCGGCGGTATGCAATCGTTTTCCGTTGTTTTCTATGCTCTGTTCACTTTTTGAAGCACCTAAAGGCACAGTACACCCTCAGATATGAATTATGAGATTTTCATGTATTTGTGTGGAAGACCCCTCCTGTGTAACACGTGCCAAATGCGAGATCTCAATTCCTCCAAATAAGCGAGATATAAGCGACCACCACAGGCCCGACCCCCTTCGCTCACCACCACAGGCCCGACCCCCTGACAGATTTTCGGACTCGATAGTGGATCGATAGATGGATGAATTTCAGTAATTCGTCGTTCTTCAGTCCATTGCTGGGCTATCTCCTCATCCTGACTCGCTCTCGCGCAACGATTGCGAACGAAGAGAAATACAGGCCTGAGACAACTCGTCCACGAAATTTTCACCCTCCAAACCTAGGCATATTTGAAGAGCCATAACTCTGTTCAAAGAGGGTCTTGGAGGATTTTGGGGATACCACTGTGATCAGCGTGTGACTCTCTCCAAGATAAGCATAAAATCTGAAAATCAATTTTTTGTGTGTCCTGTGCCTTTAAGATGACAAGCCATCGTTTTCCAAAAATTTAGATTAGTCAATGGTTAAGAATGCAGCTTGAAAACTGATCTTTCGTACCCTAGCTTTAATTAATGCGATTCCTGTTGCTACAAGCTGGACACCAAAAATGCATAGCCTCTCTCGCACATTAGAGTCCGGGCGGAGCAAGCATCGGAGCGGTCTGTCATGGCCAGGTAAAACAGTGGCATGGAGATTCCGATATGATGAATCCGATAGGCCTTACTTCGACCGGCACAAAATGAGGAAAAGAGGCTGCATATCGAGCGAGTGGATTGACAAAATTATATACAGGATCGAGCAATTTTTTTTTGAAAAACCGGCATTTTGCGGCGCTCTTTGCGCTCCAATGCGCCTCTTTGCCACAACTTGCTACAATACACATTTGCCGACAAAATGCCGGAGTCAAAAAAAAACTTTTACAATACCAATGCATTCGGCCCTCTGAGAGGAACACAAAAAGTCTTTTCAAGATCCCTTTTGTCAATTTTGGAGTGAATTACTACGATACGGCGCTTTATGCGCGCCAAAAACGCTGCGAAACACGGTTTTTGCAAAGTACTGTAGCAAGCGGTGAAAAAGTGTTCTACTTGGGTTCCGTGTATCCAACTGCAGTGAATTAAAGTCGATTTTTTCGATAGTCTTTTTTTGTTTTTTTGAGACCTAAAACTCACTCCCGCTTGGGGACAGATTTGATGTGAGCTTCTTATTGACAATGTTGGTTCGGGAAAAATTACAGCTCTCAACTTCTACGTTAACACACTTCTCTGCAAATTTTTCTACAAAGAGATAGTCAAAGCTTGTGGGTAAAATGCGATATTATGGTCCGGTCTCTGAGTGTAGCAACCCTAGCAAACGCGGAATCCGTTAAACTCATCAAAACGAAATCAAGCGTGCAACGGAAACATTAAGCCATTTTTGAATGCTTTAATAAGGGAACCAGCATAGATCAAGCTAGGTGAACGCAACGCTCCATTCCATATCGTGCTTGATTTCATTTTGATGAGTTTAACAGAGAAGTTTGTCAAATGATCGACCACCAACTCGCGTTTTAGGTTATTTCACTTCAATTCCTAGCTTTTTTTGTTACTCCACGCTATTTTACGCCAAATCATTATTTAAAGATATTTCAAGACATCTTTGAAACTTTTTTTACCATTACCAAATCGTTACTTTTGCCAGGAAGCATAATTTCAGAAATCCATCATTCATTTCATTTATGTCTGGAATCCTGATTGCCTCCCCCTCCCTTCTAGGATAGCACCGATCCGTTGAAATTTGGAATCATTTAGAACACGTCACTACAAAATAAACGAAATGAAAAAAAAACAATCTCTATATCATAACTACCAGGATTCGAAAAACGGACTCACCGAAGGTGTTGTGCTGATGAAGGAAAAAAAACGTGATTCCAAGTTATTCGGAAAACAGAATGTGTTTGAACGGCTATCTAAGGGTGAGGAAGAAAAGCAATACAATTTTGAAGAGAAAAAAATCAACGCCATACATCTCATGGCCTTGATAATGGCACAGCAGGTCATATTGTAGTCTACTGCTATCAACTTCTGATCTACTGCGGTCAATGCTTGAGTGGATCTCCTAGTCTTTCCTAACAGCTGACCTCAAATTTCATGACAAACCATACGAAGTATTGCCGCCTAGCCGCAGAGATTCGGCACCGGAATGCCGAAGTGCATTACGTACCCACCCTCGAACTTGGCGAATCAGCGAAAAAAAAACGCGTTTTCGCGTTTTTTTTTTCGCCCCTTCGTCATAACTCTGTAAAATTTGGGGGTTTTGGAGGTAAGAAAGATAATGCTAGAATGGTATCGTCAAAATCTACAAGATGGTGTTAAAAATTCATTGATGTCTTAAACTATACCTTAACTATAGGTATGTTGCCCAAAAAAATTAAAGTGCCTGCCAAGCGTCCTGACGAGTCACAACGTGTTATGGAAAGAGCAACATACCTATTATTAAGGTGTGGTTCAAGATATCAATGAAATTTTAACACCATCTTGTAGATCTTGATGAGACGATTCTAGCAATATCTTTCTTACCTCCAAAACCCTTAAATTTTACAGAGTTATGACGAAGGGGCGCAAAAAACGCGCTTTTCGCGAAGTTCGAGAGTGGGTATTGTAATACGAGGCTTCTACCCTTCCTTCATCATTCTGCACAGCTATCGAACACGCATAGGAACAGCTTACCACAGCTAAGGCAACATCTTACGGAAGACTTGCGTAACATGTTGGATAAGGAATAATGCAAAAATGACGAGGTCGGACCACATAAATCCCAATATTTTTCGGAAAACCCCAAAGTTTGTGCTTGACAAATCACCTCAGCCCTACTCAAACATGACAGGCTCATGTATGAAGTTGACCTCCTACATGACTCATATTGACAAACTCTATGTATTACATACAGACCTAAACCAAACACTCGAATAGACGTTGGTAAACCAGACCCTTGGAGAACAGGAACAGTTGAGTCATCAGAGAAACTACAAATCTAGCACACATTTGCTGACGTTAAGTAGCTGCTAAAGATTTTTCAGAGGAAAATGGATTTCAAAATGGAGAAACACCTAAACTGATGGCAGAAAAACTATCTTCAATGGAAAGGAATGTGCGACAGGTTGATGATCAATACAGGTTAGACAGCGCTCCCTTCCCATTATAACGCGCTACTTTCACCTCCCACCGCGCTATCATTGCAGATCGACACGCTATCAATCAATACTACAAACAAAAATTTTCAAAAAGTTTTGGGTCCAATAAAATGTTATGCCTTGGTGAGGGGGGGGGAGGATCTGGCAGCTCCGCCGAGGTCGGTCACAACGACCAGCACAACCCTAATTAATTAAGGGACCAAATCTCAGAAAAATCAAAACAAGTTACTTGTAATATAAATGTAACTTACTTGGATGTCTCAAGTAACTTACATTTATATTACATGTAACATACATTTATATTACATGTTACTTAAATTTATATTACATGTAAGTTACAATTATGTTACATGTTACTTACATTCACATTTTCACTATAGGTGGCCATCACGTGACGCAGACTACACGCGACGCAGAGAGCGCGCATCCCAGGCCACACACAACGCCAAAAAAATGCTGTGCAAGGCCTTCCCTGCTGGTGTGGGGTCAAGTACATCAAACTTGGGTAATTGAACCAACAGCAACGCCTGTCGTAAGCCTGACCCCGCGAGCGCGTCGTACATCCCCCTTGAAAAAAACTATCTTCTTGGCCGATTTAAGTTACTTGCGACTTATATTATGCCATTTAAGTTGCATGTAACATATCGGAGGCGCACTGCACGCAGTAACCTCTCAGAAATCGGAAACAAGTTACCTGTAACATATCTAAGCTGATGTAAGTTTCTTGCGACTTATCTCAAGTCATTCAAGTTACATGCAACATATCGACGGAAAGCCGCGTGCAACGAGCCCGTTATATGATATATGTAACTTAAATGACACAATAAAAGTCGCAAGTAACTTACATCGGCTTAGATATATTACAAGTAACTTGTTTTCATTTTTCTGAGTAGATGATGCTTTTTCGACAATTTCGAGACTGAAATTTTACAATAGAAAAAAATTGTTGTAGTGTTTACAGTTTTGTTGTGAAAACCACTGCTCTCCTTGGCCTCAAGAACAAGCAGGCCGGATAGCTTGCCAACAGAGGATCACAGAAATTTTCGGATAAAACATTTTGAAGGATCATTTCTACGGTAAAAAAAATACGAAGGTCGTCAAGGAATCAAATAAAAAAAGTTGAAAAGGGTTCCAAATAATTATTAGAATCCCGTTGTATAAGACTGTGACAATATACTGTGCTTCTCGGGGCCCAATTCCGGTCAGCAATTGCGTCTCGACACGCTTTGCGGCCGCACGCTACCGAGTCGGACGAGTTTCCAGCGCTGTTGACTCTAGGTGGGTTTTGGGAACTGGGAACCTCAAAAAATTAGAGAAAACAGTGCAAAAAAGCCCCCTCTAGTCGCTGGAAACTCGACCGACCCGAGCGCGTGCGGCCGCAAAGCGTCCCGAGACGCGATTGCGGACCGTAATCCGACCTCGAGAAGCACAGTATCTTTCTGTGGGTATGTTTCATTACTTCTGAAAACATTATTGGAAACAATGAGATTGCTCAAGTTCAAGTCTCTCAAGCAGAATAGAAATTCAATTCAAAAATTTTAAATGTTAGAGAAGTGTAACGTTTTTACGCACTTCAGAGAATCGTAGATTTCTTTTTACGAAAAAAGTCTTCAAGAGGGGTCCTTTATCAGTCGAGATCCTTACCAAAAGGCTGCTGGACCCTGCTTACCCTACTTACGAGCTTTGTGGAGTGATTTGTATTGACTAAAATTTAAATTTTCAAGACCCCACCTCAGAAAGGGAGCAATTTCAAATTCTACTAGGTTGATGCAAAAGTTTCCGGACTTTTCGCGACTTTGAATAAAAAAAAACATTTATCTCAAAAACAAACAAGGCTCACCCAACAAAATAATTTCCATAACATTCAAAGATCCTTCCCCACCGATCGGGCAGATCATGAATTCCCGACGCGTAGATTTCTGGCTGTTTCGAGTCGAAGTATTCTTCTAAGGCCATTTTGACTTCGTCATCGTTACTGAACTGTTTTTCCTCCAGGAAGTGCTCCATCGAGCGGAACAGATGGTAGTCGAAAAGCGCAATATCTGGGTTATATGGAGGGTGAGGAAGAACTTCCCAGCTTAGGTCCAGCAGTTTCTGTTCGCCTTCTTCACGACAATGCTCGGCCACACGTATCTCGGATAACCCCACAGAAACTGCTGGACCTGGGCTGGGAAGTTCTTTCTCACCCTCCATATCGTCCAGATCTTGCCCCTTCCGAATACCATCTGTTCCGCTCGATGCAGCACTTCCTGGATGGAAAACAGTTCACTAGCGATGATGAAGTCAAAATAGCCTTAAAAGAATACCTCGACTCGAAACAGACAGAGTTCCACGAGTCGGGAATCCATGATCTGCCCAGTCGGTGGCGAAGGATCCTTGAATGTGATAGAAATTATTATTTTGAGTGAGCCTTGTTTGTTTTTGAAACAAACTTTTTTTATTCAAAGTCATTTGCATCAACTTAATATTTTTACATTTTGCACGTTCCCATCGTTGTCCCGCATGACAGCAGCAGCTTGACCCTGAACGGTACAGTATTTCGATTTTTTGATTTAAGTTCGAATTTCAAAGCTCAAATTTCGCTTAAAATTGAGTATTTTATCATTTTCAGTCAAAAAACAAATGACTGCCGTAGAAAACCCCAAATATCTCGCTAGAAATCGTATATAGCACACAGGGCTCATTCATCACTGACGTCCACACAAAAACAACACACTAAAGTACGGAAGGATGTCAAAGGATGGGCGTTGGCTCCAAGTAAGGACATGGAGAAGGAGAACTATCGACTACATAGTTCACTTTCCTGACAACCGACACCATGGAAAAACGTCAAAACCCCATCTCAAAGTGGATTTCAGAGATCTAGATAGGAATATTTCTGCGCGTAAGAGACCATACGCCATCGCAGCAGACAGAAAGGAATTTGACTTGAAGAAGTGCATTAAAAACCAGGAGAAAAACTCCACTGTCTTTGAGTGCATTCCACCGGGGCGTAACAACCGGCACCTTCACAGGTCTGCATAAGACTAGGGTAGACGACTTGGAATCAAAAAAAAAATTGAGAAAGAATCAACAACAAGGGTGGCCCAATGAATGCTGGGGTGGTATCTACCTGAATCTCATGGGTGGTCCCAGGCACACCATCAAAGAGGACAAGTTGGGAAAAAATCGGTGGTCCGCGCAATATCAAGTACAGAACAAGGCTGGATGAGGGAAAGACTTTATGGTCCCCAGAGTATCAATAAGAGGAACGAGTTGGACCAGAGTAAACATCCAAGTGGAATCCATCTAAAGGGATTAAGCTCACTTGTTTCAAATCTCACGTACACCGGAACACTTCAAAGTGAACGTCACACAGTCATGTTGCGCACCAAACACGTAAACCCGTTCTTTGTGCGCACATAAAATCTTGCAGAACCAATTACAACTTTTTACCCGACAGTACAGTCGGATAAGAAAAAACCCCCGTAGTCACCTGGTGCACTTGTGGAGATCATTTAATAGCCAATTGCACCAGGTGACTTTTTTTCCTTAGATTGCCTTGAAAACCGCAGTCATTGAGAGAACCGAATAGCAATCAATACTACAAATTATCATTTGTTCTCATTAGGTTTTATCTGTCTTTCAATTGTACGTATGCAGTATCAACGATATCAACGTGACTGGCAAAGACTAAACGTCATGGGTGGCCCACGGGATATCAACTACCGGAAAGGGTTGGAGGGAGCAAAATCTCACGGGTTGTCAGAGGAGTATCACCTAAACAGTGGGAACGGGCTCTAGAAGGATAAACCACATGGGTGGTTCATAGAGCGTCAGCCACGATAACGATTGGAGAGTACTAAACCAAATGGGTGGTATTGATCATATCAACCAACGGAACACCTGAAGGAGACAACTCGTCGTGGGTGGACGCTAGCCTATCAACAACGACACAATTGGACGAGCAGAAGTGGTTCACAGGGTGCCAACGAGGAAACTGGTCGCAGACGGAACTCGATGGGTGGTCCACAGGAAATCAACTGAGGTATTGGGTTCGAGAGGGTTAAAACTCACGGGTGGTCCACAGATTACCAACCACGATAACTATTGGAGAAGACTAAACAAACGGGTGGCCAACACGATGACAATGACAGCAACGCGCCAACGTGAACTAAACCACATAGGTGGTTCGTACAACCACATGGGTGGTCCAAGGAATGTCCATGGGTGGTCTAGAGGATAAAAACGACGGGAACGGGTTGAATGGAGCTAAATCTCAAGGGTGGTCCACGAAGTATTAGCTAAGGTGATGGGTTCGAGAGGGGTAAACCCCATGGGTAGAAATAGAATACCAACCATGATAACGATTCGGGAAGACTAGACAAATGTGTGGCAAACACGATGATAATTACACAAACGAGCCGAAGAGAACTAAACCACATAGGTGGACCGTAGACCCACATGGGTGGTCCGAATAATATTTAATGTAATTATATTGCAATTTATCATGTGTGGTCTCTAAGGTGTCAAAGCGAATGGGAAAGACTAAACGTCATGGGTAGCCCACACGATATCAACTACGGGAACGGGTTGGACGGAGCTAAATGTCAAGGTTGGTCCAAGGAATATGAACTAAAGAGTTGGGTTTGAGGAGGCTAATACTCAAGGGTGGTCCATGGAGTACTGACTAGGACAACGACTAAAGGAGACTAAACAAATGGGTGGCCCACACGATGATAACTACCGGAACGCGCCGAATACAACTAAACCACACGGGTCTTTATCGTGTCAACCAAGGGAACACCTGAAGGAGAACACTCTTCGTGGGTGGCAACTATTATATAAACCACGATACCAATGGAAAAGAGTAGAAGTGGTTAACAGGATGCAAACGAAGAAACGGACTCAGTGGGTGGTCCTCAGGATACCAACTAAGAATATGGGTTCGAAAGGACCAGACCTCAAGGTTGGTTCATGGAACGTCAACCACGATAACGAATGAAGAAGATCAAACAAATGGGTGCCTACAAGATAACATTTACAGACTGCGCAAAAGAGAACTAAACCACATGGGTGGTCTGTAAAACCGAATGGGCGGTCCATAAATTATTTATTATTTCAATGTATTTATATTCAAATCAATCAAGTGTGTCCCTTAAGATATCAGAGCGAATGGGCCCACAGGCTATCAACTACGGAATGGGTTCGAGAGGGCTACATCTCATGGCTGATTCATAGAACGTCAGCCACGATAACGATTGGACAGAACCAAACAGATGGGTGGCCAAGTAGGATCACAACTACCGGATGCGCCAAAGACAGCTAAACCACAAGGGTGGTCTTCATCGCATCAACCAAGAGGATACCCCAAGGAGACTACTCGTCTTGGCTGGTCCTGGCATAATAACCACGATCCGGTTGAACTCTAACTAATCATGTGTGGCCCATAAGATATCAATGCAAATGGGAAGTACTAAAAATCATAGGTGGTCCATAGGACATCAACTGAGGAAATGGGTTCAAGAGGACTAAATCTCATGGGTGGCCCATAGAATATCGACTACGATAACGATTTAAGAAGACCAGCCAAATGGATTGCCTACACGATAACAACTATAGGTAGGCATTAGAGAGAACTAAACCTCATGGGTGGTCCGTGGGACCACACGGGTGACCCATGCAACCACCTGGGTGGTCCCTATATTATTTATAATTCAATTAATCGTGTGTGGTCCCTATCATATGAATGCGAGTGGGAAAGACTAAACGTCAGAGGTGGCCCACAGGTTACCAAATACAGGAACCTGCTGAAGGGGGCTAAATCTCAAGGGTGGTCCACTGAAAGTGTACCACGATAACGATTCAGGAAGACTGAACAAATTGATAGCCCACAGGGTAACCACTACAGGAACGCATCGATAAGGGCTAAATTACATGGGTGGTTCGTAGAACAATAATAAAAAGATTTGACTGGCGGGAACTAAACGTCATGGGTGGCTTACAGGATATCGACTTCGGGAATCAGAGCAGGAGAAGGCTAAAACTGGATGAACAACTACAGGAACGCGCCGAAGGCAGCTAAACCACATGGGCGGTCTGTAGAACATTAATTAAGAGAATAACTAGAGACAACTGGACGTCATGGGTGAATCACAGGATAAAAACAGTGAGAAGGTGTAGGAGAAGGCCGAACTTCATTGCTGGTCTCTATCATATCATCCAAGTGAATCAACGAGAGATTAAACGCCGTGGGTGGCTCCAAGCAAAAACGATACTGACTCTAAAAGAGTAAACTTCATGAGTGACACAGAAGTTGATAACTACGAAACGCGCTTAGAGAGGTCAAGCTCATAGGAGGTATATGGAATATCAACCATGATACGGACTGGAGGCGACTAAACGTCAGGGGTGACCCATCTAATGACGGGAAAACGAAACGACATGGGTGGCCCATGGGGTAACAACTAGGGATGTGCGTAATTAAAATTTTGTTATCCGTTATTCGTTAGTCGTTCAACCGGCCAAAACCCTCGTTAGTCGTTAGTCGTTAAAAATCTAGGCTTTGAAAACAAGCACAGCTGAGGCAAAAAAAGCCCTTATGAATAGCAAAAAAGAAAAGCATGAAGAGATGTATCTTTTCCAAAACATTCATGGCAATTAAAGACACAAATCATTCCTTGTTAGAGAACCTACTTCAAACTACAGATCTACTACGTATACATAATTTAAAATATGCACGAAAGCCTAATGCTCGAGAGTGTGTGTTTATCGAATTCTGTCACAGTGATCGAAACACAGAAAAATCGCTCGAGCACCGTACTCCAATTCGGCCGTAAAGTAAAGCCCGTTGGGTGTGAATGCACTAAAGAGCGCATTTCAGGGCTGTATCGTCCCGCTTACTTTTACGACGTGCCAAACTGACTGTGGCATGTACAACAGGAGCAGATTTTGTGTAGCTGACCGAAAATACATTTAGTAAGAAGAAAACAAGGTGTGCGATGGAGATACACATGGTTTTGACTCCAGTTTACCACAGCTTCGTAACCTGTTTGCCTGACTCATTGAAGGAACGCTCCTTTCACAAATCCTAACGCGCTCCTCTAGGCTATTGTTCACCGCAAACTCCATAGAGTACTACAGGTTCAAAGCATGTGCTTGAACTAACGGGCGCAAGAGTTCCGAGGTGTGTGCGAAATTGAAGGCGCGCTCCAAAATTACCTTCTATTCTTGCCTAACGGAATGAGATCCTTCACGATTCACAAGTAAAATCGCACGTAAGTAAATAGAATCACATTCCTTCACCTTGCACTTACTCCTGAGAAAACGCTCAAAATGAAAAGGCTGACTTTGGGTTAATGATTTGATACTTCTTAAGCCTCCTAGCTCTCCTGATTTTGGAATGGGAGAAGAACGGTTGGTGCGAAGGTCTTGGTGGGTGAAAAATTGGGCGCGAACCACTTCTCCACTAATGTTCCAAGGTGCTATCGCAGCAGGAGGGGGGGGGGGGCACTGTGGTATCACACGTGACCACGCCCATCTTTCTGCGCAGTAGCGACTCCTGATTTTGGCAGGGGAGGCAAACCCCGGGTAGGTGCTCAAATTCAGTGCGGCATGATAAAATGGGAGTGGCCAAGTGCATCGCGCCTAAGTAGCCACCTCCCCGCTATGATAGCTCCCGTCCCAAAACACTATTCAATCTCCACGCCCACAGAGGCAATCCAGGTGTCATCTGAATAGCGAAATGTCTACGACGCCGAAGAAAAAACGGCGTATTATGCGTGTAATATGACGTTTGGTGCAATCACACACAAAACTTTAGGTTTACGGCTTGTTTGTATTACGGTGCTCAGGAGATTTTTCTCTGTTTCGATTAGTATATTTCTGTCATTTTTCGGTAAGAAAAGAAGCTATGGGAAACCGAGGAAATCTTTAACTCTGCTTTTTTTCAGCGCTAACTTTTCCTTTCTGCGTTATATTACGTTATTTGTGATCTACCTGGTGGTGACAACATGGAGAATTGAACCGACTCTGAACTAATTGTTCTTTGTTCAGCGTCGCGAGCCGAGCGCTTGCGTGGCTTAGAGCTTGTTCCCATAATGGGGAAAGGTCGGAAGAAATTAGCAGCGAAGTGAAAATTATACCTCTGAGAGGTTCCAGTACCACTTTATAGAAACCCCATATCCCGAGTTTATTACTGAAAATCGAAGAACGGCGCCATTTACAATCCAATCATGGGATACAGTTCCCGTCGTTAGGCAGTTGTGGCCTGCAGGCACCGCTCCATATTAACACCTCTGATAGTGTCCTCTGCGAAAATCTCCGCTGGAGCCGGTCGGTGCCGGAACCGGTTCAGTGAGCTTACCATAAAGTAGCGCGACCGACGCGAAGTCGCAAAAATGCTGCGCCTAACCTTGCGTAAAGTTCGGTTGAGGTCATAACGTGGGGGCTCCAGGACTGCCAAGCAGTGTCAGTAGATCTAATAAATACTGAAGGCTATGGCTATTTCGTACCATTTACCTAAAACAACCAACAGGGTATCAATCCTGGTGTAAGGCTCCGGTTGGAGCGCGATTTGAATGGCCATTGGCTTTCTAACGAATGTTGGGATTGCTTACGAAAATATTTTTATTTTCGTTAGTCGTTAGTCGTAACACCCAAAAAGCCCGTTAGTCGTTAAATTCGTTAGTCGTTAGTCGTAATTACGCACATCCCTGATAACAACTACGGTAACGCGTCATGGAGGACTAAACCAGACGGTTGGTCCATAGAAAACAAGACGGGTGGTCCATAGAATATCAATCAAGAAAACGACTAGACGACTAAACGTCACTGGTGGTCCATTAAACATCGACAAGGAGAGCGAGCTGAAAACGACAAAACTTAGTGGGTGGTCCATAGGATAAAAATCAGGGCAAAAATCGGGTAAGAGTAAATTCCATGGGTGGTCACTGCTGCACAAACTGCAGAAACCGATAGATCTAAACATTGTGGGTGGTCCATATATCACCAACTACACGCACTATTAAACAACATGGGTGGTCTCCCTAAACCAACTACATGAGCGATAGGTGAAGACTATACCCGATGGGTAGTCCTAAGAATTCCAACTACGGCAACAAGTGGTGGCAACAGTGAACTTTATGGGTGTTAACTGGGGTATCACATGCTGAAACAGGTTAGAGGACTAACCTTTATGGATGGTGGCAAAGATAACAACCTCAAGGACAAACTGAAGACTATTAAACATCGCGGGTGATCATTAAAAGTTGAAAAGTACTTGTAGAAGGTAATAGAGAAAACTAAACTTCATGGGTGGCTCTAAGGATATCACCTATGGCAGTAACTGCGGTAAGGTAAACTTCATGGGTGGTAACGAGTATCGACTGCTGACAATGAGAAGGGTGGGAGAGACCAAACTTCATGGGTGGTCCATCAAATGCTGAGGTTCGTCACGACTAAACATCATGGGTGGTTCCATGCGGAAAAAAAAGTATAGAGACTTCCCTTTTTGCTAATTTTTTTTGAAAAATATTCAGTAAAAATTAACTCCCACATTATGAAAACCGACTTGGCGACAGTAGTGGTATATACACACATAAAAAGCCATGAGCTGACAGATGGTGTGTTTACAAATTGCCCACAATTCCAGACTTCGAAGAGACACCAAATGGGTGTTAATGGAGGAATCAATACGGCCAGGAAGAGATCTGATGAGCTCTCCAGTTGAAAAACGACCAGAGGAAAAAGTCCAGAAATGAACAGCTGCGGTTGCGCCGATTATTCATGGGATCTCTTCTCCCAGAAAAGACTTCAGAGAAAGCAAACACACAGAAATGAGTCAAAATCAGCGAAAAATCGCGTGGTACTAACACAAAAATCAAAACTCAAATGAATTTTCGATGTCAGAAAATCAAAAACCGAACTAATCCTGCTGAACACAACCTCTCGATATTATAAAATTTCATTTTCTTTTTTTTTTTAATTTAATTTTTTTCGATTTCGAAATTGACGAACTGAATCCCACACTTCCCCTCACTAAATCACTGCACCCTGATCGAAAAACAAAACTGTACGCGGATTGCGAAAACCATGCCGCAAACAGTTTTCGGTAGTTACACGAAAGGGGAGGGGCTTATTCATGAGGGAATTTCCAAACCAACTTACAGGAACTGCCAAAGGAAGCGTCCAAATAATATCTACCAAGGACGAACGGAATAAAAACTTTGAATTTCCGAAGTCGGAAATCGGAACAAAATTTAAATTTCAAAATCTAAAATCGGAACAATTTTCAAAATTTTGGAAATCAGAATTTCGAGGTCAAAAAAATGCAAAAATCAGAACTGTGTTCATCCCTGATACCTACTGGTCTACTACGGTGAGATAGTGTATATAACTCGGTCCTAGCCGTTGGTCCCAGAGAAGTATAGCTATAAACGAATTAGGAGAATTAAACCTACCGAAACATGGAGTAATCTTCGAAAAAAAGCTGAAAACGGACCTCATATTCGTGTTCAGCACCCTAAATAACCATCGTCGGCAAAGTTTTGGCGGAAGTCTTCTAGACCTTCGTAGCCCAAAAAAATGGACTATGTCCCATCGGACTTCGAAGGCCAGAGAAATTCCGCTCAAACTTCGCCCAGATGGCCGTTGAGGACGCTGAACACGAAAATGAGGTCCGTTTTCAGTTCTTAGGAGAATCACGACAAGTTGCGGTAAATTAAGATTAGCTAATTAATCTACATCTAGCTAACGTAAGCTCCCGTCTCGCGCTTACAACTTTTTGAGACCAGCGCGTCGCGCCAAGCTTCATAGACTATATTATCAGGTTAAAGCGAAAATTTCACGCCATTTGACTCTAACAATTATCAAAACTTTTAGCGTTGATCTTTCGACCAAAAGCGATATACTGATCAAAAGCACAAATTCTTTCCCATTCATTGCTGCCTTCCACTTGAGCCAAGGCCCAATCATTTGCGAAATACATGCTATAATCCAGTAGCAATCATTAGTACTGACCCTCTTTGAAAGCTTCTATTTACAATAAGCTGAACCATCAAACCTGATAGAAATGACAGGGTATTTGATCCACCTTAGAACAAGATAAAAGCACTTGCAGAAATTTTCGACGGAGCGTAAATATTGATTTTTAGCGCATTTTGTGATTTTGCAACTTCGGTCTTTTCTGGCTTATCCGAGCAAAATCGGCCTCAAAGCTTCAAAGTAAGGTGAAATGTTCAGGTCCCTACTCAATAATATTTTTTCGTCGAATATCGAATTTTCAAAAAAAAAACTATTTTCAATTGACGAAAAAAATTCTGTTGAGTGGGAACTTGGTCGTTATATCTCACTTCAAAGTTTCGAGGCCGAAACCTCTCGGATAAGCCAGAAAAGACGTTGATGAAATCCTCTAAAATTCAATACGTGCGCTCCGTCGAAACTTTCCGCAAACGCTATCATCCAGTTCTAAGGTGGTTCAAATACCCTGTCAACTCTGGCAGGTTTGATGATTTACCTCAAAGTAAACAGAAGCCCTCAAAGATGCTCGGCACTGATGATTACCTTTGAATTAAAGCATATATTTCGCAAATGAGCAGGCCTTGGCCCAAGTGGAATACACCGCAAGATAGAAAAGAATGTGTGCTTTCGATCGATATATCACATTTGGCCGAAGGACCACCGCTGAAAGGTTTGAAAATCGTCAAAGTCATTGATATGGCGGGAAACATTCACTTCAACCTTATACTTCCCTAGTGAGAAGTAGCCACACCAGAGGCAGATCTCCCAGCAGGTCCCACAGCGATCGCGTGACCATGGCAGCGGCTCCGACGGCTACTGGTGATTGTGGCTCGCGTGAATTCGTTCGGCGAGTAGCAGCAGCATTATGCAAATGAGACCGAAATGCAGGCAGGCTCTCGCGGAAATGCTACGTGTTTGTGTAGGAGCCTCCCTTCTGGCTGAATGAAAGGACAACCGCAATAAGGCCGGCGATCGCCTCAGGCATCCTATGGGCAAGCCAATATTCAGACACATTTTTTTTATTTTTTTTTCAAGAACATTCGTTTTTGAATATTTTTGCTACGCTATTTTGTCAGAAAAAGTCCTATGACTGACAAAACTAGCATTTTGCCGGCGAAAAACGCTACAAACCGCAGGTTTCTCCCAGTTTGAAAGCCGCCGGGACCAAAAGTCCACAGAAAAAAATGTCCTTCTGAAGTGATAAAAATAAACATTCTGGTGTTACGATGAATATATAATTAAATATATTTATATTCTATTTATACAAACATGATTTTCTAACCCAAAACATTACAAGTAACTCGTACTTAGCTACATAATAAGGAATGTTTGCACATATGCAAGAGTGAATGTATGTATGACCGAACGTTACAACACGCACGACGACTTGTATGGTGTCGCGCAATCGATGATTGAATGTGGAATTCATCTCTCAACGGTATCCCTATTGCGTCATACAGGGTCGCATACAAAGTTAACTAGACTTGGGACCGAATCGAATGATATCCGATTCAATCCGGAAAACAAAATACTTGATTTTTCGAATAATCGATTCACCCAAGATTTCGAATTATTCGGTTTTTCAAAAATCCCGTTCATTCAAAAGTTTAGAATATTCGTTTTTTTTCCAACTGCTCCACTTCGAAAAATTGAAATATGTACGCAATTTTTGCACATTCACCCGATTTCAGTTGACCCTTTCCATTCGAATATTCAGCCCCCGGAACGAATTGGTCATTTATATTCGTATAAACAAAAATAAATAATGAATTTTATTAGAAAATTCGAATAATTGAGAGAACATCCGGATAATTATCATAATATCCGTTCAAAAAGAATAGAGCGCAGATTTCGAAAATAATCCATTCATTCAAAAATTTTAGGAATATCGCATTATTGCATTTTGAATTATTGAATTATAGATACAAAATGATCGATTTCAAAAGAATCATTCTATTAGGTTGAAGCGAAAGTTTCCCGGCACTTGAATTTGACAACTTTCAAACCTTTCAGCGTTGATTCTTCGACCAAATGCGGTACACCGATCGAAAGCACACATTCTCTTCTATCTAACGCTGCCTTCCACTTGGGCCAAAACCTGCTGATGAGTGAAATATATGCTATAATTCAGGGGTAATCTTCAGTACTGAGCATCTTTGAGTGCTTCTATTTACATTGAGGTAAACCACCAAACCTGCCAGAGTTGACAGAATATTTGAGCCGCCCTAGAACTAGATGATAGCGTTTGCAGAAAACTTCTAAGAAGTGTAATTATTGATTTTTAGCGAATTTTGTGATTTTGCATTTTTAGTATTTTCTGGCTCATCCGAGAGATTTCGGCCTCCAGGCTTCGAAGTATAGTTGTACACGAACGAAATTTTCGAAAAAATTTCCAGAGATTTTTCGAAATTTTTTTCGCTCGTTTTCGTTCACTCGAAATTTCGCCGAACGAAGTTTTTTTTTCAAATTTTGTTCGTTCGAAATTTCGTCTAGAATTTTTTTTCAAATTTCGTTCTTTCGAAAAGTTTTCGAACGAAAATTTTACAATTTTCGTTCGTTCGAAATCCGAATTTTCGATTTTTTTTCGAAATTCGTTCCTTCGGAATAGTTTCGAACAAATTTTGAAATTTCCGACAAACTTCGAAAAAAGTTCAAAATTTTTGACGGATTTCAAAAAAAATAATAGGAAATTTCGATTAGTTTCTAATTTCGTTCGTTCGACCTCCGAAATTTTGAAAGTTTTTCGGAGCTCATTCGTTCGAATTTTTTTAAAGAACTTTTTTTTTGATTTTCGTTCGTTCAAAATTCTTTCGGACGAAATTTTTTCATTTTTCGTTCGTTCAAAAATATTTCGAACGAAAAAATTTCGAATTCCGTTCGTTCGACATTTTTTCGAAATTGTACAACTCAACTATGCTTCGAAGATAAGTATAACCGCCAAGTCCCCACTCAACAGCATTTTTTTCGTCGATTATCGATTGTTTCTTGGAAACTCGATAAAAGTGGCAAAATCGAGTTTTCAAAAAACGATCAATAATTATCGCAAAAAACTATACTGGGGACTTGGCCATTATGCTTAACTTCGAAGTCTCGGGGCCGAAATCACTCGGATGAGCCGGAAAAGACCGGAGTTGCAGAATCACAAAATCCGCTAAAAATCGATAACTACGCTCCGTCGAAACTTTCCGTAAACGCTGTCATCTAGTTCTATAATGGCTTAAATATCCTGTCAGCTCTGGCAACTTTGGTGGTTTGCCTAAAGGTAAATAAAAGCACTCAAAGATGCTCAGTGCTAATTCTTGCCACTGAATTATAGCATATATAGTTAGGTCCGTGGCCTGTGTCCTCAAGAAAAAACGTTTAAATTCAAAACGCGGCCGGCGCGGCGGTTCGATTCTCGGAGATTGAGATTTAAACCGCCACGCCAGCCGCGGTTTGAATTTACACGTTTTTTCTTGAGGACACAGGCTGCGGATCTAACCATACTGTGCTTATCTGGTTCAAATTCCGGTCCGCAATTGCGTCTCGACACGCTTTGCGGCCGCACGCGCTCGAGCCAGTTGGATTTCCAGAGCCAAAGCCGACTCGATATGGCTTTTTTATACAGTTTTCTTCAATTTTGTTTAGTTTCAAGTTTCTACAACCCACCTAGAGTCAACAGATAGGCGGCTGCGGCGCTGGAAACTCTTCCAACTCGAAAGCGCGCGGCCGCGAAGCGTGTCGAGACGCAATTTCGGACCGGAATTTGACCAAGATAAGCACATATTTCACAAATGAGCAGGTTCTGGCCTAAGTGGAAGGCAGCCTTAGATAGAAAAGAATTTGTGCTTTCGATCGGTATACCGCACTTGGCCAAAGGACCAACACTGGAAGGTTTAAAAATCGTCAAAATCAAGTCGCGAGAAACTTTCGCTTCAATCTAACATAAAATACCTAATAAAACCTAATCAGAAAAAAATAACCTAATAATAAAGACCTAATATGGCCTATTAAATAAAAATAACATAATATAGAAAATTATTTTCATTTTTGTTTGCTGAACTCTAGGATTTAGTGTTGCTGGCTGAAACTTCCCTTGGCTCACAAATTCTGAGTCAGAAAAGGTTAACAACAGATTTCTAATAAAAATGGAAAAAGAAATATTTGATACATTCCGACGTAGGAAACGTACAAAAATGAGAAAAAAACACTAAGAGAAAAAAAGAGAAAAAACAAATGAGAAAATCGAATCCGACAAACGCGTTTTCAACAAGTGTCAAAGATTATTATACAACTCGTGACAACAACAGAGGCGCCATTTCACACAGGTAACTATTTACGACGGAAACGAAGTAGAGATCAAGGATCGCGAAGAGTTGTTGTTTACGAGCCTGCCTAATTCCCAATGCAATGACCGAGGTGTGGTCGGGAACATAGCTCCTATACCTCCCTGTATAATTAAGATAGGACGATCAATAGGGATATGGGAAAGAAGATAGGACCAGATATCGCCGTGTCGGGTGCTTTGTATGGGGTCATAAAGCCATTACGGACAGACCGCCACTATGAGAAGAGGTGTGTGGGCAATTTCTCAGACGATATGGGTGGGCTGGACACGTCTTCGGCTAGCAAAATATATAGCCGCGAATCGATATGTTAATTGCATAGTGACCCTAGCGGAGGTCCAGCGCGAGTCACAACCCAGGCTAGACGGGGAGAACGATGTGGCCAGACCAGCTGCGCGCGACCTTTGGACGTCTGCCAATAGCCATGGGTGGTCCCCAGCCCGCCACGGAGGTCCCTCGGCGCTCTTCGGTCCCGCCATCGAAAGCCTCTCGATGACGCGCACGGCTTAAGGGGTAGCATAGATTAATTTGGGCAATTCAACCCCTCCAATCGTCGCAAACTTCAGGTGAGGTAATCCTTGAAGGCACGCTCCGTATTTGGAGAAATGATCTCATCACAAAGGCGTCTGCAGAATCTATGTGAGCCCACAACAAACGCTCCTACGGCTCCTTAAAACATGGTCCAGCTTCGGCGCAACGGGGGGAGGGGTTCGTATCAGGGATGTGCGTAATAGAAATTTTGTGATTCGTTAGTCGTTAGTCGTTCAACCGGCCCAAACCCTCGTTAGTCGTTAGTGGTTAATCGTTAGTCGTAAAAATATAGGCTTTGAAAACAAGCACAACTGAGGCAGAAAAAAAATCCTTATGAATAGAAAAAGGAAGGCATGAAGAGATGTATTTTTTTGAAACATTCATGGCCATTAAAGACACAAATCAATCCTTGTAAGAGAACCTAGTTAAAATTGCAAGCCTGTATATACATAAATGAAAATATCTCCTTAACCACTCGGACATCGCTGCACGAAATCTAATATCCGAGAGTGTGTGTTTACTCAGCGTCGCGAGCCGAATGCTTACGTGGTTTAGAGCTTGTTCCCATAATGGGGAAAGGTCGGAAAATAGCAGTAAAAAATTTACCCCTGAGAGATCGCAGCACCACTTTTTAGAAACCCCATATCTCAAATTTATGACAGAAAATCGAGGGACGGCACCCTTCACAATCCAATCATCGGATACAGTTCCTGTAGTTGTGGCCTGCAGGCACTGCTCCATCTTATCACCTCTGATAGTGCCCTCTGCAAAGATCTCCGCTGGAGCCGGTCAGTGCCGGAACCGTTTCAGTGAGCCTACCATAAAGTAGCGCGACCGACGCGAAGTCGCATAAGGCCAATGATATACATTGTCTCTGTCATGAGCGACAGTCATGACATTTGGCACAAATCGTGGCGAGACCAGGATCGGAGCAATGGCACCGGCCGTCGTAGGAACAGTTGTCGCATGTCCGTCGCAGCGACGTGTCGCAGAGAGCTAGCATACTGCAAATGTGCCGATGGCTGTCGTTTCCACTGTCGCTTTCGCTGTGCAGCGCACTGCGACAGCGACGATTCAAAGAGCGGGAGGCGGTCGTGTCGTTTTCGCTGTGCAGAACGACGCGACCGGGTGTCGCAGAACTATACCATTGGCCTAAGGCCGGAATCACACTTCATGCGACCAGCGAAGGCGACTGTGCACATCAGGTATATCGATTTTCGGTCGATATATATATATATATATATATATATATATATATATATATATATATATATATATATATATATATATATATATATATATATATATATATATATATATATATATATATATATATATATATATATATATATATATATATATATATATATATATATATATATATATATATATATATATATATATATATATATGGTAAACATTGCATCGCGTCGCTCGTCGTTGGAAGTATGATCCCGGTCTAAATGATACGCCTAACCTTGCGCAACGTTCGGTTCGGGTTTTAATATGGGGATTCCAGAACTGCAAAGCTGTGTCGGTAGATATAATAATAGAATAAACACTGGAAGCTACGGTTATTTTGAACCATTCGATTAGAACAAGCAACAGGGCAATATGTATCAATCCTGGTGTAATCCTTGGGTTGGAGCGCGATTTGAATGATTATCGACTTTCTAACGAATTTTGGGATTGCTTACGAAAATATTTTTCATTTAGTTAGTCGTTAGTCGTAACACTCAAAAAGCCCGTTAGTCGTTAAATTCGTTAGTCGTTAGTCGTAATTACGCACATCCCTGGTTCGTATGCAAATTCGGGCCAAAAATGAAATCAGGGTACTGCACAAGGTATGGGCCACTGTTACTCACAAGGGAACCACAATAAGTCATAGTGACCATTCCAAATAAAATGTATTTTCCTAGAATCATTTTCGGACGAAAAGTCTGAATATGCCCATCACAGCTGCCCAGACCCACTCTGAAAGAAGTTATAGGCATTTTTTCTCTGATTTTCTTACGTATTGCACCCTCCAAAAAGCGCATTATTTTTTTTACGAAAATCCGAAAACGGACCTCATAATCGTGTTCAGCGCTCAAAACTACCCCCTACGCAAAGTTTGGGTGAAGGAACAGTTTCCAATCTTTGCGCTGTTTTGGACTTGTACGGATTTTCGGTTGAGCGTTAATTTATACCAATTAGAGAGCTCTCGAAGCGTTTTAGAAAAATAGTCCAGATTTGACTTAAAATTCGCTCTGGGGAGGTATTTGGGGTGGTGATCTCGAATCTGAGGTTCATTTTTCAATAGTTTTCGACTGTATTCGTTCACAGATCCCCCCGGGGAAAAATTTGATGACAAATCGCGACTTATGACGATTTCCGGAGTGCTACTATAGATTATGCTCAAATTATTTTTCGGGGGTTATTTGTAGTGCTTAACACGAATCCGATGTCAGTTTATCGACTTTTGACAGCTCACGGTAGATTACGGTGGGTATACGGTAGTTTGGTCAAAGTCTCAGATTTGCCTCAAATTATAGGTGAGGGTTATCTGGGGTGCTGAACACGAATTCGATGTTCATTTGTTGATTATCGGAATATTGAGGTAGGTTTTGCCTCCTAAATGGCATATTACCTACCGCAACCTACAGTAAGCCTTAAAATTTCGGCAAGGAAACCCCAGATTCGTGTTCAACACTCCCAGATTACCCCTACATACATGTTTTTAGCGAAATCCGGAGAAAAATTTAATAACTTTCTGAAAATTCCATGGGGGTAGTACCCTCACCTTGCCGCGAAGCTTTAAAACCGCTCAAAACTTTTTTCAGAGTGGATCTAGACAGCTGCGATGGGCATATTCGGAATTTTCGCCCGAAAATGGTTCTAAAAAAGTACATTTTATTTGGAATGGTCGCTATGACTTAATGTGGTTCCCTTGTTAGACTGCCCAGAAGCCTGATTTGGTCAGAATTAATTTTTGGCGATTTTCTAAGACCCGAAAAGCGTGACTGGGTCTGGTTTTCTTTGAAAAATTGAAAGAGGTCCATTTCGTGCAGATTGGAAAATACACTAAATCAAATTTTTCGTAAAAAATTGATCCCAAACAGTGTACACCCCCATTTCAAATGGTCCACTTGGGCTCTCGGCGGAGCTCAGACCACCTCCACAGCTCAGACCCCCCCTGTGGAGCCCCACGGTAGAGTTACAAGTGTGGTCCGATCCTCATCACTCCCTTTTCTCTGGGGTGGAGAAATGCCACAACGGAAAACCTCCTTGAAACTCGAAAAATTTCCAAATTTTGTGAACAGATCTGAGATCTTTATAAAATTTCCTACCGCGTTATACCTTGATGCCTAGAAAACTCTTCGAGCCCGCCGAGCAGAATTCGTACAAACCCGAATCCCGTTGCAGCAAACTTTGCGTCGGATTGCCGCCCTTCTGGAAAACAGCACACCTGGAATTTTTAACTAAAACTAAGTTTTGTTGAACTTTCAAGGGTCCATTTGATCACACTGGCCACTACCCCTATGAAGAAAACGGGTAACCCTTTATTTGGCTCCTTAAATACTCCTTAGTAAAGCCGTTGAAAAAACGCGCTCCATTGCGCACAACGACGGCCGCGCCGCAGCCAACGGAGAATTTTTCTTCAGGGAAGAAGATGATGAATTTTGGAAAAAAAATCGGTCATTGTGAGGCTCCTCAAATGTTTTGAGTTGAAGGAGTCATTACTTTTATCCTCTCAAATACCATTTGATATGCAATAATTGCTGATTATTACATTCAATCGCTTCCGCAGGAAAATGCGAAATAAAGGTTATGCCGTAGGATATTTACAGAAATCATAAATTACAGAAAACACAAGGTAAAAAAAGAAAAGGGAAAGGATGCATTAGGAAATAGACGTTAATAAATTCAAAGTTGAAAAAACTTCCGATTACAAAATCACTTCAGGATTTTAATTACAGACAGGATTAATTTAAAAATTTTTTCATATGACGATTGAAAAATCAATAAAAACGCGGAGCGCTGAATCGAGATTGGAGAATGATAAAGTAGAGAGTTTTCATCGTAGGAATTTTCATAGCAATTTTTTTCAAGCAAAATCTCTAGAAGCAATAAAGCCATGAAGGAAGAAAGCAACAAGAAATTTATCTAACTTTCTACGCTTGGTAGCCATAAAAGCAAACCTAATCCAAAATTAGTGAAGAACGAGGTATAAAGACAAGAAAGGAATATTTTCAATAAAATAGAAGACAAAACAAGACAAATCAAATCAGAAACGGTGTTGGAAAGAAGAAAAACGACGACAAAAAACGAAAAAAAAAACAAATTTCAACGCCGCCGTCGATTAAATTGTGCATTCTGCACACTGCACCTCGTGTCATCTATCCGACGTCCCGAACACGATTTCGACCTTTTTTCCCAGGGGTTCTTTTAAGATAAAGAAAAGTAAACGTAATAGACGGTTGATAACGATTCTCCATAGCTTTTTGTTTCTTACGATGACTCTCAGAGAATCTTATTAACTAATGGTTGAAGCTAAGATTGATTAATAGTGGTCCAATTGTATGAAAAAAAAAATAGTTTCCGTATTTGCGGACAAGATGAGGAAAGCAGACTAATAGACACATCTATTCTTATCAATTTCAAATAGTAATCATCCTGAAATTATTAGTTGAAAGGGTCGAGCGCCGGCGCTTGGCCGGAAGCAGCGTGGGTGGCCCGGCTTATAGGCTTCTTAGCCTCAGATTACGGTCCCGAGAGCTCTTAAACAAACTCTCTTTCTGATATTAGTCCTAGACTAGGAGTCAGACCGAATAACAATTATTCGGATAATATTCGAGTAAATAAATCGAAAATATCAGCTATAAGCATTTTCGAATACAGAAAACATCAGGGAATCGGAGTTACTCGTTTTTTTTTGTTTCGAGAAACAAAGAGAATCCATTCTTATACTGAGGAGCCCATATATTCAGAAAACTCATTTAAATTTCCGTCAGTGAAATTCGAAAAAGCGCGAAATTCGATTCGTTTAAAAACGTGAGTTTGGTCTAGTGCCGGTACTGAATTTGATCCCGAATTTGAACTATCATATATAGTTTACAGTTACATATACAGTTTCAAATAGTATAGTTTTCCGAGCATTCGGCTATCTAAAAAGGCTAAATATTTCAATATCATCCGATAAATATTTTTTTTGATATTTACCCATTACCCATAAATATTTACCCATTATTTTTTCAGGAAAATTATTTGATTTTTTCGTCATTCGAACTTGAGTATTCGAACATTTCGATTTATTTGCAAATTTCAGTCTTCGCCTTATTGGAACACTAAAATTATTAAGAAAATTGTCTTTCCTTGGCTATTCAAAGTTTCGGTGTGCCTAATCGGGAGAAGAAATATTTTTTATTTTTATCTGGAGTGACCCATATATCGGAAAAAATATTAAATTTTTTGTCAATTCTTTCGGCATTGAAATTATTCTAAAATCGAGTGATTTCATCGCGAAATTTATCAGGAATTGATTCAAATTTCCGAATAATCGTTCTAATCGAGTCGATTGCAATTACAGAGGTATTTTCGATTTTAATCGGAAGAAAAACAGAAAATCGATTTATTTGAGGGAATTGTTGAATGATGATTTGATTTTCAAAAAGTCAAAAATCCATCGAGTTGGAATTCCCGAAACACGTCTCATCTTTTGCGTAGAAGGTAATATTTCATTTATTTATATTATTATCAGGATGTCTAGAAAATTTATTTGATTTTTCATCATTGAATTTTGAATACTCGAGCAATAATCCTTTTCAATTCGTTATGAGACAGCTGAATTGAAGACATAACTTAGAGGTTAGGCAGGACTCGAACCTGCATCTTATTGTTTTCCGGGCGAAAATCTTACCATTACACCACCGACGCCGGCTCTGCATTCCTTGTCGGGCACTAATCAAAAACTATAGAAAAAATATCGCGTTTTTTTCTGTTTAGTGCCATCAGATTGACACCTAGGAAAATGAAAAGATTCATTTAGGATGTTTTTTTTTCAACGACACGAATTCGCTAGTACTGTAAATCAATGAAAAAAGAGTGAAAAATCAACTTATTCGGGATTTCCGAAAATTTATGCAGAATTTCTAGAACTCATCACTTCAGCTATTCATTGAATGAATAAATGTGAAATTGGGAATAAATTAGCATCTCTATAACACTCTATTTTGGAGGCAAATTAACTTTGTTCCCTCGCGTGCGTGTGCGAGGCGAAGGGAGACAGAGCCAGACAGCGTGGGGGAGAAGGGGACGCAGCATACGCGCGCACACGCTCGCAATCGAAGTGAAAAATTTCACTCCGCACAATTCTGAAATAAAATATGGATTTTTCAAAGTGCTAGAATCAATGAATTTTTCGAGATAGCATTTTTAAAATTAACAGATCAATGAATACATCGAACACTGTACACAGAAAGTCTCGAATGAATGGAATATTTGTACATTGGTGCGATGGAAAATAAACCTTTGTAAAGATTCAGTAAAAATCGATACAACCACAGAAAAGTATAAATGACCCTTACATCAACGGGAAAGGTAAAGTCATTCCCATTGAAACTGTCCGCCCACGCGATCAGATTAACACCTAGGAGATTGTAGAGTATCAACCAAGAGGTTTTTTTTTGATAATTCGCATTCGTTATTATTTTCATTGACTGAAAAAAATCGGTTCAATCGAGACTTCCGCAAAACTATTCAGAATCTTTAAAACCCATCCCTTTATGTATCCATCTGAATAATTTAGATTCAAAATAAATTAGCATAGGTTCCTATCTCTAGATCTAATACCTTGTGCATACCCTCTATTTCGGAACCAAATTTACTCTGCGCCTTCGCGTGCGTGTGCGAAGCGAGGGAGAGACAGCGAGAAAGAATGGGGGAGTAGAAGACGCAGCATACGCACGCACACACACACAATTGAAGGAATTTCTACTCGAATCATCTCCTCTAATAAATTGTGGATTTTTCAAAATTTTCTAATCCATAATTTTTTCGAATTTCGCATTGCAAAAAATTTCGAATCAATGAATACATTTAACACTGCACGCCAAAGATATCGAATGAATGGAATATTGATATTTCTGTACAGTGGAAAATAAAACATTATGATAATTCCATAGGAATCGATACCTACATAGAAAAGTATAAATGACGCCTAGGTCAACGAGAAAGGTAAAGTCTGTCCGAATGAGACTGTCCGCCCACCCGGTCGGCGTACGTGTCAAGCGGCCGTCGCGAAGACATTTTTGGACCTGTATATCGATTATCATGACTTCAAAAGGCATACTGGATAATATCCCAGTCAGCTGCCTGCAGTCGTGGAAAGGATGGCCCGAAAAAATGCTCCGCCCCGACCGTTCGCCGCCCGCGCGGGCGGACAGTCTCTTTCGGACAGACTTTATAGTATACATCATTTTTTTTTATAAAACAGAGATAACAAGCGATATATGCAGCCTGAAGCAAGCCCACATCTAATCGAATCAGGTCGTTGGTTGATTCGGTAGCCCCGTTCGTTGTCGACCCGACCCGCGCTGCTGGGTAGGGTATGGGGCGCAGCACAGACACTATGATCCCTATGGTGATAGAGAGAGAGAGTCAGTCACCCACGCGTGACGTAACTCACCCTGCCTTTTGGAATCAATTCGACCAGCTACTGCAGAAGGTCGAACGGGGAATTAAAAACGAAGAAGACTGATCGAATGCAGATGGAGAGAGCGACAGGAAGATGGGCGAACACGGGCAGAAAAACGTCAGCGAGGAATGTCCGTCTGACGTCACATGGCCCGGAGGAGGGATAGGTGAGAGGTGAGGAAAATGGACGCGGTCTGGTTTAACCACCGGCTACCACGGTAACCTTTTGGATGGGACATAACTCATTTAGTACAGCAATTAACCCATATTCTGAAACGGAATAGCCCATAAATCCCGCGGAACAGGATTTCAGTCCTGATTGACAAAGTACCTATATACATAAATAAGTTACACAGTACCCGGCTAATGGGTGCAGCAATTCGTATGAAACTCTATACTACGAACATAAGTTTAGCAATGATAGGCACTATACATTGGATCCAACTCACTCATTTTCGGATATCCATCCGAATGAACCGAAATTTTCATGATTCAAAATCCGATTCACCGAAAAAACGTCAAAATCCGAATGATCCACAATCCGATTCACCGAAAAAAAGGCCAAAATCCGTTTGATTTGAAATCTGAATCACCGAAGTGTGCCATGAGTCAGATAATGATTCGGATACCGAATATCCGAAAAATGTCATGATTCGGATCGGATAATGAGTCGGATATTGGTAGATTCGGCATGCCCTGTTACTAAAACAAGTGTATCTTATGTCACGACTCGATATTACATTCTACAGTAGCCATACAGGTGCGTAGTTACCCTCCTCATACACTGGAGGGGGCTAGCGCAGCTCTTCAGGGGGGCAACCCTCCGGGCACCGGCGCTTGCCCCCCCCCCAATCGGGGGGGGGTTGCCGCCGGCTCAGACTCTGCGGGGGGGCAAGCGCCGGACAATAGAGCCCGTTTTCGACTTGGGGGAGCGACAGCGCAGGCCTCCCCCAAGGGGGGCTTCAGGGGAGGCCCCTGCTCTCCTCCGGCGCTTGTCCCCCCGAGAGGAAGAGAGGGAAAAGATGGGAAGAAGTCGTAGAAGGTAGTTTACGACAATAGAGACCAGAGAAGGCATCTATCACGTGCTCGACCGGTATAAAAGGCGCCTCACCTCATGGAGAGCCGCATTCGGCCCAACAGGGCCGGCCCTGGACGGCGACTTCGAGTCACTGTCAGAAAGGGATATTTTTGGAGGAAAGCGGAGACGCTTTCCGGAGGAGGTGACGTCACTGCTCCGGTCTCGTGACGTCACTGCTCCGGAGCCGTGACGTCATGGCTCCGGGGCAGTGATGGGGGCTTCAAGGCAGTGACAGGGGGCTTCAGGGCAGTCACAGGGGGCTTCAGGGCAGTGACAGGGGCTTCAGGGCAGTCACAGGGGGCTTCAGGGCAGTGACAGGGGCTTCAGGGCAGTCACAGGGGGCTTCAGGGTAGTGACGGGGCTCCGATCAAGCCAAATTGTCACCCGGCGGTAGCCTCGATTGGGGGCAAGCGCCGGTGCCCGGAGGGTTGCCCCCCTGAAGAGCTGCGCTAGCCCCCTCCAGTGTATGAGGGAGTGACAATTTGGCTTGATCGGAGCCCCCCCGCCACTGCCCTGAAGTCCCCCTGTGACTGCCCTGAAGCCCCCCTGTGACTGCCCTGAAGCCCCCCTGTGACTGCCCTGAAGCCCCTGTGACTGCCCTGAAGCCCCCTGTGACTGCCCTGAAGCCCCTGTGACTGCCCTGAAGCCCCCTGTCACTGCCTTGAAGCCCTATCACTGCCCCGGAGCCATGACGTCACGGCTCCGGAGCAGTGACGTCACGACACCGGAGCAGTGACGTCACCCTCCCCCCCCGGAAAGCGTCTCCGCTTCCCTCCAAAAATATCCCTTTCTGACAGTGACTCGAAGTCGCCGTCCAGGTCCGGCCCTGTTGGGCCGAATGCGGCTCTCCATGAGGTGAGGCGCCTTTTATACCGCTCGAGCACGTTATAGATGCCTTCTCTGGCCTCTATTGTCGTAAACTAACTTCTACGACTTTTCCCATCTTTTCCCTCTCTTCCTCTCGGGGAGGCAAGCGCAGGAGGAGAGCAGGGGCCTCCCCTGAAGCCCCCCTCGGGGGAGGCCTGCGCTGTCGCTCCCCCAAGTCGAAAACGGGCTCTATTGTCTGGCGCTTGCCCCCCCCCCCCGCAGAGTCTGAGTCTATAAAACGTCGTAATTCACATCATTCGAGGCACGAGCGGCGCGCGAGACGCCTCGGCCTCCGTCTGCCCTAGGCTCTCTCACTGTCTCTAACCTCCGCTTCACACCAGCACGCGTAGAAACCAAGTGAATTTCAACGTTTTATAGCCTGTACAGGGCAGGCATCCAATTTGCGCGCATCGTAAAACTTACGCCACACTTTTTGCGCATCATCAGCGCAGTTTTTGCGCATAATTGGCATTGATTCTCTTGGTTTGAGTTGTCTGTGCGACTATAGGGCCTTTCAGAGTGGCGTCGCTCTGCAGAGCGAGAGAAAGTGGGCGTGACCGTGACTTGTCACCGAATCATATTTCTGTCTCTGCGTCTCTTACCTCTTCGCCGCAGTTTGTTCGATTCAAGAAAACAGTGAAATAGGGGAAATGATTATTTTTATAGAGAGTTTATGGACAGGTAGTAAAAAAGTAACATAAACAGATAGAAAGAAACTACGGCGGGACGGCAGAGACAAAAATGGTCGAAATCATTTTCATCGCGCGACGTTGCTGCCGTCGCTGCTAGCTCGCGCACTCTGAGAGCGCGGCGGTTGCCCCCGTCGCACGGCACAATTTGCGCTGCGTAGCACCCCCCCCCCCCCACATCACTCACACCGTCACCGCGACAGCGAGTTTTGCTGCGACGCCACTCTGAAAGGCTGTTAGGGGTATGGTATACTTTGCCGCTGTCATGACCGAATCTAGCACCGCGGGACCTGCATCGTAACAACGGCATCTGTCGTCGTAGGCACGATTATCGCGCGTCTGTCGCAGCGAAGTGACGCGGAGGGCCAACACTGCGAATGGGCTGAAGCATGTCGCCGCCACTGAGCCACTAATTCGTTTATCATAGTAAGGTAGAAAAATCTCTTTTTTTTTAGGATTTTCGCCAGACTATCAATTTTCGATAAACGTTTTAAATTATACCATCTTGTATCCGACCGGATATCCGACTCGGATACTCGGATTCCGACTCACCGAAAAAAGGTCAAAATCCGAGTGATCCAAAAGCCGAATCACCGAAAAAACGTAATTTTCGGATTGATCCGAGATCCGACTATCCGTTTCGGCTCCCTATCCGAATGACTCGGATTATCCGATTTTGCTATTTTGAATCTATCCGTTCGAGTCGGATATCCGCGACCTTGGATTTTTGATTAATCCGAAATCCGAGTATCCGAATTTTTTTTTGATTCGGATCCAATGTATAATAGGCACAATGAAATGGTTTCTGGCGAGGGGCAATCGTAGTGGTTCTGGCGGCCATTGGGCGCTGGGCCACCAGGTTTGCTAGCTTCTCAGCGGATATCAGATAACATAGCGCTATTATTTACCCAATCAATGGCGTGTAATATGTGAAAATCTTGCCATCAGCTCTGCATTGACACGTTACAAGGGTATGACCAGATCGGGTTGCTAGAACTACCCATGGAGCCATGTTTTTCTGATCGGCTCTCTCCCTGATAGAGCAGGGTCAAGCAGATCGTTGTCCCGGACCTCGACAAAGTTACGTACCTCCCCCTGGATGATCAAAGTTTTGCAAAAACTTTCAAAATTTTTACTTCTTCAAATGGAATTTTCCTTCAAAAATTTGGGATGTGAAACTTCTCAGAAAAAAATAAGGAATTCTTAGAATTATTTATTTATTTTTGTATTTAATCCTACACTGCGTTTAAAACAATAAACAGTAACCAGCTGGCGAGCCTTGGGAAAACGTTTTTTAAATTTTGAACCAAAATTTCCACGTTCCCTTCCCTAAATTCAGATTTTTTGAGAAAATGTTACGTCATCCCCTTTATCTAACTGAATCCTGCATTGAACCCCATCCTAGCTGTTTAAGTAGAACTGAAAAAAACTATGAACCAAGAAGTGAGGAGCTCTTTAGTAATAAGATCACTAAGCCACCGTGATCTCGAGATAGTCAACAAACTTACCTCAGATTCGTGATCTTCGCCTAAAAGTACCCACCTGTACAATACAGGCCGTATCTTTTGCGTTTTAGACGAGAAAGAGGCAAAAAACGCGTCTTTTGCGTCCTTTTCTCATAACTCTGTTCAAAGTGGTCCATTCTAGAATCTGAGGAGATATTTTAAATCAGCATCGAGAGCTCTTTCTTTTGATCTCTCATATGTCTTACTCTGCAACAAGGCATATAGGCGTGACACAACCAATCAAGCGCGCGAAACACGAGGGTGGAATTCGGGTCGGACGATTGATTGTGTTTATATAACTATTGTGTATATTCTAGTGGAACATTCTGAAGGGATTGATTGTGTCACGATTGATTGTGTCCTACATGCCTTGTTGCAGGGTAAGACATGTGAGGGCTCAAAATAAAGTGCTCTCAATGCTGATTCCAAATATCTCCTCAGATTCCGGAATAGACCACTCTGAACAGAGTTATGAGAAAAGGACGCAAAAGACGCGTTTTTGCGTCCAAAACGCAAAAAATACGGCCTGTGTTGTACGAATTTTTAGCTGAACGTTTTTCAGGTACCTCTGTGATCCCTTGGGCTCCACAGGGTTATAATGTTTTTCTGCCTAAACTTGGCCTGGCGGATGGTTTAGGGGCGCTGCACACAACATGAGGTCCGTCAGAGTTTTCCGGACGATTACGGTTGGTTACGGTAATTATTATGTTAATTAGCTATCGTAGGCCATAGACGTCCAACCAGAGATTCGCGTGGCACAGCCCCCTTTTCAGCGAAAAATAATTAACAGTTTTGAGTCGAACACTTGTCAGCGGTATTTATATAGTTATCGACAAAATTTCTCCTAGAAAAAAAAAGAATTTCTCGAAAAGAAACGCACGGTTACAGAATCAGCACCAGTTCAGGCAAACTGGGGCGTCGAGAAAAGGTTGATAAGTTGTCATCTCATAAATCGCTCCCTGTTGACAAGTCAAATCGCGCGTATTGTCCGCCTGAGACCTGCACGTTGCCCAGCGACGTCCGCCTATTGTCAGGCTGCTGACAACTCGATGCGTCGCGTTTAGCGGCCTATTTCGCAGCAGTTCACATCCTACAGGACTGTTTCATCTAAGTTAGGAAGTACTTTACCCGGCCGACACACCGACACGCGTCGCGGTCGACACACGGACGCGAGTAGCGACCGACACACCGACACGCGCCGCGGCTGGTCGTCCAGCCTCCACTGGAGTCACCACCAGATAGGCAGGACCTCCAGATGCTGGGGGGGGGGTCAACTTCGGTAATTGAACCGGCTGCGCTCTCATCATTCGCAGCATGCCTGAAAAATGCGTCGTATACTGTGCTTCTCTGGGCCAAACTCCGGTCCGCGATTGCGTCTCGATACGCGTTGAGGCCGCGCCCTTTCGAATCGGAGGTGTTTCCAGCGCCGCATCCGCCGATCTGCTTACTCTAGGTGGGTTTCGGAAACTGGGAACTAAAAAAAATTGGAGAAAACTGTATAAAACAGCCATATCGAGTCGGCTTTGGCGCTGAAATTACGACTGACTCGAGCGCGTGCGGCCGCAAAGCGTGCCGAGACGCGATTACGGACCGGAATTCGGCCCAGAGAAGCACAGTGAAGTGTCAAACAGAATGATTTTTTTTTATCGGAAATTCGGTTTCGATGTCGTTCTCTTCGAAATGGTTGCTCTTGTTTCCAATGATGGTTATTGCCGATGAAGTGTCATAGAAACACCGCGTACAGTTACTGGACTAGAAAAAGCGTCGTGGCAAAAAAAATCCAGCAGAGGGAATTGAACCCGGGACTCACTGGCTGGTAATCCGCGCCTTGGACCACTCAGCCAACATGGCTCTATTAAATTTGGAGAAACTTTAATGAACCCCGGCCGAGTGCTTTCTTTACATAGGTGCCTTGAAAAATTCAGTCTAGTGAATGGAAGGGGCCGCGTGGGTAGATCGTCGCTCGCGCTATAAACCCCGCTAATCGGTGTTTCCGCTAAAGTTGGGAAAATCGCCGCAAACGTTTGCATCTTGTCCATTTGCTAGACTACAATTGGCAAAAGAGCAATATAGACCATTCGCTAGGGTTGTGGTCTCAATGCACAAAATTGGATTAGTTTACCCGTCCTTTGCAGTTCGAAACAGCAAGCTATCCCATTCAAGCGAAGTGGTCCCGAGTGGAATGCAAACCAAAAGTACAGGACAACTCCTCCATTTTTGTGCATCGAGACCACAACTCAGAAAAATCAAAACAAGTAACTTGTAATATAAATGTAACTTATTTGAATGCCCCAAGTAACTCACACTTATATTACATTTAACATCCTACTATATATATTTTGGTAAATTTGTGTGTGCGTGTGTGTGTTTATGTATGTGTGCGTTTCTCTGTGTGTTTGTTTGACCGTTTATTCGGCTTGACTTTCAAGACGGGCTACCTTACGGGTACGGGCTCAAGAGCGCGCAGAATGCCGTAGAAAGTGTGTGGGACCCAAGTGGAAGTGCGTAGGACGCCGTAGAAAGTGTGCGGGACCCAAGGTAGAGTGCGCCGGACGCCGAAAAAAGTGTGTGGGACCCAAGTGGAAGTGCGTAGGACGCCGTAGAAATGTGCGGGACCCAAGGTAGAATGCGCCGGACGCCGTAGAAAGTGTGCGGGACCTTAGGTAGAGGGCGCCGGACGACGTAGAAAGTGTGCGGGACCCAAGGTAGAGTGCGCCGGACGCCATAGAAAGTGTGCGGGATCAAAGTGGGAGTGCGCAGGACGCCGAAGAAAGTGTGCGGGACCCAAGTGGAAGTGCGTAGGACGCGGTAGAAAGTGTGCGGGACCCAAGTGGGAGTGCGCAAGACGCCGAAGAATGTGTGCGGGACCCAAGTGGGAGTGCGCAGGACGCCGAAAAAAGTGTGCGGGACCCAAGTGGGAGTGCGCAGGACGCCGAAGAAAGTGTGCGGGACCCAAGTGGGAGTGCAGAGGACGCCGAAAAAAGTGTGCGGGACCCAAGGTAGAGTGCGCCGGACGCCGTAGAAAGTGTGCGGGACCGAAGTGGGTTAGCGCAGAGCTTCAAAATCGTTTTGTGCATCTATAAGAGAGTGTATACCACCCCTTTCTTCACGTCCCCTCCCCCTTAACCACTCATTTCAACTGCTTAGCTGTTTATATGCACCAACCTTTCTAAATCGGGTTTATATACGATGGAAATGTGAGTTAATCAAAATATGCATCCAGAAAACACAAACATCATTATACTTCATTTGGCAATAAAGGTAGCAGGGTGTCGGTTGGTCATGGAGGCGTTTACTAAATCTCAAACAGCGGTTGTCTTTATCTTTACAGAATTGAATATAAATGAACTACCACTTTAGGACCTCTTAAAGCTAGGTAAGGGTCGGTGTGCAACTGCATAAGAAAGGAGGTTAGCAGGGTTTGCATGGTTTGAAATAGTTTGTAATTTCTGATTCCTCGAGCGTTTTCGTCGAAACCAGCTCACGTGCTGGCGCAACCGTACTCCAGCAACAGAGGCCGGCGATGGCCGGCAAGCGTGAGAACTTCGAACGCCATCTCACATAGAATTAGCGGAGTTCGATTCATTCGCCTTATACTTAAGATGCCGGCGAAGCCGGCAAATGGGCCGGCGTAGCCGGACCCCAGCGGCAGAGGCCGGCGTCAGCCGGCGACGCCGCTGGTACATTTATATTACATGTAACTTAAATTTATAAAGTTACACTTATGTTACATGTAGCTTACAATTATATTTTCACTATGGGTGGCCATCACGTGACGCAGAGGACACGCGACGCAGAGAGCGCGTCCCAGACCACACACCACCCAAAAAAATGTCGTGCGGGGCCTTCCCTGCTGATGTGGGGTCAAGTACCTCAACCTTGGGTAATTGAACCAAAAGTAAGGCAAGTCGTAAGCGTGACCCCGCGAGTGCGTCGTACACCCCATTTCGAAATATCTTCTCGACCGATTTAAGTTACTTGCGCCTTATATTGTGCCATTTAAATCACATGTAACATATCGGAGGCGCAGTGCACGCAGTATCCCATCAGAAATCGAAAACAAGTTACTTGTAACATATCTAAGCTGAGGTAAGTTACTTGCAACTTATCTCAACTCATTAAGTTACATGCAACATATCGACTGGAAACCGCGTGCAATGCGCCTCCGATATGTTACATGTAACTTAAATGGCTTAATAAAAGTAGCAAGTAGCTTTAATACCTTTAGTACCTTTAAAGGCACAGTCCAACCTCAGAGGTAATTTTTGATATTTTGGTCCGGTCGCCGTATGTAGCAACCCTACCAAGCGCCATATCTCAATTCGCTCAAATAAGCGAGAAAAAGCTAGGAAAAAGTCGGCCACGCCCCCTTTAAAGAAACAATGGGTTACGCCCACCGGCAGATTTCCGACCTCAATAGGGAAGAGGCGCGCGAATGATTTTATTCGAAATCCATGTTCTTCCTTTTGTTTTCGGTCTGGCTTTATTTTGTGACCTGCATCAAAACGATGGCTGCGAATAACGAGAAAAAAACAGGCCCGAGACAACTCGTCCGCGAACTTCTAGCCGTTCAAATTCAAAATTTTTGAGGGGCCATAACTTCATTCGTAGTGGTTTCTGAGCGATTCTGGAGACACATTTGTGATCAGCGTAAAATTTTCTCCAAGATAAGCAGGAAAACAAAAATTCGATTCTGAGGTTGGACTGTGGCTTTAAATTGGCTTAAATATGTTACAAGTAACTTGTTTTCGGGCTTTTATGCCACAAGTAACTTGTTTTCATTTTTCTGAGAACCCCATTCGCCAAATCTGGCCTAGTAAATGGGTGGTGCAGCCCACCGCAAATTATCGCGTATTGTCCATCCGCTGGACTAGATTTGGCGAATGGCGAGTACATAGTGCTGCTCTATGCCAGCTAAAGTGCAAAAGTCGACCTGTGGGATTCCCAGAGGAAGCCTAAGCCTGGTAAAGCGTACAGATAAAATAGCGTACTACGTCAGTATAAATTACGTCATAAAAAATACTGTAAACGCCAGTTATTGTTAGCATTTTATGCGCACCACCTTGTCACTCAGCAGCTGCGCCTCATTATACTTGCAAAACGACCGGGGCCATTCAATGTCAATCGCCTCAGCCGTTCAATTTCAATGGTCTCACAGGAAATGGATGCACTTTTGCTCGAGTTCAACTAATATGAAATGCTAGAAAACATGATATGAGGAGAAGAAATCAGTGTAATCTGTGCCAGTCAACTCTGTTCAAGTGACAGCAAATAGAATGAAAAAGCAGCTCTACCCTACACTCCTAGTCGCAATGTATCCCTCCTCCTTCTCCTCTTAGCCGTCCAGTCTAGTACTATCGATTTCAAGGACAAATTCCTTAGTGCAAGTAGTGTGTAAAGACAGCAGAAGCCGAATTGAGTGAGAGGGCCGGGCCCGTCTGCTTGGCTAGACCGTTGGCCACTTTAGTTGATTGATGAGAAGAGTGAGATCTCATTGGTCAAGGAGAAAAAAAAATTGTGGAAAGCCACCCAAAAACCTACATAAAGTCGCTGCCACATCGATCGTAGACCTCCCAGGCTGAGGCTACTGAACCAGTTGCACTTTTAGGGCAACTGAAATAGGTTTTCCTCCAGCGACTAACGAGGAGGCGAATTGAACGGGGCGATTGCCACCGTTTCAGACGGGACAAGGCGGATATTTTTCAAATTCGCGATGCGCTGCTCACACGTTTTTTGATTTCAGTGCCTCGTGGTACCAGCGGGGGATGGTTTATCGCCTCATCAGCGTAGAGTATGCGGGGCCTTGTTTTCAGGATTCAAAGGGGAGTGCGAAGATCGAGGCGGTTGACAAATTTGAGGAGCTGGGATTCATAGTCGATAATAAACACTCATTTGATGAACATTGTGGAGCGCGCTAGAGCGCTGGAGCGCAACAGAGGGTTTTCTAATTTTTCAGGCCTTACGGTCTAACTAGGGAACCTCCCATGATGTTCCTCGCATTAGAAAGGTGATGAATGTTTTCGGGTCAATTTGCGACCAAATTTTGCTCGGGTCGTCTGAGAAACTTATTACGGCCTATCAAAATTTGAAATTTCTAGAGCTCGGCTGAACGCCTCGTCCCCCTACTTTTGATTGATTTTGCTTAAAATTGACTACAAAGGCTATTTGACATGCTGAACTTGGGAATGAGGTCAGTTTTTCGGTTCGGTTCACAGTCCGAGCTCAGAATCGATTTTTTAGTTGTTTAGCCTTGGAGAAAATTTCACGCTGATCGCAATGGTGTCTCCAGAATCGCTCAGAACTCACTATGAGCTGAGTTACGGCTTCTCAAAAATTTTGAATTTGAACTGGTTGAAGTTCGCGGACGAGTTGTCTCGAGCCTGTATTTTCTCGTTATTCGCAGCAATCATTGTGATTCAGGTCACAATATAAAGCCAGACCGAAAACAAAAGGAAGAACATACTCAGACGATTCTCAGCCCCGAGCCGCACCGAATAGGAATCGGAGCCGCCTGACAGCTCGGCTCAATCTCCCAATCTACGGGCTACTGCTGTTGCTGTTCGGACCAACCGGAATAGCCCGTACAGCAACAGCAGTGGCTCGGAAAGCAACAGCAGTGGCCCGGACAGCAACAGGAGCCGACTCAGAGATGGGAAAAACGAGCCGAACTGTCAGGCGGCTCGGGGCCGATAGTCGCCTGGGTAGATTTTGAACAAAATCATTCGCGCGTCTCTTCCCTAATAAGATCGGAAACCTGCCAGTGGGCGTTGCCCATTTTTTCTTTCAAGGGGGCGTGGTCGACTTTTTCTCGCTTATTTGAGCCAACTGAGATTTTGCGCCTGCCAGGGTTGCTATAGATGGCGACCTGACTAAAATATCAGAAAGGACCTCTGAGGTTGGACTGTGCCTTTAAGGCTTAAAGACATAGTGCAAGCTCGTGGGTAATATCTGATATTATAGTCCAGCCGCTGTATCTAGCAACCCTGCCAAACGCAGAATCTCAACTCTTCAGAATATGCGATAAAAATCGAGCACCCACTCTCTCCGCCACCAAATCAGCATCCAGTCGCTCCGCCCACTCCAGGGTATTTCGGTCTCGATAGGGAAGAAATTGACCATGGATTTTGACCAAAATCTGCGTTCTTCCATCTGTTATCGGCATAGCTTCATAGTGTGGTCTGCCTCGGCGTGATGGCTGCGAACGGCGAGGAAAAACACGCCCGAGACAACTCGTCCACAAATTCCTCATGGTCAGAATTCATAATTTTTCAGGGGCCATAACTCCATTCGTAGTGGGTTTTGAGAGATTCTGAAGACAACATTGTGATCAGCACACAATTCTCTCCAAGATAGGCAAGGAAACTCGACAACGATTTTGGGGTTGGACTCAAAGTGTCCACTAGCTCATAATTGCTGTTAGGGTGTCTAACTTGTATATCTAAGAAATTTCGCTGGAAGCGCTTCAGAAAAAAAACCAAAAAAAAATGCTTCGGGGACTCTTTGGGGTGCTGAGCGCAAATCTGTAGTTCGCGTCTCATAGTGATTTCGTCAGATTTATCTCAAAGCCTTCCACTGGGAAGATTTTTCGAATAGATTACGGCAAGTTACGGTAGGTATACGGTTGTTTGGACAAAATCTCAGATTTGGCTAAAAACTTTGTTGTAGGGGTTGCTTGGTGTGCACGTGTTCAAGGTCTATTTGACATTCTTTTGGAAAACTTAGGTAGATGATGCACCTAAATGGTATTATGCCTGAAGTAACCTATAGTAATCTTCAAAATACCGACACAAAGATCCCTGATTCGCTATCAGGAACCCGAATAACTCCCACATAGAAGTTTTTGTCCGAATCCAAATCAATTTTTTCTAACATGGTGAAAATTGCCGAATGGGTACCTTCTCGCGGAAGTTCAAAAATGCATGTAATTTTATTCCGCTACATCGATATTGCAGACCAGAAATTCTCGACCATTTCACCTCTGCTACATATTCTATCCCTACTCTGATGGCCTTAATGCTGCTATCATTTTTGTAAAGTTTCAAACAATTTGACGTTGAAAAAATGATCAGCTGCTGAAACTTGGAAATCTTTCCAATCATAGAGGTCCTGCGACGACGAAGCGCGCGGTGTGGCGGCGTGTATGCTCATTTTGGATTTCCGGCGCGTTTTTCTGTGATAACAGTTCCTTTTAAAATGCCTAGGTACAGTGAAGGTTCCCATAAGTGACAGACGCCTTCCGCAGCGTCCAGCCGGTGTATATATCTGGTCTAAGGATCATTACTGCGTCTATTAAGAATGTAAGTAGCAACTTTTTATTCATTTTCGGTGTCTTTTGACTTACGTGCTCATGCACAGAAATCGATGTTCAAGGTTGGGATTCGTCCTACATAAATCTCGTGTGGTGTGTGTTGCGCTCACGTGCAAAGCTGTGATTTGCGCATGCGTCGTAAGTCACGGCGTGACGTAGTAGGATGGGATCCGGAACTGAAGTGTTTCTCAGAAAGAAAATGATCTTCTTCTCGCGATAGAGAGTGTACAAATGCGTAGAATGATGCCGAGGTGGGCAAATGCTGAGCTACCCTCTATTTCAAAGCAAAATTTACTGGGTTCCTTTGCGTGAGCGAGGGTACTGTATTTCACAGAGCCGAATTCCGGTCCGCAATCGCGTCTCGACACGTTTTGCGGCCCATGCGCTTTCGAGTCGGAAGAGTTTCCAGCGCCGCAGCCGCAGATCTGTTGACTCTATGTGCTCAGGCGATTATCGGCACCGAGCCGCCTGACAGTTCGGCTCGTTTTTCCAATCTGCGAGTCGGCTCCTGTTGCTGTCCGGGCCACTGCTGTTGCTTTCTGGGCCACTGCTGTTGCTGCCTGGGCTATTCCGGTTGGCCCGAACAGCAACAGCAGCAGCCCAGAGATTGGGAGAACGAGCCGAACTGTCAGGCGGCTCCGATTCCTACTCGGTGCCGCTCGGGGCCGAGAATTGCCTGAGTGGGTTTTGGAAACGGGAAATTAAGCGAAATTGGAGAAAACTGTATAAAAAAGCCACATCGAGTCGGCTTCGGCGCTGGAAACTCGACCGACTCGAGCGCGTGCGGCCGCAAAGCGTGTCGATACGCAACTGCGGACCGGAATTTGGTCCAGAGAAGCACAGTAGAGACAGCGGGAGAGCGGATAAAAAAGGGAGAAGCAGCCTTACCCGCATCTGCACGCCCGCAAGGGGTTATGGGAATTTCGATTCTATAGAGAGGGTACAGCCTGCGAACGAAAACACTAGGCAAAAAAATTAGGCGTATACCACGTGCGCACTACGGGATTATTCATAATCTTACGGCGGTGCAGATGCGGCGGACATCTATCACACAACCATCGCAACCACACCTAATGGATGCGATTCTCGGCCCCGAGCAGCACCGAACAGGAATCAGAGCCGTCTGACAGTTGTGCTCGTTCTCCCGATCTCCGGGCCACTGTTGTTGTTGTTGTTTGGGCGAACTGGAGGAGCCCGAAGGGCAACAGAAGCCGACTCGCAGGTTGGGAGAAAGGGCCGATCTGTCATGCGGCTGAGAAACCTGTTCGATGGGGCTCTGGGATGAGAATGGTCTGAGACACTCCCTCCGTGTGTCTGACAAGGAGAGGATACCTGGACATAGTGGTCAAATTAGATTCATTCTAGGACCATTTTCTGCTGCAGAATTCAAAATTTTCCCCCGCGGCTGCGTGATGTTTTTCCTGAGTCAAGTTACAGGCGTTTTTGCCGTATTCCTTGTTTGTCGAGAGTTAACCTGATATCAACTCAGACAGTAGGTGCGATCGGATCGCTGGCTTTTAGCGGGCGGATCGACATCCCCCCGCTATCCGCCCGCCAGTAGCCAGCGATCCGCCCGGCAGTAGCAAGCGATCCGCCCGACAGTAGCAAGCGATCCGCCCGGCAATAGCCAGCGATCCGCCCGCCAGTAGCCAGCGATCCGCCCGGCAGTAGCCAGCGATCCGCCCGCCATTAGCCAGCGATCCTTCCTCGATGCCACATGTTGGTTTCCGGTGGTTCCCACACCACGGTCTCCGTTTGCGGGACCACATCCCCCCTAGCCGTTGGAACCATCCCCTCAGCTGACAAAAATTATCCTTCGGCCTCTGAGTGATCCTTCAGAGGTGACTTTAGGTCACCATTCAGGATCGGCCTCGAAATGTCGGGTGAGCAGTCAGTGCGATGGAGCGCCTTTTATACCCTTCGGTTTGTTTACTCTGAGCGTGATACTGATAACAGAAAAGAACTTGTCAATGATTGACAAGTTTCACCGTGTAAAATTTGATCGGGCGGATCGCTGGCTATCAAAGCCCTGACGGACGGATCGCTGGCAGGTTGCGGGCGGATCGCTGCATCTCATAGCTGAGCGGGCGGATCGCTGGCTATCAAAGCCCTTGCGGGCGGATCGCCGCTTCAGAGCTTGCCGGCGATCCGCCCGCTAGCGTGATCAACTTTAACAGGTGCCGCTATCCGCCCGCCAAACGCAGCGATCCGCCCGCTAAGACGACGAGAGGCAGCGATCCGCCCGCCGAGGCCACGATGAGCAGCGATCCGCCCGCAACTTGCCGGCGTACCGCCCGGAGGGGCCTCGATTGCCAGCGGTCAGTCCGCACCTACTGTCTGAGAATCTAATGGCTCTTAAAGCATCTAAAAAAACGTTTCAGATCGCTGATATAAAATTTTCCTCATGGGGGTTGCCTGGGTACCGATCACGAATCTAAGGTTAATTTGTAGATTTTTCCAATTCCTCAACCCCCAAAGCTTATCATCGGAGGAAAAAATTTTGACGGCCACACGCGACTTCTGACGATTTCCGGAATGGTAGGATACCCTCCACAAAGCCTCTTTCATAGTTCGGTCTCTGTGCGACGCTATCGCGTGCACGGCGACGCAATCTGGCATTGCCAGTCGCCCAATCGCGCGATTGGGCAACTTTTCCCGCGATTTTGTCTGAAAGGCCTGCAACCTGATTGCGCGGCGCGACCAGATCAATACGCAGGGTTTTCATTCGGTCGCGTCGCACAGCGATCGAACTCTGAAAGAGGCCTAAAACGTCGTAATTCACATTATTCAAGGCGCGAGCGGCGCGCGCGATGCCTCAGTCTCCGTCTGCCCTCCGCTTTCTCACTGTCTCTAACCTCCGCTCCGCACTAGCACGCGTAGGAACCATGTGAATTTCGCCGTTTTATAGCCTGTAGATTCGACTCAAAACTTCTCCAGGGCGGGGGTTGCTTGGGGTGGTGGACACAAATCTGACGTCCGATTATCGATATTCGATGGATTACCATAGTAAGTAATGGTGGGCGTACGGTGGATTAATCAAAGCCTTAGATTCAGCTCTAAACTTCTCGGTGGGGAGAATTTGAGGTGGTAATTTGACGATTTTCAAAATATTAAAATGGGTTCCGTTAGTAAAATGGCATTACACCCACCGTATCCAACAGTAAACTCAAGAAAGTCGACAATCGGACAACGGATTCGTTTTCAGCAGCCTAAATATGCTCTGTTTATCTTGAATTGCACAAAACACGGTCCGCCAATGGTCCTCTAATTGGCCCGCTAGTACCGTAGTGTACGTCCACGACGCGTTCTCGGCAGACCCGGGAGGCAGGGTGGGTGGCCGAGTGACGGCATTGACAAATCGAATGCTCTGCACACAGGGTGCACACCCGGGTCTGCCGAGAACGCGTCGTGGACGTACACTACGGTACTAGCGGGCCAATTAGAGGACTATTGGCGGACCGTGTTTTGTACAATTCAAGATAAACAGAGTATAACTAGCAGATATAGATTTTGAGCCCAATCCAAAATTTTCTTTTCGCAACACCCCATTTATAAATAGTATGAAAATTCTAGACCGGAAAAACGGCCGTAACTCCTTTCAGAGGGCCATTTTGAGAAAGGGAAGAAAAATAAAATAGGCCAGATAGGAAATTTTTCAAAAATCAAATTCTACGTCAGAAACCTGTCGAAGGAAACGCGTACTTCAATTCGAATGACGTTTTTGTCCAAGTGTCCTTCCCTCATGAGGCCACCCTGTCCGTGCTCCGCACGCCCGGCATCAGCACAACCCCAACAGCCACTTGCCCGGCAAGCACGGCAGAAGCCTCGGAGTCGTGTCCTAATTTTGAATGAATGAGGCACATTTGTGTAAAGTTTCTCCGAATGAGTCTGTCCTCCCACGCGTTCGGCGAGCGTGTTGAGCGGCCGTCGCGAAGGCATTTTACGCGCGATCCTGACTACGTCAGCAAACAACTGACTCGACTATTATTCACTGTTCACCCAGTAATCCTTCTAATCAACTCACAAGACCGAAAAATGCCTCCACGACGGCCGCTCGACACGCACGCCGACCGCGTGGGCGGACAGTCTAATTCGGACAGACTTTGCTTTCATTCTCGAATTTCATAGATTTTTCCAGAAAAAAACTTAGTCTAGCATTTATTTTACATTCTAACACGTATTCTACAAAGAAGAGGCTATTTTTGCAAACGAAATTTTATCTAGTTTCAATAACAACTCCATGTCACATGTCCTAACAACTGAATGGGAGTCTAAGGTGAGATCGAACGGAAGAAAAACGAGTTCGACCACATAGTAGACACTATGGGCCGGTGTTTGATGTTTTTCATAGTGCATCAGTGACTTGAACCGACAACCGGAAGTCATTGGGACCGATAATTCCACCTACGGACTACATATGCTGGCACGTTTACAGTTGGAGTTATAGTGTCGCGTAAGACAGAGAACAGAGGGATAAGGTGCTATAGATCGATCAAAAAGTTTCATAAATTGATCCACATGAAACATAGGGATCAATTTCAACAATCTAGAACTTTTTCCTTAGCATCCTAGGGATCACGAAACACGTTTAGCACCGAAGTGGCAGCAGCTTCGGCACGCCGGAAGTGACTGCTGTGACGTATTGGAGTTACAACACCACAAGGAATAGACTACAAGATTCTCGAATAAGCTAGATTGTCAGAGATAAGAAGAATATCGAATTGAATAGAATTGTGATCGATAAATCGATTATCTCCAAGGAGGGGGTTTTGAATGGTATAACCGGCTGTGTGGCTGAGGCCACGTCGCAGTGGACTTCCGGCGCGGACGCCCGCGCTGTAAAGTCAGCCCTTTCTCCACAACCACCGCCACCACCATCATCATCATCTCCACCGACGCAGCAGCATTCACACAGTTACATACTTCTCATGAGGAGCAGGAGACAATCAGGCATTGATCGGCTGATTGATCGACGAGAATGAGACAATCAATATCTGTTGCATTGAAGCTGAAGGTGTGGCAAAATATTGTACATTTCATACGATGACCAGAATTGCGTCGGATTGGATTTTCGGATTTTGCCAATTTCGGAAGACCAACTAATCGGATGAAACAAATACCGGTCCAGAAAAAACTACAGATAAAGGTCCCAATTCGTAACGGATATCTCCCCGCCGGATCGGATACCGGACATCCGATCGGATAATGTGATCCCACCGGGCGGAAAACCGAAAAAAAAAATTTTTTTAGGTAAGTCTTTCAAGTATCATTGGTTTCAATCCATGCATTCGAGCATATAGCACTCGACCGCTACGACCAGGGGGGTCCCGGGACAATTAACAATTGTCTCAGCACGATTGTCTTCATTCTGCATTATCCGCAACTGCGGATAGCAATCAATTTCACTCCGATATGGACAGTACCCCGAGTTTTATCCAGTTTTCATCAAATTTCGAAGGGGTTTCCATAGGCATTTATACGGTTTTTATCCGATCAATTATTCATTTCTAGCCGTTTTTCTATCTTATAATCAGACTTGCTGAACAGATCCTTCGATTTTCACTTTTACAGATTTCGGACATCTCGAATATCATGCCCACTTGTGAGCCAGAAGGGCTGCCTTTTTGCTATTTAAACGTCTACTGAGCACCTTAAAGGCAGTGTTCACGATGAGGATCGTTTTTCTGCTTTTCTGCCTATCTTAAAGACGATCCCATGCTAATTCCAATGATGTTTTTGGAATCGTACAAGACCTTCTAGGAACGGAGTTATGGTCCCTCAAATATTGAGCTAGGGAAGCATGGTGGACGAGTTGTCCGAGGCTTGTAACTTCCGTCTTTTGCAGCCGATGTATGCGAGCTGACCTGAGTAAAGAGAGAAGTTCAGAATGAAGTGAGTAACGGGGCTATTTATCGGAAACCATTTCTCATCTCACAATCTCGAGCATTCATTTGTTCACGTCGGTGGGCGTGGAAAGTGCATCTGGGGTGTGACGAGCTGACGGGTGTCCAACTTTGGGTCCGTAGGGGACCGTTCCGAGCTCATTTTTCTTAGTTTTTTCTTACGTTAGGGTTGCGCTAGGCCGCGCAGCTGCCGATCTCCACCAAAAAATCAGACATGGTTTTTATCGTGCACACTGCCTTTACAGGCAGTGTGCACGATAAAAAAACCGTGTTCAGGTTTTTCACTACATTGTTTTTTGCGCAGGTAGGTTTAACAGGTCGTCATCTATCGCAAAAAGGCCACCCAAAACGCGCAAATTCCGAAGAAAAACTCGCTTGGAAATTCCAAGGCAATCAGCTTCCTTTTTTTCCACGTCTGTTCGGTGTGTCCTGTGCAATACACAAATGTCGGAAATGCTGGACACCTGAAAGGGTTTAGCCCCTGTAACTTTTTAGGTAATTTTTTTGGCCTTTTCAGTGTCAGGAATCTTCTAAAAATAGGAAGCTCCCGATACACACGTTTGAACGCGAGAATTTCTTGAAATAAAGAATATGGAATTTTGAATTTGCCGGGGCCTGTTGTGGCGCCCCTGCTCCTCGTGCTAGATGACCGACCGGGAAAACGCCTTTTCAGACCATGAAGCGGTTTTCAAGAGGTTACAGCATTATGAAAACACCGCATTGAGGTCTCAAGCTTTGCCAACTATGTCCAATTGGTTCAAATATTGTATTGGACTGTTCGGTTAATCGAGGACATGAACAAAGGAACAACAGCAGCAGTTCGTACACCTGTCGGATTTACGTCAGCTTTCGAGGTGAAAACAGGAGTAAGGCAAGGAGCCGTTGCAGGACCTTTTCTTTTTAACTTCGCCGTTGATGACATCATGCGTAGAGTTGCAGAACAGTTTCCTGCGGATGTGATCCTAACACCATCAGGACGCTCCCTTGTCGACCTGGAGTACGCCGACGACATTGTGTTATTCGCTGAAAACAACGCAAAACTGCAAAGGATTGTGAACCTCGTTTCGAAGTATGCCGCAGCCTATGGACTTCGTCTTCGTCCCGACAAATGCAAGCAGATGTGGGTCTCTCAGAGGCCTTCAACGGGAGTTTGTGTGGACGGACAACGTATCGAACTGGTGGACGATTTCTGTTATTTGGGCTGTTTGCTGAAGAACGATGGTAGTTATGCAGCGGATATTCGACAACGATGTTCGAAAGCTACGTCTGCATTTAATTCTCTAACCATGTGTTTGTGGTCTACCACCATGGCGAAGGAAGTCAAGTTGCGCGTCTACCTATCCGCTATTCGCCCTATCATGATGTACGTATCGGAGACGTGGGCACCACCGAAGACGCAGATGTTGGATTGCACGGAGAGGAAGCTTTTTAGGCGTTTGCTTGGATATTTCTGGCCGCGTGTATGCCATAACGAAGACCTTTACAAGGAAATCGACGCAGTACATCAACGCTTGACACGAGGGAGGTGCCAGCATCTCCTAACGCCATCTCAAGCAGCAATGGAAAGTCGACTTCGACTTCTCGGGCATATATTATACTAAGAAGAACGCCGGATCGTCTCGTACAACACGCTTTAAGAATGCTTCCAAATCCTGTCTGGAAACGGCCACCTGGGCGTAGGCGAAAGTTCTGGACGGATGTGGTTAAAGAGGATTTGAAGTCACTCGGCATCCAAAGACAGTTCAGGCGCGATGTTTCGTTTCGGAGGAAATGGAATAGTGACAGCTGGATGGAATGTGTTCAAATTGTGGCTGAGGACCGTGAAAAATGGACACGGCTGACTACTAGGACGGCACACCTCGGTGAAGATGCGGAATGACCGCGTCAGGCGAAAGCCAACCGATTAAGTCAGTGGTCGCTGTCGCTTCTCGCGGCAAGTATGATCCCGGCCTGAGTCTACGGTCGCTTCTGGCTATTACGTCGGAACTCGTCTAGGGTCGCGATTTTTTGAGCTCTAAAACGTGGGGTTAAACTCGAATTGGAAATCTGACTTGATGTCTTAGATACACTACCCACAGCCATTAACTCTCCTATTTTCGGAAGAGGAAGAAAATTCCGGGTTGGTGCGAAGTTTGATAGGTATGAAAATGACCGTGCGGACGGGGATTCTGGCGCCTTGCCGGATTTCGTCTTGGATCGACAGAACAGCTGCTAATCAGAAGTGATTGGCTGTTTTCCCTTTTTTTGTGTGCTTATTTGCAGGGTATTCCCGTTTTTTCTTCTCATAGTTGTCAGAGTAGGGGCTCTTCTTTGTGCGTAAAGGCGATATGCAACTGCCGCCGGCTGTCGCTCCTTTAGAACAGTAATAAGGAAAGATGAGGACAAAGGAAACGACGTCATTGCTATAAGGTCCCACACGATTCTGTTCTGTCAGAGCAAACAGAATGCAGAGCATATTCGAGTAAAAGAGCGATTTTTCTTTTCATCGCCTTAAAATCTATTAAAACCCCTATAATAACTGCTGAAATAGAACGAAACCCGATTAAATACCTAAAATATTGGTGAATTCCATGGAATATGTCTTGCTGTCACCCTCAGTGAGAATCCCAGTTTTTGGAACACTGCCAAGTTTTTTACCAGACTCTCAGCGATAATACCACAGAAACCGGCCTTTTCGCAATTTTCTTCCTCTCCAAGAAAGAATTTATGAAAAAAATTCCTATGAAGCGCGAAGATGCTGCGAGTTCCACTTAGAAGTATGGTATATGTACTTTGTCGCTGTCATGAGCGGCAGGCATGCAATCTAGCACAAATCGTGCATGGGAGCAACGGCATCGACCGTCGCGGGAACAGTTGTCGAGCGTAAGTCACAGCGACGTGTCGTGGAGAGCTGACATAAGGGGTTCGCAGAGTTGAAGTCGCGGCGCTGTTCGCAACGACGAACAGCACTGGGTGATGTAATATCGATTACATTCGACGACGAAGGGGCACCGCACAGTGTTCTGACGCGGCGACGGTCCTGCGTCACTGCCAGCGAGCGGAACCAACGCGGCGACTATAATGCTCGGGAACATTTTTGTCGCCGCGCCAAGGCTGACGCTCGGCGACCACTCGCCGGTCAATACGACTCTAAAGACCCCTTGTCGCTGCCACTGTCGCTCTCGCTGTGCAGCGCACTGCGACAGCGAAAGTTTAAAGCTCTACGACAGGCGGTCACTGTATGGCCGGGATCATACTTCCGTCGCGGCGATGCATGAAAAACAGCGGTATCGATCAATCGCAGCGATATTGCCCTTTAGAGGAAATAGATTGTTTTGATTAGCACGAAGGCAGTTCGCGGGATTCAATGGGATGAGATATTCATGCAAGAATGGCTGGCACCGGCGTTTGTAACCACATTGTCGAAATTTTTGGCAAATATGCATATCGCCGCAACGGTGCCCAATGGAGAGCGGCGCCGATGTCATCGCGGCGATATGCATTCTTGCTCAATATTTTGTAGATGTGAATGGAATCGTAGATTTCATCCGACCTCAAATGTTCACATCATCCCATTTCACTCAACGAGATGCTGTTTTGCTCGTCAAAACAATCGATTCCCTCAGAAGCGAAATATCGCAGCGATTGATCGATACTGCCTTTTCTCATACATCGCCGCGACGGTAGTATGATCCGGGCCTATCTGTACAGAGCGACGCGACCGAGTGTCGCAAAAGTATACCATATCCCTTACGTGCGATAAAAAGTCTTTACTCGCAACAAGCAGTAGGCAAAAATCGAATACAAACCAAAGATACCGGTGAAAAACCCAATAACCAATATAAATATCAATCGATCAATGGTGAAAATTGGCAAAGCACCAGAGTCGACCGTATGCAGCCCACCGCTTTTTTTCGTTGCAGTGCTCCGAGAAGTTTGGCCAAAAATAGTCGCGAAATGCCTGCTTGCCGCGTAGTAGCCGCTAAATAGCCGCCAAATAACGCTCGCCGCCAAATGATTCTCGCCGCGATATAGCCGAGAAATAATGCTCTTCAGGTAAGGGTACGACGCATCCCAGAGGCACGGTTCAGATATCCACACCTCCTTCAGTTCATTTACCCAAGTTTGTATTGCTTAGCCCTCGCTCAGCCTCTGGAGAACCCGCCCAACCGCTGACGGCCCTACAGGACGACTAGGCGAGCCGGCGACGGCTGCGTCTCGGTTACTTTTGATTACATACTTCTCGTTATTTCTCGGCTATTTCTTGTCCGTTTGTGTGAAGCCGAGAAATACTCGCAAAATAAGCGCGAAATAGCCTATCAGTGGCCGCTGCGGCGCCTGATGGGCTATTTCTCGGCTATTTCGCCTGTATTTCACGGCCAAAACTCTCGGAGTGCACTGTAAAAATACCGCTTGTATGATTTGGTCAGCAGGAATCAACCTGCTCTTCATACATGAATGCACGGTAACGTGGCAAGAGGGTGAGGTCGCCTCCGTCTGCGACAGAACTTTCTGACAGTCAATACGTCTTTATTTCTCGAAGAAACACATAAGCTATACCTATGGGTAGCCCTTAAGCCCAGCATAATGAATATCACCATAGTTTTTCTCAGAGGTGAGTTTGGAGCGAGTGAACGGCTCTGAATAGTGGAAGTCGCACCGCTATGATGGGGAAGAAGGGGCAGGGACGGAGCTGCGTAGACGCCCTCTATCCACCAACGTGGCGGCGCGACTTTTGCCGCTCGACTATGCAGAGACCTATAGGGGATGCCACGCGTAGTAACCACGCAGAGTATTTTAGTGACTCTCGTAGCGACACTTTGCCAATGCATCAAATGGAGAATTTCGCATCCTCCCATTCCCAGAGTTCCCAGAGATGAGCCGATAGAAGGACCTTTACGGAGCATATTACTAGAAGAAGTACCACTGAGCCGCTTTGTGAAAAAAGGTGAGATGTGGCTGATTGTTCGACCTATCGAGCCATTCATCTTCTTTCCCATACGACGAAGATCTTCGAAATAATATCGAGCGTCGGATCGCGGTTTCTGTCGGTGTCATAACTAATCAGCATGGACTCGTCAAAAATTGTGGAACTGTCGACGCTTTCCTCGCAGCACGTCTGTATTGAAGAGACACAGAGAAATGAAAATGTGGTTTATTTGGTCTTCCTGGTTGTGGAAAAGTACTTCAACTGTATGCCACACAAACTAATCCGGTTTTCTCCGTGCAGCCATGGAGTTTCTGAAGAGCACGTAGGATGGATGTGGTTCTTATGAGCAGATACGAGGAGCACGGTTAGTTATAGTGCAGAAACTTCGTTCAACTTCCGTATAGGTGTGGGGATTCATCACTGACCAGCCCAATCTACCCGCCCTCTCATCCCATGTATCGATACGGACACAGAAGGTCTTCAAATACAACACCTGTAGAATTTGCTATATGTAGGTGAAATGATGCTGACTCCCACGTCTCGGAACAATCTTTGGGGCAGCGTGTCAGTAGCGGAAGGGAGGTCTGCAGTGCTGGGTACTAAAGCCCAATACCAAGAAAACCGAGTATATAGAATGTGGCGAGCAGTCAGAAGGATCCATAAAGTCGATGACTTCGACATGGTGAGGTGCCTGCTCTGGCAGGGTCGCTGTCGCTGACACCCGTCGCGGAACACTGCGCTACCACAGACAGACGCGATGACAACCGATTACTCCACGGTTCGCACATCCTTATACTTAAAGCAGTTATGTCCCGATGTGTGTGTGTATGTGTGTGCATGTGTCCCGGATATCTTAGGAATGGCCGATCAAAACTTGTATGAAATGGTACCAACATTTAGTTGGGTGCGACATTTATCGATTACCAAAAAATCAGCCCGAGTCACCTCTTACGTGCCTCGGGGCAACCGAGTTTGTCCGTGGAGCGCACTTTTGGCCGTGGGTCATGATAACTTCTGCGAGTCGTCTAGCCCAATGAGGGTGTGCAAGACGTCATAGTAAGTGTGCAAGACCCTAATCGGAGTGTGCAGGACGTCATAGAAAGTGCGCAGGACCTCAGTGTGAGTGTGCAGGGCGTCATAGAAAGTGTGCAGGACCCTAATCGGAGTGTGCAGGACGTCATAGAAAGTGTGCAGGACCCTAATCGGAGTGTGCAGGACGTCATAGAAAGTGCGCAGGACCCCAGTGGGGGTATGCAGGGCGTCATAGAAAGTGTGCAGGACCCTAATCGGAGTGCGCAGGACGTCATAGAAAGTGTGCAGGACCCTAATCGGAGTGTGCAGGACGTCATAGAAAGTGTGCAGGACCCTAATCGGAGTGTGCAGGACGTCATAGAAAGTGCGCAGGTCCTAAGTAGGAATGTGCAGGACCCCAGCGGAAGTGTGCAGGACGTCATAGAAAGTGTGCAGGACCCCAGTGGGAGTGTGCAGGGCGTCATAAAAAGTGTGCAGGACCCTAATCGGAGTGTGCAGGACGTCATAGTAAGTGTGCAGGACCCTAATCGGAGTGTGCAGGACGTCATAGTAAGTGTGCAGGACCCTAATCGGAGTGTGCAGGACGTCATAGAAAGTGCGCAGGTCCTAAGTAGGAGTGTGCAGGACCCCAGCGGAAGTGTGCAGGACGTCATAGAAAGTGTGCAGGACCCCAGTGGGAGTGTGCAGGGCGTCATAAAAAGTGTGCAGGACCCTAATCGGAGTGTGTAGGACGTCATATAAAGTGCGCAGGTCCTAAGTAGGAATGTGCAGGACCCCAACGGGAGTGTGCAGCACGTCATAGAGGGTGTGCAGGACCCTAGTGGGAGTGCGCAGGGCGTCAAAAAAGGTGTGCAGGACCCCCGTGAGGGTGTGCAAGACGCCATAGAAAGTGCGCAGGTCCTAAGTAGGAATGTGCAGGACCCCAGCGGAAGTGTGCAGGACGTCATAGAAAGTGTGCAGGACCCCAGTGGGAGTGTGCAGGGCGTCATAAAAAGTGTGCAGGACCCTAATCGGAGTGTGCAGGACGTGATAGTAAGTGTGCAGGACCCTAATCGGGTATGCAGGACGTCATAGTAAGTGTGCAGGACCCTAATCCCGGGTGTGCAGGACGTCATAGAAAGTGTGCAGGACCCTAATCGGGTGTGCAGGACGTCATAGAAAGTGTGCAGGACCCTAATCGGGTGTGCAGGACGTCATAGAAAGTGCGCAGGTCCTAAGTAGGAATGTGCAGGACCCCAGCGGAAGTGTGCAGGACGTCATAGAAAGTGTGCAGGACCCCAGTGGGAGTGTGCAGGGCGTCATAAAAAGTGTGCAGGACCCTAATCGGAGTGTGCAGGACGTCATAGTAAGTGTGCAGGACCCTAATCGGAGTGTGCAGGACGTCATAGTAAGTGTGCAGGACCCTAATCGGAGTGTGCAGGACGTCATAGAAAGTGCGCAGGTCCTAAGTAGGAATGTGCAGGACCCCAGCGGAAGTGTGCAGGACGTCATAGAAAGTGTGCAGGACCCCAGTGGGAGTGTGCAGGGCGTCATAAAAAGTGTGCAGGACCCTAATCGGAGTGTGTAGGACGTCATATAAAGTGCGCAGGTCCTAAGTAGGAATGTTAAGAACCCAACGGGAGTGTGCAGGTCATCGAAAGTTAGCAGGACCGCAGTGGGAGTGTGCAGGACGTCACCAAGGGTGTAGAATTTGAAAAAAGGTTTTTCAATTTTTTAATGCTGTATCTTAACTTTTTGTGGAGAAGAAATAGATAGGAAAACATGAATCTTGAGAAGCGTGCGACGCGTTTTGAGATTGACGCAGAACTCCTGCGACATTTTTTTGTTTTAGGATACAAGCAGCAGCTCCACTTCCGCACCTTCTCTGTTCGCCACTCATTGCAACCGCTCAGTTATTTCGAATCCCTAACTTCCAAAAACCAGTTTTATATATGTTGCAAGTCTGAGCTTATCAAAAACTGCACCACAAAAACATAAACAACCACCTACTAATTTCATTCATTGAGAACAAGGGCATGATGTTGGTCAACTAGGGAAACATCATATAATATGAGAATGCGTTTTTCCTCATCATGATAGAGACGATAAAGCGAGAATAATCGCTTTTGAACTTTACAAATTAGAAGGAAGGACAGTGGGTAGCGACGTAAGGGAAGGAAGTACAGAAGGGGTTGTGAATTTTGTGCCAGTAGCAACCGACGATTTACCGCTGGCTTCTTATGTTTTGCTTTATGATCCCAAATTTTGATACCCCACGGCCTGCTGTAAATGTACGGCACCCTGCTCTGCTCAGGAGAGTCCATACGTACAGCAACTTTCGGGTAGACGGAAGTCAGTCACCACCGTTCTAACAAACTAATCCGTCTCAGGTAGTTGGCTCACGCAAAAGTTTCTGTGAGCGAAAACTTCGCTAGGTCTCGCTAGTTTTAGATATAACCACCCCGTCCGAGCCAGCGACCGCGAAATGTGCTGCAAAGTGTTCCTACTACAGCTTATTTCTATTGCCTGGTCCTGGTCCCCCACACGATTCGTGACAGTCGACAGAGCCTGTCGCGGTCGCAAACTTTGGGATGTTGATCGAATTCTTAGAGCTGGTGGTGCAAAGGAGCACTTCGGCTGGCACACGTGACGCGAGCTTCAGAAACGGCGGCGTTCACGACGTCTTCGGGGCGCGTTAACCGGGTCAGGGCTCTCTACGCACCGACGGAGGAATTGTCCCGCCTTTTGCGGCTTTAAATCTGCTCGGTACCAACTTGCTTGAATTGGTTGGTGTGACATGTTGAACTAAAAATACAGGACAACTCTTCCCTCTGTGCGTAGAGAACCCCTATTCAGCGTTAACCGAGCGGCAACTAGTTTTTTTAAGGGAGCCGACGGTCAACGCGTCCCAACGACGACGTGAGCGCCGCGACTTTCCGTCGCGCACGTCACGTGTGCCAGCCGAAGTGTTTCTAACATGGGAGCCATTATAAGTCATAGTAACCATTCCAAATGAAATGTACTTTTCTAGAACCATCATCGGACGAAAAGTCCGACTATGCCCATCGCAGCTGCCTAGATCCACTCTGAAAGGAGTTATAGGCATTTTTCTCTGATTTTCGTACCTATTTTACCCTCCAAAATGCGCATTACTTCCACGAAAAACCGGAAACGAAACTCGTAATCGTGTTCAGCGCCCAAAACTACCCCGTAGCCAAAGTTTGTGAGAAGGAACATTTTCCAAACTGCGCAGACTGACAGCGTTTCGGACTTGTACGGATTTTCGGTTGGGCGTTTGTTTATACCAATTAGAGGGCTCTCGGAGCGTTTGAAAAAAAAAATATTCCAGATTTGACCTAAAATTCGCCTGGGGGGTTATTTGGGGGTGCTGATCACGAATCTGTGGTTCATTTGTCATTTTTCCAAAATTTTCGACTTAACTTGTTCAAAGCTTCCCACCGGCAGAAAAATCTGACGGCAAAATCGACTTTTGACGATATACGGAATGTGGCGACAGATGTGGCTCAAATCGTTCTTCTGGGGGTTATTTGATGTCCTCAACAGGAATCTGATGTCAGTTTATCGATTTCTGACAGCTTACAGTGGATTACTGTAGGTATACGGTAGTTTGGTCAAAGTCTCAGATTTGTCTCAGCTTCTATGTGAGGGTCAGTTGGGGTGCTGAATACGAATCCGATGACCATTTGTCGATTCTCGAATTAATAAGGTGGATTTCGCCTTCTAAATGGCATGTTACCTACCGTAACCTACAGTAAACCTTATAATTTCGACAAGCGAACCTCAGATTCGTGTTCAACACTCCCAGATTACCCCTACATACATGTTTTTGATGTATTCTACGGAGCCTAGAAAACCTAATTCTCCCAGCGCTCACCCCACACAAATGAATGATACCGCTCTCAGAAATAGAAGTGTTTCCATAGAGTTATCTAAAAAAACAATGACTGATAACGCTATCAGTCGTTGTTTTTTATAGAACCTTCATGGAAATCCTTCAATTTCCGGGGGCGGTATCATTCATTTGTGTGGGGTGAGCGCTGGGAGAATTAGGTTTCCTAGGCTCCGTGAAATACATCCATGTTTTTAGCAGAATCCGGAGAAAAAATCTAAAAACACACTACAAATTCCATGGGGGTACCCTTACCTTGCGACGAAGCTTTAAAAACGCTCATAACTTCTTTAAGAGTGGGTCTAGGCAGCTGCGATGGGCATGTTCGGACTTTTCGTCCGCGAATGGCTCTAGAAAAGTACATTTCATTTGGAATGGTTACTATGACCTATAGTGATTCCCTTGTTAGATGCAGTATTCACGATGATTTTCAAATCAAAGTTTTCTTCTCAAAACAGTTCCTGGGCAACCAAGTGTTACTGAAATTACAAAGAAATGGGAGGAAACGCAGTGCAAAATTTTTCTGGCCTGGACTAGTGGTCCGATTGACGAGTTCTCGGCGGTCGCGACCGGTGAATGATGGAGTCAACCAAGATGGAAGAGAATTTGATGCAAAACAGTGTCAGTTAAGGTCTAAAAGGAACAATGTGGCAACAGAGAGTTGAGAAACTCAAAAGACGGATGCACAAGGGATTCCGTCATTCCAACAAACAGTTCCACTGAGAGCAGGGCGCAGAGAGTACAACTTTTCTCGTACTTCTGGTGCGTTTTCTCAATTTTTTCGTCATTTCACTCTTACCAGGGCACCAAGCGATCGAGTCAGCCAATAGTTTCAAAATTTAAGATTATCGTGAACACTGCCTTTAAACGGTCCCTCCGCCCTAGGGCGGAGCCGAACCAACAAGAAAATTTGGGAAAACGGTCAGAAGTGAGTCAAATGCTGTACTGTGCTTCTCTGGTCCGATTTCCGGTCCGCAATCACGTCTTGACGCGCTTTGCGGCCGCGCGCATTCGAGTCGGAAGAATTTCCAGCGCCGCAGCCGCCGATCTGTTGACTCTAGGTGGGTTTCAGAAACTGGAAAGTAAACATAATTAGAGAAAACTGTATAAAAAGTCATATCGAGTCGGCTTTGGCGCTGTAAACTCAACTGACTCGAGCGCATGCGACCGCAAAGCATGTCGCGACGCAATTGTGATACGGTATTAGACCCAGAGAAGCACAGTATATAGAGGAGCCGCTCACGGAGTTATTTGCTCAAACAATCACTTGGTCTTCGAGTAGGGCTAAACTGACGAAGAAATGCGGACAAATGGGCTAAAAGTACATGAAAAGCTATACTCTCACCCTGCCGCTTTACTCTCGGAGGAACTGTTTGTCGCGACAATGAAATTTTTTCTGTGCTCGCCCTTTAAAATTCTTCGTTCTTTGACCCTAACTAAAACTGTTTTGCATGGTATATTCTTCCAGTCTCGGTTGGTCCCATTATTACCGGAACCACTTTCATCTTACCGAACAGTTAGTCTAGACCACATTTTTTTTACTACATGAAGACGTTTTAGTGCGTTTTTTTGCCGTTTTTTTTCGGGAGTTTAGCTACATATGACGCCCAACACAATGTTCAGGTGGGAAGCTAGAGAACGAAAATCATCTCAACTACCGCCACTGATTCCCGATTTCACTTTTTTTTCGCAACAGAACAACGGCCACTGAAAGAGATAATATGAAAGCATCCAATCAGTCACCCTAATTCGAATTCTCTGTTGAGCACAAATATCAGCGATTTTTTCTTCATTAGTCACATACACATCTGATTGTGAGACAACGACCTCAGTGCATTCTATCGCTCTATGGACAACTGTCGCTGATGTCTATTGATTCGATTCATGCTTCATACACTGCTCCTGCTCCGGCTCCTCTTCCTGGTGCAGCTCACCATCGCCTACAATCTTATTATTGATGTAAGCAATATTTAAGAATATTATAAGCTCGCCAATTAAGACCGTGAATAAAGTAATTATTCTGAGAACAAAGAACACAAAAAAATTCCTAAAAATTTTTAATTCATGTAGTTTTAAGATTTTGAAATACATTCCAATGAACACGTGGCTTTCCAGACTTTTGTAAGAAAATTTTTTCAGACCCAGACAAAAGGCATCACGTCGTATATACGAGGTTTACGAGCAGAGTATGAGTCTGGTCTGGAGAATCACTCCATTCCGACGATTCAGAAGAAGCGATGCCTCGGAAAGGTGGAACTCGCGGAGATCTTGGTGACCAATGTCGTCGTCGAGTCGACTATGACCGTCGTCGCCGATGGCGACTACCACCTCAGGGTAACTGTCTGAATGACTTTTCGAAGATTGTTCGACATATTTTTTGTTATTTTTTGAATTTTCTATTTCTTTTTAACATTTGAATCTGAACTGTATATAGTCGCTCCTGAGGATGATCGCACAGCTGCGGACTGCCCGGGTGATCGCGTCGCGCAGTTTCTTATGAGTCGTTTATACTTCCGCCGCGGAGCGGCGCGGTGAAGTGCGATTCTTTGATATTGATCACACTATCAATATATTATAGAATTGCAGTTCGCCGCTCCCCTCAGCTCCATTAGTGGCTATTCACACTGCCTGGTGCCAAAGCGCACGCGCGTAACGCCCGCTCCGCCGCTCGTAACGGATTTTCAATCATTTTTACTTATACTCGAGCATTAACTACAGTTCATCTATTAAATCGCGTTCAGCCCGCAAAGTGCACGCTGATTGCGAAAGTGTGTTGCGGCACGGTTTCGGGGATCCTGCCGCGGCGAAAAAAAGGCATAAACCGCCCGGGTGATCCGACATCCCTGTCTGGGGATCCTCGAAACCGCACCGCAACACGCTCTCGCAATCGGCGTGCACTTTGCGGACTGAACGCGATTGCGTAGATGGACTGCAGATTTAGCTTCATCATAATTAATTTTAGTACAATTTCATAGAATGGAATACATGGAATGAAAACACATACATATAGTTAGGTCCGTGGCTTGCCTCCTCAAGAAAAAAAGATTTGAATCTCATCCGCGGCTGGCGCGGCGGTGGCGTGCGCTGGTCCGCTAATCGATTCCGGTCGAGAGAAGAGCGCAGCTGATCAGCTTACCTACCATACCGCCAGCGGCCGGTGAGATATAATTTGCCCACACCAGCCGCGGGTGAGATTTGAATGTTTGTTCCTGAGAAGGCACGAAACGGATCTAACTGAACGAATTTTCTTGGACGGCACTGTTTAGGCTATACGCACGTAACACGCGTGTGAAGAGTATTCATACCCCAACGCCACACCTGCGCTTAACTCACGTGACTCGCTGGCGTTGAGAAGTACGAATTGCATCTGAAAGATAAAAGAGACTCCTCCTGTTGCGCGGCGCAGCGATGTGCTATTCAATAGTATCGATCGTGCCGCGACGCCTAACTAGTAGACAGAAATGCATTATGCCGCGCCACTGAGCGCGGGAGTATAAACGAAAACATAGAGAGAGAGTGTGTTGTGCCGTTTGGCTGCCCTGTTTTGTAATTCTCTGAGGGGTCGTTTATACTCGCGCCGCCGAGCGGCGCGGCACAGTGCATTTGTGTCATTTTGAGCGCGGCGCGCCGCCTGATCAATATTGCAGAAATGCATTGTGCCGCGCCGCACGGCGGCGGAAGTATAAACGGTTCCTTAGAGAGCACACGATACGTGCCGCGACGCGACCGTTCGCGCAGCCCGCAGTTAGGCGATCACCTTCAAATACGTGATATGTTGCAGATAGAACATCTTCACGCCCGACTGCATGGTATCTATAAGCACAATGTGCTATTCATAGAGAACTCTGGCGATTTCCAAATCAATATTCGTGACTTGAACGCCTCGTTGGGGCCTCTTGTACCAATCAATATTGGAGGGATACCATATCTGAACCAGGAACTGTCTTGGTCTGTTTAAAAAACACCTGAATTCAGCCTTCATACTAAATAATATCAATATTTATTCCTACAGCAGCATCTGGCACAGTGAAGATAAGGTCGAGGTGACGGGCGGTATTCTTCGATGGTTGGCGAGGAAACGGCTGAGGGACACTATGAAGTTGGAACCGACCGGGGATGAGCGGATTAAGCAATAGACAACCGATGAAAAGAAGTTCTTCCATGTCTGGCCGCCGCACCCTAGGGGTGGTGGTCGTAGTGTGTCCTACCCGCGGAAAGGGCGGGAGGAGAGGAGGGCCATGATTGGAGGATACACCGGCTACCGCCAATTTCTTCCCCGCCGTTTTCGCTGCTTGGATGCCACGAGAAAGGTACCAACAAACTTGTGTACACGCCTAAACGCTTTTCTGTCATAGCGGTTGGAGCTATAGCCGTTTTTCCTGATTTTGAGGCCTATGAGTAGATCAAAAACTGCAAAAAATGCTTTTGTTGGATTTAAGGTTTTCGAACATTCTTCACCCATGCTTTGTCTAAAGTGGTTATTCGAGGCGCTGAACACGAATATAACACGGTCTGTTATCCGTTTTTCAGCAAATTACCGCAAGCTACAGTAGGAAAAGTATCATTTGTCTACAGTAAGGTACCGTCATCCTCCAAAAAAAACTGTGAAAATGAACCTTCAATTCGTGCTCAGCGCATCAAATTACTCCCTATCCGCTCATCCCTTGTACCGACCCCCCCCCTCATTTTTAGACTGTAATATGATTCCAGAATTCTTCAGAGAAGACCTCGAAGGAATCTTCTGTGACAGCCTTGTAGGGATACTTGACGCGAAGATTCGCAAAACACTGGCCAGTCTAAACCTCGTGCTACCAGTCAATGAGGGTAAACATATGGCCCAATTTTGGCGGTCAAGTTGCAGCAATCATTGGCTAATAGCCAGGTCGTTGCAACCAGCTAATGGCCAGTGATTGCCGCGACGGGACCGCTTGCGGAAGACTATGATTTGAACACAGATTCTTCAGAAACCACCGTGAGCTACTTGATAACCGGCCAGCCGCTTCTGCTGCCATATGGAGCCATACGCACCTATCATTCGGGGATTACCTCCACTAATCACCCCGGGGCCAAATTTGTGCCGTCATCAGTCCACTCCCATCATCATGCCATCTACCATATTCATGAGGCGCTGCTCACAGAAGTCGTGCAATCAGTCTGCAGCAATGGGTATATGGATGGGTCAGTTTGTTTTTCGTTGTTCATAAAGTGAATCTAGGCACTTGTTTAAGGAACCTACCACCAAGTCGCACCTTAGGGGATGAAACAGCTGCAGACTATCAACAATCCGAGGGAGCGATCGCGGCGCGGCATGCGTCGATTCTTCTCTTAGGGGTCGTTCACACTTCCACCGCCGAGCGACCTTTCGAAATGCATATCTAGAGTACTGATCGTGCCGCGCCGCCTGATCAATACAATGGACGTCATCCATTACTTCGGCCGCCGGGAGGCGCGGCAATGTGCTATCTATAATATCGATCGTGCCGCGCCATGTGATCATTATCATAGAAATTTACTCTGCCGCGGCGTTCGGCGGTGGGAGTATAAACGACGCCATAGAATTGCACTTGGCCGAGCCGCTCAGCGGCGTAAGTATAAATGACCTGATAGGGATTGAGCATAGTGACATCGCGGCGCGGCTTAAGGTGGGCTGTCGTATTGATAGATCGCGGCCACCAATCACCAAGAACCTTTAATGGGCCTATCACCAAGTAGCACCGTGAAGATGGAACAGGTGCGGACTATTAACAATTAGCGTGAGCGGTCGCAGCGCAGCATGCGCTGATCATCCTCTTAGAAGTCGTTTACACTTCCGCCGCCGAGCGATGCGGCGAGGTGCAATTCTACAATGTCGATCGGGTCTTGCCGCGTGATCAATACTATAGGCGTCGTTCATACTTTGGCGGCCGAGCGGCACGGCGAAGAGCAATACTTTGAAATCGATTGTGCCGCGCCGCGTGATCAATATTACAGAAACGCTCTCTTCTGCGCTGCGACCTCTTGAGGACTGAGTAGAATCGCGGCGATCTACAAATACGGCAGCCTATCACAAAGCCGCGCCGCGCCGCGGTGTCACGCCGCTCAGCTCTCAAAAAAGGAGGTGCTCAGCTGATTCAGGTAAAGTCTGTCTAAATAAGACTTCCGCCCACGCGGTCGGTGTGCGTGTCCAGAAGGCATTTTACAGATTCGGTAGTCGATCAGCAGGAGCATTGGACGAGTAGTTAATAAAGTCCCAGACAGCTGTTTGCAGCCGTGGGGGAGCTCATGCGAAAAATGCCTCCGCGACAGCCGCTCGACAAGCACGCCGACCGCGTTGGCGGACGGTCTCATTCGAACGTACTTTAGCTTCTTCCTACGTAATCGATGTGTGACGCGACGTAGCCGATCTAGCTAAAAGCGCTCTGCGCCAGCGTCAAGTCCTATTTGAGGACTGTACTTGCACGCGTGAGGTGGTGGCAGGTTCTCTGGATCAGTGCAAATATATTTTTTAGGAAATACCAGAAAAAATAACTTTTTTTCAGAAACATCACCACAAGCGAAGGTGAGAAAGTCCGCGTTGTCTGTCTGAAGGCCGAGATGACAGTGAAAAATATGGAAGGTGAGGTAACGAAGTCCTATCAATAAAGAGAAGCTTTGCATTCAGAAGGCACCTGACTTGCCTATTTTATAGTCACAAGCACTGCAAATATCATGCTGAACTTGCTGCTGACATTTGAGGATGGCAATGAGAGATTCACGATAAAAAATTACACCGTATCAGTTCTGCACAGGTAAAGTCTGTCCAAATGAGACTGTCCGCCCACGCGGTCTGCGCGCGTGTCGTCGGCTGTCGCAGAGGCACTTTTAGGGTGAGCCTTCCCACGGCTGCAAACAGCTGCCTGCGATACTACTACTGTTCGTCTAATATGTAATCTTGCTAATCGATTTATATACCTGCGCAAAAAATGTTTTTGCAACGGCCGCTCGACAGGCACTGACCGCGTGGGCGGACAGTCCCATTCAGACAGACCTTAAATACACTTGCTTTTCGCAGCTAAAGTCACAAGGTGTGATGCAAACATACCTTCCTTATCGAAGCGAAGCTCCTGTCCGCACTTGCGGACAACCGCTGTTGCAGCACGCAGCAAGAAAACAATCATGCCTGACCAACCTGCCTAATCTATAGTTCAACTCCGCATTGCCGTTCAGTCCGCAAAGTGCACGCTTATTACGAAAGCGTGCTGCGACGCGGTTGCGAGTATTCTCAGACAGGAATGTGGGGCCACCCGGGCGGTTTTCGCCCTTGGTGCCCGGGTGGTCCCCACGCCCGGGTGATCCCACATCCCTGTCTGAGGATACTCGCAACCGCGCCGCAGCACGCTTTCGCAAAAAGCGTGCACTTTGCGGACTGAACGGCAATGCGGAGTTGAACTGTAGGTCTATCTAGTACGATCATATAGCTGGCGGATGAAGTCTGGGAAGCTCTGGTAGAGGCGAGTCGCGTAGTTCCGCATTCCACCATGTGAACTTTGTGAGCTCTCTTCATCAGAATGTTGATTCGGTCATCACAAAAGTGAAAATTTGCGAAAAAAAACGCACAAAAATAAGGTAGAACGGCTAGTTCCAGGTGTCCGCACGCCACCCACTCCCCTCCCCCCAATTAACCAGGTTTTCATTAATGGTTGTTTATCCGTCTTTTATTTCGCTCTGGAAATCAGTAGTCAGTAGTCTCTAGAAATGCTCAGAAAATAGTTTAGAAGCAAAATGGACTATTGCAAAACAGGCAGGCTTACTCAGAAAAATGAAAACATGTTACTTGTAACATAAAGGCCGAAAACAAGTTATTTGTAACATATCTGAACCAATTTAAGTTACTTGCGACTTGTCTCAGGTCATTTAAGTTACATGTAACATATAGACGGCATACCGCGTGCGATGCGCTTCCGATATGTTACATGTACATTAAACGACCTGAGATAAGTCGCAGGTAACTTACATCGGCTCAGATATGTTACAAGTAACTTGTTTTCGATTTCTGAGAAGACACTCCGTGAAGTGCGCCTCTGATATGTTACATGTGACTTATGTGGAATAATATAAGTCGCTAGTAACTTAAATCGGCCAAGAAGATACTTTTTTCCAAGTGGGATGTACGACGCACTCGCGGGGTCAGGCTTACGACTGGCGTTACTGTTGGTTCTATAACCCAAGTTTGAGCTACTTGACCTCACACCAACAGGAAAGGCCCGCACAACATTTTTTTGGCGTAGTGTGTGGTCTGGGAGGCGCTCTCTGCGTCGCGTGTCGTCTGCGTCACGTGATGGCCACCCATAGTGAAAATATAAATGGAAGTTGCATGCAACATAAGTGTAACTTACATTCAATATAAATGTAAGTTACATGTAATATAAATGTATGTTACATATAACATAAATGTAAGTTTTTTGAGACATTCAAGTAAGTTACATTTATATTACAAGTAACTTGTTTTGATTTTGCTGAGTAGAAGTCTCGACAATAGGGAAATGTGTTCTTAAGCGCTTTTTCTCCAACTTTTCTATTATTTTTCCTTTTGTGATGGCCAGAAACATTTTCATGAGGGTAGCACAACAACAGTTTTTATCGAGAATCCTGTCTTTAAATCTTTGAATAAGTCGAATATTCGAGCACTAGAATTCGCTCTTTATTCGAGAATCCAAATTTTTGTTTATTTTTTTGTAGACATTGTTTCATTCGATAACTCAATTTCCCTAGTTTTTTTTTTAAATGTGTTGCCGATAGATGTTATAACAGTTTTATGCCATTTCTTTTTTTCTCTTTATGTTTTGAAGCGTGAATTATTCTTCACGTATAAATAAATAAACTCGTTTTTCATCGACTTTCGGACTTATCAAGAAATTCAAAGTAATCTTTTTTCAAGAATTTGATTAGTTTGGGATATGAACCTAATCGTTTTCTAATATTCGATTTGGTAATTTAAACTGTTTGGCCTTTCAAATATTTGATCGAATCGGATTTTTTGAATACTCTTTTATTCGAATATTTTATGCGGTAAATCATATTATGTATTCAAATCTCCTAATATTCGATTCATACGATCATTTGAATGAACCGGGTTTGCGAATACTCGACTTATTCGGAAAGGTAAATTTATTCGATTTTCTTCGAATATCTAATCCTGTTTTTTAAATTTTTTTTGAATATTTCATTCTTCTTCGACAATAAATTATTCACCCTCTCAGACATACGCTCCGAGTGGAAAATTGATTTATTCGATTCTCGATTATTCGACTTATTTGGCAAATTCAATTTTTAGTTTTTTTTTCAAATGTTCTACTGACCGAAGCAATCAAAATGCTCGATTCTCAGGCCATTTGATTCTTAATTTTAAAATTATAAATAATAAATAAAAAATAAAATAAAAAAATTAGATTTATTCGGAGATTCGAAATACTACATTCTTCAACTTTTCTGTTTATTTCCGTTCATGACGTTCAAATATTAAGCCGACGAAAAAATTGATTTATAATATCCGATGATTAGTAGTAAACTAGTCGTAAATTAGAATATCTTCGCAAATAATCGAAGCAGTTTTCGAGAAATTTTCCGCTTCCAGTGGAGGACAGATTTTTCATTAATTCCCTCACTCGAAACAATTTTGAAGACCTCATTCGGATTTACTAATTCACTCCAGAATTTTTCGAAAAACCTACATAATTGGGAAAAAAGCATCAATCTTCCCATGGATTTTGGAAATCTTCATTAAAACCGATTTCTCCATTAAGGACCTTCTGAGGGCCATATTTGAATTGTTCACTCATTTCAAAACTAGGGTCGAATGCTCATGTGTACATAGTGCGTGCGCAATCGCGGAACAGAGGCGGCTTTCTACTGAAATGCATATTGCCGCGATGGTGCCGGGACAGTGCCGCTGCGTAGCCTCCGGGCACTGCAACGGCAGTTTCCCTCCACATTTTGTAAACAATGGTGCTAAAAATTTTCGGCCACGAAGCGGCTAAATCGCGGATGCTGTAGTGTCAAGGAACACAGATTGATGGTTAAAGGGCCACGATTGGGCAGTTATCGCGGTGAAGTCGAAGGCGCGCGCTGCTAATGCGGCGTTTCCGCGGCATTATCGAGGCGGATTTTCCCAGATAGTATTTCGAAATGCGTGATTTCAGCAGCCAATTGCGAGTGCTAATCCGTCTGAAATCGGAGATTGTGGACCCAAATGACCGCAGCGTCAGCACCTACAATGACGAGGTGGGTAAGGCAGAGGTCGAGATTAATTACACGATTTTAAAGATCAATATTTAGATATTCACGATGATATCCGAAGTTATGCGATCTCACGTCAGCGTCCCACTACCGGTCCCAGCCGGTGCTCAACTTGACCGATCGATGATCAGACTGTTATCGGATCGGATAATTTTTGCCACTGATTTCGTCTTCAAAGGACGATGAGATTCAGGCTCTGGACGGGATCAGTCGGATGAAGACGAATTTCTGTACATATTTTTAGTTACTGATTTAATAGTTGTGTGAACCTTGTCAAGGATAAATATTTCGATACATGATTGGCAGAGATGTGACCTCCAATATGAACCATGGCTGTCATCTACACCCGATGATTAGTCCACTTTTTCTCTCTCGGGGAACTCTTTTGCTCTTGAGAATCTCTTTGGCTATGTTTATCTTCTAATTCGTAGCGAAGTCTACTTTGTTGCTTTGCGTACGCAGCGAGGAAAGAGTCAGTGAGAGAGTGCGGGTAGAAGGACACGCAGCATAAGCGCGCACACGCGCGCGTCACGAGCGAATTTCGCTTCAGAATAGAGCATACATAATTTTTCACCAGTCTATCTTTGTCTGTACACTTAAAAAAGCAAAGCGCACGCAACTATGTATTAGCCCCGCGTGGAGGAGTGGGTCAGCCGCAGGCAGCGAGGTCGCAGGTGATGGTGAACATGATGAGTTTAGACTGAGTCATAGGTGTCGCTTCACGTCCTTCAGCGCACCTCATAACTGCGTGCGGCGTAATCTTCTATGGAAGCAGTAGCGAATCGCGGGAAAACACCTGTTAGTCAATCGCCTTGAATAACCGCCCCGCTCATCGCATTTCTATTGGCTGATCGGCTAGAAGTATTCTTTTCCAACCCTAATTTTGCAAAAAATAGCCGGTTGCAGAGTCAGAAAATCAAAGGGTCGGTAAGTATGACCTTACCCACTGGTATTTAGAAATTTCCAGGAACATTACTCATGCCCAAGGATGATCGTCTAGCTGCGAGCAGCGCCAGCAGTCACGTCGCGGCACGAATCGAGTGACTAATGCCTGGGTCTGACTTTCAGCGACACGCGATGCGACACAATGTTTACCTTCAATATCTACCGAAATCGATATGCTTGCTATGCACAATCGCTTCCGGAGTCATGATCCCAGAATAGGAGGTAGCTTATGCTCCTGTCGCCAAGCGGCGCGCCACAGTGCATCTTTGTCAGAGGTCGTCTATACTACAGCCGACGAGTGGCGTGGCACAGTGCATTTATGTAATTTCGATCATTCGCTGCGGCATGATCGATATCATAGGACCGCACTCCACCGCGCCGCTCTATGGTGGAAGTATAGAAGACGCCCAATATCGATAAGGCGGCACGTACGACTGAATTCATAGAATCGCACTTCGACACGCCGCGCGGCGGCGGAAGTATTCACGACGCCTAAGGGGTCGTTTATACTTTCACCGCAGAGCGGCGCAGCGAAGTGCATTTATGTGATATTGATCACGCGGCGCGGCCACGATCAATGTTACAAAATTGCTCTTCGCCGCACCACTCGGCGGCGGAAGTATAAACGACCTTTCACGTGGGAAAGAAAGGTCGGGGGGCATGGCCGGCTTTTCTCTTTCGGAAAAAAAGGAGCTTGCGCGACGCGACTGCTTGCTATGTTAGCAGCGCGCAGCTATATTATAAAGCATGCAGAGTTGTTCATCTTTTTTTTTTCTCAGAATATGTATCATTCCCGAAAATCTACACGGTCCTGCTTTAGAAGGCAGTCATAAGCACTCAGACAATGGGTGCGGACTTACCGCTGGCAATCAAGGCCTATGCGAGCGGTAAGCCAGCAAGTTGCGGGCGGACCGCTGCCCATCGTGGCCTCGCCGGGCGGATCGCTGCCTCTCGTTGTCTCCGCGGCCGGATCGCTGCGTTCTGGAGGGCGGATAGCGGCACCTGGGAAAGTTGGTCACGGTAGCGGGCGGATCGCAGGCAAGCTCCAAAGCGGCGACCCACCCGCAACTTGCCAGCGATCCGCCGGCAAGGGCTTTGATAGCCAGCGATTCGCCCGCTGAGCTATGGGATGCAGCGATCCGCCCGCAACCTGTCAGCGATCCGCCCGCCAGGGCTTTGATAGCCAGCGATCCGCCCGCCACTGCTTTGATAGCCAGCGATCCAAACGCCCGAATTTTACACAGTGAAACCTGTCAATCATTGACGAGTTCTTTTCTGGTATCAGTATAATGCGCAGAGTAAGAGAACCCTTAGAGTATAGAGGGCGCTTGATCGCACTGAATTCTCACTTGGCATTTTTTGGCAGCTGTGGGGATAATACCCACGGTGATGAGGGCGGTGGTCCCCCACACAGAGACCGTGGTGTGAACCATCGGAGTAACCCACATGTGGCATAGAGGGCGGATCGCTGGCTAATGGCGGACGGATCGCTGTCTACTGGCGGGCGGATGGCGGGGGGATATCGATCCATATGCCAAAAGCCAGCGAACCGCCCGCACCTACTGTCTGAGTATTAAGAACTGAAGTGAAATTATTGCCCGGCTATCGTGTAAATCGTGTACAGCAGCAGTTGGAACACACAATGCCAGCAAGATGGTGTTAGGACCATGGGCGATCGCGTTGGGAACACCGTGTCCCAGCACGACTCCCTTTAAGCTGCGTGCTGCATTAGCGGTCGCCCACTTTAGCGCACGGAAATTTCACTCCGATATGGAGAGACAGTCATGTGCGAGGGCAATGGACCAGCTGCGGGCAGCTTAAGTGGTAGAGTATCATGTAGTTTTACACGGAGAGGGCGAGAGCGTCAAGTTAACTTGCCCTATCTTCCCCTGTAAGGTCTGTCCGAACGAGACTGTCCGTTCATGCGGTCGGCGTGCGTGTCCAGCGGCCATTGCAAAGGCATTTTAAAACTTGTAAATCGGATAGCAGGGACATTAGACAAATAGTGAATGATATCCCAGTCAGCTGTAGAACACTTCGGTCGGAAAAACGCCTATGCGACGGTCGCTAGACACGTACACCGGGACAGTCTCATTTGAACAGGCAGGTCCTCCGTAACATCACCTTATTGGCTCCGATTCCGACAAGTAGGTACCGCCAGCTGAATCTTTCGGATTGATGACAGATTTGTTCGCACCGACCCCACCCATAGTTCGTGTTTATAACAAAAGTGCTTTGAAATAGGAATAATTCTGATAACGGGTCCGGCTCAGGGAGGGATAAGCTGTATTCTTCCTAGAACCTGCCCGACCGGAGCCGAAGCGACAAATCCTCGGCGGACTCGCGGTAAAATCAAATTTTCTCAGACAGTAGGTGCGGACTGACCGCTGGCAATCAAGGCCTCTGCCGGCGGTACGCCAACAAGTTGCGGGCAGATCGCTGCCCATCGTGGCCTCGCCGGGCGGATCGCTGCCTCTCGTTGTCTCACTTTCCCAGGTGCGGCTATCCGCCCGCCAAAACGACGCAGCGATCCGCCAAGGGTTCTTGTCATAGGTTCAGGAAACGGGCAACCTATGTTGGATTCGTCCACAAATTCATTGTTGTCAAGGTGGTAGGCCTCTTTGGGCAATCGACTAGGTGCTCAGTTGTGTGGCCACGGCTACCACAATCCGGGCACTCGTCAGGTTTACTGCAATCGATCCTTTGCAAGTATGACATCAGCATAGGGGAAGGCCCGCAGTGCAACGAGGCGAGGGAACATCTAGCCCGCCTACCGAGTTCCATCTCGGTGTTGCTGACTTCAGGTGGTGCCATCCCCAATATGGGGTTTACAGCCACCTTACTCATATGTTCCCTAACGAATCGAGTGTGCTCCGCACGTAAAAGACCAAGGCGTTCCAATCGGGAGTCTGTCCATCTTTGTATAATGGAGCATCCGCATAAAGCCTTCTGATATATCTCTCCCACACAGAATTCATAACCCTTCTCAATGGGTGATCAGGCTGCTTGACGACTTTAATAAGCAGTTGCTGCGCTTGGAGTTGACAGTGCTCCTTAACAGGCAGGATACGGGCTTCAGCATGAAGATGCTTCACTGCAGTGCTTTTAGCACACCCAGTGGCAATCCGAAGTGCAGCAACTCTAACTCGCTGCATCCTTGTCTTCGATGAATCCGATATTATGTGTTGCCATAACGGTGCAGTAGACTCAAACGTAGGCTGCAAGATTGCCTTGCACGTGGTCAGAATCGTCTCCTTACTGCATCCCCAAGAAGTGCAGCCCAGAGCTCGTAAGACGTTGAGCTTTGATCTCACTGTAGACTGTTTCTGCTCAGTGTTTTTATGAAACTTCAGCGAAGGATCCAACACTATGTCGACCAGCTTCGGGATACGTGCAGTGGTGTGGTCGAAACTGAGACCAGAGAGACGAGTGTAGAATAGCAGATGACCTTTTAGTTCGACCCCCAAGTAGTTTGGTGTAGAGAATGAGAGTAGTAACCTTTATGTAGAGCTATTAGTCGATGTAGAAGAGCAGGCGAAGAGCAGGTGAAGAATAACTGTTAGTACAATGGAATCGCGGCCTTTTCTAGACCTGTGTTACAAAGGGCAGCGATGCGAGTTTTCATCTAGCCCTCCTTCCGAGTTGAGTCTCGGATGTGCAGACTGGAGGCGGTACTTCTCCTAGTATAGGATTCACCGTCGCCTTCTCAAGATGACACCGAATGAACTTGGTGCGCTCCTCGCGCAGAAGACGGAGTCGTTCTTATTGTGATGCGAGCCATCTTTGCAAGTTGACTTCGTCTGGAGCATCGGCAAATGGCTTTCTTTTCTCTCTCTCTCTCTAGCAGGGTTTAGCACTCTCCAGGATGGATGGTTTGGTTGTTAATTGATATTGATACGGAATTGTTGGGCTTGCAGCTGACAGTGCTCCTTCACTGGCGGTAGACGGGTTTCTGCATGCAGGTGCTCGACTGAGGAACTCCTTGCACATCCGGTGGCTATAAGGAGAGCGGCATTTCGTACTCAATGCATCTTTGTCCAGGAGGATTCTGAGACTACTTTTCGCCAAACCGGTGTGGCATATTCCATAGCTGGCTGAAGAATCGCCTTATACGTCGTGAGTATCGTTTCATTGCTGCTACCCCATGAGGTACCACTTAGGGCCCAGAGAACATCGAGTTAAGCTTTAAAGACAGCCTGCTTCTGCTCGGTGTTTTTCTTCTTCTTCTTTGCAGCCACGTCGAGGGTACTGTCATAGGTTGAGGAACTGGGCGACCAATAATGGACTCGTCCATAGGTCCATTGTGGTCAGCGTGGTTGGTCTCCCCGGACAATCAAACAAATGTGCCGTATCGTGGCCGTGGCATCCACAGTCTGGGCAAACGTCCGATTTGCTGCTGTCAATTTTGCTAATATATGCCATAAGCATAGTAGAGTGACCACAGCGCAGCGATGCCAGGGTGCATCTGGCCCTCCTTCCGAGTTGAGACTCGGATGTGCAGACCCGGGGCGGCACCACACCCAGGATGGGATTTACCGCCGCCTTTTCCAGATGACACCGTACGAACTGTGTGTGCTCCTCGCCCATCAGACGGAGTCGTTCTTGCTGTGAATCGTGCCTTCTTTGCAGATTGACTTTGCTTGGAGCATCGGCGAATGGCTTTCTGATGCGTCTCTCCCTGACGGGGTTCAGCACTCTCCATGAGGGGTGGTTGGGTTGCTTTATGATATTGATGAACAATTGTTGGACCCGGAGCTGACAGTGCTCTTTTACTTTTAATAACCGTGTCTCCGCATGCAAGTGCTCGACTGGGGAACTTCTTGCACATCCGGTAGCTATACGAAGTGCGGCATTCTGTACCCGCTGCATCTTGGTCCAGGAGGTTTCTGATACCAAGTGCTGCCACACCGGTGCAGCGTACTCCAGAGCGGGCTGAAGTATTGCCTTGTGTGTGGTGATAATAGTTTCTTTGCTACTGCCCCATGATGTACCGCCCAAGGCTCTGAGCACATTAAGCTTCGCTTTGACGGCGACCTGCTTCTGCTCGGTGTTCTTATGAAACTTCATTCATTCAACGACTTTATTGTGGAAATAAAGAAACATACATATACACGTATGTGAATGAGATTCTTTGTTAAAGTAAAAAAAAGATGCATAACAATGGCAGAAGTGAGAAGGGGACAAAATATGATTTTTTTTTTTTGCAGAGGAAATTTTTCTTTCTACAATTCGAATGACATCTTGTCTCAAAATACTTGAGGCCACCGCTTCTGGGACAAAGAAAAGCACAACAAGCTGGAAAAACCCGTCACATTAGATTATTAGTAATACCCTTTTAATCAGAGTGGACGCTCACTCGTTCCTTGTAATGACCTGAGATCGTACTTGGATAATCTACTTCGAAAGATAGAAAAGTTTCCGGATTCAGCGATTTCTGCAGGCAAATTGTTCCAAGTTCTGACAACCCTGAACGCAAAGGAATTCAATATGCTGCCTTTAGAGGTGAATTTCCGTTCAAGTTGGAATCCATGTTTGCGAGAACGGACATGGTGGCGAGTAAACACGAAAAAGGCTGTCAAAGGGAATGTCGCAAAAACCATGCACGATCTTATAACACAGATGTAAATCAAATTCAGCTCTGCGATATCGTAGGGTATTTAACCTAGCATACCCAAACGACCTGCATAATCTGGAACTTCTCTGTTTGGGAATACTTTGGTGAACACACGTCTAGAGTATCGTTTTTGCACATTTTCAATGATCTCATCATCTTCCACTGTGGAAGGTGACCAAACCTGAGTACAGTACTCCAGTAGGGGTCGGCAGTAAACGGTGAATGCTTTCTTGTAGTGAACAAGACAGGGATGTTTCAGGGATCTCAAAATACAGTTAGCCACCGAGGTAGCTCTTTTGGAGATTTCTCTGCAATGGGAGTTCCAGCTAAGATTCGAACTAATGAGAACACCTAGGTCCCTGATAACCTCGTGCACAGGAAGCTTCACACCGTTTAAACGTAGGGGGCATTCATGACGAAAGTTAATATGCAGCAAGCTGCATTTTTCTTCTGATAATTGTAGCTGCCACACTTTCGACCACTCGGCTAGTCGATCGAGGTCACACTGAAGCTCATAAAAGTCAACTGCAGGCTCATTAAGAGGCCGATAGATCTTGAGGTCGTCCGCATAGAGCTTACAAGAACTTGATAGACTATCTGGAGCGTCGTTTATGTAGATAAGAAACAACAATGGACCCAGAATACTACCCTGAGGAACACCACTGGTGATCGGGTATGGACGAGAACAGAAATTGCCAGTTTTTACACAAAATGTCCGAGATATTAAAAAGACTTTAGCCAGTTCCAAATATCAGCGCAAATACCGTAACTTTTGAGTTTAATTAACAATTTGTGATGACATACAGTGTCAAAAGCTTTTGCATAATCTATATAAACTACATCAGTCTGGCAGTTTTCGTTAAGTGCCGAACACCAGTCATGAAACGAGGATAACAACTGGGACAATGTTGACTTGCCAGGCAGGAAACCATACTGGGCAGGATTGAGGAGCTTATTTGATGTTAGGTGGGAAAGGATACAGTCTTTGACAATAATCTCGAGGACTTTACACACCGAGGAGGTTAGACTAATAGGCCGATAGTTAGAGACCTGATTTGCTGGTGCCTTTTTAAGCAAAGGTGAGACAATTGCAGTTTTCCACGCAGTCGGTAGGGTTCCCACTGCTAGACTGTGTTTGAAGATGCACAAGAGGGGGTAACACAATCCAACGGAGGCTCTCTTTATAAAATAAGAAGATAAAGAATCTGGAGTAAGAGAGATTTTGTCGCTCAATTTCTTAATTGCTGACGCAATCAATTCGCAGTCAATGGTGATGGATCGCAAATTATGCGGGCATCGTTTGGGAAATGGAGGAGCGGTACCGTTATCCTGAACAAAAACCTTTGAAAAATAAATTGCGAAGGCCTCGCACTTTTGTTGATCATCAGCGATGATTTCACCTGACTCGCTTTTCAATGCGGAAATACCCTTACGAGTCTTCACCCTAGTATTCATATACTTGAAGAAATTTTTACGGTTACCAGAACAAATAAGCCGTTTTTCACGGTTTTTCGCAAAGCGTTTGCATTCCCTTTCAAAGTCCTTTGCGCACTTATTGAAGGCCACCCGTCCACCCGGTTTAAAGCGATCTCGCCATAGGAAATGCTTCCTAGCAGCCAATTTTGCAAATGCGGTGAGAAGTTTTTGGACTTATGGCCGCCTTTTGAAGGGGACGCATTTTTCTACTACGAAGTGAGCGTATGTGATAAAGGCTTCATACATTTCATTTATGCTCAGGCAGTCCGAAAAGCATATATCCCAGTCCATATCCAATAGATAAAGATTGACATGGTCCCAATTTGCCCTACGGAAATCCAATTTTTGTTGTTTGGCTAACGTCGGATTCAAACTCAATTTTGAAGGTTATGCTACAGTGGTCACTCGTGGAAAAGTTCGGTTGAAGTTCCCATTCAGAGATCAAAGTGAGGTCATTACACAGGAGCAAGTCGAGCACGTACTTCCCGTGCGTGGGATCGGAATTCAAACAAGACAAACCAGAATTGATGAGGAAATGTTCAAAGGAAGCAGTAAAACACATACCAGAGTCTTCAGGAGAAAATGGATAATTGAAATCACCAACAGCTACTGAAGGGCACTGCACAGTACACCAGTCTGCTATAGTCTCGAGCATCTCGGTGGAATCTTGGCTACTCGTTGCAGGCCTTCGGTAGGCTGCAATTAAACGAAAGCAGGAACCTAATTCCGAAACAACATCGAGAAACATAAGCTCACAATGGAAATTGAACGATCTATGCCCAAAATCTACAATTTTAATACACTTCTTCACAATAACCGCTACTCCACCACCGGCAGTACCCGATACACGATCACATCTATAGACTACATAGGAATGGGATGGCGCTATTAGAGCATCCGGGTCGCCCTCAGTAAGCCATGTCTCGCATATAACGACAACATCGGGAGATGAGAATTCGAGTAAAGCGTGTAAAGAGTCAAGTTGATTTCTGATCGAGCGAGCGTTGAAATAAATACAGTTCAAGGTCTTATTAGCTTTTGAGGGCGGTCCGGACTCCCCGTCATTTCACATGTCAAGCGAAGGAGAGTACCGGGAGGGGGTGAGCCGCCCGGGGGCGGAGAACACTGCGATGAAGCAGCGTTGACCTCCACCGACGGCTCAGCCTCCCTTTTTTGGGATGGCACTCTTGCTCATCACTTGGCCACGATAAATGACGGCGGTGTCGTCGACCTTGCGAGCGTCTCGTAATTTGGCGCGTAGTTCAGAAGAGTAAGAGGGCCTAACATAAACACGGCTGTAAGCTCCGTCCTTGGACTTCAGATTGTGGCTGGTGCGTAGTAATTGGATGGCATCGTGATGATTACTAAATGCCACTTTGATCGGTCGGCGCTTGCTCTCATCGTACACTCCCATGCGGTAGACATGAGTAGGTACTGCATCAACTTGGAGCAGGTCCAAGATCGCTGATACAGTTTCTACATCGGCCTGCCTTCTATCACGCGGTTGGAGCTCGGTTTCCTCATTAACACCCATTATTACGACCTCAGAATTCTTCACCTGTGAATTAGCCGCCGGGACGGCACTCGAACGCTGGTCACCGACGGCAGTAGGTGGAGAAGTTCCACTCTTCATCGCCGCGATCTCGGCCATAGCATCGCAGAACGTTCGGAGCACAGGTTGAAGAGCATCAGAGATCGCCTTCGCGATCAGCTCTGCCAGACCAGCCATAGCGTCTTTCACGGCTTGATCAACCATTCTGGCCAGTTCTTCCTTCTGCTTCTGTTGCATCTTTCGAAAGCGTGATACCTCAAACTTGGGTAATTAAACCACTTGAGCGATGGATCGAGCACCAGACCGAGCAGTTTGGGAAAGCGAGCAGCAGGTAATCGATCTCCGTCCCACTCGACATGCGGGTGAACGCTGTGCTCCGATGGATCCGTTGTGAGTACGGATACCGACGATTTGAATGCGGAGATCTTTAGCATCTTGCCGTCGAAAAACTTCTTCAGCGTGATCAGGTACTCCTTGATCTTGTTGGCGGCAACATCTATGTTCCGATCTCGACACGTGATTGTTATGTCATCGGCATACGCGGCAACCTTGATATCCTGTGGCGGTTCAGGCATATCTTCGAGATACAGACTGAGGAGAGGTGGTGACAAAACACCGCCCTGCGGGACTCCAGCTGCCATAGGAACACTGTTGGAGACATGGTTCTGGAGCATGACTCTTGCCTGTCGACCTTTGTTTGATAAATGCCGATTGAGGACTCCGTGGCCCACGGCTAATCCACGCGCCGCCGCCCGTGACGCGCCACAATTCATTTTTAAATGTCGACGGGCGTTTTTCACTAAAATTTGAAGCTTTTTTCCGTAAAAACACATTTCAGTGTTTACCTGCTCCACCTGAACACATTCTTTCCAGTGGATACATGTGAATTCATGTAAGAATTTGATTCATTTCCAGGTGGTCGTTTACGAATGCGCCATCATCGTCTAATTAGCCGTCGATCAGCCGGTGACACTTCATCCGTAGTGCCACACACAGGGTCCATAGCTGGGTCAAGCAACGCTGGACAAGGTTTGAGCGGAGTTAAACTCTCTTTTTGACCTTTTCTAATTGGTATTTTCAATTTTACCCGGAAATTCGGGTCAGCAATGGGAATTTAGAGGATAATAGATATGCATAACAAGTGTGTTGTGGCATGAAAAAACAAGAATTCAGAGTTGGACCTCCAATATAGTATGTAGAAATGTGAAAAATCGCCGCAGGACCACCCGAATGGGCTCTCTTTTCGTGACACGTCAAGGCGTGTTTAGCATTGTTCATCATTTTTTCTCATGGTCGGTCTCATTTGGAGTCATGACCTATCTTCTTCAGAGTCTAAATTTGTAATTGTGTGTAGGATGTTCGGCTCTCATTTAGATCTCTTGCTGGGAGGAGATTCCCGCCTTTTTTCTCGCCGTTGAAGTTTTACAGATGCAGCGAAGGCATAGCTTCTTTGGGGTGGGGACAGCGGTCCGATAGGTAAAAATTGTTGGATGGGTTGATGGAGGGCCAGGGGCTCTCTACACACCGAGGAAGAAGTTGTCCCGCCTTTTGCGGCTCTAATTCCACTCGGGACCACTTCGTTCGCGTTGAGTGGCGTGGCGTTTCAAACTGCAAAAACGGGACGTCTGTGGACAGCCCCTGTCCCGTTGACGGACAAAAAGGGTGAACGTTGCCATCTCACCCCAATTTGAAGAATGTACATCATTTTTACCATCTCAATTCCTTGGTCTTCTTGTCGTTTTTGTGCTTCAAACTTCATGAGGTAAACTGACCACTACCTAGAAATTACGAGCTTTCCGCCGGTTAAATGTTATTTTCGGAGGATTTTAAGCGAACATGTTTTTTTCCGAATTTTCCGTAAAATTCTCGTACGAAGATTATTTTGAGGATCTACCGCGCTTTAGAACTCCGAACCAAATTCGGCTTGCAAAGTGCCAGTTCTCCTCTTTCAACTCTTACCCCCTCGAAAATAACCCGTGGTGAAGGTTGTTTTTGGAATCCTCATGAAATTCCGCATCGAATAGCGTTTTCAGTTTCAAAAAATAAGTTCTCATTCTTCCAGCCGATTTCGGTTTATAAAGTGCATTTTTTGTGCCTGAAGTTATCGGTTTTTCATTCATAACTTTTCTACGCGAAGAGGTGGACCTCTGCTAGAGGTGTTTTCGGAGTCCCCATAGAATTCTGCGTCGACTAGTGTTTTTTCAGGTTGTAAAAATATTCTCTCGATCTTTCAGCCTAATTCATTTTATGAAACGCCGGTTTTTCGCCTATAACTCTTTAATCGTTGAAGATAGGGTTGTGATGAAGGAAGTTTTTGAAATCCACGTACAATTCTGCGTCGAGTGATATATTGGGTTCCTATAGCTACTTTCTCCATAAGCCAGCCAGGTAAGTGGAGCCGAACTCCATTGCTGGCTCCAGTGAGACTCTGCGTCTCCTTTTTACACCATAGAGGCGAGAGCACCCCATGGAGATTACCGTGAGGCTTGGCTCCACCGGCCTGGCTGGCTTATAGGGGAAGCAAAGTTAGGAACCCGATATAGCATTAGACGCAGAATTTTACGTATGTTCGAAAAACAACCTTCACCGTAATTCTATCTTCAACGGTTATAGAGTTATTAACAAAAAACTGATGTTTCGTAAAACGAATTAGGCTGAAAGATCGAGAAAATATTTTTTCAACCTGGAAACACTAGTCGACGCAAAATTTTATGGGAATTCCGAAAACATCCTGCACCAAAGGTCCATCCATCTCTTAGCGTAAAAAGTTATGAACGAAAAACCGATAATTTCAGGCACAAAAATTGCACTCTATAAACCAAAATCGTCTGGAAGAGTGAGAACGTATTTTTTTAACCTGAAAACGCTACTCGATGCAGAATTTCAGGACGATTCCAGAGACACTCTTCAGTTTTCCCAATGGTCAAAGTTCCCCCCTTCACCTGCCTAGAGGTGAATGTTGGTGGAGTACCTGGCTCCACACAGCGAAGCTATGAGTTAAGACTGACGTGATAGAGGGTTTTTAGAGTTCGATCGCGGTGCGGCGCGACGTCATGTTTCATGAGTGAATCGGTGTGCGGCGCGTTATCGTTCATCGGCCTCAGATGACATTTAATCGCGCCGCGCTGCGATGTCACTCTAAAATATGCTAACGGCGAAAAGTGGGCGGAAAATCCACTCCCAGCAGGAGATCTACACCAGTACCGATTTTTCAAGCGAAAGTAGCAGGGGCACTTGGCCACGCCCATTGTTTCGTGCCGCCAAGCATACTGAGCCTCAACCCGGGGTTTTTCTGCTCATCCAAAACCAGGAGGGCAGGGTTGAGCTGGCTGTTGCGCCAATTTTCGGCGCAGCTACGGCCCCCTGCTAACCGAGATTTTCTTCTAGAGACACCTAAAAGCTAAACATGCATACTTTGCAGACGTGGTTGACTATCACTACCCCATTAAGCTTACCAAGTGGTTTGGAGAAGATTTCCTTTTTACTCCGGACTTGGGACGACCCCCCCCTCCCCCCTCCGAGTTTTAATTTTTACAAAAAATCCAGAGGCTATCGCAGCACGAGGGGGGGGGGGCACTTGGCTACGCTCATTTTCGTGCCGCACGGAATTTGGGCACCTACTCTGGGTTTTCCTTCCCTGCCAAAATCAGGTGAGTCGTTGCGGCGCGGAAAAATGGGCGTGACCAATTGTCTCCCCGGCCCTGCCGAGGTAGCACCGATTGCGGTAGGTGTACGATGGATTGGTTAGGGTCTCCGATTTAGATGTAGACAAGGCCAGAGGGTTCCTCGGTGTGCTGATCACGGATCCGTCCCTCGTTTTCCGATCTCGCAAAGGTTTTACTGCAGTTAACGGCAACCAGGCGACATAAAACCGACCATAACCTGCCGTAGCATGTCCAGGATACAGTCGAAAATAAACCTTTTATTCGTTATCAGCACCCTTCCATAGTAGAAGAACTCCGTAATTAGTGGTTGCTTTTAGATGTGAGATTTTGATTAATGTCCCTAACGGAATGGAATTTCGGTCCGCACTTGCGGACAACTGCTGTTGCAGCGTGCAGCTTGAAGGTCTCCTCTGTAAAGCGTCGTAATTCTCACGACTCATGGCGCGAGCGGCGCGCGCAATTCTGCTTCCTCCGTCTGTAATGCGCTCTTTCACTGTTTCTAACCTCCGCTCCGCACCGGCACGCGTAGAAACCATGAGAATTTCGCCATTTACAGGCTATAAAACGGCGAAATTCACATGGTTCCTACGCGTGCTGGTGGGGAGCGGAGGTTAGAGACAGAGAAAGAGCGGAGGGCTGACGGAGTCCCAGGCGTCGCGCGCGCCGCTCGCGCCTCGAATGATGTGAAATACGCCGTTTTATAGAGGGTATATCCTTCAATCACAGGCTGGGACCGAGATTTGACATCCCTGTGCAACTAATCTTCGAGCCGCTCTCTACAACAGCGGTTGTCTGATTTCGGGAATCGAAATTTCTTACGATACGGTCTGCCAACTACCATATCCCTACCGTAATCCTCCGCAGAGCTGAAAGTAGACCTCATACTTGTGCAATTTCGAGCTTTCAAGCCATCAAAAGTGCCAAGGAGTTCGTTTCTCGGACCTCGATGAATCCACATCTCCCGTTTTGGTGATAAAGCTTTTTGAAAATTTCGAAATTTTTTAATGTCTTTCCCAGAACTTTAGACAATTTTGAGAATGAAAGGTGTTCAGAAAAAGTTTTAGTTTTTTATAATTTTCATCTCATTTTTGGTTTTCAAGCCTACACTCCCTACTTTACTGACGAGCTTCGGGGAGCGTTTTTTTCTTTTCATTTCGCTCGACCCTGGTCTCGAATAGATTTTTTTGTGCAGAGCCGTGTCTGAAGCGGCGATCGTTTACTTCTACTTACAATATATAAGTCAATGATGGAAAGTTGGGCTCCATTTCAGAAGCCAGCAATTCGAATTCGGATGAACAACGGTCAAGTCTCAAGCTAGATCGTCCATATCGCTTGAAGTGAGTTCTAGAACATCATGTAGAACCATCCGCGATGAGCATCACTGAAAGTCCAATAGTCCAGGGTGTGGGGACATGAAGGCCTTCTCGAGCGCAACTACCAGATATTGATTTTGCAGCGATGCTCATTCTAAGAACCGGTGACCGCGCTGCCCGATTACCTAATGCCGGTCGACTTTCCGCTGCTGGTTCTGGTCGCTCGAAATCGCGATGCGGGTAGCGCACAATGACGGACTGTGCGGCGGACAGCGCGTGCCGATGTTCTGAGTTAGGCACCGTCTGCAGCGGGTTGCTGAGATTTGTCACGTGCGTAGCGCGCAACAGTCGAGGGGTTAGCGGCTCGCCCGGAACGGGATCAGGCCCCGGCTTACTAACTAGTGTGCGTGTCTCTCGAAATACAGTTTTTCGCACCGGGCAGTGCGGAACGATGTTTTTAGAAGTGTGATTGCTGAGAATTTCGTTTCACGCTGCCCGAGGCAAAAAAAAGGAATTCCGGGCGGTCTGCATACTCGTAATTGAGGGCATGGTCTAGTTTCTGGCGGGCCGCTGACTCCTCGACTTCTGTGCACCACTAGTGCCACTAGTTTGGGCCACCCGATGCAGTAAGTTAATCCTGTTTCGCATGCAAGCGTCATCGCGAGTTTGGGCGACCCGCAGCGAGAATTCGCCCGGTACTGGGTAACCGGACAGCGCTGACCTAGGTTTTGCGTATGTCGCCGCGGCAATCACTATTTGGGCTCTGAGACATTATTTATATACCTGTCCTACAACGAAGCGGTGCCGTACGTCTGAGCTGCTTAGCAAATTGTGCAAAACAGTGCCCTTGCGCCCTTTGCCTTTCATTTTGGAGAGACGCTCTCAGCCAGGACGGAGGCCGCTTTTGGTATCATTGACAAGGTCTGCGCCCGTTCAGTCTGAAGATCTTTTGCCGCAGCGTGATCGATATGGCTTCACTGCTTTGAGTCACACGGAGACTAAGGCGCCGATCATAGTTCCGTCACCAAGCGACGCGACGAAGTGCAATTCAGTTAGATCGATCGTGCAGCGCCGTGCGATCAATATTTGAAAAGTGTAAACAGCCAAGCTGCTCCGCGGTGGTTAGTGCTATAGTTAGGTCCATGGCTTCTTTCCTCATGAGAAATCATTTAAATCTCACCCGCGGCTGTCGCAGACGGTTTAAATCTCTTCGGCGGCTGGGAGTGTGGAAAGCTGATCAGTTGCGCTGCTCTCGGTCTCAATCGAACAACGAACCATCGCACGCCACCGCTGAACCAGCCGCGGGTGAGATTTAAATGTTTTGCTTGAGGAAACAAGCCACGGACCTAACTATACATGTGAAAGACGCCTAAAGGCGAAATTATAGTTTGTTGCGTCCAGGCTCGGTGGAGGTATATAGTTTCTTCGACGACACAGAGTATTATTCCTTCATTGAACGGTTGCCGCGATCCTCTGTGATTTCTTATTCAAGTCCACCGTGAAGCGCCGCGCGAAGCATGCATGCCAGTGATCTCGATCTGCAGGAAAATCGATACTGCTCGGCAACTTGCTGTCACTTCGCGCGCGGTGGAGTCCAATTCGATTTCAAAGCATATCCAAACATCCTTTCGTTGTGGTTTCTTCCGCGGGTAGTATCATCTGAGCCGAGAAGGCCGTGCGCGATCAGTAAAGGCCTTCACATAGTCGGATGGGCGAGTCGCGCTGCAATGTTGACCTAAATCTCACTATCGCCTAAGTCGCCGCTGCCAATGATATTTGCTAATCCTGAAATATCAGCTCTAATTTGACTAGAACACCGCTAAACTAAAGTCACGTCAGCGATCGTGCCGTGTAGCGTAATCGTTGGTCTGCTCGAGATCACATGCCCCGTCGCAGAGTTGGATCGCGCTTAATTAAGTTGCGCGGCGTTGCGAATATGACGTGGCCATCGTGTCGCAGTGTCGCTATGCAATATATAGCGTCAATGTGTTGCTCCTTAGTAACGCTGAATGTTAAGCGCCGTGACGATGTTATGACGTACCAGCGTCGCGCGTGACTTACTTGACTTAATCGGTTGGCTTTCGCCTGACGCGGTCATTCCGCATCTTCACCGAGGTGTGCCGTCCTAGTAGTCAGCCGTGTCCATTTTTCACGGTCTTCAGCCACAATTTGAACACATTCCATCCAGCTGTCACTATTCCATTTCCTGCGAAACGAAACATCGCGCCTGAACTGTCTTTCGATGCCGAGTGACTTTAAATCCTCTTTAACCACATCCGTCCAGAACTTTCGCCTACGCCCAGGTGGCCGTTTCCAGACAGGATTTGGAAGCATTTTTAAAGCGTGTTGTACGAGACGATCCGGCGTTCTTCTTAGTATATGCCCGAGCAGTCCAAGTCGACTCTCCATTGCTGCTTGAGATGGCTTTAGGAGATGCTGGCACCTCCCTCGTGTCAAGCGTTGATGTACTGCGTCGATTTCCTTGTAAAGGTCTTCGTTATGGCATACACGCGGCCAGAAATATCCAAGCAAACGCCTAAAAAGCTTCCTCTCCGTGCAATCCAACCTTTCCATCTGCGTTTTCGGTGCTGCCCACGTCTCCGATCCGTACATCATGATTGGGCGAATAGCGGATAGGTAGACGCGCAACTTGTTACCTTCGCGATGGTGATAGACCACAAACACTTGGTTAGAGAATTGAATGCAGACGTAGCTTTCGCACATCGTTGTCGAATATCCGCTGCATAACTACCATCGTTCTTCAGCAAACAGCCCAAATAACAGAAATCGTCCACCAGTTCGATACGTTGTCCGTCCACACAAACTCCAGTTGAAGGCCTCTGAGAGACCCACATCTGCTTGCATTTGTCGGGACGAAGACGAAGTCCATAGGCTGCGGCATACTTCGAAACGAGGTTCACAATCCTTTGCAGTTTTGCGTTGTTTTCAGCGAATAACACAATGTCGTCGGCGTACTCCAGGTCGACAAGGGAGCGTCCTGATGGTGTTAGGATCACATCCGCAGGAAACTGTTCTGCAACTCTACGCATGATTTCATCAACGGCGAAGTTGAAAAGAAAAGGTCCTGCAACGGCTCCTTGCCTTACTCCTGTTTTCACCTCGAAAGCTGACGTAAATCCGACAGGTGTACGAACTGCTGCTGTTGTTCCTTTGTTCATGTCCTCGATTAACCGAACATACTTTTCCGGGACTCCATCTGCTCGCAGAGCATTGAGCAATCGATCACGATGAGGAGAGTCGAACGCGGCTTCAAAGTTCAAAAAGCAAGCTGTAATGGCTTCGAAAACCGCTGCCACGATTCAATTACTCTTCTCACGACGAACACTTGGTCGATGGTCGATCTTCCAGGTCGAAAACCGGCTTGCTCATCTCTGGTCGTTCCTTCACGATGTTTGATAAGTCGCTCGAGAATGATACGTTCTAAAACCTTGTACATGACACGGAGTAGAGAGATTCCTCTGTAGTTCTTAGGATCCGTGACGGATAGCTTCTTGTGAAGAGGTACGATAATCGCATGTCTCCACGAATCGGGTATCCTTTCGCTCATCCATATGGCACGGATGGTGTTGGTCATTTCACGAATCCCAGACGGAGGAAGAGCTTTCAGCATTTCAGCAGTGATGTTGTCATCTCCACCTGCCTTTCCATTCTTCATTTTCCGGACACAATCCAAAACTTCAGACTCAGTCGGCGGTTCCTCACTGACATCGTAATGTGCTCTCTGAACATGCGGGAGCTCAGGTACTGATGGCGCTGGACGATTCAGTAGTGAACTGAAGTAATCCTTCCATATTGGCAGCGTCGCATCACCAACTGCAACTCCATTGGTAGTGTTCAAGACAGGAGAACATCTCTTCATCTTCCCGCTATACAGTCGCAGCAACGTGTAGGCTTTCTTCGGATTCTTCTCCTCCCAAGCCTTCTCGAACTCCTTAGCTCTACACGTCCACTCTCGTTCGCGGTCACTTTGAAGCTGCCGACGCAACTTCCTCCTCAGACGCTTCTCCTCCACGAAGTTTCCTGCAGTTCGGAGAGCACATACTCTGCTGTAGGTAGATGTTGTTTCTTCTGAGACGTAGGCGAACTTCTTCTTAGGCTGTACAACCGGGAGTGCCTCTTTCGAAGCGTCCTGGATGCACTAGACAAAAGAATCCGCGTCGCAAAGTTTCTTCTTAGTCCGTACTCCGATGTGAATAGAAACGCGTTGTCGGAAATTCCTTCTGCACTCTTCATCTCTGAGACTTGTCATGTCAATCCTCTGGAGAGGCTGAGCCCTCGCTTCCTCTTATGAATCCTCGCAGTGAAGTTCAACAGAACAGGACGGTGATCCGAATCGAATGCGACATCCCACACAGCTCTAGATCTTCGAATGTCCGATACTGGAATATTCCTCGTCAGGACATAGTCAAGCTGTAGTTTCAAAGTTGTCATCTTCCGCTTCCGCTGCTCTTCTGGAGATAGCCGGGTTGGTCCCTGCCACGTAAGCTGATGGCGGCGATGATTCCTCTTGAATGTCGATGCAATAATCAGACCACTGCGTTCACAAAAGTCGACAAGGCGGTAGCCATTGTCCGATGTTTGCTCCACTGGGTAGAACCATTTACCGAGTACTTCGGATTCCTGATCAAGTCCCATCTTCGCATTTGCGTCAACCCCACGACAACAGCATGTTGACAAGGTATCCTGGCCAGCAACGTATTGAGTTCCTCATAAAACGCATCCTTCGAATTGTCTTCGGCGGTTTCAGTGGGCGCATGAGCACTCAGTATCCACAGATTGAATCCTCTGTGATCCCGCAGTCGTACGAATGCATTCCGGCACGACGTTGAGCCAAACTCCTTGACCATACCATTGAAATCCTTCCTTACAGCTATTGCACAGCCTCCCACTCTCCTATCGTCAGCGTTACCGCAGTAGATGGTGTACTCTCCGACGCTGATGACGGGTCTATCCTTGAGGCGGGTTTCCTGCAAAGCAGCAAACGGTGCATGGAAATAGCTCAGAAGTCTGGATAGCGCAGTTTTTTGGATATCACTCGACAGCGATCGACAGACAGTTCAGGGTGGCGAAATTGTGGCTTGTGGCCAAAGACTCCATGACTCCCTAGGTACGGATCCTAAGGTGTTATGGACCAGAGGCCTTAGTGTGCCGGACGGCGACACCTTTATGCAATGTGCGGGATACTTTCGCGATATAGTTGTGCACGCTATATCGCTCGAACGTTCCCTGTGTACACTCAAACGTCTGCTGGGTTCAGTAGAAGCAGGGGCACCAACGAGCAGGTACCAACAGACTTGTATACACACCCCCTCGCGCGTAGCCACCTATTTAGGCCGGGTTCATACTTCCAGCGACGAGCAACGCAACGCCATGTTTACCATTAATATTGACTAAAAATCGATATGTCTACTATGCACTGTCGCTGTCGTTGGTAGCGGTAAATGTGATCGCGGCCTTAGGCCGTATTGAGGCCGGTATCATACCTCCCGCGACCAGCGACAGTGCACTTCAAGCATATCGATTTTTGGCCGATATGGATGGTAAGCATTGCGTCTCGTCGCTCGTCTCTGGAAGTATGATCCCGGCTTGAAGGGGTCTGCAGAGTTTCACCGACCGGTGACTGGAACGCCGAGCGTCAGCCTTGACGCGGCGACAAAAATGTTCCCGAACGTTATCGTCGCCGCGTCGGTTGCCGCTCGCTGGCAGTGACGCAGGTCTGTCGCGCCGTCAAAACTGCGGTGCCCCCTCGTCGCCCTTCACGCCGCGTCGGTCGCCCTTGTCGCCGAATGTAATCGATTTTGCATCACCCAGATCATTTCGTCGCTGCGAGCAACGCCGGAAACTGAACTCTGCAGACCTCTTGGGGCCACCTGCTTACTTCCCGCGACGCACGACCGCGACAGTGCACATCGGCAATATCGATTTTCGGTCGATATAGATGACAAACAGTATGCCGCGCCGCTCGTCTCGGGAAGTATGCACTAGGCCTAACACTTAAATCACTCGCGATGCGACAATACGGCATTAGTGGTTATCGATCGGCATCGCGTCAAGCGTCGATCCGTTCTCAGATTATGAAGAAGGTATAAACCCGGCCTTAGTGAAGTCTTTCAAAATTGATCATGCAGCGCGGCACGGTCGATAGTTTGAAGGTTGGACTTTCCCCTAACGCTCTTGTAAGAGCTATAAACGACACCTCAGGTTTTTAGGTCGAGTACACACTCACAACGGCATGGCTGCCCCGCTGTGAGTAGCGCCGCAGAGATGAGAGGGCAGTCACGCCGTTCTGAATGTGTACTCGATGTACAAGCTGGTTTTTACTGTGCTGCGCTGTCTTGTAACGGAACTGTGAGCGACGACGGCTCTAATCTAGATTTCTTGCTGGGAGGGAGTTACCCGCCCACTTTCCCGCCGTTGACCTATCCCAGGAGCAGCGAAATCTGATGTGATTGGTGGGCGGCTAGAAAGTGGGTGGATGATTTACTCCCAGCCAGAGATCCAAACGAGTACCGCGACGTCTTACGAAAAAACCGCACGCAAACGATTTTTTCTTGAAAGTCGTGGTGGGTTTATCCACTGTAGTCGATAATAGGTGTGTATTTCAGGAAGGAGGCATCTATTTGTGGCCTCACGTGCTCGTGTTGCTACCATACTATACTGAAGATGTCGAAAGTGCCAAGTCGAAGAATGAGCGAGGGAGCACCAGTCGTAGTTCCTCCTCTTTCTCGCCGTCCTCAGCCTCCTCCTCTTCCCAATCGCCGTCCTCGTTCTCCTCCTCTTCCTTGTCGCCGTTCTCAACCTCCTCCCCTTACCGATCGCCGTCCTCGTCCACCACCTCTTCCGCAGCGATCTTCTCGACCTCGTTCTTGTCGTGCTGAGATCACAACAACTGACAGCGCCAGTGCGAGCTCCAGCTCAGAAGATACTCGTTCGGATCCTACAGATTCCACTTATTCAGTCAGTGTCCACACGGATAATAGCTGTACGGATGTTGCTCATTCAGACACCACCCACACAGATGATACCTGCACAGATGACGTGATCAGTCAGCGTGACGAACATTCCTCGACAGTTAGTCAGTCATCTGTATCGTCTGAATTCCTTAGTTGGTCTACATCTGGCGAGAAGGTTAGCGTGCAGGAGGAGGAAGCAAATCGGACAATCGATGCTATAGACAACGAGGATGAAGCTCAGAGAATGGTGGAGAGAGACCGTGACTTGCCATTTGTCATGGTTAGTTTTGAATTCTGGAAAGTTTGATTTTTTATATATGATGAATGTTGTTTCCAGAAGGAAAGAGAGGAACAGGCGGTTCAGTGCGCGGCCAAAAAACCTCGCCAGGTGACACCAGCTTCTACAGCCGAGGTCTCTTCTGGCCACCCTGTTGGGTAAGTTTGTTTGGTTAGATTACGACGGCGTTAACATGTTGTTGGGCACGCTGCGACGACAGCAATAGGGGTCCAAGCGTCCCCTCACTAGGGACTGCTTTAAACTTCTCGTGGTGATTTGGTAAACATGTTGTCGTTGCTGTACGTCTGTGACAGTACATAAATGACCCGTCCTTGAAATTCGCTAAGTGGCTGCGTGGATTTCAAAAAATGGCATTTTTATTGCTTCACAAAAAGGTAAAGGTCACCGCGTCAGGGATTTTTTGTTGCGCTCGGATTCGGCTCAAAATTTTATAATGGGTGTTATTTAGGGCGCTAAGCCAGAATCTGGGGTTTGTTTGTCGCCAGACTTGGGGTTACTCTAGGTTGCGATAGGCGTAATGCCTTTTAACTGGCGTTATTTACCTTCCAATTTTGAAAATCGAATAATGAACCTCAAATTCGTGTTCAGCGTCCCAAATAACACCCACAGTGCAGTTTTGAGTCAAATCTGAGACCGTGGCCAAGCTACCGTACACCAACCGTAATACAAGAAAAATGGACAAATCGACCATAGATTTGTGCTACTCAGCCCAGATAACTTCTATGTAAAAGTTTTAAGACGATTTGATTGTAGCATTCTTGGAATCGTCAAAAGTTGCGTTTTGCCAGCAAAATTTCCGTAGTTGTGTTCCTCCAGATCGCTATCTTATAAGGGCCGAATTCGTTGACCCGAAACGTCGGCCGTTTATCCCGAGACATCGCTTTTCGGCGCTTTCCTTAACGCCTGGTTTTGACCGAAACACCTTCTGTTTTACCCGAAAGACCTGGCGTTTGCCCCGAGATAGTCAAAAAGAACAGCGGTCTGGCGGAACACAATTATGAGTGTCTGGGTTGGTGAACTTTCTCTGTTTTTTTTTCAAGTTAAGGATAAGCGTTTTTCAGTGGTGAAGCCGGCGATGGTGGTGAGCGAGTTTCCTCAAATATGTCGCAGTAAGTCTGGAATTTGTCTTAAGATTTTCATTGTTGGTGGGCATTTCCTAGTTCCCCTTCTGGTTTTGAGGTTATATGCTTTAGACCCCCGAAAATCAGCAAAGTTCCGGTGCAAAAAGTTTTCGTCACGCCGGTTAACCACGGCCTGTTCCCCGTGAAGCGGAGATTCGATGGCGTGATGTATGTGTCTATCATTTTCTTTTTTTTGAAGGTTTGAGCCATTTATGGTGTCTACCTTTTTCCTTCTAGGGTCTCAGCTTCGAGACCTCGGATGTGCAGACCAATCCTTAATGGAGAAAGCACCAGGTTTGTTTGAAACCTTGTTGGCGAAGTTCGTTAGCCATACTTGGAGTAATCATTCAGGAGCGCAGAATCTGAGTCTGCGAGGGCTAAAATCGTCCCTTTTAGTTGTTTTTCTTTGTTCTATTACCATAGGTAAGCACATGCTGTCGCAAGCCGTTAAATGGTGCATTTGGACCAGGGTGTGAAGAAGGCCAATTTTACCCAGACCCCCCCCCCCTCCACCAGCAGTGTGATGTGAGGAACCTTATTAATAATTTACTGAGAGCTCCCCCCCCCCTGAGTAATTTCCGAACAAGTTACCTGAGACTTTAACGCAAGTTGCATGATGGCTTCACGCAACTTATTTTAGGTTCACAAGTAACTTGAAGCGATGTTACGTGCAACTTGATCGGATTTTTGATTAAAGTATCATGTAACTTGCTCTAATAATCCACAACATTGCGAGTAACCTGCCCCGTTGTTACATGTTACCTGACACCCACACGCCACGCAGCCGCTACCCACACGCGACGCGTTCGGCGCACCGACATGCGGCATGCTCCCCGAGCATGCCGGGGGGCGCCAGCGGTGTCTCTGGCCTGTGTGCGGGCGCAAGAGCCTGCCTCGAGAGTGCGTCGTATACCTCCTCAAGAAAAGCCCGCCTCGAGGTGAGTTACATGTGCGATAAAATAACAAATTTAAGTTACCCGTCAGTACTTTATGTCATGTGTAAGTAAACTCGCACCGTGCAATATACTTACTTTTTTGAAGGTCACATGTATACTGCCATTCAGAATGTAGCTCACATGAAAACCTCTATTAGCCAAACTGGCCATTCCGATCGAAATGTACTCTCCTAGAATCATTTTTCGACGTAGAGTTCGAATATACACTTCGGTGCTGCTTGAACCACTCTGAATAAAGTTATAGGCGTTTTTCTCTGATATTTGTACCTATTGTACAATCCAAAAAGCGCATTAATTCTACGAAAATCCGGATACGGACCTGATACTCGTGTTCAGGGCCCAAGACAACCTCTCTAGGCAGCGTTCGGGTGAAAGCACATTGCAGACTGATAGCGTTTTGGACTTGTACGGATTTTCGGTTTAGCGTTTACTTATATCGATTAGGGGCTTGGAAAGCGTTTAAGAAAAATATCCCAGATCCGGATTGAAATTCACTTAACCCTGGGTTGTTATTTGGGGTGCTGATCACGAATCTGGGGTTTGTTTGTCGTTTTCCAAAGCTCGCGAAGAGATTTGCTCAAAGCTTCCCACCGGCAGAAAAATTTGTCGACAAAATCAACTTTTGACGATTTCCGGACTGTGACAACAGATGTGGCTCAAATCGTTCTTCTGGGAGTTACTTGGAGTGCTCAACACGAATCTGATGTCAGTTTATCGATTTTTAACAGCTTACGGTACACTACGGTGGGTATACGGCAGTTTGGTCAAAGTCTCAGATTTGTCTCCAAGTTTCTATGAGGGGGTTATTAGGGTGCTGAATACGAATTCGATGTCCATTTGTCGAATTTCGAATTATTAAGGTAGGTTTTGCCTTCTAAATGACATGTTAACTACAGAAACCTACAGTAAACCTCGAACTTTTGATAAGCGAACCCCAGGTTCGTGTTCAGCACCCCAGATTACCCCTACATATATGTTTTTAGCAGAATCTCGAAAAAAAAAAAACTAAAAACACCCTGAAAATTCCAGGGGGGAAAAATCCTTACCTTGCCGCCAAGCTCTCAAAAACACTCATAACTTCTTTCAGAGTGAGTCTAGGCTGCCGCGACGGGCATATTCGGACTTCACATCCGATAGTGGTTCTAGAAAAGCACATCTCATTTGGAATGGTTGGTGTGGCTCATAGTAGTTCCCTTGTCAGACCCCCTCCAAATCTCCACAGCTCACAAGGGAACCACAATAAGTCATAGTGACCATTCCAAATGAAATGTACTTTTCTAGAACCATTTTCGGACGAATAGTTCGAATATGCCCATCGCAGCTGCCTAGACCCACTCTGAAAAAAGTTATAGGCATTTTTTCTCTGATTTTCGTACTTATTATACCCTCCAAAACGCGTATTATATTTTCGAAAATCCGGAAACGGACCTCATATCTGTGTTCAGCGCCCAAAACTACCCCACTAAGCAAAGTTAGGTTGAAGGAACATTTTCCAAACTCTGCGCAGACTAACGGCGTTTTGGACTTGTACGGATTCTTGGTTGGGCGTTCATTTATGTACGGATTTTTGGTTGGGCGTTCATTTATACCAATTAGGGTTTTAGAAGCGCTTCGAAAAATATTCCAGATTTGACTAGAAATTCGCGCTGGAGGGTAATTTGGGGTGCTGATCACGAATCTGAGGTTCATTTATCGATTTTCCGAAGTTTTCGACTGTATTCGTTCACAGATTCCCATCGGGGGAGAATTTGATGGCAAATCGCGACTTTCGACGATTTCCGGAGTGCTTCTATAGAATATGCTCAAGTTATTTCTCTGGGGGTTATTTGGAGTGCTGAACACGAATCTGATGTCGTTTTATCGATTTTTGGCAGCTTACGGTAGATTACGGTGGGTATACGGTAGTTTGGTCAAAGTCTCAGATTTCTCTCAAAGTTTCTATGTGGGGGTTATTTGGGGTGCTGAATACGAATTTGATGTCCATTTGTCGATTATCGGAATATTGAGGTAGGTTTTGCCTCCTAAATGGCATGTTACCTACCGTAACCTACAGTAAACCTTGAAATTTGGGCAAGCAAACCCCAGATTCGTGTTCAGCACCCCAGATTACTCCTACATACATGTTTTTAGCAAAATCAGGAAAAAAATTTAAAAACACCCTAAAAATTCCATAGGGGCTTACCTTGCCGCGAAGCTTTGAAAAACGCTCATAACTTCTTTCAGAGTGGGTCTAGGCAGCTGCGATGGGCATATTTGGACTTTTCGTCCGAAATTGGTTCTAGAAAAGTACATTTCATTTGGAATGGTCACTATGACTTATTGTGGTTCCCTTGTCAGACCCCATCCCCCTGCGGAGCTCCACACCACGCGCCGACCCCTAATTTGGACAGAATGGGGCCGGGTGGTTTTATAACTCAAAGGGTCATACGTGAATGTGGAACTTTTTTTGAATTCTAATGCAGGTTAAAATGTTTTTGGATGGGGTATGAAGGTCCATCAGAGTTCTGAATTTTGTTTTCAGTCTGCGGAGCAGGAATTGTAGCTGAACAGCCCATTGCCTCGTATACTTTTTCGTTCTTCTTTCATTTAAGAGCGTTTATTTTTTTTTGTTTTGGATTTTCAATATTGTAAAAGTAATTCTGGCCTATTCCTAATCTACTGGGTGACCGAAACCAAGGTACAGATTACAGAAATAATATCGAAAAGAAATCGTGGATCGACACACCTTGATAAAGTGCATAATTCTTGCGATTTAGTGTCAAGTACAGACGACTGCCGCCCTCTGATGAGGGTTGAGCATGGCTGCGACTTGACCCGACAAGGGTCGTAAAAAATTTGGAAAAGTTCTGTAAAAAATGAACATTGTGGAGGGTGGTCGCGAAAATTGTGGAGAAAAAGGGAATTTTCCCCAAACCATTTTGGAGATGTTAGGATAGTTCATCTTAACCATCTAAGTTTTTCTAAGGGAGATTGTGAAACTTTGCAATTTTTTTTTCAAAATTCTGATTAGAGAAAAGAGGGGGGGTCGTAGCTCTGCTGAAAATTGGCGAAACGGTCTGCTCAACACTGCCTCTGACTGCAAATTCGTCTACAAAAACTATTTTTGGGGTTTTTTATTAGGTTTATTCTGCTCAACTGCTCATTTACGGTCTGATTAGGTCAGTACGAATGACCCAGGAAGGTTAAAAAAGCGGCTTCTGTGAATTTTTTAACCTATTCAAGTGTATTTTGATCGAAAACTCTTCAGCACTCGATCTCCAACTTTGCAAGCGGACAGACAGTTTAGTCGTGACGCTATCAGGTTTGTTTCCGATTGGAGTGGGTGAATTATTGTTATCTTGCTCATATTTACCGTTCAGGAGCGCAGGACTGCAACCTAGGAGACTTGAAGATTTCACATCGGAGCGATTGAGAATGCTGAAGCAGAAATTTCAGTAATGTTTTTCAACCTAAGCTGGGTTTATTTTTCTCGTGAGGGGTTACACCAGGGTCGAATCCGCAATGTTATGATAGAAAATAAAAAAAATTCTGAGAACCGGGCCGCAGACTGCGTTTCGACCAAGGATGAGCGGAGTTCCGCGTTCCGAAACCCAAAGTTTTGCGTGTTCAATTGCCTTCCGCTTTCCGGAAGTCACAAGAAGTGCTGCGACATGCGAAAATGCCGGCTCGATTGAGGCAGAAGGAGCTGATCGACTTTTTCTCAAAATTTTCGCGTTTCTCGTTCCGGAATACGCATTTCGGCGCTTTTGTGAGCGATTTTACTTTTTTTCCAAAATATGAGAGAAATTTTCTGTTAGGAAACCCGATTCCCGCACCACGGTTTACTTCTCATGTGACGGAAATTTGTAGACATGGTGTATGCTATTTTCATTCTCCTTCTTCGAAGATTCAGGACGGGTATGAAGTCGAAAATTTTTTTTCAGGGTTTCATCTCCGAGTCGTCAGATATACAAACCAATCATTGAAGGCGGCGCCCCTAGGTTTGTTCGCAAATTATCATGTTATAATCCTTCAGTCATACTTGGATTAATCATTTAGGTGTGCAGAATGTGAGCGCGGAAGGACTAAGGCACCCACTTCAGCGGACGGGCCGAGTGTAGCGATTGGGAGACCTCGGTAATGTTATTGTTGTTTTTCTTCGTCTTTCCCAAGGTTAGGGACATGCTGTCGCAAGCGGGTAAATGGAGCATTTGGATAGGAAGGGGGGGTTGATTGTATGACTCAGGGGGTCATACGTGAATTTACAACTTTTTCGATGGGGTCATGAAGGTCTTCAACTCAGAGAGTCGGGGGGGGGGGGCCTATTTGGTCACGATAGGCTTTCTAACCGGGTACCTAGTAGAGTTGAAAGGAATTTTCGCAGCAGCACGTGCTGCTCCGAGGAGCACATGGCCTGTCCAATAGGACTACGTGGCAAAGACAGGCAAAACTTCTGCTGCACTCCCGTTTCCCACGCGACAGCATGTCGTCCTACAATAGAAGCACGTGGCGCTGGGGATGGGGTCCCACCTCTTTGATATGAGCGGGTCTCCACAACAAGGATGCGGTTCATGTCACGGCCTGCAACAAGGGGTCACCCCCATCGCAGCCTGCGACAAGGGCATCACCCTCTCCACGGTCGACAGCTAGGGAACTCTCCTCGCCGAAGACCGTGGCGGTGAACCTCTCAGCTGTCAAAAATCTTCCACAAAGTGGCTCGTAGTCACATTCCACGGGCGGCCCCGAAAGGCCGACTGCGCTCTTTATTGGATGGTGCCTCTTCTGTGCGTGCCATGCGGCTGATATGCGCCTGGCCAGTTATGGAGTGATCGATCAACGTGTTCGGTCATGGGCATAGTGGCTCGCTCGTCGTCCAAACCACGTCGTAGTCAAATCGAAAGCGTGTCATGGCCGAGTGGAACGGCTGTGATTGGCGGCACGTGCTTCTCACTTGGACAGCGATTAGGCCACGTGGCGCACGGAAAGTACGTGGCCGTATAGTCGTCTAACCGCTTTGTAGTCGAATGGAAAGCCTATCGTGGCCGAAAAGGATCTTCCGACTCTCTGAGAAATCAGTGCTGAATCCCGTGTTCAATATGCGGAGCAGGATTTGTAGCTGACCAGCTCTTATCCCCAGCCACCTTAGTGTTTTTCTCTCTGTTAAGCAAGTGTTCTTCCTCCTCTTTGGGCCTAAAATAGCCTTGCAGTTCTTTCATGAAGTAGAAGTAATTCTGGTCTGATTTAAACTGCAGGGTGACTGAAACCAAGGTATAGATTGCACGAGTCAATCAAGAGAAACCCGCGGTCGATACACCTTGCTAAAGCAATTCTTGTGATTGGGTCGCCACTCGTGCCGACTGCCGCCCTCTGACTGTCAATACGTCCCTTATCAGCTCCACAACAAACCCTATATAGTTGGGGTTTATTATTAGGCATAAAGGCAGCATGCACGCTCACAAACGTGGTCGAGATAACAGCATAAATAGGCCCGCATGGCCTCTACCATGTCGTCAAAGACATTTGAAGCGTCAAAAAACCATCCAGGATGACAATATTCGACAGTGTTTGAGCATTCTTGCCTTCCACGCCTGTATTTTCCCACCCATTCCAGTACGAGAATGAGAAATGAAACTTGAGAGAACATGTGAAAAGTTAGAGTGATAGCACTATCGAATGAGAGTGCACGAGGGAAACAGCTTGATTCACCTGAAAATAACATGTTTGTTCACCGATGAAATCCGCAATTTCGAAAAGTCAGCCGAAGTAGAGCGGCGATCTCGAAAGTGGGTGAGAGTTAATTGGTATGCAGACATTTTATTTTCAAGTGAATCAAGCTGTTTCTCTCGTGCGCTCCCATTTGATAGTGCTATCACTCTAACTTATCACATGTTCTCTGACGTTTCATTTCTCATTCTCGTACTCGAATGGGTGTGAAAATACAGGCGTGGAAGGCAAGATTGCGCAAGCAGTGTCAAATATTGTCATCCTGGATGGTTTTTGGCGCTTCAAACGTCGTTGACGACATGGTAGGGGCCGTCCGGGCCTATTTATGCTTTTAGCTCGACCACGCTTGTGAGCGTGTATGCTACCTTTTATTTGCTCAGCTGCTCATTTACGGTCTGACTAGGTCAGTACGAATGACCCAGAAAGGTTAAGAAAGCGGGTTCTCCGCATTTTTGACCTCTCTAAGTGGACTGTAGTCGAGAACTTTTCAGCACTCGATCACCAACATCGCAAGCGGACAACCAGATCAATCGTGACGCTATCGGGTTTGTTTCCGATTCGAGTGGGTGAATTCTTGTTGTCTTGCTAATGTTAACCGTTCAGGAGAGCAGAATCTGAGCCAAAGGGAGCTGAAGTTCTTACATCGGAGAAACTGAAGAAGCTGAATGAGAATTTTCGGTAATGTTTTCCAACGAAAGCTCAGTTTTTTCTCGTGAGGGTTCACACCAGGGTTGAATCCGTTGTTATGACTGAAAAAATTCGAGAAGGGGGCCGCAGATTGGGTTTCGGCAATGGGTGAGCGGAATTCCGCGTTTCGCGATCCGAAATCCGCAGTTTCACGTGTTTGTTTGCTTTCCGCTCTCCGGAAGTCACAAAAAGTGCTGCGGCACGCGGAAATATTGGCTCCGTTCAGACAGGAGCAGCTAATCAACTGTTCTCGTTCCGGAATAGGTATTTACGCGCTTTTTGGGCCAATTTATGTACCTGATTTTCGAAACGCGATAAAATTTTGTCTGCGTGTTCAGCAGAAATCCGGAGACGTGGCGTATGTGATTTTTGTTTCCATTCCTTACGCGTTAAGGGGGGAACCATACTTACATCGCGCGCGATGTGACTTGCTCTGCGATGTACATCGCATCGTAGTGCAGGGCGCCGCGATGCGATGAAATCGCGAACGCGCTAAACAGCAGACGAATGCGCGAAAAGCTATGGTTTCAATGCGATGTTAGCGCGATGCCATCGCGCATAGCAGCTGCCACGCAGACGCCGCGTGCGACGGCTGACCTCACAGCGACTCCCGATTCCTTTGTCGCGAGCGGTGATCAGTGCTATATCACCTTTCTGATTGCGATAGTATCGTTCCAAGTATGGTTCCCCCTAAGGCAAAACCTTTTTTTAAGGCTTTCGTCTTCGTGTTGTCAAATATACAAACCCATCCTCTATGCCACCACCAGGTTAGTTCACAACTCTAGTTGATGAGTTTCTTACGCCTTATTTAATTTAACTATTAAGCAGCACACGGCCTGAGCCTGGTAGGGCGAAAGTTGTCGCACCAGCGCAGGAGCCAACTGTCACGAATGGAAGACCCCAGTAAGACTTTCGTTTTTTTATTTGTGTCTTTCCAGGGTCAAGGCATAGGTTATGTTGCAGCAAGGGCTTGTATGAGGTTTTTGGACAGGATGCGTGGTTTGGTTGTGTATAGTTAGACCCGTGGCTTGTTTCCTGAAGAAAAAATGTAAATCTCACTCGCGGCTTGGGCGGCGGTGGAGTGCGTCGGCCCGCTAGTCGATTCAGGCTGAGAGAAGAGCGCAGCTGATCCGCTTACCATAGCGCCAGCCGCCGGTGAGATTAAAATGTTTATTTTTTTTTCTTGAGGAAACAAGCCACGAACTTGAGTGTACTTCACGAGGTCGTACGTGGATTCATGACTGTTTTTCAGGGAGCAGTGTCGGGAGAGCTATGAAAGTCGGGACAGGGGCTCTCTACACACCGAGGGAGGAGTTGTCCCGTTTTTGCAGTTTGAAACGTCACGCCACTCAACGCGAGCGAAGTGGTCTCGAGTGGAATTAGAGCCGCAAAAGGCGGGACAACTCCTCCCTCGGTGTGTAGAGAGCCCCTGTCTCATGAAAGTCCTCAACATAGAGCTGAACCTTGTTTTGAATTAATAGAGCAGGAATCACGGGCTGAAACGCCCCGTACTCTATCGACTTTTTTTCATTTAAGAACGTGTTAATATTAGTAATAAAAATGTTTATAGGCAACTGAATAATGGCTGCTGTTCAGCTATCGGGGAAAACGTAATAAATTAGCGCGGTAGCTAACCGGCAGGATAACGGAGAAGCGTAAAAATTTTCAAGAAAATTGAAATTTTGAGGTTGGGTATGTTAACGGCAGTGTTTACGATGATTTTCGTTGCCGAGTTTCCACGCAAAGCAATTCGTTGACAACCATGTGTTACCAAAATTACGACGAAACGCACTAAAACGTCTTCCTTCGGTGACATTATTCTTTGGCCTGGACTACTTGTCCGATTGGATGAACATGTTCATGGTGGTTGTCACCGGTAAAAAAATGGTGCTAATCAAAAATGGAAGAATATTTTGGACAAAACAGGATTAGTTATGGTCTGGAAAAAGAAACTACGAAGCAACAGAGAGTAGAGAACTGCAAAAGACGGCTCCACATAAGATTTCATTGTCTCAACGAACAGTTGCTGTGAGATTCAAGAGGCGGGTGAAATTTGAGGATTCCGTGTCCTTCTGGTGCGTTTTCCTCGATTTCTTTGTCATTTCAGTTTTACTCTAGGGGGGTGGCAAACAATCGAATCAGCAGTTAATCTCAAAATCGAATATTATCGTGAATACTGTCTTTGAAAAGTTGGGTCAAGAATGTTGGGCCAAATCGATAGCCCGTTGAAAACGTCCCAGAGTATAACCAAAGAATTTTTTGTGATGGGGTCATCACGGGTGCCGCGTAGCCAACTGCAGCCTACTAAGTGCTAATTGTTTCTTTCTCAGGTCTATACAGACAGCTTCCTCGACATGGGTGTATCATAAGGTTTATTTTATCCAACGGAGCTGCATCCGCTATTGGGGGGGGGGGGAGAGTCGGAAAAATCGCGTTTACGTCAATGCTTCCCCCTCAGGGGTTCCAACCCCTTCGGGAAAAATCAGAGAGCATTCCACTTTCATGTTAGAATTTTAAAAAAGTTCCAGGTTTCCAATCCATTTCACAATTTCGAGAACGGCGCTTTTCATCACCCTTTTATTGGGTACAGTTCCTATCCAACTTTTCAGTTACGGCCCTACAATCCAGTACGAATGAACCACGGAGGTCGTTAAAAACGGCTCCTTCGCAAGCATTAATCTCCTTATTTGGAGAAGTTTGAACTGTTCTACCTTAATGTATTTCCTGAGCCGAAATGTAGTCCAGGCGAAGTTTTGAGACCTGAAACTTTTCAGCACTCGAGCTTCAGCATCGCAAGTGTACCGAGAGATTGGTCGTGACGCTAAAAGGTCTGTATCCGATTTGAGTTGGTCAAATTCTTCATATTGGCTGAAATTCACCGTTCAGGAGGTCAGAATCGGAGCCCAAGAGAGCTGGAGTCATCACATCGGAGGATCTGGAGTTTCTGAAGAAGAAATACCTGTAATGTTTTTGTCGACGTTTTCTAACTAGGCTGTTTTTTTCTGCTGCGAATTGGTTACGGCAGGGACAAACTCACGTCTTGATGGTGGCAACCTGTGGGGAGGGGGGCACAGTTTTTTTTCTATTATGTTCTCCGGCTTTCTCAGACACTTTTCCATTTCCCGCCTGGTCGCTCTTGCTTAATTCCTCTTAAAGAAACGATTCATTACATGCCGAGCTCATGTAAAGTCCTGGTTCGGGTTTGGTAAATACAAGTCAATTTTCGAGACGAAAGACCATTTTTTAGGGCTCGAGTTTCAAAGTTGCAAGGGAACAAGCAAGTCAGTGATGAATCTATCAGGTACATATGTTCATGATTTCTGCTGGTCATTCCTCCAGTTATACTCGCATTGCTATTCTAGGAGCACAGAACCCGAACCTAAGAGGGCGAGAATTGGCACAACGGAGATGGGATCGTGTATACTGAAGGAGAGACTTCCGTAATGTTTTCGTCGACATTTTTGGACCAAGGCCAGCAGCACATGCTACAGGGTCGCAAGAGTTTCTTGAACATTATGGGGGGGTTGTCGCCCTAACCAAGGGTCAGACATCGCTCTATGACGGTTTTCTAAAGAAGATAGAATAGAGTGAAAAGGTGTTGACGAAGGCTCCGGATGCCCTCAATGTGGTGCTGGTCCGTGGTGAAGAGCAGTGGAGCAGAAATTGTGAAATATTGTGCCAATTTACTTTACTATTGTAGGAGAGCTGGACCTTCACCGAAAAGTTATAACTTACTCGAGCCGGAAATGGACATATCTTCCGCTCAGCGCACCACGTATGAAGTTTTGTTGTCCTTAAACACTTCCTCATTTCCCTGAGGCAACGAAATGAGCTTTATTCCCTTATCAAGTGATATTGCAGGAAAGAGCAGTCTATTGCAGTTTCTCAAGATCAAGGAAAAGATCGCGGTCTTCTGGATACTATTGTGTTCGTTCTCATTCGGGATTGTCTTGGGGCGGCGGGCATGAACGCTGCGAAGAAGGTCAAGGAGCCGCTCCGCGTCCTCCGTGCGAAGCGTCGTGCCAGAGGTGAACCGAAAAACATGCCGCCGGCTTGACGTTGGGACGCAAACTCACTACACCCAGCAAACCCCACGCCTAACAGCTGTTTTTTGATTTGGTCCTTATCTAAAACGGTTTTATTTCTGTCAAACTTTAGAGCCAAACGGGTAAATTATTCAAAAAATAATTAACTATAAAGAAGAAATCAAAAAGACCGAAGTTTAGCACGATTAAAATTCAAACAAAAACAGTTAGGCGGGGAGTTCACCGTGCGTGGCGAGGTTGCGTCCTTACACAAACCGGACGGCATAGTTTTCGGGTCACCTCTTGCTCGACGCTTCGCGCGGAGGACGCGGAGCGACTCCCTGACCTCCTTCGCAGTGTTCATGCATGCCGCCCCTGAACACAGAATGGAGTTTCGAAAAATGGCTTTTTGAGAGTTGTGGTGAGATGAAAACGCCCCCCAATTAATCTGGGTAGGTGAAGAACGACTAAAACAGTAGGTAATGGTAGGTGGAATACCATATATTCTCTGCTAAAAATTGAAATTTCTATCACTCGACGCGCTGCGTGTACGCGCGATGCTGCTTCCTCCGTCTGCCATACACTATCCCGCTGTCTCTAACTTCCGATCCGCACGCGCAAGCGAAAAAGAGCCTATAGGCCACAGTAACATACCGTAATCCTCCATTATGACTCAGGACCAATTACAGTGGGGGGGGGTCGAAGGAAAATTCCACATCCATGTCGAAATTTTGCCTGCTACTGGGATTTTCACCAGTTTTTAGTGTGGGTGCGAAACACGTTCCTCAATCTCCTTTATGATTTTGAGGCTCTGAATGGGCGAAATCGGGGCGTGAGTGCGCAATTTTTCACCCACCTCGCATTGTTTGTGGTCAAGGGACGTGAATGCAAGGCGTGCGATGCGATCGAATAGAAACCTCTCACATCGATCTGGTTGCGCCGCACGATCAGATCGCAGCACGTTCAGACACAGTCGCCTCGAAAAGTGCTGCAATCGCGCTGTGCGGTGACGCGATGGTCGAATCGACGTGCGCACGATCGCATCGCACAGCGGTCGTACTTTGAAAGAGGCTTAGGGCGGCGTTCAGAGTTCAATCGCGGCGTGACGCGATGTTATACTCAGCCTACGTATCGATCAAGCGGCGTCGAGTCGCGTCGTCGTTGGGTGCTTACAGTGAAGAGGCGCGATACTTTAGAAATGACGAGCAATTTTTCTTCTTGTGGCGTCCGTCGCGTCGCCTTGCAATGCAACGCGACGGAAGTCGCGCGATGGCAAATGCGTTGCTGGCTCTCTTCAGGTTTTTTTTTTCGTGGACACATCCAAATCTTACAATGAAAACACTAAAATGAACATATATATTATATTATTCACATAAGCCCGGGGACCAGACTTATGTGCAACGAACAGCTTATATACGAAAACAGCAACAAAAACCATATAGTAGCAACGAGGGAAAAAACTAACAGTATTTCTGTCAGGTAACACAATGGATTATTAAAGCAGATACACGTAGAGTCCGTAAAATCGAGAGGCAAAGTAACTGCTCCGCGGAGGGTTAGCGCACGCCAGGCGCGTTCTCGAAGTATTCGTTTACAAGATTCTTGAATGCCTTATGACTCACTGGGATAGACTTAAGCCTCCCACGCCGTTAAAATGCTGGAGTCGCTCTATTTATAAAGCAAAAGCGCCTGCAGTTATATTTAGGACCACTTGCACTCAAATTTATTGCTTGTTTACGCGAAAATGCGTACGTAGCAATTGCGCGTAATCGCCCGGCGTTCGCGCAGCGTTCACACATTAATTTCTTCGCAACGCGATTTTCGCTTCGTACTGACATGTACCGTCGCGTCGCCCCGCGAGAACTAAGAACGCCGCCTGAGGCCTGGATCATGCTCTCCGCGACGCAATGCCGTTCAGTCTGCAAAGTGAACTCTGATTGCGAAAGCGTGCTGCGGCGCGGTTGCGAGCATCCTTAGACAGGAGGGATGTGGGATCACCCGAGCGGTTTTTGCCTTTTTTTTTTGGTCCCAGTCGCTCGTCGCTGGAAGTATGATCCCGACCTATGGTTCATTTTCACTCTTTTCAAAGGTCGTGGTAGGTTATAGTGGATTAAGTGGCATTCTACCTACCGTTACCTACTGTTGGGGTCGTTCCTGATCTGAACCAGGGATGAGCGGAGTTCCGAGTTTTGCGTTCCGAAACCCGCAGTTTCGTACGTTTTTGGCATTCCGCGTTCCGAAAACCGCAGAAAACGCCGCGGAATGCGAAAATATCGGGTTGTCTGGGACGTAAGAAAACATTAGACGATTTTTGAGTTTTTCCGCGTTTCGCGTTTCGAAAACCGCATTTCCGCGCATTTTCAGGCGTTACGCGCCCGATTTCCGAAACCCGAGAGAAAAATTTCTGTTCCGAAACCCGGAAACCGATTTCCGAATTTTCATATTTTTATTCCGCTCATCCCTGATCTGAACCCAGGTGCATATTTAGGAAACATGAAATCAAATGAAATTTCTTTTTTAAGAGCTTTTTCAAAACTCCATTGTTAGTTTTTTTTTTCTGGGACGTGATCAAAGTTTTCCTATTCAAGGCATGAGCCGGCACCGGAGCGTAATGAAGAGACAGGGGACATCGTCTCTACTACCGACTCTAGTATAAAGTGGGTTTTCATGAGCTGTTTTCGAAACTTTTGGGAATTATAATTGTTCTCTTTAGATCTTCTCTGAAGACAGCTATCGAAACCAGTGATGAAGAGAATTCTGAAGAAGTAACTCCGCGAATTACTCGGTTGGTTGGGATTGGGATTCAGAGTTCAATAGAGTGAGATGCAATTATGTGATTGATTGCAGAAGCATGGCTGCGTCGATGAAGTTTTCGGAAAGACGTCGGAGTGAAAAATCTGTGAAAATGAGGCATGTGCTCTAATTTTTTTCTGTTTTGAATCTTAATGAAGGGTAATTGGGAGGATATTACAGTCAGCGTCAGTCGTCGTCACCAACTGTTCGCCCGTCAACGCCAGCTGGCTCGTCAAGTCGGCCATCAAAATCGTCGTATGCTACCAGGTATTATTCATTGGATCCGATTCGGATATTTCCGAATGTCCGTCCGAATGATTCGAAACTCGATTTACTGAAAAAAAAAACGCGAAATCAGAGTCAACTTGGAACCCGATTGACCGAAAAAAACGTTAAATCCGAATCGAACAGGAATCCGGATCACCGAAAATGTCCGGGTTAGAATCGAACCGAAATCCGATCCACCGAAATTAGCGCCAAATCCGAATTAACCCCAATTCACCGAAAAAAAGTTGAATCCGTAGTCCAATTCATAGAAAATGTCCAAACTTGAATCGAAGCGAAATCCGATTTAACGAAAAAAAAAACGCCGAATCCGAGTCAACCCGAAATCCGATTCAATGAAAAACGCCAAATCCGAATCGAACCGAAATCCGAATCACGAAAAAACTGGTTAGATCCGAGTCGACCCGGGGGCTTATTCACAGAAAAAACGCCTAATCCAAGTCAACCCGGCATCCGATTCACTGATAAAACGCCGAATCTCATCGAAATCCGATTCACCGAAAAAACGCGCTACTGTGCTTCTCTGGGCCAAATTCCGGTCCGCAATCGCGTCTCGACACGCTTCGCGGCCGCGCGTTTTCGAGTCGGAATAGTTTCCAGCGCCACAGCCCCTGATCTGTTGGCTCTAGGTGGGTTTAAGAATTTGGAAACTAATCAAAATTGGTGAAAATTGTATAAAGAAGCCATATCGAGTCGGCTTTAGCGCTGGAAGTTCAACTGACTTGAGCGCGTGCGTCCGCAAAGCGTGTGGAGACGCAATTGTGGACCGGAATTTGGCCCAGAGAAGCACAGTATGTCCGTGTCCATTCGGAGGCCGATCCACCTCTATAAAGCGCCAAATTCGAATTAACCCAGAATTAGATTCACCGAAAAAAAGTTGAATCCGGATTAGCCTGGAGTTTAATTCACCGAAAATATGCAAACTTGAATCGAACCGAAATCCGATTCATTAAAAAAGCTGCCAAATCCGAATCCTATCGAGATCGAATTCACCGAAGAAACCGCCAAATCCGATTCGAGCTGAACTTCGAATCTTGAAAAAATACGCACTGAGTCCGAGTCAACCCGAAATCCGATTCAATGAAAAACGCCAAATCCGAATCGAACCGAAATCCGAATCACGAAAAAACGGGTTAGATCCGAGTCGACCCGGGGGCTTATTCACAGAAAAAACGCCTAATCCAAGTCAACCCGGCATCCGATTCACTGATAAAACGCCGAATCGGATCGAAATCCGATTCACCGAAAAAACGCGCTACTGTGCTTCTCTGGGCCAAATTCCGGTCCGCAATCGCGTCTCGACACGCTTCGCGGCCGCGCGCTTTCGAGTCGGAATAGTTTCCAGCGCCACAGCCGCTGAATCTGTTGGCTCTAGGTGGGTTTAAGAATTTGGAAGCTAATCAAAATTGGTGAAAATTGTATAAAGAAGCCATATCGAGTCGGCTTTAGCGCTGGAAGTTCAACTGACTTGAGCGCGTGCGTCCGCAAAGCGTGTGGAGACGCAATTGTGGACCGGAATTTGACCCAAAGAAGCACAGTATGTCCGTGTCAATTCGGAGGCCGATCCACCTCTAAAAAGCGCCAAATTCGAATTAACCCAGAATTAGATTCACCGAAAAAAAAGTTGAATCCGGATTAGCCTGGAGTTTAATTCACCGAAAATATGCAAACTTGAATCGAACCGAAATCCGATTCATAAAAAAAAGCTGCCAAATCCGAATCCTATCGGGATCGAATTCACCGAAGAAACCGCCAAATCCGATTCGAGCTGAACTTCGAATCTTGAAAAAATACGCACTGAGTCCGAGTCAACCCGAAATCCGATTCACCGAAAAACGCCAAATCCGAATCGAACCGAAATCCATTTCACCGAAGAAACCGCTGAATCCGAGTCGAACGTAAACCCGAATCACGAAAAAAAAACCGCGTTAGATCCGAGTCAACCCGGAAACCTATTCACAGAATAAACGCCTAATCCACGTCAACCCGACATCCGATTCCCTGAAAAAACGCTGAACCTAATATGAAATCTGAATCACCGAAAAAACGCGCTATATCCGTATCAACTCGGAATCCGATTCACCACAAAAAAACGCCAAATCTAAATTGAACTGCTACCCAATCCACTGAAAAAATCCATTTTCGGATCAGATTAAAATCCGATTATTCAAAAATTTCCGCTTCGGATGGAATGTACCAGGCCGGTGTGCACCCAATGTCTGCTCTTCAATAGTCACGTGCGCATTCTCTAACTATAAGCAATGAGACTTGAGATCTTCCACTTTTTCAGCCTTTGTTTCAGAAGCCAGGTTGTTGCAATACAACGATCGGAGGAATTCGCTCCTCAGAAAACTCCTGAATCTGTGCGGGCCTCAGTATCTCCTGTTTCTGTGCGGGCTGAAGTCAATATCACTGTTCCAAGGCTCGGGTAAGACTGAGTTGTGTATTTCGCCGCCGTTTTTCCAAACAGTTTGTGGTCACAGTCGTGTCTTAGGCCGACAGCCTAGCTGCGTACAGCGAGGGTGGTCGCGTCGCAGTAAGCAGGTAGTCCAATCTCTTTGGTTTTCTGTGGAAAGGATCCGATGCGTGGCGTGACGCGAGCACTCGCCCTTTTCGCTGCCAGGCGATTGCAGCGAGCGCGATTGTTGTGGTCTTTCTTTTAGAGAGACACCACTGGGGAAGGAGGGTCAGATAGTAAACAGCGCCAGCGGCGTAGGAGGACAAGCTGTGACCAAGTGGGTAAAAATATGGGATACGAAACTGAACTGGAACGGTACTAATGGGTAGTAGGGCGAGAATGTGGGGCATTCGAAGCCCTTGGGTGCCGAAAGCCTTCTCCAGATTTTAAAGTGGAATTCGTGGCTGGTCGGGCTCTTCGAATAGCGATGAATGCCATTAGATGGAAGGACAGTTGAGCCTTTGAATTCTATACGATCATTAGGCGTCGTAATCTGCTTATGTGGGCTAAATTCCGGTCCGCAATTGCGCTTCGACACGCTTTGCAGACGCAAGCGCTCGAGTCGGTCGAGTTTCCAGCGCCAAAGCCGACTCGATATGGCTTTTTTTATACAGTTCTCTCCAATTTTGTTTACTTTCCAGTTTTGAAAACCGATCTAGAGTAAACAGATCGGCGGCTGAGGCGCTGGAAACTCTTCCGACTCGAATGCGCGCGGCCGCAAAGCGTGTCGAGACGCATTTGCTGACCAGAATTGGGCCCGGAGAAGCACAGTATACTTCCGCCGCCGAGTGGCTCGGTTAAGTGCAATCCTATAGTATCAGTAGTGCCACGCCGCGTGATTATTATTACAGGAATGCGATGCGAGTATAAACAACCCCCTAATCGGAAATTCGCAGGCGGAGAAGGGGAAATTTGTTGATCTATAATTTGTGCGTAACTTTTCAACATCTTAATATACTGTACTTCTCTGGGCCGAGTTCCGGTCCGCAATTGCGTCTCGACACGCTTTGCGAGCGCACGCACTCGAGTCAGTCGAGTTTCCAGCGCCAAAGTCGACTCGATATGGCTTTTTTTATGCGTTTTTTCCCAATTTTGTTCAGTTTCTAGTTTCTAAAACTCATCTAGAGTCAATTGCGGCTGCGGCGCTGGAAACTCTTCCGATTAGAAAGCGCGCGGCCGCAAAGCGTGTTGAGACGCAATTGCGGACCGGAATTTGGCCCAGATAAGCACAGCACGTCAGCTTCTTAGCATTTATGTAAATATAGGTTAGCCTCCTGTAGCGAATAATATGTTCTAACCTAAGTTTCTGACAGAAAGACACCGCTCGCAAGGACAAGTCAGACGCGTTGTGGTGCTAGTGATGAAACGCCGGCTTCGACAAAGTGAGTGAAATAATCGAGTTCATATTTCAGGAGAATCTCATTCAGGGGTATCAAGTGTGATAAAGAAAAGTATAGTTCTTCTGTAGGGGGTGGTGGCCGTTGTGTATTTCAATCCCTAAAGAGGCGGAAGAAACGGCCAGAGACGCAACCACTGCGCTGTCGCCAGCCCCGTGTTGCGTCCAATCAGGAACCTCGCTCCTCTCACGCCTCTCCCCCGTTTCTCCCGCCTCGTTAGTGGTTGGAATACACAGCGGCCACCACCCTCTGTAGGGCCCTAGGCATGCATTCTAAGACAAATGAGGAATCTGATTCAGCCACGCTAGGCTTGCTTATTTAATGCACCCCGTCCCAAAGGTGGCCAGCGAATAGTTCAAAGAAGCAGCGAAGAAGCATTTCTGGATTACGGTTAAACGTCGCGTACGCAAATCACGCAGCATGTCCTACCGTAATCCAAAAACAATTCAACAAGTTATTCACCTTCTCAAGTTCTGAAACGCTTCAACTGCCACGTAAGGAAGAGTACCATAGAGAATGGGTTTCACGAGCAGTTTGAATGAGGAAGAACGCAAAACAATCATGAAGTATGTGAGAAAGAAATGAGAACGTGAAAAACTCCTTTGAATCTTTTATTGGATTACGGTAGGATATGTTGCGTGATTTGCGTACCCCCTATAAAACGTCGTAATTCTCATCATTCGAGGCGCGAGTAGCCCGCGCGACGCCTGGGCCTCCGCCTGCCCTCCGCTCTCTCACTGTCTCTAACCTCCGCTCCGCATAAGCAGGCGTAGGAACCATGTGAATTTCGCCGTTTTATAGCCTGTAAGCGACGTCTGACCGTTATTCAAAAATGCCAGAGACGCAGTGGAAGCGCTTCTTTGGACTCTTTCCCTTCCATCTCGTTCGGGACAGGGTATACCTCGTCATATTGAAAGGCTATTCAGGAGCAGCACGTGGTCTACTCAAAGGAACCGCGTGGCTCGTAGAGGCAAAACACTTGCCACACCTCCGTTTTTCGCGCAGCAGCTTGTGCTCCCATCGTCTTCCCGAGGCGGCCGGTGGGTCTGAAGCCCTACCTCTTCCACGGGGGGCGAGATCCTACCCCTTCATAAGATGGGGGCGGGTCCTATCTCGTAACATTGATTTTTTTTCAGGGAAGAATCGCAGAAGGAAGAGTTGCAGACGACTGGCGATGCCGATTGTCAAAATCAGGTTTTGATCAAGTGGGTGAAGATACGAAAAATTAGAGCGTTGGTTTTCATCAACCCCATGGGTATGCGTCAAACATTTGGCTTGCGTTCGCAGCCAAAGAGACTTTCGAATGTGAATTGGGCCTATATAATGACTTGGGGGCAGTCAATGCTGGAGTCACTATTTCATATTCCCGTACACTTCTGCTACTACTCTTTTCCGGACGCGGAGGACTAGCAAAATTTGTTGAAGGCACAGTCCAAGCTCGTGGGTAACATTTGATAATATGGTCCGGGCGCTGTGGGTAGCGACCCTGCCAAACACGGAATTTCGACTCTTTAGAATTAGCGAGAAAAATCGAGCACCTATTCTCTCCGCCCCCAAATCAGCACTCATTCGCTCCTCCCAGTTCAGGGCTTCTTATCGCAATAGGGACGAGCAGGTTGAGGCGGGCGTTGTCTTGCTGGACAACGGGGATCGTTAGAATTTTCGAAATTTAAAGTTTTTTTTTTGGGGGACGTAAAAATTTGGGCCCAAAACTAAACAAATCGGGGGTGTTTTTCAGTCGCGTTCCTCTTTCTAGGAGGAAAACAGGTCTTGGAGCGAGAGGTTCGGACGCGGTTGTCTCATATATTGTAATAGCAACAAAAAGAACATTAGTACAGTACCACAACAGTACATGGAAGGAAAGCATACATGTTCAAAGATGTAATAGCCGTATCTTAGGCAGCAGCTAAATGTTCAGCTCATAAGACAAACTTTCAGACGAGTTTTGTTCATTAATCGGGACTCTTACCCCTTCAGTTCTTCACTTCGAAAAGTGGTCAATATACGTCCCCCCATAAAATTTTGGATTTTCAGAATTCTGAAAAAAAGATACCGAATCTCCATGAAATTCCCGACAAACTGAAACCTAACACCCTTCCAATTACCTCAAAATTACGAGGAAAATCGCCTAAAACCCGTTTTCTCGTTGTCCGGAACCGCGCCTTCGGCCGAAATTGTAAAACGTAGGTTTTTTTTCTGAAAAGGGATCCCCTAGCTCCCAAAAGTACTGTTCCATCCTCAGCGTATCCTCTACAAACTGCGGTAAGACATACCGGAAACTCCGCATTTTGAAGCATTTAAGAGCAATATCCCAAACTGCACTGCCGCGAGCCGTCGGAAAATACCGCGCTCCAAAGCCAAACCGAGCTAACATCGGCGTGGATCGTGAAGAAACTTTGCGTTCCTCATTGGAGGTTGGCGCAAGCTCGGTGCACCTATGTTGTAGCATAGGGCACCGAGTTCGCGCCAACCTGCAACAGTGAACGCAAAGTCTCTTCCGGATCCATTCCGATGTTATGTGCGCAGAGGAAACCGCAAAACCACCGCCGGTGATATCTCCTGTCCAATCCGCCCCCATATCCTTTTTTGTTGGACAATAGTAGTTGGGAATCAAGTTTTTCTGAACCTGTGAAGGCTTACGCACCCACACCCGCCCGAAGGTCTCGGTGCAAACCTAGTTGGAGGTTTCTTCTCCGTCATAATGTAGACTTCTGCCGGTATCTGCTGTTTGAAAGTGCTATCAGTCATTGTTCTTACAGAAACTCCATCAAAATGCATAGATTCCTAATAGTGTATATTGTGAGGAGATCTGTGTCAGAATTCTAATTACTTCTTTCTCAATAGAGATGCTGTTGCTCTGTAGCGAAGTGCAAGTCAAAACTACACTCCCCGAGGCTAATCGGTCGGATAGGAGGGGTCCCACCCCTCCATAGGGGCGGGGCCCCCATCATACCCTATGCATCCTACCTATTACCCCTTTTTGTGGATCAGTTTGAGTAACTTCAATTTTTTTAGGGAAGACTCGCAGAAGGAAGAGTTTCAGACGACTTGCGATGCCGACTGTGGAAATCAGGTTCCGAAGAAGTGGGTGAAGATACGGAAAAAATAGTTTTCGGTATTCATCGAGCTCCTGAGTATGCGTCCGACGTTCGCCTTGCGTTCGAAGTCGAAGAGGCTTTTGAATGTGTATTGGGCCTATTTAATGGATTAGGGGGAGGGGCAGTCAATGCTGGAGTCACTATTTCATATTCCCTTTCAAGTCTGCTACTACTCTTTACCGGACGCGGAGGATTAGCAAAATTTGTTGAAGGCACAGTCCAAGCTCGTGGGTATCATTTGATAATATGACCATGTGGGTAGCAACCCTGCCAAACATCGAATTTCAACTCTTTAGAATAAGCGAGAAAAATGAGAACTCATTCTCTCCGCCCTCAAATCAGCACCCATTTGCTCCTCCCACTCCAGGGTTTCTGATCTCAATAGGGACGAGCAGGTTCAGGTGGGCGTTGTCCACCTGGACAACGGTAGGGGGGGGGGCGTAAGAACTTTTGAAATTTCTAGTTTTTTCTGGGGGCACGTAAAAATTTCGGCCCAAAACTCAACAAACTCGGGGGAGTTTTTAGTCGTGTTTTTCTTTCTAAGAGGAAAACAGGTCTTGGAGCGAGGGGTTCGGACGCGGAGCGGTTCCAAAACAGTACATGTGAGGAATTTATCTATACATAACGATGCAATAGCCGTGCCTTAGGTAGTAAAATATTCGGCACATAAGACAAGCTTATAGACGAGTTACATTCATTAATCGGGACTATTACCCCTTTAGTTCTTCACTTCAAAAATTGGACAACGTACGTCCCCCAAAAAAAATTCAGATTTTCAAAATTCTGAGAAAAAGTTTCAGAATCTCCATGAAATTTCCTACAAACTGACACCTAACACCCCTCCCACGACCTCAAAATTACGAAGAAAATCGCCTAAAACCCGTTTTCTCGTTGCCCAATACCATCGTCGTCGGTGATACCCCTGTGGAACCCGCGCCAATACCTCTTTTTGTAGAACAGTACTAGTTGGGAATCAAACTTTTTTGAACCGCTGGAGGTTTACGCACACACACAAGGGTTCCACCTGCACGGAGGTTCCGCTGCAAACCTAGTTGGAGGTTTCTCATCCATCAAAATGTAGACCTCTGCCGGTATCTGCTATTTAACAGTGCTATCAGTCATTGTTCTTACAGAAACTCCATCAAAATGCGTCGAATTTTATTAGTGCATCCTGTGAAGCGATTTGTGTCACAATTCTAATTACTTCTTTCTTAATACAGATGTTGTTGCTCTGTAGCGCAGAACAAGTCAAAACTACCCTCCCCGAGGCTAAACAGTCGGATAGGAGGGGTCCTACCCCTTCATAAGATTGGGGTGGGTCCCATTCTTCTATAAGACGAGGATGGATCCAACCTCTCCATAGGGGCGGACCCCCATTATATGCTATGCATCCTGCCTATTACCCCTTTTTGTGGATCAGTTTGAGTAACTTCGGTTTTTTTAGGGAAGACTCGCGGAAAAAAGAGTTCGAGACGACTAGCGATGCCGACTGTGGAAATCAGGTTCCGAAGAAGTGGGTGAAGATACGAAAAAATAGTGTCAGGTGTTCATCAACCTCCAGGGTATGCGTCCAAAGTTCGCCTTGCGTTCGAAGTCGAAGAGGCTTTTGAATGTGTATTGGGCCTATATAATGGATTGGGGGGGGGCAGTCAATGCTGGAGTCACTTCTTCATATTCCCTTTCAAGTCTGCTACTCTTCTTTACCGGACGCGGAGGATTAGCAAAATTTGTTGAAGGCACAGTCCAAGCTCGTGGGTAACATTTGATAATATGGTCCGGGCGCTGTGGGTAGCAACCCTGCCAAACACGTAATTTCAACTCTTTAGTATAAGGGAGAAAAACGAGCACCCATTCTCTCTGCCCCCAAATTAGCGCCCATTTGCTCCTCCCACTCCAGGGCTTCTGATCTCAATAGGGACGAGCAGGTTCAGGCGGGAGCTGTCCAGCTGGTCAAGAATTTTCGAACGTCCGAGTTTTTTTTTGGGGGGGGGCACGTAAAAGTTTCGGCCCAAAACTAAACAAAATCGGGGGTGTTTCAAGTCTCGTATCTCTTCCTAAGAGGAAAACAGGTCATGGAGCGAGGGGTTCGGACGCGGTTGCATAAACATACTGTAATAGCAACAAAAAGATCAAAAAGAATAATAGAACAGCACCAGAACAGTAAATGTGAGAAAATTACCTATACATAACGATGTAATGGCCGTGTCTTAGGTAGTAGTAAAATTTTCAGCACATAAGACAATCTTTTAGACGGGCTACATTCATTAATCGGGACTAAGTGCTTATCAAAAACAAAGGGATACCCTAATTTTTGCCAATTGCGAGCTTGCTAGCAATCGACGCAATCTGAAATCATCACCATTCGATACAGAAGGTTAAAAAACCTATACATTATTACATTCAAACTTCAGCGTATGAAACGAAAATTTGCTTATTAATATTTTTGCAAAATCACTGTATCAAAAACAAAGGGACACCTCAGCATAATAAAATTTTTGTCAACAAAATAAAGATCAATCAGGCAGTCAATATCTTGTAGGTCCTCCTTTGTTCTTCGCAACTACAAACATCCTTTTTGGCATACTGGAGAAAAGGTTTGCAATGAGACCAGGCTCCAAATTCTGCCATGCCTCCATAATAGCCTTCTTAAGCTCTTCAACCGTATTAAATTGCTTGTTGTTGGCATAAATCCTTCTCGCTAGTATTCCCCATACGTTCTCGATGGGGTTCAAGTCGGGTGAGCAGGCAGGCCATATCAAAACTTCGACGTTATTGGACGCCAACCAAGTTCGAGTAGACTGACTTGAGTGGACTGACGCGTTGTCTTGCATGAAAACAATTTTTTACGACGGTGACGCCTAAGAAATGGAAGCAAGTGGTCCTGGAGAACCTGCTGATAATCTGAACTGTCAATTCTGCACGACACAAATTCGAGTGACAGAACGCCAAGGCTCGAAATTGCTCCCCGGACCATGCAACTTCCACCGCCGAAGTTCCGCTTTGAAAAATAGAGTGGTTCCTTGCGAAGATCCCTCCAGTACGACGCAAATCCATCCGGGCCATCCGAGTTAAACTTTTTTCGTCGGACCAGATCATCTAAATAAATATCTTGGCAGGAATTGCAGTTTTGTTAACAGGCAAGTGCCACGATGGAATACAACATACCTGATTCCAGTTCGCTGTCAAGTTCCTCTCAATAAATTGAAGTCTGGCAGCTTTGTGACGACTTGTTAATTTCGGCGCCGCCTTCATGGTCTGTCGCATGATATATTTTTGACCTTTGACAGCTCTCCAGATGTTCATTCTTGACGCAGACAGTCTCAGATCAGCTTTCAGTTGTCTTATGCTGGTCGTGGAATTCGAAACATGACGTCAAATTTGTCTCGTGGTAGCCTCGGAAAGCATCCTGGGCCGGCCCGGACTCCTCTTCTTGTCGTAGTTTCCTGGATCTTTCAAGTAGTTGCAAATGGAGTTGGGAGACCGACCGATCCCGTCGGCGATTCGACGACAGCTTAATCCGAGCTTGTGCAGAACATCTATCTGAGCTTGTTCTTCCGAAGAGAGGTAAAATCCACGAGGCATGATGAGTAGTGAGAAGACAATTGGATATGTTAACTGCCTATAGAGTTTGATCTCCAATAACGATCAGTATAGATCAAAACGCCGAGCTGTCCCTTAGTTTTTGATACACTGCCATTTTTGTTTTTTTGTTATTAAAAAATTATACATCAACACTGACATGACATAGCACTTATACTTGGGTTTTCAGACATGCTTAATCGAATGGTAGGTGTTTCAAATTGTTTGGAAAAGTCAGAAGTTCAGAATCGTGAAAAAGTGTGGTGTCCCTTTGTTTTTGATAAGCACTATATTACCCCTTTAGTTCTTCACTTCGAAAATTGGACAACGTACGTCCCCCCACAAAATTTCAGATTTTCAAAATTCTGAAAAAAGTTTCAGAATTTTCATGAAATTTCCTACGAACTGATACCTAGCACCCCTCCCACGACATTAAAATTACGAAAAAATCGCCTAAAACCCGTTTTCTCGTTGTCCAGAACCGCGCCTTCGGCCGAGATTGTACAACGCAGATTTTTCTATTTGAAAAGGCAACCCTGAGTTCCCAAAGGTACTATTTCCACCCTAAGCCTATCCTCTACAATTTGCGGTAAGCTCGCCCGGAAGCTGCGCAACTTAAGGCATTTAAGAGCAATATTCCAGATTGCACTGCCGCGAGCCGTCGAGACGTCGAGAAATACCGCGCTCCAAAGCCAAACCGAGCTATGTGCGCAGAGGAAACCGCAAAACCACCGCCGGTGATATGCCCTGTCCAACCCGCCCTCGTATCCCTTTTTGTTGAACAATAGTAGATGGGAATCAGTTTTTTTGAACCTGTGAAGGTTTACGCACCTAGTTGGATGTTTCTCATCCGTCAAAATGTAGACTTCTGCCGGTATCTGCTATTTGATAGTGCTATCACTCATTGTTCTTCCAGAAACTCCATCAAAATGCGTAAATTTTTTAATAGTGCAGGTGTGAAGCGATTTGTTTCACAATTCTAATTACTTCTTTCTCAATACAGATGTTGCTCTATAGCGAAGAACAAGTCAAAACCTCGAGGCTAGTCAGTCGGATAGGAGGGATACCTAGTCTATCTTGCAGTAATTATTTTATAAAGGGAGTGCAGTAATTGCGTGTAAAAAAAGTTGCATTATTTTAAAAAATTAGATTGAAAAATAGTTTTTTTTTTGAAATTTTGACCGCAAAATATGTTGAAATTTCTTCAGAACCTGGGGGGACGTGAAAGTTTTGTACAGTTTTCAAAAATATTGATCTCCAAGTGGGGGTACGTAGCTTTTTCGAGGTCCTGGAGTACCACCTCTTCCACAGGTCCGGGTCCTACCCTTCATAAGACGAGGGTGGTTCCTATTCCTCTATAAGATAATGATGGATCTCACCCCTCCATAGGGGCGGGGTCCCCCGTCATACCCTATGCATCCTACCTCTTACCCCTTTTTGTGGATCAGTTTGAGTAACTTCGATTTTTCAGGGAAGGCTTGCAGAAAGAAGAGTGCCAGACGACTGGCGATGCCGACTGTGGAAATAAGATTCTGAAGAAGTGAGTGAAGATACGAAAAAATAGTGTTCGGTGTTCATCGACCTCTTGGGTATGCTTCAAACATTCGCCTTGCGTTCGAAGTCGAAGGGCTTTTGAATGTGCATTGGGCCTGTATAATGGATTGGGGGGGGGGGGGAGTTGAAGTCACTATTTGCATCCTCCCAGACAAGTCTGCTATCATTCTTTACCGGACGCGAAGGGTTAGCAGACTTGGTTACCGTAGGGCGAGGACTGATCACTCTGCGCCCCTCTTGCCTCTGAGCTACACGTGCGCAGGGTGACAATAACGGCAGTGTAGCTTTCAGAGCTTGATCATTCGAATACTGGCAATGTGCCAGCGCTGAGTCACGGTAGTAATCGTGGCAGGTCCTCCTGTCGTTCGACGGCGAGGCATGTTTGGCTTTCGCAGTTCTGGACTCCAGGATCGACAGAGCTCCAATCCGTGGATTTGTCTTTAAATTCGGAGTTCCGTACTCTATAATATTAATCCTGCAAAAGACAGAGCGATAGTATGATGGCAAGATTTTGGAATGTTGAAATGAGTCTTGACAAAGTAATGTCTACGTCCTGAATTTCGTGATGCTACGACATTCTTCATGCTATTAGCGTGGTCTGCTCTATGCTGATTACCGAGCGAATACTTCATAAGAGGTCTGCAGATTTGCAGACACCGGCGAGTGGTCGTCGAGCGTCAGCCTTGACGCGGCGACAAAAAGGCTCCCAAACGCGCTTTGTCGCGGCGCCGGTAGCCCCTCGCTAGCGGTGACGCAGGGCCGTCGCGGCGTCATCACACTCTGCGGTGCCTCCTCGCCGCCCTTCTTGCCGCGTCGATCGCCCCTGTCGCCGAATGTAATCGATATTGCATCACCAAGAGCTGCTCGTCGCTGCGAGCAACGCCGCGATTTGAACCGTGCAGGCCCGTATAGCGGCTATGTTCAAGATCTTCTGCCAATTTTTAGCAGAAAGTTCGCATTAACCTTAGGCAAAGAGCGAGAATCCGACATGAACTCTCGACTAGAGAGGCCTTAAGTCACATCCTTTAAAGAAAAGTGTGCTAAGTTTCCAACAAACGAAGCTTCATCACCTTTGAACTTTTCAACTGCGAAGACAGAAAATGCTTCGTCGACGGTTCAGCAACGACGGCTACCGTGACCAGGTGCTGGTGCATTGCCAGAAACCGAGTGGTCAAGCTCCATAAGCTACACTAAATAACAGCTTGAATTTTGTTAAAGGCAGTGTCCACGATAAAAATCGTTTTTGAGTTTCCACCAGAAAACGAAGGTTTAGAGTCTGACTGTTTCATCATTGAAGAAAAATCATGAAAAACGCTGTGAAACATCCAAAATTAGCTCTTCTTCTTGAAAGCCACATTGCAACGATGAATGAGTTGCGCGGGCATGGGCCTGAAGTAGACAGCGTGCTAAAATGCGCCCCAATGCTAAAACTCAGCCGCGCTCGCGCTCCAATGCTAATGTAGAAGCGGACCAAGCTGTTTCTCTGAAAACTCGACCGCGAGCGGAATTCGGAGCCGTATGGAGTTCTTTTGGGCTTGTTTTCATTCGTTCTTTCGACCCCAGTGCTCCAATGAGACTCAGAACGTTCGCTTTGCGGCCAAAACCCGAGGACGACATTTATCGTGGACACTGCCTTTAAAAAGTTCAGTCAACAGTGGGTATAGGTGGTGTAGATGAACATCCTTCACTCTTGAAGGCAGGCTTCACGATAAAAAAACAAATTTTAAGCTATTTCCATGAGATTGCAGGTGTGGTAGTTACAAAAGCAAAAATAAGTTTAAATTCGCAGGAAAAATTGCACAAAAAAACAAGCCAGGACGACTAATTACTGGTGTCGGCCAGCCCCCCCCCCCACCAATTAACGAGTTTTGTGATGGCCAGATCTACCTTTCTATGAGGATAGCACAACGACCGATTTTATCGAGAACCCTGCCTTTAAAGGCACTGTTCGCGATAAACCTCATCCTCGATTTTTTTATGACAAACGCTTCTCGTGGCTCTCAGAAGCACAACAGCGTCGAAAAAATGGGAAGAAAAGCAACCCAGGAGCCGCAAAACGGCTTAGGAAAGTGGGCAAACCCCGCCGCTGTGGGCAAGTCCCGCCCCTTCCCGCCCCTCGACGTGAACAAAGGAACACTCGAAATCAAGAGTCGAGCGATTGTTTGCGATCAAAAGCCCCGTTCTTCCCTTCATTCTCAACTTCTCTCTTTGCTCAGGTCAGCTCGCATACATTGCCTGCAAAAGACGGAAGTTACAAGCCTCGGAAAACTCGTCCACCATTTTCCCTTGCTAAATTCTCGAGGGACCATAACTCCATTCCCAGAAGGTCTTGTACGATTCCAGAAGCATCATTGGAATCAGAATGGGACCGGCTTCAAGATAGGAAAAAAAACATAAAAGCGATTTTTATCCCGAACAGTGCCTTTAAGTCGGCCTCATCTTGCAAATATGCCATTCTAAATCCTTTTCTCTTCAGAGAGGACGTATTGAAAGAAGAGTGCCAGACGATTGATGTTGTCAGCTGTGAAGAGCAGGAACTGACTATGTGAGTGTAAATATCAGGGTAAATTCAGAGGATGCTCATCAGAGGATGCTCACTCAGTATTTCCAGTGACGAGAATGTGGAGTGTCAGGATACTTGTGACCTGACCGCCAGTGTTATTGATAGTTCAGTGGCAGCTGATGAGAATGATGATGCTGGTTCTTTGCCATCGCCTGGAGAGGACCTTCGAAAGACAGCCAAAAGCACGCGTGTAGGATCTTTATTCAGTTTGAGATTTTCGTAGACGATTATGTAGTAGACTTGCAATTGCTTCAAGGCAGGGTTCGCGATCAAAACCTTAGTCAAATTTTTTTCGCCTCAGGCATTGGGCTTCCCCCCCCCCCAATTGTCGCAATTTTTCTTATTCCCACAAAGAAAACTGAGCAACGGTTTTGAACGCGAACGGTGCCTTTAAGCGCCAGCCCAATGCTTCACGACGCCGTAGAAAAAAATGGACTACGACTAGGAAGGATCGTAGAAAGGTTGAGTTTTTCTCTCGATTTGTTTCGGTTTTGTTGAATGTTTTTCCAAAAGTCCACTTCAGCGAGCGTTGAGGAGCGTGTTTTTGAGTCCTGTTCGTCAGAAGATTGACGCTGATGAATGGCTTCGTGACAGTAAAGGGTTGTATTCCCAGCAAGCCCTTCAGCTGTTCATACAGTCTCGGGAGGAGGCAGAGGTTTGATGGATTAATTTGTAGGGACTGAGTCCTGTGATATTCGGAATCTATATATTCCAGCAACAGAGAAAACAGCGAATGTCACCGTATGGTCATCTTGAATATGTGAGATTTGGTGATCTGTATGAGGTTAAAACGTGGTATTGGTGAGTTGGCCGAATAGGGGGTTTGGTTAGGCGGAAGCGGGACCGACCTAGTAGGGAGCTGATCACACCAAGTGGTTGCGATCTGCCCAAATCTTGCTTTTCTGTTCTCTCTCTATCTCTCTCGCTCTTGCTCTATCTCTCTCGCTCTCTCTCTATGTTCAACTCTCGGTCTCGTAGCATCTCAGCCTCCCGCTCTCTGTCTTTTCCTCAATCTATCAATCTCTCTATCTTTCTCTGTATTCCCCTCTCTCTCGCTATCTGTCTTTTTTTTGAATTCTCTCTCTACCTCAGCCTAGCAATCTCTCTCTGTATTCAACTCTGTGTCGTAGTCTCTCGGCCTTCCGCTCTGTCTTTTCCTTATTATCTCCATGTCTCATCTGTCCTACTCTCTCTCTCTCTCTCTCTCTCTCTGTATTCCTGTCTTTCTCTCCCTTTCTGTCCCTATCTGCCTGTCTCTAAGCTTCTCAATCTATCTTGGTCTAGCCTTTCTATTCAACTCTCGGTCTCGTAGTCTCTCAGCTTTTCGCTGTCTGGCTTTTGCTTAGTATATATGTCTGTCTGTCTCTGCCTTCCTCTGCCTCTCTCGCTCTGCCTGCGTGTCTAAGATTCTCTCTATCTTGATCGAGCCTCTCTCTCTGTACAGCTCTTTGTCTCGTAGTCTATCAGCCTACCGCTGTCTCTTTTTACTCAGTCTATCTCTGTGTTCCTCTCTCTTTTCCTCGCTTTCTCGCTATCTGTCTTTTTTCTTGCATTTCAAGTCCCCCTCTCACTCTAACTTAGTCTCTCTCTCTCTCTCTCTCTCTCTCTCTATGTTCAACTCTCGTAGAATCTCAGCCTTCCGCTCTCTGTCTTTTCCTCAGTCTATCAATCTCTCTATCTTTCTCTGTATTCCCCTCTCTCTCGCTATCTGTCTTTTTTTTTGAATTCTCTCTCTACCTTAGCCTAGCAATCTCTCTCTGTTTTCAACTCTGTGTCGTAGTCTCTCGGCCTTCCGCTCTGTCTTTTCCTTATTATCTCGCTGTCTCATCTGTCCTACTCTCTCTCTCTCTGTATTCCTGTCTTTCTCTCTCTCTCTGTTCTTCACTCTGCATTTCTCTGTCTGTATTCCTCTCCCTCTCCCTCTCTCGCCCTCGTTCTCTATCTGCCTGTCTCTAAGCTCCTCAATCTATCTTGGTCTAGCCTTTCTATTCAACTCTCGGTCTCGTGGTCTCTTAGCCTCCCGCTGTTTGTCTTTTCCTTAGTCTATCTATCTGTCTGTCTGTGTCTTCCTCTGCCTCTCTCGTTCTCTGTTTGCCTTTCTAAAATTTTCTCTTTCTTGTTCGATCCTCTCTCTGTACAGTTCTCAGTCTCGTAGTCTGTCAGCCCCCGCTGTCTCTATTTTTCACTCAGTCTATCTCTGTGATCCTCTCTCTCTCTCTCTCTCTCTCTCTCTCGTAGTCTCTCAGCCTTCCGCTCTCTGTCTTTTTCTCGATCCATCATTCTCTCTGTCTTTATCTGTCTTCGTCTTTCTCTGTATCCCTGTCTTCCTCTCTCTCTCTTTCCTTCACTCTGTATATCTCTGTCTTCCTCTCTCGCTTTCGCCCTCCATCTCTATCTGCCTGTCTTTCTAAGCCCTTCAATCTTTCTTGGTCTAGCCTCTCTCTTCTGTCTGTCTGTCTGTCTGTCTGTCTCTGTTTTCCTTTTCTTCTTCTCTCTCACCCTGTCGCTCCCTGTCTCTCTTTCCAAGTCCCTCAATGTATCTTGGTCCAGTCTCTCTATTCAGCTCTTGGTCTCTTAGTCTTTCAGCCCACCACTCTCTCCTTCTCAGTCTATCTCTGTGACCCTCTCTCGCTCTCTCGCTATCTAGCTGTCTGTTTGTCTTTCCAAGTCCCTCTCTCGCTTTATCTTAGTCTATCCTCCCTCTCTCTCTCTCTCTCTCTCTCTCTCTCTCTCTCTCCCTCTCTCTCTATTCAACTCTCGGTCCCGTAGGCTCTCAGCCTTCCGCTCTCCGTCTTTTCTCCAATTTATCAATCTCTCCGTCTTTCTCTGTATTCGCCTCTCTCGCAATCTGTCTGGCTGTGCTTTTTGAACTCTCATTCTATCATAGCCTAGCCCCCTCTCTCTGTTCAAATTTTGGTCGCGTAGTCTCGCACTCTCGCGCTCTGTCTTTTCCCCGGTCTATCTATCTCTCTTTATTGTCTTCGATGTCTGTATTTCTTTCTTCTTTTTGTCTTAACTAAGTATATCTCGGTGTTCTAGTATTTTCTCTCCATCAGTTATCCCTCTCTTCCTTTTTCACTCTCTCAGTCATTCTTTTTTCATTCTGTCAGTACTTACCTTGCAGTCCTCCTCTCTATAGTCTCTGAGTCTCTCTCTTTCTGACTCTCGGCTTACCTCTCACTCCTTTCTCCTAGTCGCTCTCTCAATGTCAGTATATTTTCCGTCATTCTCTCTATTTTCTCTCTTCCCCCTTCTGTTGCTCTCTAATCTCTCAGTGGCTGTATGTCTCTATGCTCCTTTTAGGCTCCTGTCGTTTTTTTTATAAGTCTGTTTTTCAACATTCTCTCCCTCATTCTCTCTCATGTCTTCAGTTGCTGCTTGAGTTTCTCTGTCGGTACTTCACCGTATATCAGTCTCTCTCTCTCTTCCTTTCTGTATCACTCAGTATTCTCCTCCTCTCCTGATCTGGTCCTCTTTCTCGCCCTGATTCTCTATACCTTATGTCTCTCTGAGCTCTTTCTCTCTTCCAGTTTTCCCTCCTTGTCCATAGTCTTTCGCTTTCTCGAAATCTTTTTTCTCCCTTTGTTGCTCCCTCTTTGTTCCCCAATCAATGGCTGTCATGATTGCCCTTCCTCACATAGGTAGGTGCAGCCGCCTGATGAGCTTTGTTCTCGAAAAAAAAAGAGGTCGGTGTGAAATCCTTGTTCATTTAGCGGCAGCTATCCAGCGGAGCATTCTAGAATGAAGATGTTGTATGTGTGCGATGGTTGTTTCTCCTATTCCACCTTTGAGCCAACTCATGAACGACATATGGTAACCTTTTGTTCTTGCATACTTTACTTACACCATAAAATGTGTCTTAATGACACTGTCCGCCCACGCGGTCGGCGGGCGTCTAGAGCGGCCCTGACATTCGGCATTTTTCGGACCCCTGAATTGATAAGCAGAATTACTAGGCGAGTACCGAATAATATATAAGCCTGCTTTTCACTATAGTGGGAAGGCTGTGCCGAATAAATGCATTCGAGAGGGCCTCACAACACGCGCGCCGACCGCGTGGGGGGCCATTCTCATTCGGACAGGAGTCTAAGCGAAAAAAATGTGTAGACTCCTAAAGCAGAAAAAGTTAATTCTGTAGTCTGAGTTCTCAGAGGCTTAAAGGCAGTCAGTGTCCACGATAAAAATCATTTTCGAGTTTCCACCAGAAAACGAAGGTTTAGAGTCTGACTGTTTCATCAGTGAAGAAAGAATCATGAAAAACGCTACGAAACATCCAAAATCAGCTCTTGTTCTTGAAAGCCGCATTTCAACGGTGGATCAGTTGCGCGGGCATCGGCCTGAAGTTGACAGCGTGCGGAAATGCTCCCCAATGCTAAAACTCAGCCGGGCTCGCGCTCCAATGCTAATGATGTAGAAGCGGACCAAACTGTTCCTCGGAAAACTCGACCGCGAGTGGAAGAGCTAGCGCGAGCGGACTTCGGAGCCGTATGGAGCTCTTTCGGACTCGTTTTCGTTCGTTCTTTCGACCCCAGGGCTCCAATGAGGCCCTGAACTTTCGATTTCCGGCCAAAAACCGAGGACGAAATCTATCGTGGACACTGCCCTTAAGTCAAAGGCGAAGAGTGAAGATTTTATTTCGCTAAATCTGACTTTATGAAATGAAGAAAAATTTCAGAAATTGTCATATAAGCTTTTTATCTGCCTGAGTGGAACTAAGCATTTAGCTTGTGCAGAACCAATTGAGTCTTAGATTCGGAATTGTTTACAAGGCAACTACTCACTATAAGTCATACTAACCGTTCCGAATGAAATGTACTTTTCTAGATTTCTAGATTAGATTCTATTCTAGATTTTCGGACATAGAATCCGAATATGAGCATCGCAGCTGCCTAGACTCAGAAAGAAGTTATGAGGGTTTTTGAAGCTTCGCGGCAAGGTAATGGTACCTACCCCTGTGAGATTTTAAGGGTGTTTTTGAATTTTTCTCCGGATTTCGCTAAAAACATGTTTGTTGAAATAATCATAACACCAACAGAACATTTCGTTCCCCTGAAAGTCTCAGCGCAATTGAGACTACTCCAAGGAACTTCAACTCGTTCAAAAAATTTATTCACAAAAAACTAAGGCCTAGAAGTTTGACAGGTAATCCAGCCTGAGCGGTTGGAGAGTCATCTTAATCATGACATTGTCTTGTATTGATAGCGTGTTTATTTCTGTGTACTTGCACATGAGCTCTTGCTTTTGTAATTGATGAATAAATAAAATAAAACTGATTTGGGGTGCTAAACATGAATCTGAGGTTAGCTTGCCAAAATTTTAAGGTTTACTGTAGTTTACGGTAGGTAACATATTTGACTTTATTACATGCAATAATGCAAGTGAAAATAAGTGAGATAAACCGGGCAGTTGAAAAAAGTGCTGTGAAAAAAAGCAAATTGAAGCAACTCAATAAATAAATAAAACAACGTGAAGGCTAAGAGGACCGAGAAGTAGAATTGAAAATAGTTTCTCATCGGTGAAGGTAACCTCTGAGGCAGGGTTGAGCGGGGTTGCGACTCGGCACAACGGGGGGGTCGTAAAAATTCTGGAAAATTTAAAATGAAAGAAAATTTGGGCGGCTCGTTACATTTTCGGAGGGAAAAAAGAAATTTTCTCGAAGCCATTTGGTCAGCTGAAATGTGGTAGTAATAGTTGTCTGTTATCACCACAAGTCTGAGATTTTTCCAAGTTAGTCACTCAAAAAAAAAGCGAAAGCCATTTTTCATTTCGGGATGGGACCGTAAAAACTGTTCACATTTTTTTTTTCAAAATTTTGGTCAACAGAGGGATCGTAACTACGACGAATATTGGCGCAACGGGCTGCCCAACCCTGTTCTGAGGTCTGTGTCGAATTTATCAAAGTTATCCGAAACGTGCATTGATCTGCTCATCTTCACATACTCCATGCCAGCCCTGAATGTGAAAAAGTTCCGCCAAACGAAAGCGTGCGGCCGTCGAATTTTAAGATTAAGTCTTTCGCCTCTCGTATTCGATTCAACCAGATGGAAGATTGAACTAGTTCTGAGGCGTAGCCTCTCAAGAGATTCTCGGCCCCGAGCCGCACAGAACAGCAATCGGAACCGCCTGACAGTTCGGCTCGTTCTCCCAATCTCCGGGCCATTGCTGTTGCTATTCGAGCGAATTGGAGCAGACTGGACGGCAATAGCTGTGGCCCGGACAGCAACAGAAGCCGAACCGCAGATTGGGAGAACGAGCCGAACTATCAGGCGGCTCGGGGCCGATAATCGCCTGAGCGGAACATCCCATTCAAGAGGCAAAACCTACCTTAGTAATTCGAAAATCAACAAATGGACATCGGATACGTTTTCAACACCCCAATATAACCCCCATATAGAAACTTTGAGACAAATCTGAGACTTTGACCATACTACCGTATACCCACCGTAATCTACCATAAGCTGTCAAAATCGATAAACTGACGTCAGATTCGTGTCGACCACTCCAAACAACCACTAGTGGAACGATTTGAGCCACATCTGTCGTCTTATTCCGGAAATCTTCAAAACTCGATTTTGCCGTCAATTTTTTCTGCCGGTGGTAAGCTTTGAACAAATTTAGTAGAGAACTTTGGGAAAACGACAAATAAACCTCAGATTCGTGATCAGCACCCCAAATAACCCTCCAGGATGGGTATAAATAAACGCCCAACCGAAAATGCGTACAAATCCAAAACGCTGTCAGCCTGCACATAGTTCGGAAAATGTGCTTTCACCCAAACTTTGCCTAGGGGGTTGTTTCGGGCCCTGAACGCGATTATGTGGTCTGTTCCCGGATTTTCGTAAAACTAGTGCGCTTTTTTGAGGGTACCATAGGTACGGAGAGCGAAGAAAAAACGCCTATAGCTTTTTTCGGAGTGATTCTAGGCAGCTGCGAAGGGCATTTTCGAACTGTACGTCAAAAAAAAAAGATTCTAGAAAAGTACATTTCAATCGGAATGGCCAGTTTGTATAATAGTAGTTTTTTTTGTTAGACGTGTGCATGGCGTATTCCGAACTAGAAATTTTTTTTTCAATTCAGTTCATATTTAGTGCTTTGTCTTGTGATTTCAGACGAAATGCCCCTACCGCCACGCTCCACCAGGGGATGAAGTATATAGGGATAGGGAAAGAAATATTTCTGTGTTCCGGGTTCGTGGATCAATGGCTACGGTTTGTATTTTTTCAGTATTGTATTTTTTGAATGATTTTCAATGTGCTAGAGCTCAAGCGCATTCAGTAGGTTCAATTGGAAGCGACTTGCAGAAACGTTGATTTGGTGCGAGCGGTTGCGTTACGTCAGTTGCAAAACAATGGTGAACAGCATTAGGAAAGCCGAAACGTCTTAGGCACTATTCATACTACTCAACGCCAGCGCGGCATGCGCGTGCCGCACTGGCGTGGCGTTTGTGTATGAATACTCTGTACGCGCTTGCCGCGCTTGCGGAGACTATGAATACTCCAGCGGCGACGCCATGGCGGAGCGGTGAAGCTGGAATGAATGAGACTTTCGATAAATAATATCAGTGGATGAAAACGCCAAGGCGTTTCGGATCGCAGTATGAATACTGTTGCGGCGACGCCATGGCGGAGCGGGCGGAGCGTGACGCGCGTGCCGCGCGGGCGGGGCGTCAAGCCATTTATACACAAACGCCATGCTGGCGTTGAGTAGTATGAATAGCGCCTTAGACGACGGTGGACGGCGCAAATCTCATGATTATCTTAGTCAGCGACATTAAGCGATGCGAAGCGATATCCAGCGACATCGAGCGGCTTGAGGCGACTTCAAGGAAATGGAAGCGTCTTTGGATTGCACTGAACGATTATCCTGAATCGCTATAGTCGGCGACATTTGGCGACCCTTTGCAACATTGGAGTGCTCAATGCAAAGTTATGGAGAATGTCGCATCAGCCCTCTGGGGCCGAAACCGTTGAACTACATGAACCCGATACTATGTTAGCAAACTGCTGGTGTGTTGGCGACAAGGAGCGGCACTAAGCGACATTGGGTGACATCGAGAAAGTGTTAAAGAAACAGGATTTTGCTGACGACACTGTTCGAATCCATTTTTGATTGTGGACATTTTGTCAGTCAGCGACAGATGGCTGCTATTGATGAATTTTAATAGGTTTCTTCTACCCTTGCCTCAAAGTTCGGAAAATCAGGTTTTGAACGTTTTAGGAATGTTCCTGCATATCATTAATTTGTATTTAAATTTCCCTAAGTGCCTCAAGGGGCCCAAAAAACAGCAGAAAAGTCAATTGTTCTGATTTCTGAATTTGAAACAGTTGTAGCTCGAATATTTGGGCGCTGAAGACGAATTTGAGCGTAGTTTTCAGGCTTTTCAGGGACTATGCAGGCTACTGTCGGCACGGATTGCACTGATACTTTCGTTCTTTATAGTGCGTTGGCGCAAAGCGGTGCAAGTTCGTTATAGCATGCGTGCACCGAGCTTCCGCCAGCTAACATTAGGGAGCACAAAGTATCAGTGCGATTCGTGTCCACTGTTGGTAGAATGTCATTTAGCCACAGTGACTCTCTGCAATCGTTCAAAACACGGAAAATGGATCATAAACTCGCGCTTAGCGCCCATGATAACTGCTTCGGCTAAGCTTGGTCATGTTTCAAATTCTAAAATTTAAGGAAGCTGTCTTTTTCAACGTTTTGAAAACCCTTGAAGCATTTAAGAATTTTTGAATGCGGATTATAAATAGACAGGACTATACCAAAGGGTCATAAACGTGGTTTTCTAAAACATCGGGACAAGGGTAAATCCAGAGTTGGTTAACGACGTTGTTCGACAATGAAGGACTCACTGCATCACCAAAGAAGCAGAAGCGCCTGCAGACGACACCGCGCGAATTCCAGGTATGACGATCCTGTGTTGCGTTAGTTGCGGACAGTAATCCACAGCGAAGGACGGCTGAAGACTATGTGACATTGAGCGATATCGAGCGTCTGGAAACGAACTGAAGAAAGCACATTTGTGTATAGGCGACATTGAGCAAATCAAACGTGGTTATCCTGTGTTGTATCAGTTAGCGATAGATGGCGACAGCAAACAGAGTACGGGACATGAGGGGTCTGCAGAGTTGTCTTGACCGGCGAGTGGTCGCCGAGCGTCAACCTGACGCGGCGACAAAAATGTTTTGGAACATTATCGTTGTGGGGTTGGTTGTTGCTCGCTGGCTGTGACGCAGGGCCGTCGCGGCGCCAAAACACTGTGTTGCCCCTCGTCACCCTTCACGCCGCGTCGGTCGCTCCCGTCGCCGAATGCGATGTTATTGCACCTTACAGCGCTGTTCGTCTCTGCGAGCAACGCCGCGACTTGAACCCTATTCGGTACCCCGCGTGGGCCGAGGGACGTGCGCTGAATGTTGCGTCGCGGCTCACCGCCACGGCACTATTCATGTAGGAACAACGCAACAGAAGCCAATCTTCCACATCTGGGAGGTTCGTTCAATTTGCAGGGTGACTCCTTCCGATGTCTAGCTTCTACAACTAAAGCAGTGACACGATACGCACGCGTCGCGAGCACCCTCGCCGTGCGCTGCGTACGAAGTGTCCTGCACTCCACGATCTACAAAAAGGTCGCGTCTCAATGCAGTGTGCGTCTGACGAATGATAGTCTTCTTTTGCTCTCTCCTAATTCTGGCTGAGCGTAACTTGAAAAATGCACTACTCTCAAGTTGTTAAGGTGTTACGCACTGCTTAATACTTCTGACCTGCGGCGCGTTTCGGGCGTAAGTCAGAGGCGAAAGAGGGTTGGGCGTGACTAAAATAGCTATTTTGAAAGGTGGTGTCCATGTCAAAATTGGTCTTTGAGCTTTCACCGAAATTGCAAAGGTCCGGAACCCAGTGAATCATCAATGTTTGAACAAAACGGCTAAGAGCGAGCCATAAATAGCTCTATACGGCCTCCAAACCTTATTGTGGCATACCCATCCCTCCATTTCCGCGATGGCCATTGAGGAAGCGGGCGGGTCGACTATGCCACTATCAAGTTTGGGGCCGTATAGGGCTATTTCTGTCTAGTTTTTAGCCGTTTTTAGACACTAAGGTTGCAATGAGCCCCACACCTTTCCACTTGGGTGAAAATTCGGAGACTGGTTTGGTCGTGAACAACGCCTTTAATAGATTGTAATCTGATTAGTGACAGACGACTTTTCAGGTGTACTGCTCAAATTTGTGTCTGTTTGCAATGTTGTGGATTGAGAACAAGGTAATTTCTTGGATTTAATTCGCCCAACGTGTCTTCCTTTAGTTTCTTTTGCTTTCACAGGTGATCTTCTTGGATGTGTATCCGTTTGATTTCTACATCCTGACGAGTTTTCTGGGAGGAAGGTATCGAAATCTCGGGTATTTCAGCAGGGTTAGTGCACTGATTCATTCTCATCGGCGTTCCACGGAGTTCGAGGTCTAAAGTGCATGTATTTATTTTAGCAAAGGCACCCTGATAGCCATAATTTGTCCTGTTTTTGTGTGTTCCCGTTCTATCAGAAGCATGGATATGGCACTTTCATGGTGGATTTCAGTAGGTTTTCTCTTCTGTCCCTGGAACTCATTATGTTCCAGAGAAGTGAAAAATACTTAAATTTTTCAGGTTATCTAGTGTCTCGTCTGTCCGGAGTGACAACCGGGCCTGAGCGTCCGTTTTCAGCTGCTGGCGATCTTGTTTATAGGAAATACTGGTTCGATACTGTGCTTCGTTACATTCACGAGAAGTATGACAAGAACGAGTTTGGCAAGAATAAGCAAGAACTGGAGTTTTCAGGTATTTTCAGTAAGGAATTTGCAGATACTGCAGTAATGGAGCGTGCGGATTGTTGGCAATTGGCGGGCGGACAGCAGGGAGTTGTTGTTCCGCCCGCCTATCGCCTGCGATCCGCTCGTCATCTGCCAGCCAATGACAGGGATCCCCTATGTCTGCTAGCCAATCGCCTGTCAGCTGCCAGCTGTCCTCCCTCGATCTGTCCGCCAGTCGCTCATCAGTAGCAAGCCAGGCGTTTATTTGCAATATCAACATTAGCCTACCCCCGCTATCCGTCCGCCATCTGTCGGCCAATCGCGCACCAGTTGTCGGCACTCCTCCCTATACATGCCCGTCAATAGCCAGCTAAGCACCTTTCATCGGTCAGTCAGTCGCTCATCGGTAGCCAGTGACCCTTTTCTTTGTATCATCAGTCCTCGACTACTCCCGCTATCCTCCCGCCACCTGCCAGCCGGCTATTATCCCTCTATCTGCCAGCCAAGCGCCCGTCGGTAGCCAGCTAATTTCCCGTGATGTGCCGGCCAATCGCTCATCAGTAGCCTGCGACCCGTTTCTTCGCTTTATCAGCCTCGGCCTACTCTCGATCTCCGCCCGCGATCTGCCAGTCAATCGTTCGCGAGTAGTCAGCGATTCTCCCTCTATCTGCCAGCCGGTCTCCCGTTAGTTACCAGCGGTCCCCCCTCTATCTGCTAGCCAACCGCCCGTCAATAGGCAGCTAACCTCCTTCCATCTGCTTACCAATCGTTCATCAGTTGTCAGCGGTCCTCCCCCCATCTGCCAGTCAATCGCTCGTCCGTTGCCAGCGGTCCTCCCTCTACCTACCTGTCCACCTCTCGTCAATAGCCAGCTAGAACTTTTCACCTGCCAGCCAGTCGCTCATCAGTAGCCTGCGACCGTTTGTTTGCTTTTGTTAGCCTTGGCCTACCCCCGATATCCGTCCGCCATCTGCTAGTGAATTGCCCGTTATTAATCAGCGATTCTCGCCTTGTCTGCCAGCAAAGCGCCCGCCAGTTGCCAGTGATCCTCTCCATTTGCCAGCCAACCTCTCGTCAGTAGCCAGCTAGCTTCCCCCCATCTGCCAGCCAGTAGCTCATCAGTAGCCAGCGACCGTTTGAATGCTTTATCAGCCTCAGCCTAACCCCGCGATCCGCCCTACATCTGTCAGTCAATCGCACGTTAGCAGTCAGCGACTCTCCCTCTATCTGCTAGCCAGGCGCACGTCAGTTGTTAGCTAATCTTCCCTCATATGCCGGTCAATCGCTCATCATTAGCTTGCGACCCCTTTCTTTGCTTTATCAACCTTATCCTACTCCCACTATCCGCCCGCCATCTGCCAGTCAATCGCCCATTACTAGTAGACGATTATCCCTCTATCTGCCATCAAAGCGCCCGTTAGTGGCCAGCTGACTTCCCTCCATTTGCCGGCCAATCGCTCATCAGTAGCCCGCGACCCGTTTGTTTGCTGTTTGAGCCTCAACTTACTCCCGCTATCCGCCCGCCATTTGCCCGCTGTCCGCCTGCCATCTGCCAGATAATCGCCCGTCATTATTTAGCGTTTCTCATTCTATCTACCAGCCAACCGCCCGCCAGACGCCAGCTAACCTCACTCCTGCCTGTCAGCCATCCGAAGGGTTACCATCAGCGATCGCGTTATCATCAGCGACTTAGTGCCGCCATCTAGAATCCAGCAGCCCGCTGACAAGGGTTTTGTAGGAGTCCCCCCACGTTGGAAATTTTTTACAAAATATCTGTATGATTCCCCTTTGGAGTCAAAGATATGCTGTACTCCTCCAACATGTGAGAAATTCTCAATAAGCCTGTCAGTATACGGCTGGTCTGGCTTGCAGCAGCCAGCAAAGCGCCGGCTACTTTACAGCGATCCGCCCGCTCGTATTATTAGCTTTAGGTCTAGTCCCGATATCCGTGCGTTAACTGCCAGCTAACCGCCCGTCAGTAGGGAACGGTAGTTCCGCCATCTCCCTGCGATGCGACCGTTCGCATGATCAGCCTCTGACTATTTCCGCTTCTCGCCTGCTAACTGCCAGAGGCCCGCTCGCTGCGGCCTTTAGCAGAGTCAATCCGACATTCTCGGGTGGTTGAGCATGGAAACAAGTTTTCATAACAATTGCAGACGTTGTTCGGGATACTGGTATACAGCTTGAGGATGTGAAAGCTGCTCTCGTTGGTTTTGCTCCGCTCAAGGGCCAGAGGTGATTGTCTGTTTCTCTAGAAATTGTTTTTGTTCATTTTTTTGGATGTAATTTATTGTTTTTAGCTCTGCTATTCATCTGAGTGTTAAAGACATAGATATGGAAGAAATTGCATTCCTTGTCGCTGAGCGGAATAATGGCAAATTGCTGGCGAAGGAGGAGTATTTGGATGAAACATTTAAGGTATTGTTGTGTTCATTTGTCGTGACTGAATCGGGGCGATGGCGGCGGTAGGTCAACAGCAACTGCTCGGCTGAAAGCAGTATGTATAGTTGGGTCCGTGCCATGCTTCATCAAGAAAAAACCTATAAATCTCACTCGCTGCTGGCGTGGCAGTTGCGTGCGCCGGCCAGCTAATCGATTTAGGTCGAGAGAGGAGCGTACTCAGACAGTAGGTGCGGGCGGATCGACATCCGCCCGCCAGTAGCCTGCGATCCGCCCGTCACTAGCGAGCGATCCGCCCGTCACTACCCAGCGATCCGCCCGCCATTAGCCAGCGATCCGCCCTCGGTGTCACATGTGGGTTATTCCGATGGTTCCCACCACGGTCTCCGTGTGCGGGACCACCCCCCCCCCTAGCCGTGGGGACCAGCCCCTCAGCTGCCAAAAACCAAAAATTATTCTCCGGCTTCTGAGTGATCCTTCAAAGGTGAGTTGAAGTCACCTTCCAGGATCGGCCTCGAAATGTCGAGTGAGCTTTCGGTGAGACGGAACGCCTTTTATACCCTCAACTCTCAACAACGATTGACAAGTTTCACCGTGTAAAATTTGAGCGGGCGGATCGCTGGCTATCAAAGCAGAGGCGGGCGGATCGCTCGCTATCAAAGCAGTGGCGGGCGGATCGCCGGCAGGTTGCGGGCGGACCGCTGGCAGGTCGCGGGCGGATCGCAGCTTTAGAACTTGCCGGCGATCCGCCCGCCAGTGTGATCAACTTTCCCAGGCGCCGCTATCAGCCCGCCAACACGCAGCGATCTGCCCGCGGAAACAACGAGAGTCAGCGATCCACCCGGCGAGGCCACGATGGCCAGCGATCCGCCAGCAACTTGCCGACGTACCGCCCGCAGAGGCCTTGATTGCCAGCGGTCAGTCTGCAACTATTGTCTGAGTAGCTGATCAGCTTACCATACCGCCAGTCGCCGGTGAATTTTAAACCGCACGCGCCAGTCGCGGCTGAGATTTGAATGTTTTTCGTTGAGGAAACAAGCCACGGACCCAACTGTGCCCTTTTCAAATACTTATGAAACTGTATAGCTGTGGGTGCCGTGTAGATCTGTCTGTGAGTGCCGGGAAGGAGTCAGCGTAGGTGCCGTGAAAGTATTGCCGTGGCTGGAATTAGGATATATGCGTGGGTGCCATGAAGGTGTCGACGTGTGTGCCGTGAGGTTGTATCCGTGAGTGCCGTGAAGGAGTCAGCGGGGCTAACGTGGGTTTACAGCGCGTTTTAAAAGTATAGACGCACCGCCCCCCCCCCCCCGACGAATAGGCCTTCATCGAGGCCGGGTCAAACCTCACACGTAAAATATAATTACAGATGAACTAGCCTTGCTGGAAAAACCAATTGTACATTATTTCAGTCGTCAGAGTCAAAATGTACGTAACTTCTGTTTTCTAAGCGCAAAATACGCTATTTCAAAAGTATAGACGCACTTTCAAAAATGAGAGGAAAACACTAACTTTCTTGAAATGGTGTTTTGGTCCAAGTGTCGTGTGAGTAGGGAGAGATGTTCACAACTTGCAGTTCGGATGCCTTGCGGTAAGCGCCTTTACTAGATCTAGCGAGTCCATTTACATGTGGTGATTCGGCGGGTATGACCAACCCGAGAATCGGCGAGCAACTCAGCCGTTCTTCGAGGGTAGCCGACAGACACCTGCGCTATTCTGATTCCTAAGGAGGGTAGCCGAATTTAGAAGAAGCGGAGAAACCGATTGCGCAGACAGTTCGTGGTATGGTTCGATTTTTCATAACTGAAGAAAGACGATAAGTGGATAACCGGACAATTTTTGGACCTCTGTCACTAAGAATGCGGTCCGGTCTGGAGTAGCGGCCGACAGAAGAAAAACATTGTTTGTTGTCGCCTCCTACCTGATGCACACCCTACTGACTCATCCGAAGGAGCTCGAGTGCTGCGCATTACGAAGATTACGCAACAGATTTGTGTCAAGCGGGCACTGTTTCCTGTGTACATGCTGGAGCAATTTAATGAAGTTTCAGTGTTCAGGTGGAATTCTCGTATAAGCATTGAACGTTCGCTCAACCGAGAATTTCATCTCAACACTGCTTCTTCCTTAAAAGTGCTCCAGCTTGGCCACAGGAAATAGTGCCCGCCTGAAGCAAATCTGCCGCTATGATCTTCGTAGTGTACAGCACGCGAGCTCCCTCGGGTGAGTCAGTAAGGTGTGCATCAGGTCGGAGACGGCAATGAACAATGTTTCTCATCTGTTGACCGCCATTCTAGACCGCATTTTTAGTGGCAAAAGTCGGGGAATTGTCTGGAATCCTACTGGTCGTCTTACTGGAGTTGGAAATTAATCGACTTATACCGCGAACTAATTGCGCTTTTCGGCTTCCTCGGTCCTCTAAAACTTGGCTACCCTCTTCAGGAACTAGAATAGCATTGGTGCCTGTCGGTTTCTCTCGAAGAACGACTGAATGCTTACCGATTTTCGAGTTGGTCATGCTCACTCGACTCGCTGCATGTAACCGGGCTCGCTGAATCGAGGAGAGGCGGTCACCGAGAGACATGTGAAGGGTGAGGTGTGAACACCTCTCTCTATTCATACGATTGTGCCAAAGATCACTGTCGAGAGTGATATTGTTTTTCTCCCATTTTCGGAAGTGCGTCTATACTTTTGGAACAGCGTGTTTTGCGGTTAGATAACAAAATTTATGTACATTTTGACTCCGGCGACTAAAATGTTGCACCTTAGGGTTTTCCGGGAAGGCGAGTTCAGGTATAATTATAACTTCCGTGAAAATTTTGATCCAGCCCCAATAACGGCTTATTTAGAGGTGCGTCTATACTAATGAAACGCGTTGTATCTCAACGGACGCCGCGAAGGGAAAGCCGTGAGTGCCGTGAAGATATCACTCCTGGGTGCCGTGAAAGTACCACAGTGAGTATACTTTCACGGCATCCATGAGAATTCCTTCACGGCAATCACGGCGTTATCTTCACGGCACACAAGACGATTTCTGTAGTGTGCTGGTAGCACTCTCGACCGGGAAGCGATGCGATGCGGGTTCGATTTCTGCCTGACACCTAAGTTTTGCTTTCAACTCAGCAACTTTGTGATATCACAGTCGGTGCCGTGGAGGTATCGCCGTTATTGTCGTGAGGGTCATCCTATAAGTACCGTTGTTCCCTATTTGAGCGGAATTTCCACAAAATGCATTGGTTCGAAAGCGTTAGCCTAGGATTTGGGTGAAAATCTGATAAATGTGTTTTCAGGATGATATCATATTCACGGGTGCGGAAATAAACGATGGAACTTATTGCGAGATCTCGTACCATTAAATCCAAAATTAGCTTTTTATTGTTTCTATGATGGCAATTAGTGAATCTAGAGGCTCTTTTCAGTCTACATGTGAATTCTTAGCACAGCTTACTTATTCCACGAGATGTCCTGTTGTTAGTACCATTATTATATGACAATTTCTGAAGAACTTATTAGAAGCCGAATTCTTTAAGATTGTTTTGCATGGTTTAGCACTGCATGGTTTTTTTATATATGATGAAGTAGGAAGAAGTTATATATGTACGAATCTGATTTAATGTCTGTTATATTAGTGTTTCTGTAAAAGTAGAAGTAAATAGATCAAATAAACTGTGTTTTTCCTCATGAAGAAAGTCTTGGTTGGAGCCAGTCATCCTTTCCTCGGTCATAAAGAGCAGTGTGTGCACTTTTCATGCGGATTTTTCTCCCGATTTCAAGCAGCTGACATCGTCCGGCGTCTTCCATTTGCTATCCACCGGTGGTCCTGCCAATGGCAATTTTGGCCTTCGCAAAGTGATGGGCCTGGTCCGCCCAGTGGCAAGCTGATGCCGCAGCCATGTGTCAATTTGCAGGAGATTGGTGGTGAGTTGCAAAGTGAGTTTTTTGCTAACAGTTTAGAGGATTTTTTTCTTTAACTTGTGATGTCTACGTTTTCCTGAACAGATTCTGAGTTTTTAGGTATAGCGGTCGCTGGAGTTAACTGATATGGGTGCTTTTCTGGACCGACTTCGTGGTCGGCCGCGACTTCAACCGGCGCGGATACGAGCTGTCTGGAATTGCTACATAGGCTCACATCAGGAATATTTTTATAAGGTTGGTTTGAGAGCAGGCTCCAGCGTGGCGTTGTGACCGAGTGTCAGTTTTCGTCAGAACAAAAAACCGGATTTGACCTTCATTGCTGCGCTCCGTTTCTCTGACCGATGTTATAGGCGTTCATTGGTGGGTTACAATAGTTAATTGCTGTTAGACTCGCAGTAACTTGCCTTTTCCTTTATTAAAACGGAAAATGGTCTTAGTAATCGTGTTAAAGGCACAGTACACCCTCAGATATGAATTTTGAGATTTCCATGTAATTGTGTAGAATACCTCTCCTGTATAACACGTGCCGAATGTGAGATCTCAATTCCTTCAAATAAGCGAGATATAAGCGACCACCACAGGCCCGACCCCTTACCAGATTTTCGAACTCGATAGCGGCTCGATGGATGGATGAATTCCAATAAGTCGTGGTTCTTCAGTCCATTGCCGGGCTTTCTCCTTATCCTGACTCGCTCTCGCGCAACGATTGCGAATGAAGAGAAATACAGGAATGAGACAACTCGTCCACAAATTTTTCACCCTCAAAATCTATGCATCTTTGAAGAGCCATAACTCTGTTCAAAGAGGGTTTTGGACGGTTTCACAGATACCATTGTGATCAGCGTGTGACTCTCTCCAAGATAAGCATGAAATCTGAAAATTAATTTTTTTGGGTGTCCTGTTCCTTTAAGTGTCTCAAAAAAGCTCTTTGGAAAATGTCAGCATCGCCTTAGCTAGCCTTTTTCTGTGTGGGACTCCAGAGATCTAAAAAAGTTCCTCACCCAAAAATCGTACAGAAGGTTTATTGAGGGCCCTGATTACGAATATGAGGTCCTATTTTCATTTTGGGTCATATTGGTGGGTTACTGTAGAGTAAGATCAATTACCCACCTCAACCTATCGCTTATGACTCCGTCCAGAGAAACGGAGTGTAGCTATAGAGGTCAAAATCGATTTTTTTAACCAAAAAAAATGATCTTACAAAGGACGACCACCCGGGGGAGGTGACGCCCTGAAAAAAGTTCTTCTAAATGTTGTGGGGGGAGGATATAGTAACATTACTGTATGTTGGGTTTTACCTAAGGGCCTTCTGATATTCCAGAAAAAAGAAAAAATTATTTGAAACTACCTGTAACCTCTTTCTCGGAGCAGCTGGAGTGAGTTCATATGCTCGGCTCACATTAAGTTACTACAAAATTGCCCTGTACAAGGTTTGACGGTTTGATTTTGGCCCGTTCATGAGATATAAGCCGTTTCCCAGCTCACTGTGCATTCCATTCCTCGTATCACTTGATTAAAGTTGCCCAATCCACCATGCAGGGATGGTCTAGAGGATAACGATGGGGAATGATAAACTACGAAGGGTTGTGGGTTCGCTTCCCGCAATGCAGTTTCTGGAAAAATTGTTTTGCATTTGTTCGATTGTTTATCCACGAGGTTTCTCATTCACATGGTAACTTGTTTTTTTTTTCAATCTGGCTGAATTTACAATTTCTATTGCGTGAATCCCTGTAGTATATGAACATTTCCTCACCTTATTCAAAAAATTATCCTTTTCTTTATGTGCTGGCATTTCGGGTTTATTGATGAATATTGTAATGTGAGCATCTTCTAACTTTGTATAACTTTGTTTGAGTAAAAGAGAACACCTTTCTTAAACACATAAAGTCGTTTGCGAATCATCGTGGAAAAAAGCATTGCCATTGTAAGAAGCAAAGTGATGAACCCTTTCTTAAAAACTATCATCATGGCCGCAGTTTTCACTTTCAGAAATCGACAATCGGTTGTCCAATACATCTGCTGACCCGTCATCGAAAACTACTAAACTTGGCTCGATCACGCAGAATTTTTTTTCGATTATCTTATCGAGTTCGAGGGTGGATGAGTGAGCATATGACGAAAAAAAAAGTCGAAAAAATAATTCTCTCCATATTGATCCAAATTGTTGACACGATAGCTCAATGTGGTAGAATGAAGTTGAAATATATGTTTATTTTCCTCAATAAAAGGGTCCTCGGATTGAAGGGGGGAAAATAGACGAACGTGTGGGGTCGGAGCAGCAGTCGGAGATTGGTGCGGGAGTGCCAATCGGGCCCAAAATTGATCGTTGATAGTACTGTATCGCATACGGGCGGCCATTGAAGAAGGCGCGAACGACGAACGTTTGAAATGTCGTGAACTGTCGCGACACTCGGGCGGCTGGCAGACGTTGACATGAAAGCACCATTGACGATGATGAGAGGCATTCAACCGAGGAGGTATTTGTTAGCTAAGCAAAATAAACAAAAAGGTAATCCTAAAGGGGCAGCTCAGATAAAACCGAATTAACAAATAACAACATAAATCAACAAATACGAACAATACACACAATTTTTCAAATGTCTTCGAGGAGGCTGGCAGGAACAACCGCGGTATGATTTGGCGAGAAATCGGATCATGTGATTCAGTCGAACAGGTCCTCACAGATGCAAACGTGGCAATTTCCTACTCAGTGCTTTTTGCGCACCTTGTGATTTGGTGCCTTATCCTCAAAGAGGAGATTTTCTTCAAGGTAAGGCAACAAAAGGAGGCTCATGGCGTAAAACTGAGGCAAAATTGCGAGTGAGCGACGTGGTCTCCCACCACGATTCTAGGCGTGAGTAATGTCCGACGATTCGTTAGGCGTGATCAAGCTGCGTCCACGAAACTGGGCTAGGCGTAGCAGTAAAGTCGGCCAGATCTCCTCGAAACTTCTGTGCTCTTTCTGAAAACAAGTTTTGCTTTGAATGTGAGGCGTACTTGTAAAGCGTAACGAGAAACTGGAAGTAAGTTCATGTTACTGGAAATCAACAAGAACCAAACAGAAACTATTAGGAACACCTTTGTAAGTAATCTATCACCCCATACTAATTCAGTTATCGTCCTCGTCATGTCGAGCCCTTTTCGAGCTTGATAAGAGGCGTAGGAACCCTCTGAGCGTTCTCTTATGGCAACATAAAACTCTTCTAGCGGATCCTTGATGTCGTTATCGATGACTTCACCTTCACTGCAAAGCGCCTGATGGTGGGAGTATGAGTGACAGTACAAACACCAGCTTCGTCGTTTACACTCGCCAGCTTCGTGGCGACTAAGGCATTTGATGCAGCGACCTCCTTCAGCAAGGTAGTTTGCCCGCACAGAGAGTTTGCGAGTTTTCCTACATAGAGCCGTATAGTGCAGCCTACTGCCGCAGAAGATGCAGCCCTTGTAGTTAGGTGGGGGGCTTGGCGACACAGCTGCTTCCCTGGATCGTGATCCAGCCTGGGGGGGCCGCGACGGTGAGCGGCGGCGCGAGCTGTGACGTGAGCGAGACGGCGAGGGACGAGACTTACGCGACGAGGATGGACGAGACTTACGAGCAGTGGAGTGATTGTTGTTTCCGTCTGCATCCGAGTCGGATGGACGACGTCGACTGGTAGGCGTGTGCTCTTTGGCGACCTGGACATGCGAAATTAGCGCCTGCTGAAGTTTGAAAATGATTTCGTAGGCGTAAGTAAGAGTGGCGTCCGCATCAGTGAATAAGGAATCGATTTTCAAAGGTGAAACGCCGAACTGGGCAAGAGCAGAAACAAGATTGGTTAGATCCTGCGAAGGATCGAACACTCGAGGCACCAACTTCCGATCAATTATGCTTCGCTGACAATTGATGTTGGCAATCAGCGTGGTCGTGTCTTGAATCCATCTCAGCATCGTCTCAGCGTCGTTCCAAGGAGTTTGGGAAACCTCAATATGAAGTGAAGTGAGGGCTTTGCAGTGATTGTTCAGAGCCTTCAAGGCTTGCGTGACCGTGAACACGGTGAAGTCGTTGTTGAGACCATCTCTGATCTGACTAGGCGTTGGAGTGATGATTTCCTTCGTCACCAACTCACGGAAGGTGAGGTAGAGATCGTTCTTCAGAAATGCATCAACATGTGCCAAGTCACGGCTTCCCAACTGCGGCAAACTGAAGACGTGTTCGATATTAACTGCAAGTGTCAGGCTTTGCGCGAGTTCAGCTGCACGGCGGTACTTGTCCGGAAGAGTATTTTGTTGCGAGGCGTCATCACTAGCGTGGGAGACATCTTCTGGACTGCGTCCACTGCATAGCGCCTGAACCCGTTCCAGGATGGTAGGTGAACGCGAACTCTGAAGAGGGACGGTCAGCTTATTAGGGACATGGCCCGCAGGTTGTTGCTTGCCATCCTCCTCGAACAAGCTGAAAGAATCTACAACATTTTTAAAAAGGGGCTCCTCGATTGCTCCTGGAAGTTGTGGAAGGGGAAGTTGAGTGACTGAAACAGAATCGATTTCCATATTAGAGGAATCAGTAATGGAACAAACTAACAGTTTGTCCATATCCGCTGAAGGCGTGTGTTCCGGCGATCCTACTTCTTCGACTTCACGCTTCGGCGATGAGGAGACTATGTGTTCCATAATGACGTTAGGTTGGTCAAACCTTATCAATTACCTGAAACCAGGGGGTGGAACTCAGCGAATTTCACGGGAATTACATATTAAATAGGCGAGATTTGCTAGAACATCGAGTAACACCAACTGTGGATGACTATGGCGGTAAATTCGTGAAGTTGGTGCGAATGGTAATATATGACGTCATCGAAGATTCAGAAATTCAATTAATAGTGACGAGAACGATGTTGGGCAAAATTACGAATTCGTAGGTTCTTCGAGTGTGTGAAGATATTCAAAAGGCGTTATCAGTGTAATCTGACCACTCCACATTCCTATTCCTATCTAAGAACTGCTACTGGCTGAAGTTCATGTCAATCTGTGAGCGAGTACGGAATGAGTGGCAAATAGCGAATAAGTTAATCGAAACGAATAGATGGATAAATAGGCGTTTGTAATGGATGAAACAGCATCAAAATACCTATAGGGGTCTAATGTTCCTATTCGAGTCCATTCAGATTAGAAATGAGGCGAAATGTGCGTAATATAGCGAGATATTTACCAAAATAGTAATTTACGATTTAACCGTAATCAAATTGGCAATGGAGCGCGCTTGCCGACCGGCCCTTTAATAGCGGATGTTTGTCATCGCAGGGAGGGGTCGCAAGCATGGTGAAAGCGACGAAATCATAAGGAGTTGGAAGAAACAAAGGAAGGTGTCAACTATTAGGCGTAATAGGTTGGTTACTTTCTTACTTCACCTATGCGATACCATTTTCTTACATTTTCTATGCGGTTGAACTCTGTTCTGTGGTTTTTGCTTCTGTTCCACGCTGAAGTCGGTCGAAGTCTGAATTTCTAATGGGAACAGGTGATTTATTGATCGTTGGAGTAGTTTTCCCTTTGACGTGCGTACGAGGGCCTGCCTTATCGATCCATCCTCATCATCGGAGACACTCGTTATTATTACCAGTGGCCATTGCCCTCGTGGTAGCGTTTCGTCAGCCATTATAGCTACTTCGTTGACCTTTGGCGTAGCGCGTGAGAATTTTCCTTGACGGATACGCAATCCACTTCGTTCAGCGATTTCTGAAAGGTAATCGGCCTGCCAGAAGCTCCAGAAACGCTCGAGTACTAAAGTGGTTTCTTGATACCAATCGAATAGTTGGTCCTTGGTGAGTGAGAATTGAGGCGATTTGTCTATCTCCACAGAGGGGAACTCTAGCTCCACCTCAGGCGATATGAAGTCGATTGGTCTCAGCGCGTTTATTTCGTTCTGGTCCGAGAAAGTTGCTGTGATATGTCTGCAGTTAAGCATGGCCTCAATTTCAACAACAATCGTTTGTAACTGTGGGAGCGAAAGTATAGACCGACCTATAGACTTATTGAAGGCCTGTTTGAATAGACCCACTAGGCGTTCATAGAACCCTCCTTTCTAAGGAGAAAGGGGGGTAATGAAAGACCAGGCGATTTTTCTGTTCACGTAGAAATTCGAGACAATCTGATTGTTGAGAAGTTCGGCTGAGCACTCGTTGCCAGACTTAAATGTTGTGGCGTTATCGCATAGAATCGCTTCTGGAATTCCTCTGCGTGCGAGAAACCTTCTTAGGACAACAAAAATTCTTTTGTTGTGCAGTTGGCGACTACTTCAAAGTGGACCGCTCCCGTAGCCATGCATGTAATGAGGCAAGCCCAAACCTTTGCTAGACTATCAGATTCGTCTCGACACTGAAGTGGTCCCAGATAGTCTAGTCCTGCCTTCTGGAAAGGCCGACAGCGATTGACTCTCGCTCCGGGGAATTTCGGCATTTCTGGGTAACGATAGGCGTTGGCGTTAAATCGCTTGCAAATCACGCACGATCGGAGCGTTTTTGCTGTAACCGAGCGTATTTTCGGAACGTAATAGGTTTTGCGTAACTCAGAAATTGTTGCGCGCAGTCCAGCATGATAAGTATTTTCATGGATGTGGGAAATAATGGTTTTTGTGAGTACATGGTCAGGAACTAACAAAATAGGAGTTTTGCTCTGCGAAGTATACTCAGCATTTCCCAAACGATTTGGGCATACAATTAAACCCTTAGACGAGTACTGAGCGTTAAATTTGTGCAGTGGCAAGGCATTAAGCGTGTTCGAGCTTTCTCGATAGTGTTCTCTCAGCAGCATATGCTCTGCTCCAGAAAATTCGTCCACTGTGATCGCTACTCCAACGGTACAAGATGTAATTAATGGTAGATCAACTGCTAATCGATTCTTCAAATGGTCTGATCTTAGGCGAGAATAGATTTGAGCGTGAAGATATTTGAAAACAAACACAGTAGCGCGAACCAACTTCAGATATTGATTAGTTCTTTTGAATGGAAGCACAGAAACGTGTCCCTGCTCGGTATCAGCAACCAAGTTGGAAACGTTGCTCACCGAAATGGCTTCGAAGGCGTCATCCGGTGAAACTTTGAAGTCCATGTTCGAGTGTGGCCAGTCCATCTGACATAGCTGAAGGAACTTAGGACCGTGCCACCATATGTGATCTTTCGAATCTCTAGTGTTTAATCCACGAGTAGCGCAATCAGCTGGGTTTTGAGATGATGATACATAATGAAACTTAGGAGGAATGCTCACTGTGGTCTGTAGCTCGTCCAGAACAGCTCGGATTTGTTTAACTTTGTTTTTGACGAAAACTTCTAACGGCTTAGAGGAGTGAATCCAATGGAGAGCAATTTGAGAATCGGAGAAAATGTGAATTTCACTAGGCGAAATATCCAGTTGTGACGTTACAAACTGTGCTAGGCGAATAGAAATAAGGGTTGCTAGGAGTTCAAGGCGAGGAATTGTCATCTTCTTTTTCGGATTCAGGCGGCTCTTAGCCATAACGAGATTTGATGAGAATAGAACAGGTGAACGACAAACAAGGTATGCGCAAGATGCATAAATGTTCGAAGACGCATCGCCAAATACGTGCAATTCGTATGAAACTCCATTTTCAGAAGTGCAAACAGTTCGAGGTATTGCACAAGCAGTTTCCGTTATTCCACTCAGAAGTTCTCTCCATTTCGCCATGTCTTCTTTTGACAATGAATCGTCCCAATCGTAGGATTTGCTCCATAAGTCTTGCACAAATATTTTGAATTTAACAAGAAAAGGCGCGACTAGTCCAAGAGGATCAAATGTAGAAGCGAGTGCACAAAGCGCACTTCTTTTCGAGAATACGTTTACTGAGGCGATCTTGAGTTTTATAACGATAGAGTCGTCAGCGGCATTCCATTTAATTCCTAAAAGCTTTGCTTTCTCCGGATTCTTCATGCGATCACATGCTGGAATGGCAGTGTTGACTTGCTTCGAGTTGCTAAGAAATTCTCGCAAGTTCATATTCATTGATGCGAATAGGGATTTTGACATCTTGTACCGATCGATTGCGTCAGCAGCGCTTTCTGCTCCAAGGAGAATGTTATCCACATAAATGTTCCTCTTAATATCACAATGCAACTGATTATTAGGCGACTTATTGAGGTAGTAAAGGATCGAAATAGCCAAGAGGAACGGAGATGCGTTAATTCCAAAGGGTACTCTCGTGAAGCGAAAGAATCGTAAATTTTCCGGAGTTGGCGGTTTAGTAACATCCTTTAACCACATGAAGCGAGTAGCATCCCGCTGGTTTTTAAGTAGGCGTATCTGATGGAAGGCTCTTTCAACATCAGAAATCAGTAAAAAGCTGAATGTCCTCATGCGTAACAGAATTCCTATAAGGTTTGGCAAAATCGTAGGACCTTGATCCAGGCAATCATTCAGACTCGGCATTCCTTTGCAATGCGAAGAAGCGTCAAAGACTGGTCTGATGGGGGACGTTGCGCTATCCTTAAGAACTGCTTGATGAGGCAAATAGTAGCACCGTCCATTAACAGCCTTTTCGTTGATCTCCTCTATAATACCCGAAACAAGTTGGTCGTCGAAAATTTTAGAGTATGCGACGAGTAAGTTAGGCTTGTCCTTGAGAGACTTATACAGACTTTGAAGACGTTTGTATGCTAACATTTTGTTGTCAGCTAATGGAGGATGGTTCTTCTTCCAAGGAAACTGCACATGTAAATATCCGTCGATTTCTACAGCGGTATCATAAAACTCCTTCACTATTCGCTCATTTTCCTCGATATCGAATGATGGGTTTGTTTCATCCGTAATTCCAATAGCCTCCAACGTCCAAAGCCTACTTGCCATATCGTTGAGTTTTCCATCAAGCGATAACTGTTGCGATGACTCATCGCTGCACAGGCGTATTGATTGATTGACTATGAGCGTCTCCCTACCGGAAATAATCGGTCCAAAACGAGTGTAGGTGAGAACCAAGCCTGACGGCAGCATAACCGACGGTTTTTTGGAAAGAATGCCCCAGTACTGGTCCATACCAACTAGGATTTCTGGAGCTAAACGTTCAGATCTTCTGTAAACTACATCGTCATCAATTCCTAGTGAAATAAGCGTAGCTCTGTCGTCCAGCCCAATGGATGCAATGTGCTGAGGAGGCGTTAACTTGTCCTTAATATATAGTTGCATTGAAAACTCTTCACTGTCGCAATCTCTAAATTTAGCGTTGACCAAACCAGACGGCTCCGTTGTTATATGACCCCCTAACGTAATTATAGTGAGGTCTTCACAGTTGGCAACAGACAGCCCTAACCGGTCAGCAGCGGTTTTCGTAATGAAACTCGGTTGGGACCCCGAGTCTAGGAGTATGGGAACGACTTCGAATGACTTGCTGTTAAAGTTGTAGACTTCAGCATTGACCAGCATAAGTTTAGATAGAGGCGTAGATATAGAGTTTGAATAAGAATCATGCGATGTAGCAAAGTTTTCCTGACGAACGTCGACAGCAAAACAAGCGAAACCTTCCTCACTATCACTTTCGGAATCTGCGGAAACATCGATCGCATTTGCTGCATTAGAAGTAGGAACGTTGTCACGACGTCTCCGAGAATCGGATTGAAAGCTATTATTTCTGCCTGAAGATCTGCCTGAAGATGAATTCTGAGAAGGTAAGAACGAAATATTTCTTCTAGGAGCTGGCGAATGCGATCTTAGTGAGCGATATTGGTCGCGATACTGACTTTCACGCGATGAACTTCTATATGGTCTATTACTACCATGCGACGATCCTCGAGATACATTTCTGCGATCCTGCAAGCGAGTGGGCGAGCGGCCGCGTCGTTGATCATCGCGATCCCTTTCAGCAGTTTGTCGATTAGAAGGCGTATTAAGCTCATTCCTTTTCTCACAAAGGAGTATGCTATGATCGAATCCGCATTTCTCACATGATGGAAATACACAAACCCTACTGGAGTGCCCTTCCTGGAAGCATTTCCAGCAGAGATTATATAGTCTTACTATTCGTCTACGATCACGAATAGGAACATTACGTGTGCATCGAAATGACGGATGATTGCGTGAGCGACAAAAGCAACATATCGATTGATCATGCTTGACTGGACTTCGAGAAGGCGACATATTGGCAGAATTGACGGGATATTCCGGTCGACTTGCAGTCTTAGGCGTTTGGTTATAACTCTCAATGGCTTCAAACTCCTCAATCGTCCCATCTAGTCCTGTGATAAGTTGCTCCAAGTCCCAGATAACTCCCGAGGCGTGCTCTTTTTTAGCAATTTCGTGCTTAGTGCGATCAGGGAACTTATCTAGAACAATACGCAACGTCGCTGTGGAAGTACTGTTGTTTTCATATCTGGACAACTGCGCTAGGAGTGACTGTATATGACAAAGGGTATTGCGCTGCGAAATGCAAGAATTGGATGCAACTGGCAAGTCCTTCAACTGCTGAAATATCGAAACCCTAGCGCATTGCGGTCGGTTAAAGCGCTTATGTAGCAACTCAATGGCAAGCTCGTAGTTATCCTTGGTGTTATGGATACGTTGAATAACATGGGAGGCGTTTCCTTTCAAGGCGAGTTTTAGATAACTGAACTTGGCTGTGATAGGAATATTGGGATTCGAGTGTATGAGGGTATCAAACATGCACCAAAACTCACTGAATTGACTGATGTCTCCGTAATATGGCTCCACTTCCAATTTTCGAATTTGTGCAGGCAAAACATTAGTTACTTCCTCAATAGGAGGCGTAATAGCCAAATCCGTAACTCTAAACTGCCTAGGAGTTCCTGGAATATCATTACGAGGACCACGATGTGAATCAGTAGGCACACGTGACATAGTATTAGGTGTAGAAGGAGGTTGAGCGAGACGGGGATTCAAATCCTGGTGACAGACGAAAGCGAGGTTTTCCACAGTATTTTGCTTGCCTATACCGGCCCCTGCGATTTCTCTGACCAAGCTTTCTTCAAGAATTTCCAACTTGCTAATACGAGCAGCCATTTTTGACAAAGTTTCGTCCGCTCTCTCTTCTAAATCATCGCCCTGGGTGTTCTCCCAATGAGAATCGATCTCAGATTCTAGAGAAGGCGAATCTGGCACCTGCGCGCTCTTGGCCAAGTTGAGTGCGACATCGAACTTATTCTTAGCGTTACCTAAGAGTCTCTCAATGTTGGCTTTCGATTCTGCGATCTCTGCCCTCTTTTCGACTTTTAATTTGAGGCGCTCGTTAGGTGGCAGATGCTGCGAATGGTCGTCATCAAGGAACAAATGAGGATCTAACTCTTCAATAGCGTGTTTGAGAGTATTCAGAGAGCGAGTGATTTGAGCCTTACAGCTGCGTATGGTAGCCATTTTGGATTGATACTCCGAGAGGAGGTGGTACTGTCCAACCCAAAGTGAAAAGTCCAACCCAAGCTTCTGAAACCAATTAGGATGTAGCATGCATAACTAACCATTCTTTTCTTTACTCGACTAGAGCTGAAGTCAGGAAACAGTGATGAAATGAACCATTCAAGTGATTTTTTATATACATAGAAGAGGAGAGTGTCGCGAACCCTTTCCGTAATATTACCGGTTTCAATCAGACGCCTTCATCAAACAAGTTAGCGTCTCGCTACAACTGGCGTGCCCGTTGCTGAGAGTCTACGACTCCGGGCCATCCCGGCTGCATCCCTGGCCCCGAGCCATCCCGGCCGTCGGACCTCAGCCCACGAGCGACGCCCATGTATTGATCAACACGAACTGACCGAAACCGTTCAACACCTAGTTCTCGCTGCCCATGGAGGCACGTTTTACCCAATAGCCAGCCCCTGCCACCAGCCGGCCGACAGATCAAACACACCACAGCGAGAACTAGGGTTGATAGTACAAGGGATGACGACACTATTCAATAGCGTTACAAGGCAATGGTAATAGTGAATGAACTATTAGCAAATAAGTGAATTTTAGGAAAATAGTGAGTTAGTGGAATTCAGAAGAATCAGGCACTGGAGCGGCGATCGACCTATTGTGCCGATGCACCATGTTGACACGATAGCTCAATGTGGTAGAATGAAGTTGAAATATATGTTTATTTTCCTCAATAAAAGGGTCCTCGGATTGAAGGGGGGAAAATAGACGAACGTGTGGGGTCGGAGCAGCAGTCGGAGATTGGTGCGGGAGTGCCAATCGGGCCCAAAATTGATCGTTGATAGTACTGTATCGCATACGGGCGGCCATTGAAGAAGGCGCGAACGACGAACGTTTGAAATGTCGTGAACTGTCGCGACACAAATAAAGCAGATTGAGGTAGATGGGTGTTAGATATAGTAGCCAGCCAATTTTCGCTTCTGAAAAACCAAAAGCACAGCCATGGTGGTCGGTTGAAGAGAATGCGCCCGCTAATTTTTCAGGTTTTTCCAATTTTTTGCTCTACCCGATAGTCCTTAAGTAAAACCCAACATACAGTAATGTTACTATATCCTCCCCCCACAACTTTTAGAAGAACTTTTTTCAGGACGTCACCTCCCCCGGGGGGTCGTCCCTTGTTAGGTAGTACCATTTTGTTAGGAATGGCCACGTTCTCTAAGGGGTATTCCCTTGCAAGAGACGGGAAAAAGATTTGTGGAAAATGTAGGCGATTTTTTCGGATCGCTTTTCTGTGGGCTGAATTTAAGTTCAAAATTTTTGCGATCCTCACCTTAAATTTATATTTTTTATCTTCAGACAGGATTTTTATTACATTATTTCATTTTCAGACAGAATTTTTACAGTTTTCCCTAAGCGCCGTTAGCCCCAGTTTGACAGTGGGGAATGGGCCACAATATTCGACAATTCGAGCATTGTGGGTCGTTTAAGGAAACGATGCGGGTTCAAGAAATAGGTTAAATCGCGTTATTTGTCTCGAAAAGTCGGAATGCTAGAGGGTGGACCGAGGACGCGTTTCAGCAGTGGACCTCACCGCGAAACTACTGGAACTTTTTGTTTTTTGGCTCCATTTTATTGGAATCGACGCGAAATAGTGAGGTCTTTGCACACAAAATTCTGTTGTGGGATGGAACGCCTACGCCCGCGCAATGCTGCACGTCCCATGTGATTTCTTACTTTAAAACGCGCTGTGTAAGACTGTTTTTACCCTGAAATGCGCATAAAACTTAGAAAACCGTTTAGTGGAATAACTAAAAAAAAGGGTTCGAAAAATCTATGTGTCGTCTAGGTATTGTTGAATGTAATGCTCCGTGATGATGGTATGCGGGAGATTCTGCAGCCGAAACAACACGCTGAGAACGATGCTGAACGCGAATTCGTGCTTCGACTGCTCGCTGACCGCATCGCTGGCTTTTTTCATTCGATTATCATGGTTTGTGAATTATCCTATGGCAGTTGTGTTAACAAAACGATCTTTTTCGTTAATCTGTAGTTTCGACTTTTTGACAAATCTGGTCCGAAAATCAAGGTGTACTGTACTTATCTGGACCAAATTCCGGTCCGCAAATGCGTTTCGACACGCTTTGCGGCCCCGCACGTGCTCGAGTCAGTCGTGTTTCCAGCGCCAAGGCCGACTCAATGTGGCTTTTTTTATACAATTTTCTCCAATTTTTCTTAGTTTCCAGTCTCCAAAACCCACCTAGAGTCAGCAGATCGGCGGCTGCGGCGCTGGAAGCTCTTCTGACTCGGGAGCGTGCGGCCGCAAAGCGTGTCGAGACGTAATTGCGGACCGGAATTAGGCCCAGATAAGCACATTACATCTTGAATGCGGCGCGTGCTGCGTCGCGTTGGTCTAATAGGAATCTCCCATTGCGGGAAAAGGTTTTTTTTCGTTTTTTTTTTCAAGGAATCTGTTATGTAGATCATTTCCGACCAAATACGTTTTTTAAAGAGTCGTAATTTTTTCAACTTTTTTTCAGAGTGAGATTCGATTATTGTGTTCAGGAAGAGGCTTTGACGAATTTAACCGAGCTCAAGAATTCGTGTTATAATTTGGGTCGGCAGCACTGCCATTACAGCAAGGAGACATTCAAGGTGAAGATTCAATTCTTTGTTTTATGGAAAGGGTATTGATCAAAATTTTATACTCAAATTTTTATTGATAAAATTTCTTTGTTTTCTTCATATAAAAAGAACAAACTGGGTGAATTCCTACTACTATTCTTATGAAAATCTTCATTGGAATTTCTATAGAAAATTCTACTGTTCTCAAATATGCTTTTTATGTCGATAATACGATTGGTATTCAAATTATTTTTGCACCATTAATGAAAGATTTATTTTTTTCCTCATACTGAAACTCGAACAAAATAGGCGACACAGCGAAAAAAATTTCAATTTTTCATTCTTTGCGTTTTCATGGCTCCATGGCTTTGCTCACTCGCGTGCGTACGCGTCACGGCCTGTTGAGTGTTGCGAGCGCGACAAACGCTAAACCCGCCACGCTTAGAAGGGTCTTTAGCGCTCTATATCAATAAATGGCTAACGCTTTACGCAAGAAATGAATGCAGGAAAGTGAATAATGATCAGGGTATGTCATTTTATCTGATTTCACCTATAAGCAGAGATGTCGCATCGCCGCCCGTCTCGTTGCACGCGACGCTCACCGACCGCGACGCAGCATGCGCGGGTAAGCAATGTCTGCCTCCCCGTTTTCATTCCATAGCGTCCTTTCTTGGGATTTTTGAAAAAAAAACATTAATCTCCGGTTTGTCTCCATTTGTTGTCGTCTGGTGTGACTAGACTTCACGCCAGGATGGAATTCTACTCAATATTGATTTTTTGGGAATTAATTCACGCCAAGAGATGGGTTACAGGGATGTGCAAAATTTTTTAAATTGTAAACGGAGGATTTAGGCAAAATAAATAAATTTTCGCTTGAAACGGATACCCTAAAATGGACCGGAAATTGGGAGCAGAAAGAAATAAGGAAAATTGAAAAATCTCACGACTGGGTCGTTTTTTTTCTAATTTTGCCCGTATTTTTCTCTAAACCACGGTAAACCGGAAAATGGAAAGACGAATGTACAAGAAAGGTTCTAAGGCGAGACCGCATATTTTGCGCGTGTTCCTGGTAGGTATACTCTGTTTCCATCGACTGGGTCATCCTATAGGCAGAACTTCCCTCTATCGGAGAAAATCATCGGCCAAAGTTGACATTGATGATTTTTTGAGAATTGTCTATCTTTATTGATTTTCTAACGAAAATTGAAAAAAATTGAAAAATTACTGCAGAAATGGATCTGATCGATAGGGGGCCTTCAATAACCTTTGAAAATATTAGTTTGGCTGCTGGTTTTTCTTTTTGAAAAGAAAATAGCCAACGCGCTGCTAGCGTCGACCGATGAAATTCAACGTTCTGTATCCTAAAGCGCAATTAGCCCATACACCGTTCAGAAACGAGACGGCAAGGGCGGGCGGCAGAGTCGCAGAGTGGTTCCGCCACCAGGAAAGAGAGGGCCTTGGTGGCGATCGATTTCTTAAGCCATTTCGTGCCAGATTTTAGGCAAACGGGGTTCAAATCCTTTGAGTAGATTTTTGCAACTTTGTGCATCTGTACAAAAACTATGTACAGGGGGAGATGTGAGTACTGTTGTTGTTGTTTATTACAGGGTAACCCTGCGTATTGACATCGGAACAAGATAAACGAACGCGTAGTAATAAAATGCACCAACGATATACGAGACCGGGAACACGTAGTATGTAGAGTATCTGTCGGAAAAAGTTCCATGACTAACACAAGATCACTATGGAGTATCTATCGAAGAAAATAATATTATGACTAACACGAGATCACAAGCTCACTCATCCTCCGTCCTCAAGTACTGCTCCACTATACGCTTGAAGGAGCCCAGGTCTGTTGGCAGATTGCCCTTTTTGAGCAGTTTTTCCAATTCACTGCCAGCTCTGTTAGTGAAGAAATGGTGCCTGACACTCTTCCTAGCCGGATTTCGGACTAGTTTGAAACTGCTACCTCTAGTGGTGGATGCCCTCATTTTGAGAAAAGCGTTTGGCCGAAGGCCGGTATGCCCATACAATATTTTATACATCATCAAAAGATCAAACCTTCTCCTTCTGCACGCCAGCGTTTCCAATTTGAATTTAGCGTTCCTAGCATTACTACTGGGTATGTTTTCATAATTCAATCCCAAAAATCTTATCATTAACTTACGTGTGAAACTATTTTGTACCTTCTCTAACGCTTTAATAGTAGAGACCTTATGAGGGTTTGATATCACAGTTCCATACTCAAGAAGGGGCCTAATATAGATTTTGTAGGCGTTCAAGAGCACCTTTTCGTTCCTAGTAGAGAGTGCCGTGAACAGGCAATACATAACCTTATTTGCCTTAGACACTGCCTTCGTACAATGAGCGTCAAAAGTGAGATCTTTTTGAACCAGGAAGCCGAGATCCATTATTTCGTCAACAATCTGAAGCTGCTGATCTTCAGCAGTATATATGGCTTCTGAACTACTGTTGCCAATATGCAAAACCTTCGTTTTTTCTTTAGACAAAATCATCTTCCAATTTTTGGACCGCTTTATAACCTCATCCAAAGGCTTTTGCAAGCACTCCTTGTCAGCTATTGATTGCATTGGGGAAAATATTTTGAAATCATCAGCAAAAAGGAGCATTTCACCTTACCAAAGGATACGATTCGTGGAAGTTCATAAGTGAAGATATTGAACAAAGTTGGGGATAGAACTCCTCCCTGCTGTACACCACTGCAAACAGGCCTTGAATCAGAAAAAGTGGAGTTAACGCGGACAACAAAATATCAATCGCTCAAGAACGCTCTGATCCATGCTACTATCCTCGGGTGGACACCAACGCTTGTGAGTTTAGACATGAGTTGTGCATGCGAAACCCTATCAAAAGCCCTCAAAAAATCTATATAGATAACGTCAACCTCTTTACCTTCATCCACGTAATTGGTCCATTCATTGAGCGACTGCAACATAGCTGTCACAGTAGACTTTTGCCTCTGGAAACCATGCTGAACATCCGAAATGATTGAATGGTCCTCCAAATGCTTGCACACTCTTGCCTTGAGGATTTTCTCGAACAACCTACCAAAAATTGAAGTTATACTGGGTGGGGTTGATCCCTCCGTCGATCATTCACCTCGTCTTAAGGGATGGTGAGATCTCTGCCGATTGGACGACGGATGAATCAACCCTGCCCCGTGCTCCGATCTCCCCCTGTAGCGGTATTATTTTGCCGTACTGTCAATTCGAGGGATGTGCAGATAACAAGTTCTATCCCTGGACAGGAAAACCGATACGCCAAAATAATTTGGAAGGTGGAAAACGAAAGTCTATGTTGAAATCGTTTCAATTTCTTGCGCCCCGTCGCCTGCTGGTACTTTTTTTCAAGAATTTCAGTATTTCCCTCTAGAAAGCCGGAGAACAACAAGCGGAAGCTGCAAATAATTTTTAGCCGTACACGGAAAACGGTTATGCCAAAGTGGACCGGAAGGCGGAAAACGGAAGCGGAAGAAAATACGGGAAACTCGAAAATTTCTTGATTCGTCACAATCCATTTTTTTTACATATACTTACGTTCTCGAAGCCAAATTCCGGTCCGCAATGGCGGACTGCGGCTGCTGCATAACGGGACACGATTATAATCGTGCTGAGAGAAAGGTGAATCGTACTGGGACCAAGTGGTCCAGCACGGTTACAATCCTATTGCGTGATGCAACAGGCGTTGTCCACAAATGTGGACTAGAATTAGGCTTTGAGAACGACAGTATCTCTGCCCATATGCTCCCCTAAAACACCGGAACTGTGACCTACAAAGAGGTCGGACGTGGGGAACATTCCCTGAGTGGCATCTTATAGCTCTTCGCAACTGAACTGGGCTTTTTCTCGAGGGTAGGAGCTCAGAAGCTAGCCACCCTGTTATGTAATTTTGTGCCGTTTATCGCATCACTCTCAAAATGTCGAAAGTTTCGATCCCTACCCGGTGACTGATTTGTTTTTGCCACCTGGGAAGCATTGATTCAACAGTTTTATGAGACGTAAGTACTGATGTTGTGACGCTGGAAGACTATTTGATGTTTCCGGTGAGTAACCTCTTTGATAAATAGTCATTTCAGTCATAAAACAACCATTATTGTGGGTGGGGATTAATGCACTTTAAATATTCATTTGAAAGTTACTTCCATATCGGTTATGGTTGGATACTGGTATTGAATATTTTTTCTATGAACTCTGTGCGCTTCCTGATTCCGGGCCGAAAAAGGAAGTCGTCAACGAAGGTTAAATCCATTTCGGTGGGAGCAGCTCAGCGCGCATTTGTTGTAGCCAGAGAGCGCAATGCTTGTGACGTCAAGAAACCAGAGGGGTCAAACTATTTCTCAAAGGGGAGAGACGATGGAATGGGATACATGGAACGGCGGGGGCGGCGCCAGCTGTCCATCATGAGAAGCAACCCAGCAGGATTCACGTGCAAAAAACCTGCGCATGAGATTCGGGTGCAGAATTTGTCGCCCGTTTTGACTCAGAAAGTCATAACCCATTAGAAGTGAAAAAGTACAACACATACATAGTATGCTTGGGCCGAACCGAATGATCGAACTACTATCAGCCGATCGGAAAAAGTCGAATTCGATTAAGTCGATTCGAAAAGTTGAATTTCCGAATAAATCAAAAAGTCGTTTATTCGAAAATGGGCGAATTTTTGACTTATTAAAAAAGCCGATTATTCGAAAAAACTGATTTTCGTATAAGTAGCAGGGTGAGGCTCACGCTGTGATGATCACGAAGAGGGTAGCAGATTTGAGCGCTAGGAGAGGAAGGGGGCCGCAAGCTTCCACTGGCTACCACGCCAGAGTAGTTGGTCTTCAGAGGTACAAAAAGTTAGGGAAAGTTACAAGAATAAAATAGTTTTTAAAAAATACCGAATTCGACCTGAGAAATAGAACAGTTCATCCACTGAATCATAAATAGCCACGAACTGTTTTTCCTCTGTATGTTACACTCCCGACCCATCTGGGGGCCGCACAGACTTTCAAGCTGGAATGAGGGGACCGCACAAATTTCCAAGTTGTAGGTAGGGGGCCGCACCTCTCAAGGACCAAGTTACGATAGACAAATGATACCTTTCTTACTGCAGTTTACAGGAATCTCCTGATCAACTGAAAATAGACCTCACATTCGTGTTCAGCGCTCTAAATAAGCCCCTGGACTAAGTTCGGATTGAAAATGTCAAAATTTCTTAAATCAAAAAAAATTTTTTTCTGCAGTTTTTACTTAACCATGCGCATTGAGGAAATTTACAAAACTCCTATTTAATTCTTTTTACCTTCCCCTTAACACTTAACAGACTAATTTTCAAATAAAAAGCTTCTATCAATTTTTTTCTGTGCAAGGTTTTCCACCCTCCCCCTGAATTCCAATTTTCCCCGAGTTCCACGTCCACATCGTGGTTCCGCTGGACAGCAACCATGGACCCATCTCCCGAAAGCATCGATTTTTTATGAAAAAAATTCATTCAATCATTCCCCTAATGGAAAATTTGACGGTTTTCGAATGAAAAAATCTACTTGTTATTTGAAAAGTCGATCACTGGAGAAAAAGTGGTTTTCAACTCGTTCGAGAACTGGATCATTCAATAAAGTGTGGTTTTCGCCTCGTCTGAAACGTAGATCGTTCGGAAAACGTGATTTTCAACTTGCTCGAAAGTCGATCGATTGAAAAAATGATTTTAGAGGTACTCGAAAAAATCGGTCATTACGAAAAACGTGATTTTAAACTAATTCGGGGAGTCGATCATTCAAAAAAGTGTGATTTTCGACTTATTCGAAGAAGTCGATCATTTGAAAAACGCGATTTTAGACTCATTCAACAAGTTCGGTCATTCGAAAAACTCATTCGGAAACGGTTGGCTCTATGCCGAAATGAATATTTCAGTCCATTGCGAGACAAAGAGATTTTATGGACTACTACTGTGCCGCGAGCAGTTTTCATTTCCTAAAAGTTCATTTAATGAAAGTGTCGCGATAATTGTGAATCAGTTGTTTTAGAGGTTATGTGTTAAGTACGCCTTTTTTGTTCATTTTTCTGGAGTAGGTTTGTTGACAAGAGTTTTTGGGTGCACATTACTTACAGAGTGCTCTACTGAGAATCGACTGAATCATAGGAATACATGTGCATCCGAAAAAAGACTTGCTTCCTCTTGAGAGCAAAGTCTAGTGTTTTTGTGTCTCTCGGTGACAGACAGATATTTATGCGGTTTGGAGGTCATTCAGCGTCCAGCGTATGCGCGAGTTTTTTATGTGTTGTTTTTCTATTTTTTGTCGAATCATCTGCTTGTGAGATAATATGGAGAGACAAATGATAAGGGTTCACGAAAAACAGCAGCAGCATTAGGTGTGAATTATTCAAACGCGAAGGTCGACCAAAGTTGAGAGATGCCACACACTCAGTCAGGATGGAAACTTGCGGAAACTGGCAAGAAACAGTTCGCGCTGAGACCTTACAACCTATACCGACTTCGGTGAGGCTGAAGGGTCTTCCATTTCATAATTTGGAGATGCGTTCACCTTTAAGGAGCTTTCTGAGCAACATAATGCTAGGACGTTTCCTTGTAGACCTGGAATACGCCGACGACATCGTGCTTTTCGCTGAGAACAACACAAAACTGCAGAAGATTGTGAACCTCGTTTCGAAGTATGCCGCAGCTTATTAACTTCGTCTCCGTCCCGACAAATATAAGCAGATGTGGGTCTCTCAGAGGCCTTCAACGGGAGTTTGTGTGGACGGACAACGTATTGAGCCTGAGGACGATTTCTGTTATTTGGGCTGTTTGCTGAAGAACAATGGTAGTTATGCAGCTGATGTTCAACAACGATGTGTGAAAGCTACATCTGCGTTTAAATCTTTAACCAAGCGTTTACGGTCTACCACCATCGCGAAGGAAGTCAAGTTGCGCGTCTACTTATCCGCTATGCGCCCTATCACGATCTACGGATGGGAGACCGAGGACGCAGATGGAAGGGTTAGATTGGTTGAAGAGGAAGCTTTTCAGGCGTTCAGTTGGATATTTCTGGCCGCGAATATGCCATAAAGAAGATCTTTACAAGGGAATCTATGCAGTACATCATAGCTCGAGACGAGGGAGGTGCTAGCGCCTCCCAACGCCTTCTCAAGCAGCAGTGCGAAGTTGACTTCGACTGTTCGGGCTTACACTGAGAAGAACGCTGGAGCGTCTCGTACAACACGCTCTAAGAATGCTTCCAAATTTTGTCTGGGAACGACCACCTCGACGTAGGCGACAGTTCTGAACGGATGTCGGTACTCTGAGAGTTTTGATCGCAAAATGGCTGAGAAGTAGCCTACCAGGCTCCGCAGCGGCTCCTGGTGGGCTATTTCTCGGCGTTTCACGGAATGGAAAAGTGGTAGCCGAGATATAACCGAGAAATAACAAGAAGTAACCAAAAGTAACCAAGTCACAACCGTCGCCGGCTCCCCGAGCCACCATCCGGGGCCGCCAGCGGTAGGATGGGACCTCCAGAGGCTAAACGAGGTCCAGGTACCGCAAACTTGGGTAATTGAACCGACGGAGGTGTTGACCTGCAAATCATGCTTTTGAAATGCGCCGTATTCCCACCCGGAATGTATAGTTGTACAACTTCGGAAAAAATGTCGAACGAACGAAAACAGAAAAAAATCGTTCGAAAAAATTTCGAACGAACGAAAATCGAAAAAATTTTGTTCGAAATATTTTGGAAAGTACCAAAAATGAGAAAATTTTGTTCGAAAGAATTTCGAACGAATGAATTTCGGAAAACTTTCGAAATTTCGGAGGTCGAACGAACGAAATTCGAAACTAATCGAAATTTCGATTTTTTTCCCAGAATTTCTTTTATTTTCGAAATTCGTTGAAAATTTCGAACTTTTTTTCGGAATTTGTTCGAAAAAATTCCGAGAAAATTCGAATTCCGAGAAAATTTCGTAAAATCGGATTTCGAAGAAACGAAAAATTTTCAATTTTCGTTCGAAAGGATTTCTAATAAACGGAACTTGAAAAAATTCGTTCGAAAAAATATCAAACGTGCGAAATTTGAAAAAAAAATCGTTCGACGAAATTTCGAACGAACGAAAACGAACGAAAAAAATTTTCGAAAAATCTTTTGAAAATTTTCCGAAAATTTCGTCCGTGTACAACTATAGTGGAGAGCATCAGTTCTCGGCTATTTCGCGGCGGGAATTATTTGGCGGCTATTTAGCGGCGAGCATTATTTAGTGGCCATTTCTCGGCTATTCCGCGGCGACTATTATTTGGCGGCTAGTTCGCGGCTATTACGCGGTAAGTAGGCATTTCGCGGCTATTTCTCGGGTAAAACTCTCAGAGTAAATGAGTGTTTGAAGTCACGCGGCATCGGAAGGCAGTTTAGGCGCGATGTTTCACTTCGCAGGAAATGGAATAGTGAGAGATGGAGGAAATGTGGTCAGATTGTGGCTGAAGACCAATAATAATGGACACGCCTGGCTTCTAGGACGGCACACTTCGGCGGAGATGCGGAATGACCGCGTCAGGCGGAAGCTAGTCGAATAAGTCAGGTCGAAATCACTGCTACCAAATCATGTCTTGGTTGACAGAGGTGTGCAAAGAAGCTATGAAAGATTATAGGACGGAGAGAAGAAAAACAGTTTTCGATAGACAGCTGAAGATGATCTTCTGTAGCGCTCGACACCACTTGTTGTACAATGGCTACCTTGTGCTCAGACGGGACTGTAAGTGCTCCCGGAATGGCAACGGACAAGGTAACTTACGACTTCTACCGCGATCTCTTCGACGGCTAAGTCTACCTGTGTCCATACCGTGTGATGGAAGATAGCTTTGCTGTTCCATGCGTTCTCCCCCATAATCCGGCATGCCAATCGTACTGCATCTGGTCCCGACTGGATGAAACCTGAACAGCTGAGGTACCCTCCACCACCTCCGATTCTCACATGACTCAGTTATTCACTTGTTGCCTGTGAGGAGAGAAGGTACCGTTCCGACGCTAGGTCTTCTAACTTGTGCTATTGTACTGAAACGGAGACGTATACAACGTTTGCAATTATCGTCCTATCGTCGTCAGCTCTTTCATTCTGGACAGGATCATTATAACGTCGACTTCCAGAAAATCATACGGCAAAATCGATCACAAACATTCACGCAGCTGCGAAGGCTGTTGAGGTACCGCAGGAATGCAAGACATTGCTCCGCCTAGCGTTCGTCGACGAAGAAGCTTTCTACATACTCCGTTGAAACAGAATCGGTTCTCGCTTCTCTTGGAAACCAGAGCGTTCCTATGCAAATATACTTTGTTAGTTGTGCAGCTACTTCACAACCGGAATTTCAGCATCCTACAGAGATCGTCATCATTGAAGTGAGACGGGCTCGTCAACGTGATGCTATTTCACCGAGACTCATGAAAGCTCGACCTCTTGTACGCAAGTTGGAATATCAGTGGCCGTCTTCATGAGGCACTGGAAGCCTCCCGGTAAGGTCCAAAGTCCGCCCGCTGTTGGACGAGTTTCCGATGTTGCTTCTTACTGGGTACCCGCCAGGTAGACAGGAAGGCTTCTGGCTATCTGGCGGGTAGACAGGAGGGTTCCTAGCCACCCAGCGGGCGGGCGGAGAGGGTTGTGGCTGTCTGCTACGTCGAGCTTGCCTTTCAGGCTATGATTAATATGTTTCTGGCAGGCAGCGCGCGGTCTGCCCGTTTACCAGCACAATCGAGGTGGGGTATGCTGTGCTCGCCGGAATGCATTGAGAGCGGATCTGAGACAAAGCAGCCTCCTATTCGGCGGCCTCCTCTCCCTCTCTGCAGGTGGCTACTCATGCCAGCCTCTGCCCTTACAGGTGACGAAGAGGGGGCCTCCGCTATTAAAATTTCTACAGGGGAGGCACAAAACTTGTTGCCACACATCGGCACGGAAAGGTTACACCCTCTTCCTGCGCCCGCGGTTTTATGAATACGGCCACAGAATATGGGAGTGAGCCAACGATCGGCAGTTGAATCATTTTCGATTTGCTGATGAAATCGGTCTTATGACACCTCCCATCAGCCACACCGAGTCAATGCTGACCGTCTTTGACAATGCATATAGGAAAATTGGGCTTTGGCTGACTCTAACGAAGAGGCGAATTTAAGCTTTCTAGCGTACCAGTCGTGCTCAACGGAAGTTTCGTCTTCAAGATTTCAAGTTATATGTATCGAGGTTGCATGGACAATGTGAAAATGGCCCACCACCTGAGTTAAACTGGAGGAAACGAGCAGCTTGAAGAGCTTTCAGAACTGTTGGGAACAGTCGGGGATGCAACGAAGAAGACAGAAGCGTCTAGTTTATTGATAACCACCTCTCCGCTCGCTTGCTCTTCCTTCTTGAATGTATGTTCCGTAAATTTGGGGTCGTGTTCATACCTCTCTCCATGTGTACTCAAGCGCTCGAGGGCGTCTGTGACCAGTCGAGGAGTTGAACAGGTAGAGTGCTCCTGAAAGGAAAAACGGCCGGAGAAAACTTGAAAATTGCGCATGTCCGAATCCCGCCGACCGCACTGGTCTTATTGTGCGTGATCAACCCGAAAACTCCGCGTGATCACCTTTTACACTAGAGCAACTATGACGTCATAGCCTGCCTAGTTTGTCTATCCAGAAACCTCTCAAATCAGTCATAACGTCTTCACGTTCTTTGAGAAGGGAGTTCTACCCCTCATACAGTCGTGGGCGTCGGTGGCAGGTTAGGAGGGGCTGGAGTTGGCGTTTCAACCTGCCACCGACGCCTAAGAGTGCATCCATATTGCGAGGAATGCCAACCATGATTAGCACAAAGAAAAGACATTTCAGTGCAGCATGTACAATGCGTGCTGCCATTTCCGCGTTTAATACGAGAGGCTATCAGACGAAAGCAATGCGGACACCGCAGCATGTTGCCCCGAAAGCTCCGCCAGATTTGAGGCTTTATCCCGAAAACACTGACAGTCATGAATTATGTTGAAACCTTCGCCGATGAGCCAGATCGGTCTCATTTGATTGAGAAAGGAGCGTTCCGACCGGCAGGCGAATGCCTGAGTAACCATCCCCGTAAAACCCTCCTGGCATTAGTCAAAAGCGTCTGATGACTTGTCATTTGTGAGTTTTCTGGGATAGGAACGCCTTGGGAGACATACATATGAATACGGCCCCTGGCTAAAACGCAAGCAGGATGAAAGTGTGGTCCGCGTTATCTGGCGCGTTGCTCCTAGTTTCACGCAAGTGAGTGGAGTGAGCTACGCAGCAAGTCGAAAATAAGGAGCTTGATAATGCATGCAAGTACGTTTCATTTTCATAGGAACACCCCTGAAAACGCGGTTGCTAAAGAAAGTCTGATCATGTAGAGAACATAATTTTCAGATTCTCCGGCTCAAGTAATGGCGGAAACATGTTTTTGCTATGAGGTCAAAAGTAAATTTCGTGCGTCATAATAACATTTTTGTCATGAAAAACATGCAATTTCTGAATTATTGTGTCACTATCAGAAATTAAATTCCTGTTGTCACAAATTATATGAACAAGGAACCTTTATAGTGTATTGGTCCTCCCCGTTGCTCAGCAACGTCGATGGGTCGTTGAGGCCTTGAATCATGAAACAACATGTTTTTTTCGAAAAAATCATTACAAAACATAAAAGTCACCAAACCCACACACACACACACACACACACACACACACACACACACACACACACACACACACACACACACACACACACACACACACACACACACACACACACACACACACACACACACACACACACACACACACACACACACACGCACGCACGCACGCACACACACACACACACACACACACACACACACACACACACACACACACACACACACACACACACACACGCCTTGCGAAATATGTATAGTTGATCGTTAATAGCTGATCGTTACTTAAAGATAGCGTTCCCAATGAACAAGTTGCCCGTTTTTAGGCCGAAACCTAAGCTTTGGGTCCCTCTGAAAAGAGTAACAGTGGAAGTACGACAAAAAACGGCCAGGAAGGGGCTTGAAATCTCATAGACCGGCCGACCCATTGGATCGCCCCGCCCACGCCATATGACAGTCGTCCTGCGTTCAGATGCCGAGTTTTGAATATTCTTTATTGCGTAACAATCTAATCTCCAAGCATGTGCAAAGAGTTTCTGGTGCAAGAAGCAGAAAACAACCACTTGCTTAAGAATTTTGAAGCGCATTACTATTTCCGATTTTAGGTTTGACGCTTTGTCCGCAGTCTCCCGAAACACACCAAACAGGCGTAATCAAATATTTTTTAGAGGTCCCTCTAAACAGTTCTTCTCCGGTATTTGAGAGCCTTGTGGGGATTTTTCCATACTAACCTCTTCTTCGTGATCTTACCTACACAAAATTATCGAAAACTAAAAATTTTTTCATTGTGAACACTGCCCTTAACTTGAAACCCGTTATTTTAGGTCTAAAATAAAAAACTGTGCAAGTCCTTTAAAGGCACAGAGCACCCCAAAAATTATTTTTCAGATTTTATGCTTTTCTTGGAGACGGTCATCCGCTGATCACTGTGGTATCTCTGAAATCGTTCAAGACACCATATGAACAGAGTTATGGCTCCTTGAAAATGCATGCATTTTTGGGGCAAAAATTTCGTGGACGAGTTGTCTCAGGCCTGTATTTCTCTTCATTTGCAATCGCTGCACGAGAGCAAAAGAAGATGAGGAGACAGCACGGCAAAGCGGTGAAGAACGGAGACTCGTTGGAATTCATTCATCCATCAAGCCGCTATAGCGTTCGAAAATCTGGTAGGAGGTCGGGCCTGTGGTGGTCGTTTATATCTCGCTTATTTGGAGGAATTGAGATCTCGCACTTGGCAAGTTTTATATAGGAGGGGTCTACTACACAATCAAATGAAAATCTAAAAAATCATGTCTGAGGGTGTACTGTGCCTTTAATATGACATTTCGTCAAATTACAGCAAACCTAAGAAAGCGCATCAATCAGTACAAAAGGTGTGTACTTTTTCGAAAAAAAGTGTGGACGAATCTGATGCTTTTTCGTTAATTTTTCATTCTCACCGTTTTTGGGATTAAAAACTGAGCTGTATATCATATCGTAAGGTTCAACAATCTGCATCCCCCTCGCGATTTGAAATCAAAATGTGTCCCCCTAACAACTTCTAAAGAATCTCGCCGCGTTCGGTTTCCGTGATATACATGATTGATGATGTTCATTGTGAAGAGAGATAGTTATTGCTGTCATTAGTCGGCAAAGATTCATTTAATCAGCTACTATATTATAGCACATTTGAAATGAAAAGAAGGCACTACGGTTTCTATGAAGGGTTCCTTTATGACTGGACATTTGTGTTCAGTTCTTATGAATAGAAAACTCGTGAAAAAACCCGCTTTAAGTTGGAATCTAATATAGTGAGCTTGAACTATCCAGTAAGAAAGATCACTTTTAGATTTTTCAGTACGTATAAGGTTCTAAAATGTTTCGAAAGTTCTCAAATACGTGCCGTTACAGCCATAGTTCAAAGTCTTCTTCCGCGCAGGATGTGTCCCAATCGCTGTCATTCATCATTTGCAGCCATGCAAGATTCTTTTAAGGACGTTGACCATAGAATAATAGACGGACACTTCCGATTCAGGTTCAATTACTAGATGTTTTAGTACATCTACATTGGATCCGATTCGGATATTTTCTGATATCCGTCCGAATGCTTCGAAATTTTGACGATTCAAATTCACCATCAAATGCGAGTCGATGAGCTGAAGTGTACCCCATGATTAACTGCTCAATGCCTACTTATCGATTAATTTCTCTACGCTTGAAACTTGGTTGAGGGAAACGTGATATAATGCGACCTAAAGTCTGTCCGAATGGTAGTGTTCGCCTACGCAGTCGGCGTGCGTGTAGAGCGGCCGTCGCAAAAGCATCATTTTCTCTGAGTCTTCCCATGGCTGCAAACAACTGCTTGGGATATCATTCATTATTCGTCAAATATTCCTGCTAATCGACTTCAAAGTCCGAAAAATGCATTCATGACAACCGTACGACACGCACGCAGACCGCGTGGGCGGACAGACTTTTTTCGGACGGACTTTATCTGACAAGAGAAGCCATTTTAGCGCTATCTGAACTAAAGTATTAAAAAGGATCGATGAGTGCTATGCTACCTCAATCTGCACTTTCCATTAATTTCATCGTAAGGATGGGGTTAGATTGCTCAAGTATAGTCATCCGGACTCATTCTCGGTGCTTCCAATGGTGTTGGCGTTCTGGTGCAAGCCTTCAGGAACTTCTTTTACGATGTTATCACAACCATGCAAGAGTCTGTATGGCCCCCAAGGGTCGTTTGTCCTTCCGCCGCCGAGCGGGCGATAAAGTACATTCCAGTAATATCGATCGAGCAGCGCCGCATGATCATTATTAGATGTCGTTTATATTCTTGACGTCGAGCGGAGCGGCACAAAGCATCATCGTGATATTGATCACGCGGCGCGTCACAATCGATATTGTAGGATTGCTTTTCGCCGCGCCGCCCAGCAGTGGAAGTATAAAGGACGCCTCAAATCAAGCGCTCAGGCGTCCATGTTGCTCCACCTAAAATAATTTTATGTATTTAACCACTCTGTTTTCGAATGAAATATGACATACTGGCTGAAGGGGAGAATCCGAATTGTTCTGATTTATTTCAGCTGATCTACTGGGATGTGTTCTGCTTGGCGTTACTCGAAGAGCTCGAAAATCGTGGTGGAACACCGCGAGAAGAGCTGCGTGCCTGGCAGACACTTCTCCACATCATCAACGAGAACATGCTGGCCGGCTATTTGGATGCGAAAAGTGGCAGCAGAGAATGAAAATCGTACTATGCCGGTCTTGTTTTTCAAGCTAGGATATTTTTTGTCTGATTTCACGCGTTTATACTGGGTGAGGTGAGCGTTGGCGACATTTCATAATTCAAAAGAATGTGAAAACTGCTCAAAACTAACTGGTTCAGATAAGCTACCACGACATCGCGTCGAGCGAGTTCGGGGCGTTGTATTTTGCTCAAACCAGTGAAGTAAGAATACTGTGGTGTCACCAGAATGCAGTCGTTCGCTTTGCATAAACGCGACTCTGCCTCCAATCACGCATCCAAATTATGAAGTTCTCTGATAGAAATCGCCGCCACAGTGCCGGGATAGTGCCGTTTCGAAAGCTGTTGTGACGGGTTCTAAGCGGCATTATAGCGGATCCGCTTCAGCAGTGCCGTAGTGGCTCCGCGATAGTGCTGCTTCGGCTCCTCTGAGCTGCTTTGCCATTTGTCATCCTCGCGACACCGACGCGGCTTTACAGCGAAGCCGCTGCGGTACTATTGCGGCAGCGTCGCGGCGTTGTCGAGGCTCACAACACTAACAGAGTTGTATAGGCACGGCGTGAATGGCAGACCCGCTGCGGTACTATTGCGGCACAGTGCAGGGGCGCTATACTTTCTCGACGATGCCGCGGCAAGTTTCCCAAGACTCTGCCAACGCGTAGCTAGATGCCTCCGAGGGCGGGGCCTGGAACGCCGCCCCATTCCATGTAGCGATAAACTACGGGTTTTGGCTACGATAGCTAAAACCCGCATATTCTTGTGTCGAGGCTACAAGGGTGCAAATTCTGCGCGTATTCTACGTAAAAACGAAGGCTAAATTCGGAACATTGATCTCTCTGACGCTAAACCCGTATATTCTCGCTATAATTCTGTAGCCAGAATCTACGAGTTTAGCGACAGCCTGTGTTGGAATGCAATCTCAACCCGCGTTGGGTACGCGGAACGCAGGGATGCAGTTTGAACAGTGTTGGCCCAGTCAATCCACGGATAACTTGACATTCTGTGGGTGGTCGTGGAGGGTGACCCCGTGTCGCTCTCTGGAAGACCTTGCTAGGCATAATTTTGGCCGCTAGGATGCTGCAGGCCGTGGGGAAGAAACGGCGATGCGCTCGATCGCAGCGGTGATAAATTCCTAGTACAGAGCAAGACTGGGTGGGTCGATCGACCCAGCGCTGGAACGAGAATAAGCGTAGAATATGCGGGTACTGTAGCGAGAATTTACGTAGAATATGCGGGCGCTATAGCTAAAATTTCACCAACTGAGGCTAAACATTCCGTAACATGCGTAAATTCTCGTGTCAAAATCAGACTAGATGCCTCCGAAACCCTGGGCGTCTCTGGTTTCCGTGTGAGGCATCTAGCTACGCGTTGGTGGAGGAGTTTCTGTGCGAATCGCCACTGACCGCCACACTCGCCTGAGCGGACGAGTATAGGTTTGCCTCAAGCGTGCGCAGCGATTACTGCGATTGGCTTACGGTCGCCGCTTGCCAAGCTATGATGAGAGATCACAATTGCCGCTGTGGCGTGGTTCGTGTTGCGGGCAGTCGCAGTTCGCCCTGGAAAGGCTAGGTTTTCCAATGATCTGAAAAAAAGCAAATGTAGATTTTACGAAAATCTAGTGGTGCTTTTTCAGTCTTTCTTCTGTTTACTACAGAGTTTATGTGTTTGTGAGAAAATATATGATTTTGTTGAAATTGCAGAGATTCTGGTGTGTATTCAAAGTTTTTGACAAGATCTCCTTAATTGGTCTCCTCCGATTACAAGTTTCTTTAGACTGTTCCAGTCCAGTTTTAATGACAGCATACACGCTCAAAGATTATCTCGATTTAATGACGTAAATGGAAGGACTTGAGCTGGTAGTGGTGGAAATAACGCAAAAAACAGACGAAATCTCGATCTAATTAGAGAAATAACGGGTCGTTTCTGCATTGTAGTGGACGTGGACGAGTTACGCTGCACCATACTCGCTCGGTTGGGTTTGCGAAGTTAGTGACAAAATGGTTGAAATAGCGAAGCCAATAGAGTCTTGCGGCCTATACTGGAACGCTTACGTCGTTGGAATCATCAAAAACTAGCCAGTGGGGCTTTATCCGAGCAATTGGACGAGTTTGCATTGAGGGGCGGTCTCTTTTTCTGGCTTGAACAGGCTCAAACACAATTACTTGGACTAATTTTTGACGTGACGCTTCCAATGGCTTTAGCTATTTAATATGTAAGACTAACATGTTTAAAGCGTGTATGCTGCCTGCAAAGAGCGGAGGAGCAAGAAAAAATTCTTTATTCTATTTTTTTTATCGATCTTTCTACATTATTGATTGCTTACATAATTCGCACGGCTGCTATGTTATGAAAGTGTATTCAAACATTCAGATTTTTGTTGTGGAATAAAATTGCCTCAATGCGGAGAAGGCTATTAGGAGCGGCGACTGTTCAGAACACGATGTCAGCAGAAAGGCAGGAGCTGCTGCTGTCGTAGTGCTTTAGTTTTCTCCCTTTCAAATTGATGAACTTTTCGATTTAATGACACTAGAAAGACGTTTTTGTTTCAAATCTTTTGTGTCATTCTCCTTCATTAGAAGCTACAGTCGTCATCGTCATGTCAGCACAAAGTCGGCAGCTGCTGACCTCGTGCTGCTTTTCTTCGCCTTGTCATACTAAATAAGCTTCCTCGGGAATGCCATGCCAGCACAAGGGCGGTAGTTGCTGGAGTTTTATTGTCTCAATTTTCTCGCAGCCGAACAAGCTCCTAACTTCTAGCTGCTAGAAGTATAGCTTTGCTTTGTTTCTACGATGTTGTTCTCCTTTATTTGTTGCTGCTGTTAAGAGCTCGATGTTAGCACAAGGGCAGCAGCTGCTGCTGTCGTAGTGCTTCAATTTCCTCCCAGTCAAATTGGCTACACTTGGTTGCCACTAGGGAGACGTTTCCGGTTCAATCCTTTTGAGCTGTCCTTCGTTGGAAGTTGCAGTCCTCATGGTCATGTCATCACAAAGTCGGCAGCTGCTGTCATCTTGGTGTTTTTCTATGCTTTGTCAAACTGAATACGCTTGCCAAAAATGCATTTTCGAATTGATCTGGATTTTCTAATGGATCCCTCCGTACTGCTCTCCTTTTCTGTGGGCTAAGGTCCTGGAAGGTCATGTCAGCACAAAGGCAGCAGTTGCTGCAGTCGTATGGTCTCAACTTTCTCACAGTCCAACTAAAGACTTTCCTAACATCTTACCACTAAAGAGAAGGTTTGCTTTATTTCTAGGATGCTATGCATCTGTGTTCGTTGTTGCTGTCGAGCACACGATGCCAGCACAAAGACAGCAGCTGCTGCCATCTTACGGCTTTGGCTTTCCCTGTTATCGGCCTACGAAAAGACACTCTTGACTTTTTGCCACCAAAAGTCAGTTTCACTGCCCGTTCCTGATGGTTCCAGTCCGTGCGCAGGCCATTGATCTTTCTTTTGATGCGCATTCCTCAGCCTAATTTTCGGTGACGCGCAAAGACCATCGTTGGTCGCTCAATGCGACGACCAGAAAAGGTCATCGTCGCGGTGCGACGCGCGCGCCGTGGCGAGTAACCTTCATAGGGCAGATCTGGTGTGAACTCTTGCAACTACATACCGGAACCGGTAGTGCAGCATATCATCGTTAATCATTTGACGGACCTGATCTCTCCAATGACATACATATATGGACCACATACACACTCGAGGTAACGTGGATGGACAGCAAGGTGCAAATTCTCCATACACAGCGAGGAGGCAATGAAATGTACAACAAACGAAAAAGAAAGGAGGAGACAAATGAAACTAAAAAACAGACAGTAAATATAAAAATAAAATCCTATGTAAAATGAATCGTATCGCGAAATTCAGGAATACCATACAAAAAAACAGAATGCCAGTGAACGAAATCCACCACGGCAGGTTGGTCCAGTTCAAAAATATCCAATAGATCCAAATTTGCTACGGATGAACTTTCTGGCGAAGCGCATAAGGTCAAATTAGGGTGGCTCACGTTAAGGCCGAAAAAAGGGTTGAGACGAAGATGAAGCTATTTCTTCCACTTACCATCAAATAAGGGTATAAAACGAAATTAAGAAACGAATAGCCTCAGATATGGCAGAAATAGCATATGGAATTGAAAACTGCAAAATATTTCAGTTAATTCTCACCTTGTTTATAATTTTCCACCCTCTCTCTGTCCAATCTCCGCTTCAGTGTTTCGGCCTAAACGTTCCACACCTGTCAAATTAATCGGAAACTCTTCCCGATCAGACGGAATTTGCAAAACCGTCCACTTCTAATTCCACGAGATAGCATTCGTCAGACATATGCAGATATGCAGTCAGCAGAATGATAACATTCATTTCGACGACATATTAGTTACCTGCACAGGTTGCAGACAGCAAAATCTGCGCAGGAAGTGTAAGAAAAACAGTAAAACTCTTCTCAGCTGGATAGAGAGTAATTGCAGAACCGGACCCAAAAAAAGCTGTGCGTTTGAAATTTTCATAGCCAAGTTTTGAGGAAGTATCCTCAATTTCAATTATTATCGTTATTGAATTATGTGTTCAAGGAGCTCTGCATTCAAAATTTAGTTCAAGTGTGTGTGTGTGTGTTAGATAAGAAATACATTGAGAAACAATATTCGCGAAATTCAGGGTTCAACATATATTCTCCAGGGTATATTATGTATATTTTAGCTCCGCGATATCGTGCCGCGTGTAACTGGAACAAAAGTTGGTTAGCGTAAACGTCATTATGCAGACCTGAAAATAAGCAGACAAAACTTAGCTTCTATGACAAAGAAGAGAAAAAAATCGGAAAGAACTGAACTAACGCAATTTATCGGGGTTCAGCATGGATATAATCATCAACAGTCAATTTTTCACAAGAAGATTGGCTGAGATGGCGAGATTCTGGGGGCTTTCTGTTGGAGAAGTGATTTTCAACAATAGACCCGACAGCTCATTATGATGGAGGAAGTAGAGATTTCTCAAATTCTCTGGTCGACGAATTTCGCGAATCTTCTACGTTTATATGACCTGCTGGTGAATCGCCGCTTCCCTCCATTTCCGGGATAAAAAAAAAACAGAAAACGGAACGAAAGAGCCTGAAATGTCGAAACACGGTAATAGAATAGTTTGACATAGCTTTGCCTAAAGCCCCTTGCAATCTCCTAATGACACAGAGGAAAAATAAGGACGCCGGAAGCTTACTTTTTCTCATCGTCCTAGAAGTTCAGCTGCAGTATACATACAATACCGCTTGTAGGATTTAGTAAGAAAGCGTGTGAGGACGTTTTTTTTGCGTCTTTTTCGTCCTTTCTTAATAACTCGTTTCAAACTCAACATTGGGAGAAACTAGAGCGATATTCATGACCCTGGCGTTGAGGGCTACCCAAAAGTAAAGCTTTTGTGTAAGTCCCATTGAAAACTGAAGGTTTTTCGCATGATCTAGTTTTCTAATTACGGTACCATGGGAAAGTCTCTCCTAGTCTCTGCCCTTTCGCCACGATACCGTAATTGGCAACCTGGAACTGCTTTAGTTCTCATCGAAACCTAACAAAGGCTATGCTATTGGGTAGCCCTCAACTCCAAGGTCATGAATATCACAGTTGTTTTGCTCAAAGTTGAGTTTGAAGCGAGTAGTTCAAAAAGGACGAAAAAGATGCGTAAGTGCTACCTTGTGCGCTTTCTACTCGAATTCTACGAACGCTATTGTAGCTTTATGGTCGCAACCACACTATTGCCTTTTACCGGTGCGCACATCACCATCAAGCATTTGAGATTAGAGCAATCTGCAGTAGGTCTCACATTTGGGGTAAAAGGCGATTTTATGTGACTACAAAGGAAGAAGTGGGGAACGCAGTCGAACAAACCAAGAAATTTAACATTAACATTCGTTGAAGAACTTTGAATGAGGGAAAGATAGCGCATCCGTTATCATTGCAGGATTTGCAGTTCACAAAGGCGAACAATGGGGGCATGCACGACGCGCTTATAAAGATGTTACTAAAAACCTGTTAAGTGTAAAGTCAAATACAATGAAAATCACAGTGTTGCGCTAATCAGAAAAAGACCTGAGACAATGCATGTAGAACAAAATAGCCATGCAAATTTTAACTACTATTCGAAAAAAGCTTTTCAAGATCGTGCAAAGTTTATTCCAAGTGATCCAAAAAAGCCCGACGGTTCCGGCGGGGTATACTGCGCACATCCTTCAAAATGGTCAACGCGTGCTCCTAAATCATTCGAGACGATCAGATGTCGTGCGCTGATGCGCATTTGTACGTGCGTTACACAATCCGTTGCCATGGAACATCCTCTGACCTTCTAGGTGACCTAACAGTACTAAGTGGGTGACTTTCATAGTGTAGATTATGCAGTAGAAAGAAGTTCAAACACACGTGAAGAAATTATAGACACTTCGATTCGTATCGTTTGTATCTTCCGAGCCTCTATAGAATAACTGCGTAGTATCCCGCTCCGAGCTGCTGGTTCCAGGAAGTGATAAGCGTTTCTCAATGTTTGCGAAAAGATGAGGGTACCCATCCATTGAGCATTTTTGGGGGGCTTTGAGAACATTTTCCAGATTAGGCTCAAGACTTGTATGTAGGGGTTAATTAGAATTCTGAAAGCAAGTCTTGGGTCCGGTTTGTAGAAATTCTGAGGTTTGCTGTAGGTTACGGTAGGTGCTATTCCATTTACGAAGCAGAACCTATCTTATTTATTCGAAATTCAACAAACATACATCAAATTCGTTATCAGCACCCCGAAAACCCGTAGTATAAGTTTTGAGTTAAATCCGAGACTTTGACCGAACTACCGTCTACCCACCGTAATATACCGAACGAACCTCACATTTGTATTGAAGGCTTGGTCCCAGAATTTTGATTTCGAGATTTCTCGCTGAATCCGAGCGTGCGTTAGAGGTACAAGAAACGTTCGAAAACTGCAGAAAAAAAACGGTCTTCTGCAAGTTATTCTAGCCATTTTGGTGATCTTCCATGCTTTAGCCATCGTCCACGCATTCTTCAGAACTGCAGCGTAAAACAAAACTCTGAATCTCATCGGTCAACGCCAGCAGTGTGATGGTTATTCCTCTTTATAATAAGAAATTAGTGGCCTTTTTCAATTTTTTAGGGGTTATTGAAGGTCTTCTATCGATTAGATCTATTTCAACAGAATTTTACCGAGTTTTGCAGAAAAAATAGAATCGATAATTCAAGAAATACAATAAAATCATACGACGGTGATTTATCGATAGAGGATTTTCAAAAACTCATACCGGTCAAGTTTAACCGCTGATTTTTTCTAGTAAAGAGAAATACTATCAAACTGCTATCGTTGACCAATGAGATTCAGAGGTTTGTGAGTGTAGATATTGGCATTCTGGCCATGGTTATCATGCTGTGAGTATGGTAATCTCCTACTTCAAGGCCGTTTCCTCTAAAAGTAAGAAGAAATAGTCTGTGAAACATCCAGGCGGTGATCGGCTAGCCCAGCCGAATCTATCTAACGCGAATTCTAGTAGAGTCAAAATTTGATGGGACTTAGCCTTTAGGCGAAGTCAAAATTTGGCGGGGGGTCAAAATTTGATCGGACTTCGCCTTTAGGGAAATAACCCTCACAGAAACAATTTAAGCCACGTCCTTTAACCACCGTTGTTCACCAGACAACCGAATAACACAAACAGGGAGCTCCCATGAAAACTAGCAGTCCTTCTAAGGATCAAAATGTTAATTCGTACATAATCACTTCTCCTGTTATCCCTGGCTATTACAGATGCCGACTGGAAGTCACAGTATCTTCGTGTAGCCATATATAGTCAACGTTTGTAGTCGTCTTCTGCTCCATCAATCACCATTGTTTGGCTACCGGCACCGTCGGCAGCATGTTGGCTAGGCGGTGTCCACTATAGGCGACAGGTGATGAGGGCTGGGTCTTTTGGCTGGTAGGTGACAAGTAGCGTGTTTCAATCTGACCATGTTAGCGGTCACATAAATTGTCACATTTGCAACAGGTGAAAGTATCAAAACAGACCAACAAACTGGTTCACGACTGTTTCATTTCGTGCGCCGACACATGTGCGCTGATGTTTTTCACACACGTGTCGCAGGAGCTGATGTCATCGGAAAAGTTCTAGTCAAAATTGATAATACACGTACTATGGACTTTTTACTACTATGCCAAACGAGGTTCATAGGTGGAACTTTATTCACGACCTGACGTTTCGACTTTAACGTCTTCAGAGGCATGAAAAGTGGTTCGGGATTCATTCACTCGAGAATCTATCCTACCATGCGCGTCATTCCCCTGTCAGCTCTGGCGTACTGTAGAGGAGCAATTCAGAGAACACGGAATGATAGGAAAAGCCACCTCGTAAGTCCACCCCATCCTTTGCGTGGAATGTTCCTCTCAAAGTGTACGTTTGTCTTTGCTAAGTCCTACATTCCCTTTGTAGGTTAACACTGGCGGGACGCTACGGAAATGACAAGGCAGCTATCACTAATGGACACTTCCACTGAGCTGATGCACTCCAAAAGGAAGTTATCACAGAAAACACAGCGAAAATCACAAGGGGTCCACAGAGTTGAAGTTGCGGCGTTGCTTGCAGCGACGAACAGCTTTGGGTGATGCAATATCGATTACATTCGGCGACGATGGCGACCGACGCGGCGTTAAGGGCGACGAGGGGGCACCACAGAGTGTATTGACGCCGCGACGGCACTAAATCACTGCCAGCGAGCGGCAACGGACGCCCTGACGATAATGTTTTGAAACATTTTTGTCGCCGCGTCAAGGCTGACGCTCGGCGTCCACTCGCCTTTCTCTGCAACTCTGCAGACCACTACAGCTAGCAGCCATACACGCCGCCGCCCTAAGCACTGCATCGTTGCAGGACCTACATCGTTAGAACCTTGCCAAGTACAGTCGGCATGGATCCTAATGATACATTTCGTCACCTTCTGAAGTTTGGCGCAAACCTGGTGTCATATGCTATAACATAGGTGCACATAGTTTGCACCAAACTTCAATGGGGAAGGCGATCCATGCCAATGTACCACCAGCGTATCAATTTCAAGGATAACTTTTGCTGAAAGATCACAAAAACTGTAGAAGGATTGCGGCAATGAGAGGACGAATGTAATGCCAGAGTTTTTTTTCTGAATGAATGTGCGATAGAAAAGCAGAATATCAGCGAAAGCCAATACGAATGCCCTAGAATTTCTGGTCTGCAAAATCGCGTTGCTCCCGATCCACACGGCAAGCTGCGGCAGTGTCATGGCGGGACATTTTTATTCTGGCGGAGTATAGCTAGGGCCTAACGCACCACAAAGACTATACAACTCTCTTTCTTACCGTTAAATCTGTATTACACGCGCAGACCGGATTCCGCTATCCTTGTTTAATAACGAATAATCATCATCATTGCGGAGTGGATCATCAATTATGCAGCAACTCCTGCTTGGACACCTCGGCATTGCACAGACAAAATTTGTAAAAAAAAATCCCAAGATGAGGAACAGTACAAGTAGACAAACACAATTAGTAACAAAAAGTAACAGTACAAGTACAGTCAGCACGGATCGCACTGATACTTTGCGTTCCTTATTGTGCGTTGACGCAAGTTCGGTGCACGTATCTTATAATCAATACGCACCGCATTTGAGCCAACGCACAATAAGGAAGGCAATGTATCAGTGAGATTTGCGCCGACCGCAAGCAAACGCGTAAGCATAAACTTCTGGAATTTTTTTGAAATGTCGTGCGCGTTTGCGTCGTTATTGTAAGTCACTTTTGGATTCCCGAGAGTAGCACTATTGAATTGTGACGCATTCCGGATAATCCGAATTATGAACCGTACACTGGTGTTATTCGGTTGATCGGATTTTGGGCTGACTCTTTTGAAGCATTTGGACGGTTATCCGAGAGTATCTTAAACGGATTCAATGTTTAGCGCAAGTGAACGTTTTGACCGTTGACACACTTGGATCCCCCAATAACTTCTATATGTGCCGTGTTGACCACTTCTCTCAACCTCTAAATATGTGATTTCCGAAAAAATGCCCTCAAGTGCGTATTTGATTTGTATTATAAGGGGTAAAAACTGGTTTGCCTCTTTGGAGTAACCTGAACATGACGTGTGTGTTTTCAAAGATAGCGAATAAAGTTAATTTTAGAAATACTGACCTTCAAGGGAAGTCATCCAGGACGTTCTTCAAAACACAGACAAGGAAGTTCAGTGTTCATCCACGGGGTCTAGCACAATATCAAGTTTATAGAAGCACTTCACTAGTCAACGAAATAGCTGTGACGAAGTGATCTTTTGCACCTCATAAGACCAACGCCGCGAGAAACAATTTTTGAACAAGGCTAGGCACAGTGGCATAATATACATGCCTACATTCTTTGGAACATCCGAAAATTTTCACATCACAGTAGTCTCACCTTTTCATGAAGTTAAGAGACACCATGACATCGTTCTCTCGCATGCGTACGCTTCAAGGTCCGATTAGTGTCGCGCGCGGCGAACGCAGAAAGTTTACTATTCACGGAAAAATATTCCACTATACACGAGAAAACGCTTATCGTTAGCAGCATGATCTGAACACAGAAAAGTTGATAATGCTCCAGGGAATGTCAATTTACTTGATTTCACCCTGATGCGTGATTGTCGTGTCACCGCCCATTCCGCCGCTTACGACGATTACTGAGCGCGATTCAGAAGACATGGGTAAGCAATGTCCGCTCCTCCAGCCTTGAAAACGCAAGTAGCCTCGTTCAAGAGAGACCGTTGGCAGCTCTGGAGGGCGCTTCGGGAATCGAACTCGCCACCCAGCATCCCTTCGTAGTTTAGCATTCCCCATCGTTGTCCACTCGACAATCTCTGCACGGTCGACATGGCAATTTCAATCAAGTGATACGAGGAATACCATGTAAAGAATTTGCTTTGCAATCTTTGCTTTCTCTCCTCATGCGTAGGAATCATGTCCCGAATGACTGAATGTATATGAAAAACTCGAAAAATGAGCAGTTGAAAAAAATTCATTGAAAAATTGAAATTTTTATGAAGTGTCCAATTTCCATTTTCATGCTGAATCCCTCCTCAAGTTCTATGTTTTTCGTCTATAGCGCAAAAATTTGTTCAGTAATTCTTTCAAAATTATAGAATTCCTGACCTTCTCCAATTATTTTTCAAAAAAAATTATCAAAATAAATTATATAAATTATCAAAACTGAATCTTCACGGAGACCACTATTTTTTAATTCCTTTCCAGTTTATCGTTGGATCCCATGTGTTTCTAGCTTCATTATATCAATTTCTTTCAAAAATGTGAAAATCGTGAAAATCTACAATCTTTTTTCTCTCAAAAAAACAAACAAATGAAATTTGAGCTATCTCTTAATCTCCATTTTCAGTGTGAAAACATTCTAGGAAATTTTCACCGCTCGCGTAGAGCGCGTAAATCTTATCGGCATTCATTTTAAAAATGCTGGACTCAAAAAATTTCGAATCTTCCCACAAAAAAAATAAAAAATTTCAAAGTTGAATTTTCGATAACGGAAAATCACTCGGACAAAATGCCCGATCCGAGCGGAATGCATATTTAAAGGCATCGTACGTGCAAAAAACGTCTTATTTTTCCATGTTTTTGGGTAGACAAGCTCTTGAAGTAAGCGATAATAGGAAAGGAACCCCCCCCCCAAAAAAAAACCCCAGCTTTCACAAAATAAACGCGTTAAAAACGTTTTGAAAAAAAATTATCCCCCTTCCGTCAAATTCGGTGTGTTCAGCGCAATACGTACGAAGTTTTTCTAAACGTCTGTGAAGTGGTTTTGCGCTTTAGACCCTCAAGGTGAAAAGATTTATTTTGTTTTTTCTTTACCAAAATCACTTAAAAATAAAAAGCTTCCACTGTGAAAGTTTGAATGATAAGATTTTCCGTAATAGGAGTTTGCAATACTGTATCTCTTGCGCCTGACATGGCGCTTTTGTTCCTTGTACTAGATGGCTGGTAAGAACTCGTACCGGATCCTCATCGTTAACCCCTTCCAACCTCATAACCCTACGTGTTTGACGCGCCAAAGTTTACCGATGTGGTCTATCGGGCTCATTAATAAAATTGAACCTAAAAAAATGGAAAGTGGTTTCCAGTGCGAACTATGCCTCTAAGGATCAATTTTTGACGGCGATTTCGAATTTGACCTTTATAGCCATGCTCCGCTTCTCTAGACAGAGTTATAAGTGATAGCATGTGGTGAGTAAACGACCTTGCTCTACCGTAACCCAACAACAGCACAAAAACTGAAGGAGGACCTCTTATTCGTGTTCAGCGCCTTAATGAACCTCTTTGTCTTTTGACATCTGTAATCCCATAGAGTACAGAGGTCCAAAAGTTTATATTCCTTTGTGGATCTTTGGGGCGCCCGAAATCTTCCTTCAACTGACCTTCCCCTGTGAGCGACCTTTATAACCTTCTGTAGCCATTTCCACGCTCGCGCCGTCGCGCATTGGGCAGATTTAAATTTTATAAAGACCTTGTAGAGATAAATGCCGATCTAAAGCACTCACATCGGACTTTGGAGACTGCGAATCGGGGACGGAAAAACGTTTCACGGCGGAAATGTTCTATACAGACATTGTAATACATCCGCCGTGGAATAAGGGGGCGTTTGAGATCTCATTGAGATCTCATCACGGCCTTTTTTGGACTTGTCGGTCTCAGGGTTGGCCCTGGTCTTGCCCACAGGCGACTGAACATGGCCTCAGGTATGGCGAGACCGTTCGTTATTAGACAAGTTAACAAGCGCCAAATTACAAAACCGATCACCAACTATTCTTGTCTCAGGGTGATAAATATTACAAATTACAACCAGTCCAATAATAGCAGTAGCCACCCTATTACAGCATGCGCCCATCCCAAAAATATAGCAAAATATTATGCTGGAATGTTGACAATGCGGGAAGTTGCGGTGCGCTCACACCCAAAATCATCGCCATGTTGACACTATTTTCGGATCACCCACATGAAAACGTGTGATCAGGAATCAATGGGTTCGGCAGCACCCAGCCATGCATGCTAAGCCTTATGCTAACTACGTATGTAGAATCTGTTAGAATTCCACTGTAAAAAGAACCTATTACACTACCGCTCGCAGGATTTGGTCAAAAAGCGCGGTAGGATGTGTTTCTGCCTCTTTAGCGTCACTTTCTAATAAATCATTGAAAATATTTTGTTCAAATTTTAAAAAAATATTCAGAATCCAGGTGAGAATGGCTATACAAGAATACAGTGCTTGCCGTTCGGAATGTGATATCCAGGCCGTTATACGGTACACATAAGGCTGTGTAACTGCACACTATGATTGTATACAGTATGACACACAAAAGTTTTCAACCCAAACTCTTGTTTATATTCAAACCTCAGCACAAATCATACCATTGGATAGCCTTTCTCACCAGTACCTCAATCAATTTTTAGAAAATATTGGTTGTTTTTTTTTTCAAAGAAAAGGCAGTTAATAAAGAAGGGCACTAAGGACGCATAGACGCGTCCACGCGAGCCTCCTGACAAAATTCTACGAGCGTTATTGTATTCAGCAACGTCCCAAATATTTTTGGATGGGTAAATGGAGAAGTGCGCGAGTGGAATTGGAAAACTAGGAAATCTCATGTGAAGTGTGTTAAATCGGCCTTATTACGACAATTCATAATCTTCAGAAAAGTACAACGTTTTTTTTATCCTTTGCGATCGGAAAAATCCTGCCCAAATCATCTTGTAATTTATTTATTTATTTGATACATAGAAAGGAATTACCAGCATTTGGCAAGAAACCTAAAACGATTACTTTGTCTTTCTCGATATCGATTGATCCGAGAGACGCTATGTCCCGCTAAAGGTACAATACCGCTGCTATCCAAGGGTAAAAAGTGGGCGAAATGGGCAAAGTGGGCAACTAAAGCGTCTTTCAACCACAACTCGCCTCAATGTGCTCCGTTTTCAATATCGAAAGAGCCAAAATGTTCTCCGGGCCACAATCTATCTGTATGGGGAAAAATTGGCATTTACTTATGAAAACGCTTTTTTAAGATGCGGTTAGATATGAATTTGATAATGTTATCATAAGATAACGAGCTCATTCGATCAAAAGCAACCAAACGCGATCTCTAGCATGGTCAAAATGAAGATGTATTTTAACTTGGAAAATAATGTTCCTCCCAAATTTCCCAAAATATTTTCGCACGATTGACTAGATCACAACATGCTGGACATTTCGGCATTTTCGAAATGGAAAACGGATCACTTTGTGGCGAGTTGTGGTCGAAAGACGCTTTAGTTGCCCACTTCGCCCATTTTTTACTTTTGGATAGCGGTGGTATTGTATTTCGGTCGATATCGAATGATTCGCGCGACTCTGCTACCAGGTCGATTCCGGTCGATATCTATACGTTCACTACCCCATATTCGGATACAGCTCTAGGAAAGACATTTAATCCGTAGTCAGCACTCCAAACGAAACCCTTCTTGGCACAATTTCAGCCGAATCTCGAATATTGATCAACTACAGGTAAACCGTAACCCATCGTAGTCTCCCGAAAAAGCTAAAAACGGGCTCCGTTTTTGTGTTTAGCGCTTCAAATACCTCCACTCCCTGGTTGAAGTATAGGGGAAAAATTCTGACCGCTGTAGTCTGAGAACCAGTCACTGGACTTCTTATTTTTACAGAGAAATTCATATATTTGAGAAGTTTAGAGCGCGGAGCCATTTCCGATGTTGAAATTCCGCTGCACAAATACGAAAAATAGGCATTCGGAGTAGTAATTGGGTGATTTAGCGTTTTCAACCAAAATTTTTCTCCGAAAATTGTTGAGCCTGTTATTATCCCCTACATCGCGGTCTAACTTTTCCAAACACTTATAAGTAAGATAGCACGACCGCAACATCTAATGCCATAGGAAATGTAAGGTCTGTCCAAATGAGACTGTCCGCCCATGCGGTCGGCGTGCATGCTGAGCGGTAGACGAGAGAGACTTTGTCGGGCTTGCGAATCGATCAGCTAGAATATTACACGAATAATGAGTAATATTCCAGCGAGCAGCTTGCAGCCGTGAGAAGGCTCTTTCCAGAAATGCCTTCGCGACGGCCTTTAGACACGCACGCCGGTTGTCTGATTGTGAGCGGGCAGTCTCATTTGAATATGATTTACTGCCCTTATCGTGACGTAATTCCTGTCCTCAATTGCAGACAACCGCTGTTGCAACACGCGACTCGCAGATATTCTTGATGGGTTTCGGCACAATTAACCTTTGCCCCAGCACGATCAATTTCCAGATGGTCTTCTAATGTTTCCAAATTGTACAGAGACATTGTTGTTAGAGATGAGTCAGGATGAGATTTACTAGCTTCATCTGCTTTGAAAGAAACAAAAATTCACCTGGAATTGCAAATGAATCATTCCAAAGTGACCGCCTACTTCATTGATCTACTGAACTCAATTTAGCGAACGATGCGCTAGCGCTAGAGCATTGCGTTCTTTTAGCGATTAATTCAATTATAACCAAACGCCTCGTGACGAGGAAAAGCGAAAGTGGCCGCGCTGTAACAGAACAGCGCCGTGTCTTTTAAAAGACTGAATACAACACTATTTCATGATCTTTAGCAATCGGCTGGAAAAAGTAAGAGCACAAAGACAAATAAAATTATCAAATCACGTGGCGACGAAAAAAAACGCATTGAAAACATGAATGTTAAAGATGTCATTTTGATCATAGAATCAACCTTCACAGTCTGTTTCTGTCTGCAAACGCGTGTTGCGGTGCAGCCATAAGTTAGTATGCCCTACGGTATAAAAGATACAATGTAATCTAACCTACAATATGATTTGTTTTGTGTTGGCAATTCATGCCTCAATATAGTGTAAACAAGTTTGGAGCAAGTTACTTGAAGGCTTCACGCAACTTAGCGCAAGTCGCATCACAAGTGTGCAACATGTTTTGCTAATTATTTCATGATACTACAAAATTGAGTTTGGCATATAATAAAAATGGTGGAAAAAAATCGGAAATCTCTTAAGAAGTGCGTTGAAATGTAACTCAGTAAATGGCGTGGAGCCCCCGAGTAAGCTGCGACTGCAGTTAGTCGATGACGCCGTACTGCCTGTACAGCGTCTTATCTAGCGTCATAGCCGTCGATGTCAGTAAGTCGACGACGCCTAGCCTCAAGTCATCGACTTCGGCCGGGATTATACGTCCCGCGACCAGCGACAGCGACAGTGCATATCGGCCATATCGATTTTCCGTCGATATTGATAGAAAACATTGCGTCGCGTAGCTCGTCGCTGGAAGTATGATCCCGGCCTTACTGTCGACACAGATCGATATTTCGGATTTCTCATTGTGCGTTGGCGCAAAGTCAGTGCGCGTATGTTTCAACATAAGCGCACCTAACTTGCGCCAACGCACAATAAGAAGCCCAAAGTATCAGTGTGATCCGTGCCTTATGTATGGTTCCTACCATTTTCTGACAAAGTCGCTACGCAACTAACAAGGAAACTACTATTACTCAAAGTTGCCGTTTCGAAGGAAATGTACACTTCTAGAACCATCGTTGGATGCAGAGTCCGAATACGCTCCTCACAGCTGCCTGAAATCACTCTGAAAGAAGTTATGAGCGTTTTTCAAGCTTCAAAAAAAGGTAAGGATATCAAGAGATTTTCAGGATGTTTTAAAGAAAATTCGGATTCTGCTCAAATATTGTATGTAGGGGTAATCTAGGGTGCTGAACACGATTATGGGCTCCGCTGTTAGGATTCTGAGGTTTACTGTAGGTAACGGTAGGTAATCTGCCATTGAGGGAGCAAAACCTATGTACCTTGAAGGCAGTGCTCACGATAAAAAGTGTTCTAGTTTTTGATGTTTTTTAATAGTTGAGTCCAAGAAGTAAAAGTTAATAGCGGGAATTTTCCACAGAACACTCAAACAAATACCGGAGGAAAACTGAAAGAAACCTCTGAAATATTCGAGTACGCAAGTTTTGTGCGTTTCGAGAGACTGCAGACAAAGCGTCAAACTTGACGCCGGAAATTGTTTAGCGCTTCAAAATTCTCGGGTAAGAGTGACATTGCTTTCTGTTTCTTGTATCGGAAACTCCTGATAAATAAGGTGGGCCAACGCATATGTTTGGATGTTAGCATCTTTCGCGATCAAGAATATTCGAAATTTGGTGTCTGCTCCTCTGGGGAAACAAACGCAGGACAACTGTTACATAACTTGGGCGGGGTGTTCCAATGGGTTGGCCGGTCCAAGAGATTTTTACCCACCTCTTGGGCGTTTTTCGTAATACTTCCGTTCTGAATTTGCTTAAAGAGACCCAAAGTCTACGTTTTTGCCAAAACACGGACAACTTTTTTTTTGTCGTGAGCACTGCCTTTAAAGGCACTCTCAAATATCTATAAAGGAGGAATTTCTTGGTACAGATCACCAATCTGAGATATATTCGTCGACAATCCAATTTTTCGAAAAAATTCGTTCAAAACTTCCTATCGGGGGAAATTCGAAGTCGAAACGCGACTTTTGACCATTTCCGTAATGTTAGGATATCTCTGGATCCAAGTGTTTCTCTGAAGGTTATCTGAGTGTCTAACACGAATCTGAGGTCCGTTTATCGATTTCTGACAACTCAGGGTAGATCATGGTGGGTGTTTCTCTGCGGGTGTAATTTGGGGTGCTGAATACGAAATTGATGTGCATTTGTCGATTTTCGAATTGTTAATGTAGTTTTTGCCCACTAAATGGCATGGTACCTACCGTAACCAACAGTAAACCTCAGAATTTCGACAAGTGGACCCCAGATTCGTGATCAGTACCCTAAATTACTTTTACATACAAGTTTTGCGCATAATCCGATTTTTTTCAACGCGCCATGAAAATTGCCTGATGGCCAAGTAACCTAGCCTTATCGCAAAGCCTGAAAAACCCTCATAACTTCTTTCTGAGTTATTCTAGGCAGCTGCGAATGGCATATTAGGAGTCTACGTCTAAAAAAGGTTCTAGAAATATATTTAATCCCGATTGGCCTGTTTGATCAAAAAGTTTCCTTGTCTCTGACTCGACGTCATCCAATCGATAATCAGTCCTCGCATGCGCGTCTGTCGCGGCTTCACACAAAAATGGCACAGATAATGCAATATTCATTCTTTTATGTTGCGAATCGGATGAGTTTTGTCGTTAACAAGCTCATTAGGAGGTCAGGAAAAGAGGTTGACGACGTCCGTTCTGTTCTGCTGTAGGACGCAGTGGCAGCAGCAGAACGCGTCGAGATCACAGGAGCTAGTGATGAGATCACTAGAGGCTTGGCCGGAAACGAGAAGAAAGTTAGTTGGATCGTTAGGAAGGACATCGAGCTCCACTGCCAAATGATGCTCCAATGCGAATGCCGGTTAGTTTGAATTTTTCGCACGCGCGCTCACAGCAACACCATGAACCACTCGCACTCTGTAAGTTCTATTTGACTGTTCTTTTCGTGGAAGTTCCTATTTTCTTTTATGCATTCACACTTTAACTCTTGAGCGAGTAAGTAAGTAAGTAAGCATATTCGTCCAAAGGCAGGAACGAAAGTGTTTGCACTCTTGTTTTTCTTTACCTAGGTAATTCTTCTATCTTCTCCAGTCAGCTGCTGCTCGTCGTCTACCCTTAGACTTGCTTTTCTTATATATTAGAATAATTTTATTTTTGTTTTCCCCCATTTCAACATAAGCCATCTTATATCGCTCTCTTGCAAAAAGAAGAGTTCGTCCAATATTTGTCATGCCATCACCTTTAAGAACATTGCAAAATGACGTCGTGAACTCTGCTAGAGTACATATTCGAGGATAGTCAGGAGTTCGTTCCATGTACTATTTGCGGGAACACGTCAGTGGGTGCAATCGCTGACGAATTTGGAAGTGTAGCGAATGTGAGTGATAATATAACGGACAAAGAACCTCTTTCCCGAACAGTCCGACCTCAACCATCAGAACCAGTACAACCAGCTGAGTCAATCTCAAGACGCGTATGTCTACTGCTACCGTACACCAGTCAGCTAGTGTGGTGCTACCGTAAGCCCGTCAAACGCGGGGGGCACACATACACACACTCGCTCATAGCGACGAAGGGGGACGGGTTTGAGGGCGGCGCTTGGCACGGCGCCCAGCTGATCTGTCGCGTCATCGGCCAAGTGTGGGGTTAATGCGGGCGTGCGAGTGCGCGCTTCAGCAGGGGCGGAGTTGACGAGACCGCCGCCTATAAAAGACACGACAACGACGACGCCGATCTGCTAGGAGACCCTGAAATACTGCTATAACTTGTGTGACTGACACTGAATTCGGGCTTTTCCTAGCACCCAACCATGATCAGCATTATTCATCCTACTCGCGACACGCTGGAGTTTACCTACCAGCAACCGCCTGCGCCTCGATTGTCGTCGCGATTCGCCAACATCACGTTGACGCGACCGGCTCGACCATCCAGGTGAGCACTTTGCCCTCACTGAGGCTGGGTCAGTTTGACTCCATCTCCTCTTTTCGGGAGATGAAGCGCATTTGGACACGGCACACTTCTGAACCGTTCACTTTCTGGACACACTCAACTAGAGTGCTAACGCAAGTTTCGTTCCTGCCTTTAGACGGATATGCTTACTTACTTACTTACTCACTCAAGAGTAGCAGTGTGAAAACCTGAAAAAATTGAGAATTTTCACGAAGCACAAAAGTGAAATAGAACTTACAGAATACGAGTGGTTCAGTGTTGCTGTGAGCGCGCGCGCGAAAAATTCAAACTGACCGGCATTCGCACTGGAGCACCATTTAGAAGTGGAGCTCAATATCCTCCCAAGCAATCCAACTAATTTTCTTACCTTTTCAGGCCAAGCCTCTAGTCATCTCGTCGCTAGTTCCTGTGATCTCGACGCGTTCTGCTGCTGCCACCGCGTCCTACAGCAGAGCAAAATGGTCGTCGTCGACCTGTTCGTCCTGACGTTGCCAACAACATCTCATCCCCCTAGCCGTCATGGCGTCCAATATCGTCGTCGACGTCCATCGTACTCACTATGCTTTCTCCATTAAACGGCTACGTCCAGAGCTTTACTACACATATCATCGCGAGTAACAACTCGCTGCTCGCCACTGCTGCCGTCGTGTGTGGTGCCCGGCATTGCAGTCTGTCCATATCTGGCACCACCATTTCAAACTGTTAATAAAGATGTACAGTTTTTGAGTCTTTTTTCTCACAATTTATTTCGTACTTTGCCCTCTCACATATACACCACTTCTTTCGCATAACACACACGCGACGAACACTTCTTTCGCCATACGCGTCAACAACAACGAACAATACCGAAAATCAACAACATATCATCAACCAACCAACAACCAACAGAATAACTAACTTCCCTAGTAGTACTAGGTTAACTAACAACTTTAAACTCAACTTGGCAACTTTTGATAAACAACAACGTCGTCTGATGGGAAAACAATCGACTGGTCAACGGTGCCGCATCTGTGGCGGTGCGCGGACTATATTTAGCCACTAACTTTAGAATATTTCAAAACGAAAAAAAAAACTGTCTAAGTCGAGTATTCCGGTGTCATGAGCAAATCAAACGCGCCCGTTCCTCCTCTAGACAGCGATCCCATGACCAGACGTGCTGATGGCGAACTCAGTGTGTCTTCTTCACCTGCAAATATGGTCGTCTAATGAGTTGGTCAGACTTTGCATGGGTGATACTTCCAAAGTACACCTTTCTCCACTCCCAATTTTTGTCTAGTCTGGAACTGTTAGGACGGCAAAGTGAAAAATTCAGTGGGTTATCACAGAAACTCAATTTTTCACCTTTTACGGTTCAGAACCTCCTTTTCTCAACCTTTTATTGTTTGGGAAAAGGAAGTCTCAACCGCAGAAAATGGGAGACGACAAAATTTCGAAATTCCCATGTGGATGCTGCCTGTTGGTTTCCACCTCAAGCAAACGAAAGTGGACGCCATTGCTTTGAACACATTTTTTGCGATTCTGAAGAGTAGAGCCCAGTCGACGGATTCAAAACGAACTTTGAAAGCATGAGGGCACACGTCTTTGATTAGTGTTTTGCCTACCTGCTCCACTTCTCGTGATAACCGCAAAAAATTGACATTGATTAGACTAATTTGAACACGACTGTAATGTCAAAAACCGGTCTCCAGATGAATTATTTGGCCTGATTAGACGAGACCATGATACTTTTGCTCAAATCGCTCAAAGTTCAAAATCCGCATCTAGCCAGATCGTGGAATTTCGGTGCTATTTTCTCCAAAAACCTGTTTAAGGCGTTGAAAGTGTGTGATGTCCGCTTTCGTTCTTTCTGCCTCGAGAGAGAAACCATTTTAATGTAGTCCAAAAAGAGCGAAACGAAGTAACTTGCAAGGATAGCCTCATCGCAAAAAGCTGAAAGCTCGAATAGGTAGCTGGACCCTATGAATCAAACTATTTTTTCTCAATGGAGTTCTCTGGAGTACTGAGCACAGATACGACGCACGTTTCCGATCTTTTACACGACTGCGATAGATGATTGTGGGAAAATGGCACTGAACCTGCGATAGCCCACCGCTGCCGTCTAAAAAACCAAAAACGAACTTCACATGCGTATTCAGCACCCCTAAAAACCCTCCCTCTAGACCAATTCTGGGCAGCTACTTTTTCGAGCTAATAAATCTTCAAAATTAGGCCCAACTGGCCATGTACAATACCGCTGCTAACATATGTATGGGAAAAAGGGGAGAAATGGGAAATATTGGCAACCAAATCATCTTTTGCTTATAACCTGCTTTGAAGAGCTATTTGAAATTGAAAAAAAAAACATTCTTTTCAGCTCGACCTATTGGTTCCAATCGTAATAGGAAATTCCCAAAAACTTTACGAAGAAATCCCTTTTAGGGCATAGTTGTTTCATCACGCGATAACGTGTGATTTCCCGCGCGGTGGTTATCTGACGCTATTCACCTCGCGGGCATTTACGCGTTATCGCATGATGAAGCAACTTTGTCTAGAAAGAGGGTTTTTCTCCTGAAGTTTTCCAAACTTCCTTGATATGACTGTAACCAGTAGGTCGCGCTGAAGAGGATGGTTTTTTTAAACTAAGACTGGAGCACTTCGAACAATTTAAAGCCAAGGGATACTGCAACGGTCTTCTATGCCAAACGAGGTTTTCGGTGGATCTTTATTTGGCCTGACGTTTCGACCCAATCGTCGTCTTAAGGCAGCGTCCATACGTGGCGAGAGCGGGCGTTCCCGCTGTTGTTCGCCTCTCGACGCTCCTCAACGCTGGAGCAGCCCTTACACGCAAATGAACACAGGCAAACTCCTCTACCTCGTGTTGATTCGATTGAAAATGTTTGATCGGGTGATCAACCGCTCGAGTCGGCGCAACGGCAGATGATTTCGATTTCCGGGGTGGGATTATGGAAAAGAAGGGCAGTAGGTGTTGCTATAGGTTTAATGCCACATGCTTCAGTGAGGAAGCAGTAAGCTTGAAACGTGCTGCTTGCCTCGTGGTGCTGGCGTAAGCGAGCAGGCGAGGGCGCGCGAGAAGGAGCGCCTGTGAGCGGCTAGCGAATCGTGTGCCCGCGATGATTATCGATTTTGCGTAATCGCACGCTCTCGCCACGTATGGACTAAGAGGTCTAAACATGGTGCAAGGTTACGAAAAACATTTTACTCGGTCAAGATATACTTTTGCTCCAACTTTGCTCATTTCGCCCCTCTTTCCAATGTTAGCAGCAGAATTGTACTAGTAGAGAAGGTTTCCCCCCACTTGACTTCGACGATTTTTACCCTTTCAGTGATGGTCCTTTGGCTAATTGCGACATACCGACCGAAAACACAAATCCTTTTGTATCTAACGCTGCCTTCCACTTGGGCCAAACTCTGCTCATTTGCGAAATATATGTTATAATTCAGTGGTAATTTTCAGTACTGAGCATCTTTGAGTGTTTCTATTTACTTTGAAGTGAACCACCAAGCCAACCAGAGTTGACAGGATATTTGAGCTACCTTAGAACTAGATGCTAGCGTTTGCGGAAATTTTCGACGGAACATATTTATTGAGTTTTAGCAGATTTTTGTTATTTTGTAACTTCGGTCTTTTCTGGCTTACCTGAAAAGTTTTGTCCTCGAAGCTTCAAAGCTATACATAATAACCCAGTCCCTACTCAATAGTGTTTTTTCGTCAATTATCGATCGTTTTTTCGAAAATCGAGAGAAATATTGAAAATAGACTTTTCAAAATAACAATCAAATATTTGACGAAAAAATGCTATTGAGCAGGGAGTTGGCCATTATAATTAACTTTGAAGCTTTGAAGCCGAAACTTCTCGAATAAGCCTAAGAAAAGACCGAAGTTGGGAAATCACAAAATCCGCCTAAAATCAATAATTACGCTCCGTCGCATTTTTCAGCCAACGCAGTTATCTAGTTCTGAAGTGGCTCAAATATCCTGTCAACTCTGGCAAATTTGGTGGTTTACCTCAAAGTAAATAGATGCGCTCAACGATGCTCAGCACTGAAGATTGTCACTGAATTGTAGCATATATTTCGCAAATGAACAGGCTTTGGCCCAAGTGGAAGGCAGAGTTACGTAGGAACGAAGTTGTATTTTTTTTTATATCGGACCCTGCCGAAGGACCAACGCTGAAAGGTTTAAAAATCGTCAATGTCGAGTGGCGGGAAACTTTCGCTATGACCTTAAACTTCATTTTGCTCACTTCGGACTACGCCAGAACGACTTCCCTTCCCAGAAATGGTTCTACAGTAGCAACGAAATGTGGAACCACTAGTGAGAAACAGACTTCGAATCCAAAAACTGTTCTGTTCCACCTTTTCTAAAAGTTACTTAGACGCAGCCAACTAGACTGGACCTTTCAGCCCTTGAATAAAACTTGTTTGGAACAATGTCGACCATTTTCTTTGGCCCAAACTGGTGAATCGGTCCGCGCCAACATTCACTTTACAATATTCAGACAAAATTCTGTAGCACTCGAAACATTGTCCTCAAAACGACCAGACAATGTCCTGAGGAATACAATCCTGTCTGTTTACGCCTGCAAGTACTCCCGATTTACGCACAATTAAATTTCCTTTGCAGAGGGGGAACTTATAAAACCTGCCACTTTCAGTCGAATTAGGACCAAAACCCAGGAAAACCGCTATTTTATCACTTATCAACCCTGGTTTTCCATAAACTTGATCTACCCAGGGCAATTTAGAAAGCCCATATTTCCCCACCAATAGCCCAATGTTGTTCCTTGATCAACCAGTTCTTGTCGCATTCGATTAGCAGCACACTTCCGCACAAGCAAACAAGGAAGTGAACCTAAACCGTCTAAGCGGCGGGGCAGGCCGAAAAATCGCCGAATAAGTAGCCCCGTAAGGTCACAAGACCCTAGCGGACTAGTCTTCAGTTTCAATACGTCAAATTCAGGTTCACAGCCCGAACCACATGCATGTGGTACACTTTTTTCCCTGAATTAGCGTATTAGCCTTATCTGCCATCACACACCCTACTCAGTCTGATAACATATCTGTCTATCGCAACATTGACGTACAATGACAGGTTCTCAATCAAAGCATTTACCCTGAAAACGTCTCACCCACGCATTCATCAAACCCTCACGTCAAGCAAAATCGTAAACAACAATTTGGGCGAATGCTGCTTGGGTAATCTCGAATTTTCTGTAATCGAAAAAATTTTTGTTATTACCAGAACCCATAATTCATGGCTTCAGCTCTACTTCAAGGTAAACTGAAAAGGGAAGCTGAGCACGTGAAGTGCAGCAGAAGTCTAATGACAACTCCATAAAAAGGTGAATTCCTTGTAGTCTTACCCCCCGCAGTTCGTCATGTGTTACCCTCAAGTGCAAATTATTTAGAAATGACAAAAATCAAGCGAGCATTCGCAGAAAACAAAAGTACTAGACTATTCACGGACAGATTCAAGACAGCTATTAAACAGAGCATTTAATAGCTAAACGGACATCTTAGAAAATGGCGCTGCTAAGAAAACCAAATTTTTAGTCAAGTAGCAATCAAGGTTTTCAGACTCTACATCCAAAAGGTTCACGTTTCAGCATCCAAACTTCAAAGTCATTTTATTAGAATTGTTTCTGATTTCAGGCCATTAAAAACACAGTTCACGATTCAGAGCAAATCGCTTTTTTTCAAAAATGTAATATTTGGGTCCTTTCAAGAAAGGTATGGAACAAATCACGGCGCAAAACAGCCAGGAAATAAAGTCTGTCTCAATAAGACTGCCCGCCCACGCGGTCGGCGTGCGTGTCGAGCGACCTTCGCGAATGCCTTATCTTCGAACGAACGTTTCCACGGCTGCAGACAGCTGACTGGGATATCATTCAGTATTCTTCTAATATTTGTGCTATTCGATTTACAAGTCCAAAAAATCGTTTGCGAGGACCACTAGACACGCACGCAAACAGCATGAGCGGACAGTCTCATTCGGACCGACTTTATGTAGGTGAAAATCGCAAAGATCAGCCGACAAACCGTACGAACCAGCCCACAAAATAGAATTGACCATTCAGAGGAACGGTTGTCGATGTACTTATTTACTCTTCATGTCAGGAAATCCTAACATCCAGGTGTGCACATTTGAAGCTTCTTTTTTTGCAGAGAATTTTCAATGAAGGATAAGACGGAAGGGATTCATTAACCCAGGAAATTTAAATCGCGGAACCATTTCCGACTTTGCAAATCCTGCTGCACCAAACACTGAGAAATATGCGGAATAGGCAACGATTGCAAACTTTTTTTCAAAACTAAAAATTTGCGAATTCCTTCCGCTTTACTTCAGAAATTTAGCTGCGCAAAAACATTCAAAAAAGACAAAGTTTTTTTTGTTGACACCGTCTTTAAGGAGATTATATTTAACGCAGAATTCGCGACAAAAACGGTTGTTAGGTTATCCTCACGAGAAGGTAGATCTGGCCATCAAAAAAGCGAAAATAAAAGAAAAGTCGTACAAAAAAGAAACGGCAGCAACAAGCACGAACGGCTAACTCCGCTTATCCCCAACTATAGAGGTTTTCACAAATGCCACTTTCTCCGTCTTTCGATAAGCTCTTAAAGTAGTTACCAGCTACGCCAAAAGACTTTAATACCAAAACTAAAGGTGGCAAAACATGCGCTTACACAAATCTCGTTAAATGGGGGGCGAGCGAACACATAGCGATCAGCCAATCTATTAGGGGGACCGGGAAGTAATGTCGTTTTCTTACGCTAAAGACAAACACATATTGCTCTGTTCACTTTTCCACACTGCTTCAAAGTTCTTGGCTGGTCGAGCAAGGTTGGTTAACGCAGCGTACACGCTCGTAAAAGTGATTGAGATAACTAAGGAAAGAGAATGGTATAGCTCAGAACACAACGCCAACGCAGTTTGAAGCGTCAAAAACGACCCACAATGACGAAACACGAGGGAGAAGTTGGCCCCGCCCTGTATTTCTCCGCCCCTGTATTTGTCGTCCTCGTCCAGAACAAGGGTGCTGGGCCATTCCCGCCGTCGGCGACGCTTGTGGTACAATAGGTACAAAAGGTAAACCATATACATCGACGACAGTGGGAACGGCCCAGAACTACTGTTCTGGAGGAGGATGCAAATACAGGAGCGTGGCGAACTTCTTACTCGTGTAGCGGCATTGTTTTTTTTGGCACTTCAAAATGCGTAAGCATTGTGTCCTCAGCCATACCATTGTGTTTCCGTAGTTATCTCAATCACGTTTACGAGCGTATATGCTGCCTTTAAAGGCACAGTACGCCCAGAAAATTGTTTTTCAGTTTTCGTGCTTGCATTGGAGACGGTCACACGCTGATCACAGCAGTATCTTTGAAATCGTTCAAGAACCCCTACGAAAGGAGTTGTGGCTCCTCAAAAAAGCCTATTATTTGAGGGCGAAAAATTGGTGGACGAGTTGTCCTAGGAATGCATTTCCTTTCAGTTGCAATCGTTGCACGAAAGCGAGCCAGGATTATGAGAAGGGCCGCGGTAATGTACTCATGAACGTAGACTCGGTTGAAATTTATCTATCCATCCAGCCGATATCGAGGTCGAAAATCAGGAAGGGGGTCGGGCCTGTGGTGGTCGCTTATATCTCGCTTATTTGGAGGAATTGAGATCTCGCACTTGGCAAGTGTTATGCAGAAGGGGTCTACCACACAAACAAATGAAAATCACAAAATTCATATCTGAGGGTGCCTTCAAGTAAAATAGTGGTTACTTCTGTTTTTGCCGCATTTCTCCTCGACTTCATAATTTTGTTCTTTTTTTTCCATTTACACTGTTCAAGTTGTACGCTGCCGTAATAAAGTATGTTATTGTCAAGTGTGTGGTTTTTGCATTGATTCTTACAAGGGAACCACAATAAGTCATAGAGACCATTCCAAGTGAAATGCAGTTTTCTAGAACCATTTTTGAACGAAAAGCCCGAATATGCCCATCGCAGCTGCCTAGGCCCACTCTGAAAAAAGTTATAGGCATTTTTTCTCTGATTGTCGTACTTATTGTACCCTCCAAAAAGTGCAATATTTTACGGAAATCCGGAAACGGACCTCATAATCGTGTTCAGCGCCCAAAACTACCCCACTGAACAAAGTTAGGTTGTAGGAACATTTTCCGAACTTTGAGCAGACTAACAGCGTTTTGAACTTGTACGGATTGGACGGATTTTCGATTGGGAATATTCCAGATTTGACTAAAAATTCGCTCTGGGGGGTTATCTGGGGTGATGATCACGAATCTGAGGTTCATTTGTCGTTTTTCCAAAGATTTCAACTGAATTCTTTCACAGATTCCCATCGGGGGAGAATTTGATGGCAAATCGCGACTTTTGACGATTTCCGGAGTCCTTCTATAGAATATGCTCAAGTTATTTCTCTGGGGGGTTATTTGGAGTGCTGAACACTAATCCGATGACGGTTTATCGATTTTTGGCAGCTTACGGTAGATTACGGTGGGTGTACGGTAGTTTGGTCAAAGCCTCAGATTTGTCTAGAAGTTCCTATGTGGGGGTTATTTGGGGTGCTGAATACGAATTTGATGTTCATTTGTAAATTCTCGATTTATTGAGGTAAGTTTTGCCTCCTAAATGGCATGTTACCTACAGTAACCTACAGTAAACCTTAAAATTTGGGCAAGCAAACCCCAGATTCGTGTTCAGCACCCAAGATTGCCCCTAAATACATGTTTTTAGCAAAATCAGGAGAAAAAATTAGAAACGCCCTAAAAATTCCATGGGGGGTACCCTCACCTTGCCGCGAAGCTTTGAAAAACGCTCATAACTTTTTTCAGAGTGGGTCTAGGCAGCTGCGATGGGCATATTCGGACTTTTCGTCCGAAAATGGTTCTATACTCTGTTTATCTTGAATTGCACAAAACACGGTCCGCCAATAGTCCTCTAATTGGCCCGCTAGTACCGTAGTGTACGTCCACGACGCTTTCTCGGCAGACCCGGGTGGCAGGGTGGGTGGCCGAGTGACGGCATTGACGAATCGATTGCTCTGCACACCGGCTGCACACTCGGGTCTGCCGAGAACGCGTCGTGGACGTGCACTACGGTACTAGCGGGCCAATTAGAGGACTATTGGCGGACCGTGTTTTGGGCAATTCAAGATAAACAGAGTATAAAAAAGTACATTTCATTTGGAATGGTCACTATGACTTATTGTGGTTCCCTTGTTAGTCATTGTTCCTTGTTTCAAAATTTGTGTGAATGTTTTTCGCTGAAATCATTATAAAAGGATTTATAATGATTTCGGCAGAAACTTTTCACAAATGTTACAGGCTTGCCAGCATTTAGAATCACAAGTGAAAGAATCATAAACATCCTCTTCCTCGCTCGGCAAATAGCAACACAAAGGGCATTCATTGTTTCTAACCAGGAAATCAACACCTAACCATGCCCTTCTATCCATCACGTTAACTTATGCATTTCAGCGTTCAAGTACCATGTGGGGTGACACTGTTGATGTAATGTTGACATCTAGGAACTTCACTAGATTCGATTCGTCCAAGTATGTATGTACCTACGAGCCAAACACTAACAACGTCTGCGTTTGCACAGTAGTTCCTCTAAGAGAGAAAATTTGGACTTATAAATAGAATGTAGTATCGTATTTTGCATCTAAAAAGGTCCCAGGAGTGTTTCTATCGCTCGGTTTTAAACTCTGATAGTTCACCCACGAGACCAACAGGTTCACCCCATCGCAGAAATTTGGTGACAAGCGACCAAACATCACAAATCACGTCATCCTTCGCACGCTGTTTACAACGTCTATCTTAAGAGGGCACTATGTACACACCTCCCAACAATTTTGTATCTACCCTTGCCAGTACATTTTTCGTTAACGTCACAACTACATTTAATCCCCCATTTCCGCGAAAAACACTCAGCGTAAGTGACTACGCAAAGAGCGTTTTAGTGGTAAGCAGATTAACCTAAAGTATAACGCTCTCTAAAAATATTCTCCTGGTCCTACCCTTCCCTTTCCAGAAACAGCAGCAGATCTTGACCCTGAACCTGCGCCAGGTCGGAGAACGACCGGTCATAAACAGGTAATTGCGCGAATTCCTTGAATCCGCACTTCCTTGTTCTTATGGAATGTACCACTACCTTAATAAACATTGCTATCCATCTCCCAACAAAATAAATCATAATCTCACCTGACAGGTGATTTTTACGCAACATTTCACAACACAGAGTACCACTAAGGTGGAGCCACTCAATCACCAACCAGACATAAAATTCGGTACTTCGCAACGAAAATTCTAGCAACTATCAGCTGACCGTTTTTATGAAAAACACAAAAAGCTAGTGTACTCGTGACCGGCCCTACCAACTACAATCAATTTATGGTAAGGAACTATTACCCGTTCGACTGATCAAACGCTAGTCAGCCAACCAAACTCAAATTTTTGACTCAACTATATAGAATGTCTGAAGGTTAGTGTTTTTCCAGCACCGATGATTACTAGTGTTTCAACACGTTCGCACCAGGTTTTCTGTTTCGACGTTTTGGTACAACACTTTCCAGCAATGATCTCTGCGGATAGAAGTCAACAAAGATGTCAAAAACATTTGAGAAATATTGAACGTGTTGAAATTTGAGTAATTCACCACGGTGGCAAACCAATAACCGTTTGAACTTAGAGTGGACCAAATTTTTGACGACACCATCAGGTTGCTTAATAGGTGTGAAAAGAAACCAAGTTGATAGCTCCGCAAATGTTTTCCTGCAAATTTTGAGAGTTTTGTGAGACTTCGCCACCATATTCCACCACCTCGTAGGCCTATCTACAGCAAATGATATCAAAAGAATAATTTTGAACCAATTTTTTGGAAATTTTTGAACGTGAAAAAAGTTGAATTTTTTTCAAATAGCCAAAATTCTATTGAATTTCAATTTCCCTTTTTCCAATATCTAAAGATCTGGTGACCTCGCGCAGATACTTTTCGAAACTAAAGTAACAAATAATAGAAATAAATCGTATTATTTTTTACTGACAAAAAGGATAGCTTCCGTTGATTATCTGCATATCTTTTCTCTAGAAATTTTCAAATTTGGAGCAATCGAAAAAGACGTTATTCCGAATATAACCTTTTCTACTGAATCAAAATCGAAGCAAGAACACTCACATTTCCGAATATTCGAAAAACGAATAATTCCGAGGGACCGCTTTTTGTATACTGTGCTTATCTGGGTCAAATTCCGGTCCGCAATTGCGTCTCGACACGCTTTGCGACCGCACGCGCTCGAGTCAGTCGGGTTTCCAGCGCCAAAGCTGAATCCATATGGATTTTTTTAACAGTTTTCTTCAATTTTGTTTAGTTTCCAGTTTCTGAAACCCACCTAGAGTCAACAGATCGGCGGCTGCGGCGCTAGAAACTCTTCCGACTCGAAAGCGCGCGGCCGCAAAGCGTGTCGAGACGCAATTGCGGACCGGAATTTGACCCAGATAAGCACAGCACATCGAGGAAGCTCAAAATGATTTCAAGCGGCCGCTATATTTTGAATTTCACTTAATGGATGTCTGAATATCGAGAAGATCGCGAAAAGACTCTGAAGAGACACTTCAATCTTTGAGAGTCGAAAAAGTGTAGATACCCACTTTTTCGAAAAACCCGGAAAGCGAAAAACATAAATTTTCGCTCCCGCAAATTCGAATATCGGGTATTCTAGCGCTATTGCTTTTTCGAAGATAAAAATCAAATTGCTCTATTGATTAAACAAATTACAATTATTTAGGTACTCGAAATCTTTTTTTTTTCGAATTTTCATAACTTGATGTAGACATAAGTTGTGCAGAATTTTCATCTTTTAATATTAATTCTTATATTGGAACCTCGCATAGCTTTCAAATTTTCCCTTTTCAAATTTTCGGGAACTAACAAGTTTGAACGTTCACTTTATAGAATATTCGTCGAAGAGGACCGGCAGTTTGACCGGGACTCAGGGCGAGGCAGGGATCACACTTGCCGTGACCAGCGACAAAGACAGTGCGTCTCAAGCCTAGTTTTGACTGCATCGCTGCTGTTTTTCATCGCAGCGATTTCACACCCGCTGCTGCAGAGATCTGGCAGCAGCAGCGACTCTGTTCATAGTGCATAGCCTCACAGATGATCGAAGAAATTCAATAAATCAGTGAAATTAATGGCTGATAGTTATCAATAACACGTTTCGACCTGTAAACACTGGCCTTGTCATGTGAAAGGGTCAACGTTCACTAGACGAAACGTGTCTTTCGCTGGCGATCGCTCCATCGCTGTCATTTTGGCCGCGATGGAGCGATGGTCAGCGACCGTTGAGAATCGCTCTTCAAGCAGCGATGCAGTAAAACATAGGATTTCGTCGCCGCGACCCAGCGATGTAGGACGTTTGCCACGAAGCGATCACAATTGGAGCGGCTTTCCATTACGCGCGATGAAAAAGGAACAGTTGTCCCACGCATGGCCGCAGCGACCACCTGCAGTCAAAACTAGGCTTCACGCATATTTCCGGTCAATACTGATGGTAAACATTGCATCGCGTCGCTCGTCGATGTATGTATGTAAGAACAAAGCCTTAGACTCACGCTGTCATTATCACAAAAAGGGTCGAAACTTTGGGTGACAGGAAGGGAGGGGCGCCCGCAGCTCACCTCGGCCACTATGCCGAAATTTTTAGTAATCAGCGTTCATGGGTACTTGCTTGAAATATGGGAAAACTAGTAAAATTTTTATCCCCAAAATCGTCAAATTTTGCCAAATTTTTGTCGACCTGAAGATCACACTCACAACCCACCTGAGGGGAGGAGGAGCGGAAATTCCCACGTTGTAGGGTCCCTGGCAAACTGGGGCGTCGACAACAGGTTGATCCGCCCACCATGAGTCACCGCGGGCCAACGCGCCGATATTCGGCGGGGCCGTATCCGCGAGTTATGATCTCGTCGATGTCGAGCTGTTGCACAGCTAAAGCTCTAGATACAAGGGAAGTATACGACACATTTTTCAGGCATCCTGCGAATGACGAGAGCGCTGCCGGGTTAATTACCCAAGTTTGCGGTACATTGCCCCGCCCTGCGTCTGCAGGTTCTGTCTATCCGGTGGTGACCCACAGTGGAGGATGGGCGGTCCAGCCGTGACGTGAGTCGGTGTGCCGACCGCGACGCGTGTCGGTGTGCCGACCGCGACGCGTGACGGTGTGCTGACCGCGATGCGTGTCGGTGTGCCGACCGCGACGCGTGACGGTGTGCCGACCGCAACGCGTGACGGTGTGCCGACCGCGACGCGTGACGGTGTGCCGACCGCGACGCGTGTCGGTGTGCCGACCGCGACGCGTGTCGGTGTGCCGACCGCGACGCGTGTCGGTAAACACTAGTACCTAAGCTAGATGGAGCAGTCCTGTAGGATGTGAACTGCTCCTAAATAGGCCGCTAAACGCGACACATCGAGTTGTCAACAGCCCGCCAACAGGCGCACGTCGCTGGGCAACGGGGAGGTCTCAGGCTGACAATACGCGCGATTTGGCTTGTCAACAGGGAGCGGTTTATGAGATAACAACTTATCAACCTGTTGTCGACGCCCCAGTTTGCCTGAGGTGGCACCTCTCACGGACAGGTCACAACGCCATGCCTCACCCTGTCGTGACTTCGCCTCTTTCTCTGTATCCACCTCATAGCCATTTATCAATCCTGCACCAGGATGCTAGGAGTGTAGCTAAGGTTCAACCCTAATTACCCTATCTCCCAGATTTCCATGTCAGACTTACACTGACAATCGACCTGCCACCAATCAATCACATAGCTGATTTTTTACCAATGTTGTCATAATTTTCTTACACAAAAACACCACGTGTAAACTGTAATAGCCACAGTCTATTACACCCAGCTGTGGCGACCCCCATATATAAATCAAAATACCCCCGGTCGGAATGTTGCCAACGTGCGGAATCCACACCCATTCTAATCTCTGATGCCGCTGCCTATAGCCCACAACAAACATTGAAAACCTTCTGGCTACCAGAAAACCTCTTTAAAAGCGTTCTTTGATATTGATGTTTAGCGGTAACCTATTCGCCAACGAAAGGGCAGTCTACCGAATGATATCATTTCGAGAGTTGGTTTCCCAGTTGAAACGACAACTAGCCGCATCATTCGACCTCTGAATTCCACCATCTATCACTTCGGAACATCTAATGTAGCCTAATAGCTATAATATCTTCCTTTTTCTAGAAACGGCACGAACCAAATTCGAGCCATGACCAAGACCGCAGTGTAAAAAAACGGCCCGAAATAACCCCCACGAGACCAGTTCTCGAAGTGTGAAGACAGGCGGCCGGGCAATGTATACAGGACCTTTAGGGTCTACACTCGGGGACTTCAAATCTATCACTTTCTGTAGATCAAAAATAACATAATTCTGATTGAATAATCTCGATTCGAATCAAGAATAACATTCGATTCTTGGACTTTGTCCCACATTCGGGGCCAGGTATGGAGAGCTATCCATAGATAAAAACAAAAAATGGGGAATGGAAATAATTTCATTTCCTCTTCGATTCGCTCTTCTTGTTCTTTACGGGCTCCGGAAGTTCAACTCATGAAGTTGAAAACCCGAAAAAGAAATTCGGATATCAAAATAATGAAATTCAAGGACTGTCATTTCCCACTTGAGAGCGAGGATGTGGGTCACAGCCGGACGACCACGGTCAAGCAGACCGTTGTCCGAGACCTCAACAGAGCCAAATGCCTTCTGGTTGAAGGAAATTTTTAAAAAAAAATTTGGAACATTTAGGGTGAATTTTTATTTTCCCTAGGTGAATTTTTTGGCAGCTTTGGACTGAAAACTTTCCAGAAAAAAATTTTCACCTTGTTAAAGTTTTCATTTGAACTTTTGATTTCTTTTGTGATTGGCACTACACCCCTTACTCCAATAGCGAGTTTTGGGGAACGTTTTCCATTTTTTTCCAACAAAATTTGTACGCCCCTTCCGGAAATTTCATTTTCCAAATTTTATTTCGTCCTCCCGTTGTCCCGCGGGGCGATAGCCGCTCAACCCTGCGGACAACACTGCACCTCACGATTCGGCCCTAGGAATGAGCGGATTTTTTTCAAATTTGAGGAATAGAAACACCAAAAATCAACGAAGATCAAGGGATCACGAAAAATTTCAATCATGTGAGTGTTTAGGGGTCTGCAGAGTCCAAGTTGCGGCGTTGCTCGCAGCGACGAGCAACGCTGGGTGATGCAATATCGATCACTTTCAGCGACGGGGCGACCGACGCGGCTTAAAGGCGACGAGGCGACCGACGCGGCTTGAAGGGCGACGAGGGGGCACCGCAGAGTGTATTGACGCCGCGACGGCCCTGCATCACTGCCAGCGAGCGGCAACCGACGCCGCGACGATAATGTTTCGAAACATTTTTCTCGCCGTGTCAAGGCTGACGCTCGGCGACCACTCGACGGTCTCTGCAACTCTGCAGACCCCTTTTCCAACTTTCTTCCGCGTTTTTTCGGAAATCGTGCGTCAAGAACTCGTGAAAGGTGGAATCGGAAATCGGAAGATTGAATCAGAATAGTGGGAGTTAAAAATAGCCATTGGCTTTGGGCGCTAGTTGCCAATGAATGCCCCAAGTCGTCTGCCAGTTCGGCTCGTTTTAACCAAATCTTCGGGCCACTGCTGTTGTTCTTCGGGTTCCTCCAGCTCGCCCGGACAATGACATCAGAGTCCCGGACAGCGACTGCGGTGGCATGTATAATTGGGAAGGAACTGTCAGGCAGCGTGGGGCTCAAAATAATCTGAGAAAATCGAATAAACAAAAAACTCAATAAGAAGAGTCCTTTGAGAAATTTGAACAGGATAAATTTTCAAGATTCCCAATTTTTTTCTGATAATTGAATACATTCCAAAAATGTTCCCTTCGATTTCAGTGCTCGAATAACCATTTCGTTTTGAAAAAAAAAAAAAGATTTTTTAGTTTTCAAATAATGCCTGGAAACGATTGAGTAGTTTCACATTTTTCAAAAATCGTGATCCCAATCAGAGATGAGCGGAACAAACTTTTCCAAATTCGGTAAGCGGGTTTTGGTTTTCGACACAAATTTATTCTAAGTGTTCGGAAATCGGACGCGAGGCGCCTAAATTGCACGGATATGTGGTTTTCAGAAGACAAAACGCGGATTTTTTTTAAATTATTGATTGGCCGCCTCTACTTTCACAGACTCAGTATTTCATCGTTCTGCAGCACTGCGCGACTCTCAAAAGGCGGTAGGCCAAAAACGTCGGAAACCATGGAATCCCGATTGGTCGAATATTCGACAAACCGAACTTTCTCGATAAAATATTCAAACATCGCCAATAGAAGAGAATCTACTTTCAAAACGAGAAGGTCCCAACGAAAGGGGCTGAATTTGAATAATCGCGTTAGAATCGTTGTTGAAACTTAATCGTTCCATGGAGTGTCCTAAGAATCTCCATGATCCACCAAAGAAGGTCTGTCGGCTTGTAAGCCTCACAGTCGTACGTTTTCTGCTCCTCAATCATTTCATTGATGAATAAACGACCGTCCTCGAAAATCTCCATATTTTTGCCTCGGCTAGCATGTCTCAATATTTTTGCCTCAGGTCGGAGCCCGCCCATGGCATTCCAAGGCTCTATACCCACAAAATCAATCAGTGTCAAATCGGTGAAGCCCGAAAATTTCTTGGCAACCTTCAAGAAAACCTCGGGTAGAACCTACCGTGTAGAAGAGCCTCCTTCATGAAAGCCATCGTGGTCTCAAACGTCATCTTCTGAAGCGGTGACGACGAGGACGACATCGCTCCTCTATTGAAAGGCGATATTTGACCTGTGAAGGTCATATAGTCGGCGGTAAGCGACAGATGTCGCTTCGACACTTCAATCCCATACACGGCGAAGACGTTGTTCATCTCCTGAATATGATCATTAGAAGACTCGAAAATAGACCAATTTTCAATGTCTTTCCTCTCCTAATTTCCCCTGCTGTTTCTCCAGCTCCAGCTCAACAAATACACATTGTTTGCGGCGCAACCCACGCACATTTCGGTACCGGATTTCCCCGAAACAACCCGGAAAATCCGGTTCCTCGCTGTCTCTCTTTCAAACAATATAAACTTTCCCGTGCTTCGATCCCGCCATTGTTTTTGTTTTGTCTCCCAGGGCACTTCACAACAATAATCAACAATTAAAATTCCAATCAGATTCACCCTACGCCACGACCTGTCCCTGTCCCCTTCCGAGAGAGGTTGAGACCTGCTTAGAAGCCGTCGCCGCGTCCTACTATAACCTGTTTAGCACGTGCTTCTCATTACAGCAAACAGGCATTAGCCACGTGGGCTCCGGTGCAATGTTCAACTTGGTCTAATCAGCAGCAAGACCAGAACCATGAAAATCACATAGATTTTTTTAAAGTTTCCGATGTCGTAGTGATATTTTTTTGTTTAAGGTTTCAGTCGGGGGTTTAAGATTCGAAAAGATGCAGAAAGTTCGTTTCGTGTCAATTGCAAGGACGAGAATAAATCTTTCTCAGTTACAGATCGAAGGCACTGTTCACGATAAAAAACCGCATCCTAGTTCTCAATGTTTTTGCGTCGGTAATTCCACAAAATAAAGGACCATAGCGCGAAGTCTCCACAAAACCCTGAATTTTCGGAGAAAAAATGTTTGAAAAAACTCAAAATTATTCAGTTACGCCTGTTTGGTGTGTTGCGTGCACGGCGGAATGTCGAAAATCGAAACGACTGAAATGATTTGTGCTTCAAACATCCTTCTAGGGAGTGACCAGACCTGGCTGCAAGAACTACACATGCGGCCATGCTTTTCTGATCGGCTCCCTTCCGGGTACTTGTGAAAACCCTATTTGAGCTGAACGAGTAATAATGAGAAAGTCATTTTTTATTAAAAAAAATCGTCAAAACTGCTCTCAGTACGGTTATTTGAGGCGCTGAACACGATTATAGGACACATTTTTTGCTAATTTGAACGATAAAGGCAGTTTACGGCCGATAAAATGCATTTTACCTAAAGGGCTCGCAACTTCTACGCTCATAACTTTTTCTTTTATCATTCCTCGGGCAGCTAGGATAGGGTTTTTATGACTACCCAGGAGGTAGTCAATCAAAAAAACCTGGTTTCGCGGGCAGTTCTGGCAGCCAGGTCTAGTCATTCCCTTGTTAGGTACAATTCACGGCTACGGAAAAAGGCGATTGTGCTTGCGGTTGCGTACCATCTGGTTACGGGCCTGATTTAGTGTGTGCAATTGCGGACTTGCGTCGTGGGGGGGGGTGCGGACATCGCTTTCGTACGAGATTCCGCGCCCGCCCCTCATCAGCTGATCATCCTGGAATTTCCTTGACTTTCCCTGCTTTTTTCTTGATTCTCCCTTCTTTCTCAGTTCGCATGAAAGCGATTCCTCGCGCCCCCACGGCGCAAGTCCGCAATTGCACACACTGTATCAGGCCCGGAACCAGAGGGTATGGCCACCAAGCATACTGTAGGTCGCACAATAATCGACGGCAAAATCGTAATTTTTTTCCTGATTTCTGAAAGAAAAAACACCGAGACGAATGGAAAACGGTGAGTTTTTCCCACACACAGACGCTATCAAAATACCTAAAATCTTCACCATGAATACACGCAGGAATACCACGAAAAAATTATGTCTTCTCCGTTATTTCCATTTTTCTCGCTATTTTCTTTTTTTCTATTTCTTCCTGGGTGTGTCTATGATAAAGAGTTTAAGTGTCTTGATGATGAGTGGTGAGAGGGAGAAGTTGCCATTTCTCAATGTTTCCGATATATTTTTTTTGAAATCCGGGAAATATACAACTTTGCCGTTGATTATGGCGTAGTCTAGAGTACGCTTGAATGAGTACGCAACGACACAATCGCCTTTTTCCGTTGCCGTAGACTGCATGCGAAGTGGGCGGAATAATCCAATGGGTCGGCTGATACACGAGATTTTTTACCCGCTTTCCGGATGGTTTACGTCGTATTTTTGTTCTTACCCTTCTTATAGAGACCCAAAACCTAAAGTATACGCTTTTGCAAAAAAAATGAAACTTTTGACTGCCTTTGAAAAAAATTGCATTCTAAAACTTTCCCCTTTTTGAAGTTCCAATTCGAATCCGAGTTCAACCACTTGAAGTCAACAATAAATCCGAATGGCTACGAGGGACTAAAGACGTTTTTCTTTTGTATGTTATAGGTACGGTAAACCACCAAAAACTGATCTCGAGAAGTTCAAAGTTTGTCTTCGGTTGGCACATTTACACAATATAGGCAAAGTCACGATAAAAAACCACATTCTGGTTTCAGATGTTTTTGATTGAGTTGGTGAGTCCACGGTGTATAGGATATTAGGAAAAAGCCCCCACAAAACTCTCAAATATGGGGGAAAACTGTGTGAAAAAAATCTCCAAAATATTCAATTACATCTGTTGGGTGGATTAGGCGCACTGGGGCTTTCGTCTCTAATCCAAACGTAAGGAATAGTTTTGCGCTTGAAAGTGTTTGAGTGACTTTGTCTTCTGTTCATTGCACCGAAAACTCTTCAAAAATGAGATGGTTCAATGCACATGCTTAGATGTTAGAATCTTTCGAGACACAAAATATTGAAATATTCGGCAACTGTCCCTCTGGTGAAACAAACCCAGGACAACTGTTATCTGACGTGGGCGGGGTGACCCAACGGGTCGGCTGGTCCACGAGAATTTCACCCAACTCCTAGCCGATTTTCGTCGCACTTCCTTTCTTACTCTTCTGAGAGAGACCGAGTGCTAACGTTTTTCCAAAAACGGCCAACGTTTTTATCGTGAATACTGCCTTTAAATGAAAAAATTCGCAGACATTGTTAAGTAAATATTGTGATAGGATAACCACCACTTTCTGCGAAGAAAATAGCGAAACCTAGCATACGGAACCAACACCCAGTTCTCTAGATGTTTAATCTTCGAAAGAAGTAAATGCACTTTGCATCTCCCACCATTACCAGAGCATAAGACTTTTTTTCCTCAAACATGCCCACTAATAAATCCACAGCACCTCAACCTTCCGTCTTTTCGAAAACGAAAGGCCTCAAAATGCTCATGGATTCCTCATATCCTCGAATTGCCCTAAAGTGTTTCACGTACCCAGTTTGATCCGACAAAAATCATGCAAGCTGTGGATTATGCGAATATATCATGTTAAAGGAACAGTCAAACCTCAGGAGCAATTTTTTTTCATTGACATTTTACTAGTGGCACGGCCTGTAGCAACCCTGTGAAGCGTAGGATCTCAGTTCCTTCGAATAAATGAGAAACTACAGAGAAAAAGTCGGCCCCGCCCCAATATGCCCAAAACAAAACCCAGCGTTTTAATCCTAGGAGGGAACCAAGATTCTTGAAAACGGAAAATTCAAAGTGTACAGAAAAGCCCACTGGCAATGTTTATTAGCAGAGTTCTTGGTTTACCTTTCGAGGCGAGGTGAGTGATTAGGCTTTTGAGATATTGGGTGCGGGGTCAACTTTTTTTTCAGTAGTTATCCACTTATTTGAAGGAACTGAGATTCCGCGTTTGGCAGTTTTTACGGCCGTGCCTCGAATGAAATATTAAAAATTACCCCTGACGATGGACTGTGCCTTTCGTACTTCGGTGACATATGAATGATACGTGCCCGAACAATACATACAGTCAGTACGGATCGTACTGACACTTTGCGTTCCTTGTTGTGAGTTGAAGCAAACTCGGCGCTCATATGCCATAGCATAAGCGCACCGAGTTTGCGCCATCGCACAATAAGCAACGCAAAGCATCAGTGCGCTCCGTGCCCACTGTATGTTTCAGTGTGGTTTGCAGAAGCAGCATTGTCTATCCAAGCATGAAAGAGTGTGCGTGGTTAGCTGAACCTTAGTTACTTCTTTTAGTCATTCACAAAACAACGGCCTGACTCAAGTTGTTTGTTGATCAAAGTGTCTGAGCTGTATCTTCTAACTCTGTGAAGACTAATGACACGTTTGGTAAAGCTTCGATAGCGAAAATATACGTCACAATGTGTTGTTATTTGCCCACAAGTGTTGTGATTATTCGGGGAAACTGATTCTGGTCAGGCAACAAAACAATTGACATTTGACGTAGGTTGTATAGCCGGCAGGTGAGCAATATCCAATGTTTTGTCTTCGTCTGAGAAGAACACAAGGAAAATTAGAGGGGAGAACTCTATACTTTCCCCCGAAACAGTCAAATAGACATGCGTCACAAGTAATGTTCGTTGCTGCAGCTTCAATATGTAAGTGAGAACCAAAGCCTACCGTTGCCGTGGGCTCGAAGGACATGAACGATCAAAAATCTCCCAGAAGGACATACATCTCCTTTATTCCTAACTAGTTCCCATTGATCGACAGTCAGACAACAGTAGACGATCACAGTACCCTCGCTAAAAATAGCGCGTGCAGAAGCTTTTCAAAGGGGAAGAGAGATACGACTATCGACAGACAGACACAGAGAGAGAACCACCACCACCGCAGCGAACGCGGTTTCATGACGTCGAAAGACCAAGGGGCGGCAGCCCGACACACACACGTACCCGTCGCACGCAACGGGACGAGTCTATCAGCATCCAGCAGTAGCAGCAGCAGCAAAAACTGCGCCGCACACGCCACGCACAAAGACTGCACGATTCGAGGAGAAGGTAGAGACTAGAACCACCGTAACCACCGCGCACAAGTTCCCGCAGTTCACTGCGCGACGGCCACCGCGACACGGTACCACACACAAGGACGCGGACGTTGGAGGCCGTCGCGTTGGCTGCCGCGAGTTCGCTTCGACGGCAGTCACAATTAATTGTTGAGTTTCTTAACTAGATTAGTAGACAGAAGTACTTCTGTCACCGGATCAGTAAAGAACTAAACAATCCAATGTACTTCGACACGGATGGACACCGAACGTGTTTTTATATAAGAGTTCTGTATGTCTCTTATATATAGGAATTACAGATGTTGATGTGTAAACAGGTTATCATTACACCATTTCTCGACGAGCACCAGAGGGACTATTAAAAATCGAGTGCCAACAGACCACTAAGCAGGTTTCTCATGACAGCCATGAACTTTCCAAATTGAGAAGACGAGAATGAGGGGCGACGTTAATTTTTGGTGGCAGTAGGCGAATCACCTCGGTTAATGAATGCGGTAGCGGAAAGAGCTCTTAGGTGATGTCCGAAGATGGGTCATGGCGACGGGGGGTCGTGCCTTTCCTGAATACTTACTAATGTTTGTCTGGTATTTGATGTTTTTGAATGGGTAAGTCCACTAAGTCGACGTTAATAGGAGAATGTCCCCACAGAACTCTCAAATACCAGAAAAAAATTGTATAAAGAAATTTCTGAGATATTTGATTATGCTTTTTGGTGGGTTGTGTCTTGTTGTTCTGCAGGCAAAGCGTCAAAGCTGACGTCGGCAATTGATTCTACACCTCCAATTCTTAGGTAACGAACTTTGTTTCCTGTTTCTTGTAGCAAAAACTCTTTGAAATACGATGGACAAATGCACATGCTGGAAAGTTAAGACCTTTCGCAATAAAGAATATTCGAAGATTCTGTGTCTGTTCCTCTGGTGAGGCGAACGCAGGACAACTGTTATATGATGTGGGTGGGGTGATCCAATGGGTTGACTGGTCCACCCACCTCCTGGCCGTTTTTCGTCGCACTTACGTTCGTCCTCTTATTAGAGGAACCCAAAGCTTACGTTTCTGCCAGAAAACGGGCAACTTTTCCATCGTGAACACTGCCTTTAGAGTACATTCAGCTCAATAACGGGAGAACAGCAAAACAATTCAGCCCGCCATCAATGAACAGTGCGCTTATGTTATAACACACGTGCACCACGTTTGCGCCAGCGCATAACAAGGAACCCAATGTATCATTGCAAAACGTCCTTTTAGGCAACATCTCCCGTACACCGCGGTGAACAAACTGACTAGGCGGACTTAACCCTATTTCTGAGCTTCAAGGCGTCTGTACCCTCTTTTATGAAGAAACTATTCTTATAAAAAAATACAGCGGACGGGGAGAGGGGTGTCTGTTGGTACCTTCTCGTGGTACTCCTGTCTAATGAACCTAGCAGACGTTAGAGTGTAGAAAGGGAACATTCGAGCGATCTGCCGTACACACCTATATCTGGAAAGTATCCCGTTAAATGCATAGTGTTGCCGCTCGGCACACGGAGGCCACAAGTTCATGAAGCCTTGGGTCCTTCACCTAAGGAACTCATAGTCTTCAGATACAAGCGGTGCATCAAGCGTTACGGTATTTCCAGTATGGTCTTCACGGTCATACTTTCACGGTATGCGCTGCATTCACAAAACTTCCAGCACCTTCATGGTAGTCAAGGAGATCGACGGAGTAAAAATTTTCATGACAGCCGTCCAGCAACAATGCAGGACTAGCGAGAACTTTGCGGTAATAGCATTCCAATAGATCCATGAATTGGACTTCAAACTTGCGGGCGAAAATTCTGAACGGACATTGCCTTGATGTGACAGCAAGGTAAGTCTCTTCTTTTCCGATCTGTGGAAATGGTACTGCGTATTCTGTGATAGTAGGTGACAGGTTACAGGCGAGTGTACAAAGTTCACTTCTGTGCACCACATCTTGGCCTTCCTTCTGTACAACGGATTGTACATTGATGTCAGCCGAATGAGGTTAGTTCACATTCCACTGGTTCCAAGATCAACCTTTGTGAGGTCATTCTTTCGCACTCTACGCACCACTATCGTCACCTTGAGAAATCGCGGCGGCTAACGGTCTTCAGTCGTCATCAGACATCACTCGCGCCAAACTCTTCGCTCCGTGAGTTCAGAATTTTTCGCGCCGACTGTGATATGGGTGATGACCGATCAAGTACCAGTTTTTCGTCTTCCTCATCGAATTTCACGTGACACGTACATGAACATCGCTCACACATCGGTCACTCGGAGTTATTTATAGGTGTCGGAGCGCACGCATGATGCATCTCTCTCAACCCTTCGTTCGGCCAATATGTAATAATCACATGAGTGCGGCCAACAGCGGTGGCGACTGTCGCCCAGCACCCAACATCGTACGGCGACAATACCATCCAGTACCTACACACACGCTCATTAATGAGACAAACAACTAGGCGCGAACCTGACCAGACAACCGGAAACTCTCAAAAATCATAAAACTATTATGAAATTTGAGCGCCTGGCATCTTTTTGGTCGTCAATACCATCCCATGACTGAATTCTCTAAAAATAGAGAACAGTCATGAGCCACCGTGGTTATGCAGCGAAGAGCTGCCGTTGTATAATGATTTGGTAATTATTTTGTGTTTCATAACTCCTACTGTGTTTAGCGACAGGTTCGAGCTAGCGTTAGAGAGTGTAAGTTGTTTGTTTTTTTTTGTTTAGGAGCAATGTCCTCTCAGCTAATCATTGTGCCCGTGTATAGGGTACAATGGGTAGCTTCCAAATATATTCACGCTTATCCTATCAATGTGTATCTGTTTTGTTTACAGTTGCGATTCCAGTCGCAATTGCAAATACTTAAGGTACGTGCTAATATCAGTTCTGTAAATGTTGCATGTGGCATCTGAAAACCAGCAGCCACGCTTTTTCATCTCCTTAGAGAATTCCTAAAAGAGCATAGTACTTCTACGGTAACGAATGACAGTAGGATTAGTACAGTACATCAATCATCACCGCGCCTGGAACTCGTAGACCGATCAACCCCAAGAAGTCATCACCTTTCACTGGTAAACAGAAGGACGCAGTGGCCCCCTCTCTGTAAATTCCCTCCAACTTCAAAACTTATTTCATTTTACGAAATTGAGGTTACTATGTCTTTCGCGACAATTTCAATCTCTCTCTCGGTGTATGTAGGCCATTAAGACCACGGAAAATTCATCAGTTTGAGGTCACCATAAGATCAGGTGCACTAATACTTTGCAGTTACCTTTTTCAAATTTTTCGAAATGCAGTGCCTACAGCAGGCCATAAAAACACCATCTACACTGTTACTTCAAAGATGAACGGCTGGGTCACATTATCAGGGACACTTGCAATAGTCACACAAAAAAAACCTGCTACATTCATTCTGTTGATGGTCTACGAGTCGCCTGCGGACGTCAGACCTACAGCATGGTTTTTTTTTCGAACCACCAGAAATAAACAACGAGCACCGGAGCAGCACGTGAAGCCTGCGCAATTATATTTTCAATGATCATACCCCTTTGAAAACCATGCGACAGCTGAAAGATTCAATGTCCATTTTCCAAAACACTAAAACAGGTTGATATTCTATTTCCGATACCCTGTTGGAGAAATCCAGCAGAAAACGCTATGGCGAACAAGGAATAGTGTTATGCAATAGGAAACTGTCGAAAACGTTCTAAATGAGCGTCGATGAGGCTTCTATCTACGCTGTAGCATGAAGCATACTTGGCGCAGGTTTGTGGAACACGCCAACATCATCGACGCTCACTTAGACCTTACCGACGTGGTCTAAACGCCAACTACGACCTCAAGTGCTTCAACGCGTTTCCTAGTGAAATCCTCAACAAGGCTTGGGGCAACTAATTGCCAAGCCGTGCTCCTGTTCTGCGAATGGAACACTGAATCTATTAGCGCTCTATAGTCCCAGAAGAAGGCTGATCTTTCGGATGTACTTGGACCGATCCTGCGTGCCGGCGAGGTGTGAAGTCTTTCTTTGTTGAGATTCCAACGACATTTGCTATGCGTAGCAAGTCCATAGGCACCTTTCATAACCTCAGCACAACTGGCTGCTCTGGTATAGGCCTTGAGCTATTAAGGTGGACCTTTCTCGACTGATATGAAACGAAATTTAACGACGTTAAGTGAGTGAGCGGTCTATTCCAAACCATTGACAGTATTGCCAACCACTCACGACTGTTATGTAGACTGTCACAATATATGGTGCGGTCCTGTTGGGACATGCAGGTTTTTGCTTGCCGACCCATAGGATCAGGACCATATTGATTTCGGTTCGAGTTCGATACTCCTCTTGATTATTTTTTCCCTGCCCTACACATTCTTTAACCTGCCAAAACTATTCTTAAACTGCCGTTCAGGAGTTCAAGTACCTGACTGAGCCGAACTGGGCGCTTAGCACCTCAGCAACGGGTCGAACTATCTGGTTCACAACCTGTTCATTGCGGAAGACTCATCCAACCAACGCCTCACCAATCTATGAGGCCGATGATATAAACACACCATATATTCGATAGAGTACGTCAACGAATATTCGGCCGAATAAACGAATATTCGAATAATTCGATTATTCGGGAAAGTCAATTTTTCGATAATTCGTTTATTCGAATATTCGGAAAAGTCAATTTCTCGAGTAATTCATTTATTCAGATATTCGAACGGCCCAATATTCGAATATTCGGCTGAATAAACGAATAATTCCAGAGAAATAGGAAGCAGAGTCTCCGGCACATGTCCATTTTTGCGGCCCAGAGGTGAAATGTCTCCAACCAAACAGGGTGCTATTTTAGCGGTGGGGAGCCACTATGGCTGAATGCACTTGGCCCCGCCCATTTTATCGTGACGCACTAAATTTGAGCATCACCCGGGGTTTCCTCCCCCTGCCAAAATCAGGATTGCAGCACAGAGAAGTGAGCGTGGCCAGGTGCGATACAACATTACCCCCCCCCCGCTTAGATAGCACCCCAAACTGATACGAAATTCGGATATTGTTGGTAGATATTGTTTAAAAAATCCAGAGACTTTGATCGTATCGTTTAATAACTACTCGTAGACAGTGATAAATATTGGCTTGAATACTCTTATTATATAATGTGAAACGTCTTTTTCGTGGAAGTGCATTGGCACAGCTTTGATCTATATAATACCATACAAAAAAGGTAAAAAAAGTAGGTAGTCCCGAGAAAGGGGGTTCGATTGTGTGTACTCGGTCTGTTTTTCTTATTCGAATACTCGTGATTTTGGCCGAATATTCGAATTATTCGTAGTCGAGTCATTCGAATAATTCGATTATTCGAATATTTGGAAGTGTCAATTTCCGAATTAATGGTTTATTCGAATATTCGAAAATTTAATTGTTCGATATACTCTAATATTCATGCGTGCCGGAGTTGCACTGACAAAGTGACGTTGCTGATCCGATTTTCGAGAACTGTAAACCACCTGCTCACAAAGACAATGTGAAGGCCCCGCAACCAGCCAGCTATCCATCTGGTGCTAGTTTGTACTGACTTTGCATGAAATTCTCCGGAACTTTGTGATTTTTCGGACGATGATGAGATCGCTGGGCTAATTTTTACTATAAGCACAGAGATCTTCTCGTATGAGAGGTCAATTTAAACACTGAATTTTGATTGAAAATACTCCAGCATAGCCTGAAGTAGCAAAGCCAGTTTGAAACAAGCCCTTTGCTATCAACTCCAAATTGTGCAGCGCTGGAGCCGCTTCGCGTAGGTCAGTAGGTAATGCACCAGATGGGAGACGACAACTGCTTCTCTAGCCGACTGCCACTACAGACTATGCTCTTGGTAGCAGGAGTCGAGAAATTAGCCAAATCTGCGCTCGTCGTCATCAAGTTAGAAACCAGTCAGCCAATACCGCGAGCCTTTTGAACAACTGGCTTCTTTGGTGTTCCAGAATTCGCCACACTAGTGCCTCTTGGATTCCCTCGAAGCACAGAAGAATCGCTCATCGATTCTCGGGTTGTTCATGCGCATTCGCATGTTAAGAGCTCGCTGGATCTAGAAAAGGCGTAGACCGCAAGGCCTTTGAACTGTAAATTGTGGTGACACCAACCCTTACTACCTGAGCACTTTAGCCAGAAAAACGTTCGAAAATAGGATGATTTTCTCCTATTTTTCGAGAGCGCGTCCAAACATTTGAGACACGATTTTGTGGTTTCATAGCAAAAGTTACGTGATTCTTCACTCCGAAAGTCGGAATGCTGTGCACTAGGGTTTTCTTGTATCGCGAGTTCAGTGATGATCAAACATTCCATAGGAAATTTGATACAGAGTCAATAACGACTTATTTTTTCAAATTTTCATAAGAAGGGGGTGCGTCTATACTTTTGAAACGCATTGAATGTAAAGTTGGTCAGAATTAGACTGTCCGTCCACACGGTCGAAGTGCGTGTCGCGCGGCCGCCACGAACATATTTTTCGGGTAAGCTTTTTGACGGTTGCGGGCAGTTAACTGGTGTGTTACTGAGAATTTATCTGGAATTTCTGCCAACCGGTTTACAGGTCCAAAAAAGGCTATGCCACGGTCGCACAATACGCACGCTGACCGCGCGGGCGGACAGTCTCATTCGAAGGGCCTTCAGTAAACTTTCACCCAACAATAGGTACAAGCGAAAACCGCTATCACTCTGATCAAAGTTCGAATAATCTGCTCTCACCCGAACTTTGACCAGGTAAGATATTTCGGGCGCTTAACGTGATTGCGATGTTCGTTTTCAGATTTTTGAAAAACTACTGCGCTTTTTAGAAGATACGCTGGGTTTGGAAAACGTCCGTTTTAGGCTTATATCCTCTTAGAACCAGCGGCTCGGGACGGGATTTACACAGTTTTGCTTTAATAGCCCGAGGAATACAGACAATATTAGTTTTTGCAGATGCGTCTAACGCTCTAGATACTTCACCTTGCAAGCTGTCTGAATCTGCATTTACGGTCTCGATCTGATCAGCTGGAGAAAACAGAAAGGGGATGTAAAGAGATGGAGATCATTTCAACAAACCTGAACAATAGCCCTCGAGCAAGCCTCTACTCCATACTGGTGCAGAATCAGATTCAGGTCATTCGAATATATCGCGTTCACATCCAGAACATCCGCATGACGGAAGAATGCCTGAAAAGAGGATTTTTGCCTCTTCAAGATAGCACTGCTTTCTCAACTCTGGACCCCGTCAGTTGAACCCCAATCTGACCTAACCTCTCTCGAAACCTGTTCCTCCCCCGATAACAACGCGCCCTATTGTGCAGAAGCAGTCTCACACACAGTTCAACAATTCATAGGCCCAGTATAGAAACATTACAGCCGCCTGCGCATATGCATTATACTGTCAGTGTAATTAGACTGGCAGCAGCAAAGCAATAAACGCGCTGTATTATTAAACCCTGCAGATGGGGAAGGTTCCACTTCCGGTTTTCAACTTTCCAAGAAAAACCCGCGTTCTAATTGAACTTTTTCTAGCAGGTTTCAAAATAAATCTCTTTTCGGCGACGGTCTCACCAGACTATTACACCTTAGGTATTCACGGAAAAACACTACCAGTTCGGCCATATCAAAACCGCAACTGTTATAATTGACAGCTGCTCCATCACTGACAAAACTACCTGGCGCCTACCTTGATATCGCAGTTCAGAAAGGTGCGCCTCTGCAAATTCAGGCAATTTTCAGTGAATATGAGACCAAACTTCGTCCTTCGAATTGCTATTTTTTCGGGAAAACTTTATAATTCCATGACCTCCCACGTACAAAACACGTAAAACTTTTTTAATCCATTTAGTTTTCAACCCACACGGGTATGAACCCACCTCCAGATTGATGCCTTGGGTTTGTAAAAACTTCTTTGTCACGCCATTCACCACCTCTTCCGACTCAATACATCGTTCTATGCCCGTTGTCTGATGAACGATGAACTTTTCCACTTCCCTAAAAATGTACTACTTAACGCATTAATATCAGTATTTATGACATTTTTGTAATACTTATATCATATTATTATTTATTGAATATATTTGAAACACAATTTTTTTTTCAAAGACCGGCAATTTCATCGCGCTTCTTAGACTCCAGATTTAGAGTAGTAATTTCAAATTTTATAAGTCAAAAGAATAGAACTCTCGTTTACTTTTTTTAAATTTTTTTATATTCACTCATTTCATTTTACTTCATCTTAATTGCTTGTTTTGATATGCATTGTTTCGCCCATGTAGTCAGACAATTGATATCCCTGGTTTCCCCGCAGCTCTTCAATGAAGAGAGCAAGTAGTTCCAAAATTATATCAGAAAAATCAATAAAATGATATTATATTGATGTTTATGAGCTTTATTGACACTTCAAGGGATGACATAAAAGGATGATAATTAAAAATGAGACAACGCCATGGCTTTGTTTATTTGAATAATAAATTACATGAATTTCAAAGAGCTCAATGATTTGGTGGTTGGAAAAAAGAAGATTAAGAGAGAGAAGTAGAAGTGGAACAAGAAAAAGAGAAAAAAGGAGGAAGAAAAGGAGGAAGGAGAAAGAAAAAGAAGATGATTGGAAAAGAGTAGAAAGAGGAAGAAGAAAATAAAGAAAAAGGAAAACGAAGTAGAGGAAGAAGAGGAAGACGAAAAGGGAATAGAAGAAAAGGAAGAAGTAGTAGAAGAGAAAGAAGAGAAGGAAAAGCAGAGGAAGAAGAAGAGGAAGAAGTAAAGAAGGAAAAGGGAGAAGAGGAAGAAAAAGAGAAGAAAGCAAGAATAAAAAGAAGTAGAAGAGGAAGAAGAAAAAGAGAAAAAAGAGGAAGACGAAAAGGAAGAAATGGGATAAAGAGAGGAGGTAGAATAGGAGGAAGAAGAGGAAGAAGAAAGGGAAGAAAGAGAGGAGGAAAATAAAAAGAGAAAGAGGAAGAAGAAAAAGAAGGAAAAAGAAACGTAAGTAGAGGGAGAAAAGAAGAAAAATAAGAAGAATAAGAAAATAGGAGGAAGAAGCGGGAGAATGAAACGACGAAAAGAGCAATACGGAAAGGAAAAAAGAAGGAAAGGAAGAAGAAGCGGAAGAAGAGAGAAAGAAGAAAAGGAAAAAGTAGAGGAAGAAGAGAAAAGGAAGGAGAAGAGCAAAGAAGTAAAGAAGAAAAATGAGAAGAGGAAGAGGAATAAGAAGAAGAAAAAGAAGATAGTGAGGGAAGAATGAAAAGAGGACAAAGAGGAAGACGAAAGGAAGAAAAGAGATAAGAAGAGGAAGAAGAGGAGGAAGAGTAGCAGGAAGAAGAGGAATAAGAAAGGGAAGAAGAAAAGGAAGAAGTAGGGATAAAGAAAAAGAAGAAGGAAAAAGAAAAGAAAGAAGGGAATAAGAAAGGAGAGAAAAGAAGTAGAACAAGACAAAGAAGAGGATGAAAAAAAGGGAAGAAACGGGAAAAAGTAGAGGCAGAAGAAAAGGAAGGTGAAAAGGAAGTAGAAAAAAAGAGGAAAAACGAGGAAGACAAAGGAGGGAAAGAGGAGGAAGGCGAGGTAGAAGGAATAAAAGAAGAAAAGTAAGAATATGGAAAAGATGCGAAAAAGAAAAAAAGAAAATTAATAAAAAGGAAAGAATAGGAAGAAAAGAAGAAGAAGAAAGAGAGGAACAATTCTCTGAAAGCCTACTTCTGGGTGGGCAAAGGTGAGAATAGCATGCTATTTTTTTGAGGTGCTAAACACTAATCTGAGGACTATTTCTCGATATTTCGAAAGCTTACAACGGATCATGATCAGTTATTCGAGATTGCACCACCGTATGTAGAGTTCGCGTGATAATTTTAGTCTGATGAATGGACGGGGCTGCGGCGGTAGATCACCCCACGCGAATCAAAACCCCATTCTGCAGTGAGGCCGCCAACCGCGCACGGTCAGCCGCCTGGTCCATGCGTCAGACTAAATCGAAAACGGAAACCATACTTCCTCATAACATACCAAAAAAAACTAAGAGAAAGCATGGAATTCGTGCTTACGACCTCGAATTACCCCAATATGTAAAATTCGTACTCTACTTCAGAGAGTTTTGATGTCAAAAAGGTGCAGTGGTACCCAGTCGTCAGGAAATAGGGTTGCAAAAAAAAATGATTGACTCAAAAGTTGTTTCAATTGTTCCGAAAAAATATCCAATACCTTAGATTGACTCAAAGTACGCTATGTTTTTGAAAGAGGTGGTGGTCGTGATGTGTCCAAACCACGAAAAGGGCGGAAAGGAACATAAAGTTCTGATTGGCGGTAGGCGGTGTATCAACCAATCGAGGGCCTTTGTACCTCACCCACCCTTTTCTCTGTTCTGACACATCACGACCAACACCCTTTTAAACCGGATTAACTTTTACCAATGACCTTGCCCATCTTATTTTGATAACTTCAATTCGCTCGGAAGAAGCATGAAAAACTTCTGATTTTGTATTAGGAACAATCGAACACTTAGGTTAGAATAATATAAAAAGAACAAAACATATTTAAAAAATGAAATTTTTTTCAAAGTAATATTATCTTGTTTATTGTCCTACGACAGTCTTAAACGGCGTAATGAATTATTATTATTATTATTATTATTATTATTATTATTATTATTATTAAAGTAGCTTATTACAGATCAGCGAGAAAAAAAAACAAATTTTGAAAATTACTCTCTTCTGTCTATATTTACCTATAAAGAGCACCTCTCAATCGGAAAAACGTCAGATTCATACTGAAAAGCCATCTAGTTCCCATGAAAAACATCCGATTCGTCTGGAGAAGGGTAAAATTTGTCGTGAAAACAATATGAAACGAGCTAAAAATATAAAATACGTATATGAAAATTTGTACTCCAAAATTCGGTCTTAAACATGATCATCACAACTCAAATACTTTGAAATTGAGTGCGAAGAGAAAAGACCCCATACAATCTTTCAAACTTTGGTCTACATAGTTTCATGAATAAAATTATAAATTTTGCCATGAAATTTGTCTTACAAGGGCATACTTGGACAAAATGATCATCTTTTGATCTATATTGGCGCACTATGCTGCTCCCTTCGTTTCGAAAAAAAGAACCTGTTTGTTTTCAAGAACATGTGCATACCTCTTAAAAGGAATACAGCTAAAAACGTTTAACTAAGATTTCAGAATAGTATACATATACAGTTAGGTCCGTGGCTTGACTCTTAAGGAAAAAAACATTTAAATCGCACCCGCGGCTGGCGTGGGCTGTTTAAATCTCACCGGCGGCTGGGGCATGGTATGCTGATCAGCTGCGCACTTCTCTCGGCCCGAATCGATTAGCGGATCGGCGCACGTGACCGCCGCGACAGCCCCGGGAGAGATTTGAATGTTTTTTTTTCTTCAGAAGCAAGCCACGGCCCAAACTATATTTCGGCACTGGACTTGCCTTTAAAATTAAAAAAAATGTTGGATACAATTTTTTTAATAAAAATTCTAAAAATATAATTCGAAAACAAAATCAGATTCGATATACAAATAAGCATCAAACAGCACGTCAGCGCAATTACAACTTGCCACTCACTTCTCCACAATCGTCGTCAGATCCAATTTGCTTTTGTTTCCCAACGGCAATTGGAATACCACCTCACACCAGCGTTCAGAAGTCACATCAAATTTATAGTCAACAATCAGATTCGACTGCGATATTACGAACTGAAATAGATGACATCATTTCGCACAAACATCAAGCAGACAGCGGCAAACACATTCCGCACGGCTCTGCAAATTTTCATTGTTCAACACTAACTACTTAATTAAATTGCGTAGAAATTTAGGGATTTAAACACATTTTTCGGGAACCAATTTCCTAAACGCTTTGGTTGAATGTTTTCTAGGACTCCTGCCACATGATGTTATATATTGCCACTTGAACCTTCTCATTTTAGCAACTGATGAGAGGACGGATTGCCGCGAAACACCTGCCGTACCGCCCGAAAAACACTGTTGTCCAAATCTCTCGTTTCCTACGCTTCACGGAGGCGAATCCCACCTTTTCGGAAAAACTCAATTGAAAAGCAACAAACACAGCACTAAAACCTCAAGAACCCTTCTCGAGACATTTTGCCAGACAAAATGTATTCACTGAAAGTGAAGCGCAGACCCATGGTGTGTGAGTCGGCATTGGAAACGGACAAGGTCAGGTGATCGCTCCGAAACACCAGCCCGCCGACCCTCCCCTTTCAGAACTCAGCTGTACACATCTCACGTTTCAGACAACCCTAGGTGCAGATCCTGGTAGGATTGTTCATCATCTCAAAACAATCTTCAGAGCTGTGACCCCAGTACACAAGAAAGGAACAGTTGTCCCATTTTTTGCAGTCGGACCACTTCCCTTGAATGGATTAGCCTGATGTTCAGAACTGCGGAGGACGCGACAACTATTCCTTTTCTGTGTGCTGAAACCACAGCCCCAATCTTCAATGCACAAAGTGTAAACTTGAGTATCAGGTGGTCAAATCTGGACAGTTTTGTGTAACAATTTTCAGAATAGATTTCACTAATTAACTGTGAACCGCAGGACGACCTGGATGTGGATCGTCATTAGAAGAGATGAGCTCCAGCGGGCTGCGAGAAACGTGAAATGCGGACAGTGGTGGACGGAAATACCGCTAGTCACCTGCCGTTTATCCCGAAACATCCGGCTGTCCACATCTGATATTTCTGCGTACACATGAACTGATCAAACGGGGAGTGCGCATTTTTTCGAGATATGCTTTCGTTAACGAAATTCACACGAGAGGTGGTCCCACGAGTCCACATTAGGTGGTTCGTCGTCAAAAATTGTGCAACAGTAGACAGCCGTACACGCGTGATAAGGACAACAACAAGGGATTGCCGCGAAATACACTGTTTGTTGTCCCGAAACACTACGCTGCCCACATTTCACCCATGATATTTACTTACTCGATGCAAGCCACAGATCGACTTGGATGTGGGTCGTTGTCATGAAGGATGTGCACAAGCGAGCAGGCAGAAACGCCAAACGTGGACAGTCAGAGCCAGGATTGCCACGATCCACCTTCCAGTTGCCCCGAAAAACCCTGCTGTTCACACCTGACTCTTCTGACTGTCCTACTAAGCATATCTGGGGGGGGGGGTTCAACATGACACAGAAAATCAATCCTGATTGCGAGAACAGTAAACATACAGGCTGGACCGGAAACGTTCAAATCGCTATAGTTTTCGAATGAAGTCTATTCACCGACTGCGGAACGCAAATCGACCTGGATTCCACAATTTACTTGGTAACCGGGGGCCAAGACTGCCGCTGAACACCTTCCCAATACGCCGAGAACCCCCGCGACCTCACCTTTCAGATTATTCGATGAACAGATCCTATTGGGAGGATACTTATCTCAAGGAAATCCTCTGTTTATCCAGTGGATGAGTTTGAAAACGTCCGCACAAGACATTTTTTCAAACACAATATCTTTGCTGGATGTGGACCGCAGAATCACAAAATGTCGTCAGAAGGAATTTACACCCACGGGAAGCCACCAACCTGAGGCGGGGGCAGTAGAGGTTAAGACTGTCGCGATACACCTGCCCTTCGCCCCGGAACACTCTGCTGTCCATAAGTCACGCTTCAAACCTCGCGGTACTTATGCTATTAGGTAGCACTCTCTAAAACTCTCTAAATCACCTAACGAATAGGAAATCCAAAGTTCTCGTTGAAACATTTTCTAGGAAAAGTTTATTGGCTGCATGCGAATAGCAGACCATTAGTATATAAAAAGTTGAGAAGCGCAGACTCTCTGACGGACATGAAGGCGTTTCGCGACAATCTCTTCTCCTTTTCCAGGGTTCGTATGAAGGCACCCCATAGGCCTGCGGTCGATAACTGTTATAGAAAACCCAACAGGGAAAAAGATAACTGAGGCCTAGAAAGCCGCAGACCCAAGCTTCTACGCAACTCCTACTGTGAAACTAATAGGCTTCCGCCTATTCTCACCCGCGCACGCGCCGCGCCCGCACGCCGGACCATCTGACCATGTTCCGATTAGATTTGTAGAGTCGACTCTTTTCTGAACTAATCTTCCAGTGCAAGAAACCCAAAAAAAGCAACCTTTATCCGCTCATTAGCGCTCGTCTTCCTCTCCTCTGCAGTCGTTTCCTTCCTTCCTCCTCCCTCAGCTTCATCCTCGTCTCCTAGCTCTTTTTCACTGTCTTCATTTTCTTCTTGGATATCATTCTAAAAGTAGAGAAAAATCAGTTTTCAGTTATCGAGTTCTTGAGACAAAGCATTACTACAGTCAACTATTTATGAACTACGGCAGCTAATTTACGGGTGACAGGTGGCTGTCGCTGGCGACACGCCGATGACAAATGGCCCCCACCGCTGCAGCCGGTCCTCTGCAGACCGAATCAGACTAGTGAACCCACTTTTGCCGCGCACAAATTTCCAGTTCTAACCGATTCAAAGATATTCAATGCTATCCGATTAATGACACGAAAATTTGTAAATGCGGATTTAGCCATGCTACTATCCTATACGCAGGTTAGAAGCAATGAGCTTCTTCAGCTGAACGGTTTCCGAAAACGTGAGCCACCTTGTCCCTCGGGACTGCTCCATTCTACCTCCATCAAGGTGCACTGCACGCTATACTCACAACTTTTTTTGAAGTAATCTATACTTTCAAATCAGGCAGTTACTTTTTAAACAATAGAATTGTACAAGCAGTTCTCGACAGGGTGACTCACTTTGTGGACCAAAAGTGGTGTGTCCTCCTGACCCAGAATCTCGCTTTTTTTCATCAAAGTAATAGGGATTTTCCTAAAATGCCATCTTACAAGGGAACCACCATTGTGAGATGTGATAAGTCTTAGTGACCATCTCAAATGAAATATACTTTTCTAGAACCATTTTCGGACGAAAAGTCAGAATATGCCCATCGAAGCTGCCTAGACCCACTCTGAGAGAAGTTAAAGGCGTTTTTTAAAGCTTCGCGGCAAGGTAAGAGTACCACCCCCCATGGAATTTTTGGGGCGTTTCTAATTTTTTCTCCTAATTTTGCTAAAAACATGTATTTAGGGGTAATCTTGGGTGCTGAACACGAATCTGGGATTTGCTTGCGAAAAATTTCAAGGTTTACTGTAGGTTACGGTAGGTAACATGCCATTTAGGAGGCAAAACTTACCTCAATATTCCGACAATCGACAAATGGACATCAAATTCGTATTCAGCACCCCAAATAATCCCCACATAGAAACTTTGAAACAAATCTAAGACTTTGACCAAACTACCGTATACCCACCGTAATCTACCGCAAGCTGTCAAAAATCGATGAACCGACATCAGATTCGTGTTCAGCACTCCAAATAACCCCCATAGAAATAACTTGAGCATATTCTATAGAAGCACTCCGGAAATCATCAGAAGTCGCGATTTGCCATCAAATTCTCTCCGATGGGAATCTGTGAACGAATACAGTCGAAAACTTTGGAAAATCGATAAATGAACCTCAGATTCGTGATCAGCACCCCAAATAGCCCCCCAGAGCGAATTTTTAGTGAAATCTGGAATATTTCCAATCGAAAATCCGTCCAATCCGTACAAGTCCAAAACGCTGTTAGTCTGCGCAAAGTTTGGAAAATATTCCTTCAACCTAACTTTGCTTAGTGGGGTAGTTTTTTTTGGGCGCTGAACACGATTATGAGGTCCGTTTCCGGATTTTCGTTAAAATAATGCGCTTTTTGGACGGTACAGTAAGTGCGAAAATCAGAGAAAAAATACCTCTAACTTTTTTTCGGAGTGGATCTAGGCAGCCGCGATGGGCATATTCGGACTTATGGTCCGAAAATGGTTCTAGAAAAGTACATGTCATTTGGAAAGGTCACTATGACTTATTGTGGTTCCCTTGTCAGAATCACGTAGAGAAATTAGTTTAGTCTAGTTTAGTTTAGTTTATTACGTCACACAAGGCGAACGTTATAGAACAAACACAAAAAAAGCGTCATGAATACATATAATCTAGATGAGGGTACAAGATAACCGTATACAAGACCAAAGAAGTACACGCTACGTCTTCAGTAGCAGTGCAGCGAATTTGCGCCTAAAACAGAGTTGTGATAGTGGCGACAGTTCCGACCTCGTCAACTTCAAGTATGCAGAGCCCGCTCGGTTTGTAAAGAATTTACCACGCAACGAAGTTTTCGCTCTCCGGAAAGTGATCTTGTTTTTTTTCCGCCGCGAGTAATGGAAGGTACTATACTTTGACCGAGTCGAATGATTCGAAAAATCATTCGATTGAAAAAGTCGACTTCGAATTATTCGAAAAGTCGAGTATTCGAAAAAGGCTAATTCCCGAATTATTCGAAAAATCGAATATTCGAAAAGTTCAAAATCTCGAATTATTCGAAAAGTCGAATATTCGAAAAGCTCCAAAACCCCGAATAATTCGAAAAGTCGAATATTCGAAAAGTTCAAGTTCCCGAATTATTCGAAAAGTCAAATATTCGAAAAGTTCAAAATCCCGAACCATTCGAAAAGTCGAATATTCGAAAACTTCAAAATCCCGAATTAATCGAAAAGTCGAATATTCGAAAACTCTAGAATTCCGAATTATTCGTAAAGTCGAATATTCGAAAAAAATCTGAAAATGTAAAAGTATAGAAGATACCCAGGCGAAAAAATTGCTCACTTTTATTTTGACTGCACCATTAAGAATCTTATGCACCATGCTTACATCAAACAAAGCCCTTCGAGTTTCTAATGAAGGAATGCCGAGGTATTTGTTCCTGGTGCACGCAATAGGCGTTGTAGAATACTGGGACTTTCCAATTCTAATGAAGATTTTCCTTGTGTAGTTATTTAGCACCTTCTCAGGAATCTCTATAACCTTTTTTAGATGGATTGAAGACGGAGGTTCCTGATTCAACTATTGGTCGCACGTAAGTGGTGTAGGATAATAATAGTGTCGTTATTTCGTGTTTCCAGCCCTTTGAGAATTTGAAAAGTTCCTGCCAATATTCCTTGATATTGCGGTTAAATGTTCAGAAAAGTCAAGGTTGTTGTTGTAAGTGAACCCTAGATCCTTCACATTATTAGAGCGGATAATTGGAGATCCCTCGATATTGTAAATAGTATTGTCTTCCAAAGCACCAAGTCGCATGTGGATGCTTTTTGCGGGGAATAGGCTTAACTGCCACTCCTTAGACCAAAGTGACATTCTATCAATGGCACGCTGGATCAGAGTGATGTCCTCTATCGAGGGAACTTCACGTAGAATCTTCCAAGTAGAATAGCAATTTTAGTACGGAATAGTAGCTGGATCTATATCCAATATTGAGGAGGGGGTCGAAAAAAGAATGTCGCACTAACGTCAAAATTTCGCCCACTCAAGGGATCCGATCGCTTGGGGGGGGGGATAAAGAAAGTTTCGCGCACATGACAGAACCCATAAAAATTCCACGTATCCAATCCAAGGCCGAAAATCTGACGGCGGCGCCATCTACCACCGAATTATCGGACACAGTTCCAAAACATTTTACCGATCCTCTAGCCGATTTGTGATTAAGAAACACTAGTTTCCTACTTTTCACTCCTGAGCTTCTGAACATAGACTACCCTTGAAAAAAATGCCGGATTTTGCGTGGAATTCTGCGTCACACGCTTCCCACCTTCCTTTGCATGACAAGCCAACCAGGTCGAAGAAACCCGGCCCAGTTGTAGGTTCCATCCAATGTCTGTGCCTCTCATTTTCACCATAGGGGCGAGAGTACCCAATAAAATCTACAGTGGGGTTTGTTTCCATCAAATTGACTGTAAAAAACTGGTATTTCATCTATTCAAATCGGCTAAAGGATTGGGAAAATACTTTCAATCCATGGAAACGTTATTCGATGCAGATTTTTATGTGGATTCCGGATATAACCTTCAACAAACGGTTCACGAAGCTGATATTGACAACCATACCAATTTGAAAATGATTTATGCGAATGTCGAGCCTCTCCTAATCCTTTTTTCGGGGCTTTCCCCTAACTTTACCATAGCGTTTTTTTTTCATGATGAAAATTCTCCTCCCTCTCCTGTATGATTGTATGGTTTCCGTTTTCGATTTAGTCTGACGCATGGACCAAGCGGCTGGCCGTGCGGGGTTGGCGGCCTCACTGGAGAATAAGGTTTCGATTCGCCCGGAGTGATCTACCGGCGCAGACCCGTCCATTCATCAGACTAAAATTATCACGCGAACTCTATGTGCAGCGGAGTTCTTTGAACTAAGTTATGGCGGGTTTCTTCAGTTGCGCGTTATGATAAAGGTAAACCAACCAGACAGTTTTCAGGATGTTCAAGAAAATTGCTTCGGATTTGGCTCAAAAGCCATTTCCAGAAGTTATCCGGGGTCCTGAACACGAAATTGAGGTCCAATTGTCAATTTTTGGGAATTTTTAACAAGTTTGGTACAAAGTCTCTTACCGGGGAATTTTTTTTTGGGGCGAAATGCGACTTTTGATGATTTGCTAAGCACAAATACATAATTGCCTCGAAACTTCCCTATAGTGGTTCATTGGAGTCCTCAACCCGAATCTGAGGTCCATTTATCGATTTTCGATAGATTACGGTATATTGCGATGGGTGTACGGTAGTTTGGTAAGGCATCTTTCATAGTACTCACCGCAAGCGCAGGACGCGCGGGACGAGCGGTGGGCTATGAAACTTTTCACCGCGCGGGACAAGCGGGAAGCCACTATGAAATCTCCGGCGGCACCGTCATGGCGGTGTGAGTAAAAGTCGGGCCTTAACTATGACATGCACAGAAATTCCTGGCTTGCATTTGCGTATGCGGTAACGCAGGATAGTCCCAGAATAATTTATGTAGGACTGGACTCAAATCGAGAAGCTAGTACTGAGTGAAATGATAAAACCGCCACGGAGGTTTGGGCGGCGCTGCTATGGCGGTGCTGGTGGACTATGAAAGTTCTTACCGCACGTCTCGCGCGTGCCGCGCGGTTAGAACTTTCATAGTCCACCGCCCTCCCCGCGCGTGCCGCGCTTGCGGTGAGGACTATGAATGACGCCTAAATGTCTCGGATTTAACTCAGAGCTTCTCTGGGGTGCTGAACACGAATTTGAAGTCTACTTACCGTAATCTGACCACACAGATCTACCGTAACCTACAGTACACCTCGGAACATCGAAAAACAGAACTCGAAAATCATCGATGATTAGACTTAGGGTTCGTGTTCAGCGCCCCAGAATACCAGCACAGAGAAATTTAAGCCAAATCTGGGACATTACCAAACTACCGTGTACCCAGCGCAACTAACTGCAACCTATCAAAAATCGATAAACGGACCTAAGAGTCGAGTTGAGGACTCCAAATCACTTTTACAGGGAGGTTTCGAGGCTAATCTGTCACAGCGTTTTAGAAATCAACAAAGCCGCATTTTGCCACAAAATTTTTTTCCCGGTGAGTCTGTCTAACGTCGGCATGGATCGTGAAGAGACTTTGCGTTCATTGTTGTAGGTTGGCGCAAACTCGGTGCCATATGCTGTAACATAGGTGCACCGAATTTGCGCCAACCTTCAACAGTGAACGCGAAGTTTCTTCCCAATCCATGCCGATGTTATGTGCCGAACTTGTCGAAATTTCGCGAAAATCGACCATTGGACCTCAATTTCGTAATTACGGCCCCGATTGAACCCTAGAAAGAATTTCTGAGTCAATTCGGAAACAATTTTTCTGAACACCATAAGAATTAGTACCAGTACCCTCTCGCCCAGCTGAGGAAACCCGCCATAACTCGGTTTAGAGAAGTTTGTGACCAGCTGTCGATCCCTTGTAAAAAAGATTTGCTAAGACCAATATCTGAAACGAACGAGAAAAATCAAAATTTAAGACTTGATCCACGATTAAGACCTCACTGACCTTCTTTCTTCAACCAAAACATCCTCCTTTTGCCCGATTATTTTAAGATAAGTAATATAAATCTGCTCGCCCCATGTCTGAGGAACCTTCCTTCAATAAGGAACCTTTCTATTGAAACAATCTCTTAACTTCCATATCAGTTTCTCTCTTTTTTTGGTAATCGAATTTCAGAGAACAAGCCACATGACTCGAGGGTCACACTTACCCAAGTCATAATCTGTCACAATGTAACAAATTGATAAAGCCCACAATCCATCAAAACTGTTTACGAATTGTTGTAGGTAAGACCGATAAGTATTTTAAAAAATGACTAGAGACCTTCTAATGCAATATTTCACGTGAAATACACCTGACAGTGCACTATTTTAATCCATCATTTTTCAATTTTCAGGACACTTCCTAATGAGACATTTTGATGGATTATTCTTCGAAAACCACTGCGAGGTGCAAAGTGCGCCCAAAGGACAAGACTGGTTACAAGTGCGCGACACTTTCAAGATCGAAAATCAAAATTCAAACAGTCGTCTCTCCACACGTTTGAAACCGACGGAAAATATAACCGTTCTAGACAAAATTCGATTATTAATTCCCTGATGCAATGCGCTTCTAAAAAAACGTCTCAAGATTTTCGCATAATCAATCAAGTCTAGGGTTCCACAATTAGCGGTGCATGGCACAGTATCACCAGAAACAAACTCCAATTCCAATCTATACTCTTTTGAAGCTCAGATCACATCCTATTCTCATAACAACCCAAATCAGAATAAGCGGTGACCTTCTTCGAAATAGAGAAATAAAAAAAAACTCTGCTCTTGCCGGCATTCACGTTCTTTTTTTCCACATTTTCGAGCGTCTTTCTTTTCTTTTTTTAAAAATGTTGTCTGATAACCGGAAAGCCAGAAACTATCAAAAATTCAATTTCAGCCCATCACTGACCCAGAAAAAGCTCAAAATTTCCACAAGCTGACTGGATAAATATGCAATTTCCTCTGAAAGGTCTAAATTCAGATAGATTTGAAAATTAGAGTATTTGCTGGAAATTTCACAGAAAAGTCAGCCATATCCCACCTGGTTCTCGTCCTCTTCATTTTCTACATGAACACGATCCTCTTCCTCACCTTCATACTCTGCCGCATCATCCCTGAAGGTTGATGGAAATCAACATCTTATCAATATTAAATATTGTTCAAAAATATCATATTGTCACAGAATCTCGAAGGAGTCTAATCGCTCGATCTTAAATTGAAAACTGCACAGCCGCAATCTGGATTGAAACAGATTTCGCCACTTGTCCAGAGGATCTACCAAAACGCCGCAGACGCGACGCCGCGCGACCGAGGGGGCCTCGTAAAACCAAAGCCTATAAGACTAGAAAAGACGTTTCAGTTATTCGCCCTACGACTGCTTCAAGGGCACTACCACAACGCCGCGCGACTTGAGCGACGCTGCACAGCTGACGATTATAGGATCAGGCAATACGTTGCCGTTTCCCACGGTGCGGCTAACTATAACTAACACCATTCTTTTCATCGCTTTCGGCACTTGTTCAGAGCACCTACTACAACGCCGCAAACGCAAAGTCGCGCGATCAAAGCGGCATCGCACAATTCGAGGATGTGGGAAAGATATTTCAGCGTCTAAACCTACAACTTAGAATAACAAAAATCTTTTTTTATTGGCCTAGAACTCGGGATAGTTTAAAATAGCTACCACAACGCCGCAAACGCGATGTCTCGCGGCCGTGGTGGCGGTGCCAAATTGAAGAGTAGGGGACTAGACCAAATGCTTCGGTTTCTCACTTTACTGCCAACAATGACAGAAATCTGATGAGCACATGATTCTAAGGCTGGTTCGAAGGACCTGCTCCAACACCGTGAACGCGATGTCGCCCGATCGATGTGGGCTTGAAACGCGACATCGCGAAATGGAGGTGACGTAGCAACGCCCGCCTAAAATTACAGGAACAGATTTTTATAGTTCGCGCGATACACCTAACGTTAACAAAAAATATGATTTCATTCAGAACAATTGTGTAGTTGTTTCAGGAAGCCAAACACAACGCCGCTGTGGGCGGGATCATACCACACTGAATATCAGGCATGTCGATTCTCGGTCGATACTGATGGTAAACATTGCGTCGCATCGCTCGTCGCTGGAAGTATGATTCCGGCCTAACGCGATGTCGCGCGACCTAGAAGACGTCGCGTGAGGGGTCGTTTATAGTTCCGCCTCCAAGAGAAGCGGCGAAGTGCATTCTTGTGAAATCGACCGTGCCGCGCGATCCATATTAGGGGACCTTTATACCTCCGCCGCCCATCGACGCGGTACAGTGCATTTCTGTAATATTGATCACGCGGCGCGGCACGATCAATACTATAGGATCACACTTAACAGCACCGCTCGGTGACGGAAGTATAAAGGACGCCTAATAACTGAATATTACGGTACCAGAACAGCTGTTCCTCTCCAAACTCTCACGCTTCAGCTTGCAATACCTTTTTTCTCAAGATTTTGGGCTGGTTTACAGAATCTACCGGATACCGCGCGACCGGATTCATGCCACGCTATTAGAGCTAGGACAGATGTTCTGGCTTATCACTTTATGGCTGCGAGAGTCAAAAACTTCTGTTTACCTAGAGAAAGTTTTAGAACTGGCTCTTTTAGTTTTAGAACTGACCGACGTCGCATCTACAGCGCGATTTGGTGCGACGTCGCGTTAGGTCCTCTAGATCAGGGCCTAAGTTGATCCACTAGCAATCCATGAACTTACAAGTGCCTATTATGAAGCCTCTGTTCAGCAGCGTCCGCCTCTCTTCCACCAGTAGCCTCCTCATCCGACGAATTGCCATCATCCATATGGTGAGCACGGCTAAAAAATTTTTTGACTCACACACGCACCAACTTTCACTGCCCCACTCCCTTCGGTCAATGTGGTACACACAATTTTGGAGTAAAATGACATATACTGTTGCGACTAGCAGCGTTGAGACATTTCTGCATTTACAGACGTATGATTCGCCCCGAAACAAGTGGTTAAAACCATGGAAAAAGCTTCATTTCTTTCAGAATAACCGCCCTTTTCTACGTCTTCACCCTATAAGAACAAGAACTCACCGCGCCACGCCACCACGATCCCCCTGACCCAGGCCTGCATTCAGATTACCAGATCGCAACTTCCGATGCTGCACCTGTTGATACTCCAGTACATCACGATACTTCTTATTGATTGAATTCGCCAGCGTTCGTAAAAAGCGTCGCTCAAGCTGAAGAGGCAGTATTATATCTATGATCTACACTTCTAGAGCACAGAAGTCGGAGAAGATGAGCTAACCTCCTGCAGTATCACTTTTCGCTTCAGATGCTTCGCATTCTGTTCTCGCTTTGAGCTAGACAGCACCTCAATACGAAGGCAGTACCGTCGCCAACAATCGCTGCAATGTCATTGGTAGAGTTCAGTCATCAACTACACTTTGTGAAGGTACTTGTCGCTTGGAGCGCAGACCAATAAGGCGTGGCCCTGCGAAAAACCCCGCCCGCTGGTCTAGTTTATTCTACTCCGGTATTTTTTCTTGCTTCAATGGTTCAGAAATGGAGAAGACGGATTCACAAATAGCATACTGCCACAGTGCCGGATAATTTGCGCTAACCCAATTAGGGCGTGGTCTCGCGAGAGACTCCGTCCCACTGGCCTTGCCTGACCCTCTTCCAGTACTTTTCGCTACACTGATTAGTGACTCGGAATGCGAATCATCAAATCGCATACTTTCACAAAGACAGATAAGGGTAGCCTTGCACAGAAACTGAAGTTGCCGGACCATTTGGGCGTGGCCTTACCGAAGACTCCGCCCAAGTGGACTAGGTTGGCCTCCTCCAGCGCTTTATGGCACCATATTTCAAAAAAAAAATGCAGAAACCGATGCCGTGAATTCCATGTTTTTGCCATGTTAGGTTAGAGCTTCACCAGTCCAGAAAAACGCGGCCTCGCGGAAGGTTACGCCCAATTCCGTCACATTAGTTCAGCATGATTTCTTCCGGAATGATCTATTGCATTGGTGAGAGATGCGGAATAAGAAATTCCAATGCACACATTTATAAAGATAGATGGGAGTGAATTTAGCTGAAATTTAACTTTCCAGACCAGTTGGGCGTGGACTCACGGATGACTCCGTCCGTCTGGGACCGCGTGATTTCTTACAATGATTTTTTTGCAGAAATTGCATGAATGTCCAGAAAAAGAGCTGTGAATTGCACATTTTTGTAATACATTTTAGAGTCTCACCAGTCCAGTTGGGCGTGGCCTCACGAAAGACTCCGCCCAACTGGTCCAGACTAATCTCCTCCAACCTCTTGGTCCCATTTCCAAAGAATCAGAAACTGAAGCCCTAAATTTCGAGTTTCTAAATTGTTATATAGAAGTTTTGAGAGCCCAGTTGGACGTGGCCTCGCAAAACGTCCGCCCAATTGGCCTAGGCCGTCTAGGTCTGGTCAACTGACGTTTCAGGATTTTTTCGTCGACAGGTAAGAAGTTAGGAATAGAAAACTCCCACATGCTTTCATAGTGACGTATGAAATGTAGCATTGAGCAGGAATCAGCGTTGCGAGGCCGAATGGGCGTGGCCTCGCTCAAGCCGCGCCCACTTGTCCTGTCTGCCTACTGAATTCTTACTCTTTCCGGGAGCTTCCATTCGCTTCTGAAGACGTTTTACAACTTAAGAAAATCACCTGGTAGCCAGATTTATCCTTTCCTCAAACGAGAAGTTCCGCAACACCTGCTTGAGGAACACCCTATCCAGTTCCCTTCGTATGGAATCGATTCTTTCCTTACTCGTTCCAGGAACGATTGGAATCTGGAACAGTTATGGTGCTTCATGAACAAAACATTGAACCTCATCGCTCCAATAAGACCGCCAACCAACCTTCGCACTAGGAGTAGCAATATGATCTGAGGCCGTCATAAGAATCTCACGCAGACGAGGAATACCCAGGGTCACGTTCATTTCACCTCTACCAGCAAAATGGAAGGTATTCAGTGTCATCTGTGTCGACGGCTCGCCAATCGACTGGGCAGCTAGCAAACCCACGTTCTCTCCGGGCTCCACCAAGGAACGCATACCTAGAATGGGTAAACACTAAAGACACACATGTTCCGACCACGGAGAACAGATCTACTCCCTCGTACTGCAGAGACCTCCAATCGTCGCGCTTAAATGCAGCATACACGCTCAGAAACATGGCGGAGATTTTTACGTGAGTAGACCTACACGGCTTCTCCCCAAACTACAACGACGTTGGAAGCGTCGAGAGCGTTTCGGGATGACACTATCTCAACAATCCTGAGTCGCGAACCTGCTCCACCCACACAAACAACAGAGTGAGCAGCGGATCTCAAGAGAACAACCATTGAAAGCAGCACACACGCTCGTAAACGTGATTGAGATAACTACGAAAATAGAATGGTACGGCTCAGAACAAAACGACTACGCATTTTGACGCGTCGAAAACGACCCACAATGCCGCTACATGAGTAGGATGTAAGCCCCGCCCCTGTATTTCCCCGCGCCCTGTATTTGCCGTCCACCTCCAAAACAGGGTGCTGAGCCATTCCCGCCGTCTGCGATGTTTGTGGGTGGTACAATAAGTAAACCACATACATCGACGACGGCGGGAGTGTCCCAGCACCCCTGGTTTGGAGAAAGACGAAAAATACAGGGGTGGAGAAATACAGAGGCGGGGCCAACTTTTCACTTGTGTGGCGGCATTGTGGATCGTTTTTGACGCTTCGAAATGCGTAGGCGTTGTGTACTGGGTCATACCGTTCTATTCCCGTAGTTATCTCAAACACGTTTACGAGCGTGTGTGCCGCTTTTAATGAAGAGTAATAGCACCGAAGAATGGGAATCTATGAGATAAACAGCATGGTTGATTGCTACACGACATTTTTAATTACCGGTAAATTCCTCCACTTCCAACTAACAATAAGAAGGGAACCACTATAAGCCATAGTAGCAGTTCCAAATGAGATGTACTTTTCGAGACACAATTTTGAACGTACAGTCCGTATAAGCCCTTCGCAGCTGCCGCCTAAAACCACTCTGAAAAAAAGGTTATAGACGTTTCCTCTGATTTTTGTACACAATGCACTTTCCGAAACACGCAGTAGTCTTATAAAAATCTGGAATCGAATTCAGCGCCCACCATAGCCCCGATTGACTGCCTGGCGAGCAAAAACCACTCCCGGCGTCCGCCAGCTTTTAGACGGCGGTCCACCGGGACGTTGTCCGACCGCTAGCAGCGTTTTGCCTCCCTACCTGGCACTTCCGTTAATGAGCAACCATTTGACTGCGGTCCTTTAGTCTCTTGGCATGCCGATGGGTCGAGATGGAAGGAGATCGCCTACGCAACGGTCTGGGTGAGGCAATTTTCCGTTTTTTCCTGTTTACGCGTTTTACATTTTTCATTTTTGCGATCGTGTTTGCCGTATTCATAATAAACCAAATCTGGATCGCCCAAAGGTGCTGTGTCAGCTCGTGCGTCAAGTTGTGGGGCAACATCGAGCGCATCTGCCCTGTATTGTCCTCAGTTCAAGGCAATTATTTGCTCCAGGCATTATAAGACCCAATGACCAATGATCACAATTCTTTTCAGACATCACATACCTTTCCAAAACAGCGACCTTCGTAGTTTGTCATTGTGGCCGGAGAATCTACTAATCGCGTCGAGGGTCTTCTCCGGTAGCGCACCAAGAGTGCTATGCGCGTGAAACTCCTACAACAGACAAGCATATTTCAGAAACAAAATCCTCCAAGTTGATAGCTTACGCCTACCTCATCAACAGCATGGGGACATTTCCGCGGCGCTCTCTTCTCGTAGACCAACCTTTCCGTCTCGTCCATCTCTGCCCACATAGCCACTATTCTCTCCTTGTCCACGCCTATCTGATCCATTGAGAACTCCGTGAAACCAGAAACATACTGCTTCCGGCCTTGATGACCTCCTTCAGCAGCTGTTTTCTTTCGCCACTTTTGAATCTGATAGAACCCCAAATCGAGTGGATTATAAAAAAAAATACATGAACTTTACACAACAAATCGTTACCTTGCGATACTGTTTTTCTGCAGCAGCAACATTATAGTCCGAATCGAGAACATCCTCCGGTTTGGAGCAATGAATGACAGCATCCAGGTTGTCTCTCAGGAACGGGAACGTCTTCGGGCTCACGTAGCACGACTTGAGGACATCCAGCCCGTCTTCTCCATATCGGAACTGCATGACAGAACCATCATGATCCCTCACTGTTCCATCATAATGTACCCTTATGCCCTCCAAATGCTTGATTATACACCTCTGCAAGTAGCCGGAACGCGACGTTTTGACAGCTGTATCGATGAGACCCTAAATAGCATATGCAATATCAATGCCAACGCGAAGGTCACAGAGGACGGAGTTTTGACCCACCTCTCGACCGGCCATTGTATGAAAAAACAGCTCCTGTGGATTGATACCAGTCAGAAACCGCTGATCAATATAGCCACCTGCACGTGGGGATGGATCATATGCTCTACAAGGTTAAAATATGATTTCATATGAAATTGATATTGGGCCAAATCAAATCAAAACCTGAATGAAGGTAACGTTCTTCCAGCAACTGTGACAGCCATACGTTTTCCCTCCAACTCAATCTGTCCAAGACAACATGAAATCTGAAACTGGCTCTTTAGGACTACGCATCGCACATACTTTAGTTTAGAAAAGCAAGTCAAGCATGCCTAGGACCGGGTTTATACTTCCACCGCGGAGCGACGCGATGGCATGCTTAAAATACGGCTCGACGTGCGACGCAATATCGATCAATGCTCACCAAAGTCATGTCATCGCGTCGCGGCGCGATGGAAGTGTGAACCCGGCCTAGGGCAGAGAACCCTTGAAAGTCCCGAGCGTGAACCACCACCTGAAGCTCACCTGTATAGCATTCACAGCCGAACCCTTGGCGCCAGACTGAATCATGACTTGTAGCGCGTTCTCAGGAAACTGTCGAATTAAACCCTCCGGTACACAAGCCCTAGAAGAAAATTTATATATAATTTAAAATAAATCTAAATGAACAAGAGACAAACTTTGTAATCGCATCGTTGAACTTGGCAATCGACTGCTTCATCGAATAGTCGAGCATTTTCACATCCTGTCCTTGTCCTCTCGGATTACAGTAGGTGGAAGCCAAAATTCGTTGAATTTCTGCATGTGTTACATGCTCGTCGAGGCCAAACGCATTCCGCACAACCTATAAACACAAGGTTACACGATAGATGTTAAGTTTAGGCGCGGATGCCACAATCGCGCTCCAATGCAGCTGCACACTTTAGATCAGCGATATACGTTATCGCTATCAAGAGCGACAAGCATGCCATTTAGCACAAATCGCGGCGGGACCAGCCTAGGAGAAACGGCATTGGCCGTCGTACGAAAAGTTGCCGCGCGTCCGTCACAGCAACGTGCCGCAGAGGGTTACCATACTGCAAGTAAGCCGGAGACTGTGGCTGCCTTTGCCTTAGCTGTGTAGCGAACTGTGACAGCGACATGTTTGAGGGGCGGGAGTTCTGCGACAGGTGACGCGGAAGTATACCAGAGACCTAGAACGAAGCGTGCGGAGTCGCGCCGACCTATGGTATATTTCTGTGAGAATCGGTCGCTGTTGCTGACCACAGCGAAAACAACCGAGCGTCGCAGAAGTATTTTATAGTCGCGGAACTTCGATCCTTGGAGTGTAAAATATACTTCTGCGACACTCGGTCGCTGTCGTTGAACAAAGCGACAGCAAGAGCCTGTCGCGGAACTCCGGTTCATTGGACCTGTCGTAGTCTCTCAATTGTCGCACAGCGACAGACTCCAGCTCATTTCTAGTATGTAAGCTCTCCACGACAAATCACTGCGACGGATACGTGGCAGCTGTTCCTCTGACGGACAATGGCGTTATTCTAAGGCTGGTTCCGCAACGACTTGTGCCAAATGGCATGCCTGTCGCTCATCACAGCGACGACGTATACCACAGGCCGTAAACTTTTCGGTGTCGCAGTGCGGTGGTGCGGTGCAAAGCGACGAGCGACAGTGGCACCGAGAGGCTCCGGCACATTTGCAGTATAGGGGTCTGCAGAATTGAAGCGACCGGCGAGTGGTCGCCGAGCGTCAACCTTGACGCGGCGACAAAAATTTTTTCGAGCATTATCGTCGCTGCGTCGGTTGCTGCTCGCAGGCAAGGACGCAGGGCCGTCGCGGCGTCGAAACGCTGCGCTACCCCCTCGCCGCCCTTTAAGCCGCGTCGCTCGCCCACCGTCGCTGAGTGAAATCGATATTGCCTCACCCATCGTTATTCGTCGCTACGAACAACGGCAAACTTGAACTCTGCAGACTCCTCATGTCAGCCTTCCGCGACACGTCGCTGTGACGGGCGCGCGACAAATGTTCCTACAACGGCCACTGCCATTGCTCTGATGCTGCCCCCGCCGCGATTTGTTCCGAGAGGCATTTCTGTCGAAACGGCATGTTTGTCGCTCATGACAGCGACAAAGTATACCGCTGGCCTTCCGCGACAGATGGTTGCTGCATACAGCGACCCAGTGTCGCACAGGTATACCAGAGCTCTTCCACTGTGCTCTGTACTGCGCCAGCCACTGTAGTGCTTCTCTATTTTCAATATTTTGTTATTTATTATTGTTTTTAATGTCTCTTGGATGATAACTTAAAGGCACTGTTCGCGATAAACTTCATCCTCGAATTTTTCATGACAAACGCTTTCCGTGTCTCTCAGAAGCAGAGCAGCGTCAAAAAAAAACGGGACGAAAAGCTACCCAGGAGCCGCAAAACGGCTTAGAAGAGTGGGCGAACCCCGCCGCTGTGGGCAAGTCCCGCCTCTTCCCGCCCCTCGACGTGAACAAAGGAACAATCGAAATCGTGAGTTGAGCGATGGTTTTCGATCAAAAGCCCCGTGCTTCCCTTCATTCTCAACTTCTCTCCTTACTCAAGTTAGCTCGCATACATTGGCTGCAAAAGACGGAAGTTACAAGCTTCGGACAACTCGTCCACCATTTTCCCTAGCTCCATTTTCGAAAGACCATAACCCCATTCCCAGAAGGTCTTGTACGATTCCAGAAGCATCATTGGAATCAGAATGGGACCGGTTTCAAGACAGGCAAAAAAACAGAAAAGCTATTTCTATCGCGAACAGTGCCTTTAAATTTGTTAACACATTCGACTTGCACCATAGAGTTTCCAAGCCTCGCCCCTTTCAACCTAACAAAACCGCTTAAGACAAGCCAGCTGACCTGATCTCCAATAGTCCTCGACTCTTTCACAGCTACCTTCCTAGCTTTATCAGCGTCTTTTCGCACGAGGATATCTGCCACACCGAGGGTGAAGCCATGTAGCTGGAAATGGGCCATATCTAACACATGAAAAACACTGCATAGCTATAGCTTTAAAAGACTCACCTGCAGGTAGGTCGTGAACAATCGAGAGAAGCATGAAAGCAGTTGAACTCCCACTTTATGCCCATATAACTCAAAGCAGCTATGCACCAGACCATACTGAGTTGCACCATAATGCTGTTTATCAAGAACTCCAACAAGCAACTCGCCCTGACTGAAACAGGTCCGACCCATAGTGTACTCTACCCTCCGGAAGAAGCCCAAAAACAGTCTCTCTCACCGAAAAACCACTTCCGACTCGCTCATATTCTGTTCAGGTGCGTTAAAACCTCGCACCTTCCAGCAGGATAACGGCGTCTTCGATTTCGAGGTCAGATTGATCAGAGGCTTCCCTTTCGGCACGCAGTTTTTTATTATACAAGAAATTACCTGCAATAATACGGAATCACTCGAAGCTGATTTCTTGAAAAGTTTCCTAGGAATTGCAACCTGCTTGCCACTCCACATCCGGCATGGCTTCATCATCGCAGGTGGCGGAATCTCAATTCGTCTAGTTCTCTCCGCAAAGGCCGAAAGAACAAGGTGCATGAAGTCCTCCTTCGATAGGAACCGCCCTCGTATCGTCAGAAGAACACCGGACACCACATGGTCTTGAATCAATCCCAGCAATGGCGTGGCATCCTTCGGAACCAGAAAATTGCTTCCCACATTAGCTAAAAATGGAAGTTTTCGTCCTAACCTAAACGACAGCTAGCAAACCAAGACAATCTTACCCAATTCCGCGACTTCACACTGCGCAATATGACTTTGCACGAGATGTCCATTCATCTCATCACCATCAAAATCAGCATTATACGCCTTGCACGGAGCGTAATTCATACGCAAAGCACGTTGACCAGTAATCACTCGAGCACTGAAATCCGTGAATTTGACAAAATGAGGTACCATGCACCCAGAATTTCTGTGAATTTAACAGAATGAAGTTCTATTTCCCATGCTAACCTTGGAAACAGCAAGAATAAGGCAAACTATCTCACGTTACTGTGAGGCCCACACAGCACAAAAATCGGAGAAAACCTCTGTGGCACGATCTCAGCGTTCCCCGCCCCTCCTCAAATCTCCTCGAAGAACATACGCGCTCCCTCAGACACTCATGGGGAGAATCCCTTGGTGCTTTCTTAGAGCTCATGAGTGTCTGAGATAGCATCTCAGGCAATAGTATGAATTCCGTTGGGAACGGCGTTTTCGACAGAATGTGATTCCACAATAAGCAAGTTTAAAGCCAGGGTCAAGCAAGCCGATGTGTAGGACCTCAGCTACGATCCCCTCCCCTTAAAGGCAGTGGTCGCGATAAAAGATGCTTGTCTTCTTTTCCTCTCTTAACCCTTTTCTGGGTTCAAAGTAGTAGGACCTATAAAAAAAATCGCGAAAAAACCGCTGTTTCAGGCCAAATTTGAAGCCTAAACTTTTTTGTCTTTTCATGGTGGACGAGCCCACTCCACATCATCGGCATCGATGACCTCTTATATCAAGAACATCAGCTGGCTTGAAACTGAGTTTCAATCAATGAACCTTCGGATTTATGTACACATCTAGTCAAAAACATTGACTGAAGTGCTTTCTTTCATTGCTCAACTGTTTTTATTAGGTAAATTTGCAGTTATTTCTCCCTCTGAATGTCGATGTTTTTTGACTGCTCGGCATGAGGCGGCGATCTTTTTTTGCTGCGCTGTGCACGTGCGCACGAACTGGGATCTTTGGGCCTTAAAAACTCTTATTCTAGCCCGTTTTTCACCGCACAACCCTCCAAGTTTTCAGCTGTTTTCGATCTGAGCCAATTTTTGAAGTTTTTTAGATAACGTTTTTCATCGCGACCACTGCCTTTAATGACCGAAATTTTCACACATTTTTACAATCCCATTCTTGTATTTTTGTTTTCGGACCGAAATTCTTGCGGTCGTCATACGAAAACTTCGTTTTTGGGTCAACAATTTAACGTCCCCTCACGAACCGTTGAGAAAGTACACAAAAAGCTCAACCCTGTTCAGAGAAGAACAACAGTCTCAGGCGGTTCACGGCCCCAAGCAGCACCGAACAAGAATAGGAGCCTCCTGACAGTTCGGCTCGTTTTCCCATTCTCCAAGCCACTGCTATTGCTGATCGGGCCAACTGGAGCAGCCCGGACATCAACAGCGGTGGCCCTGAAAGCAACAGCATTGGCCCTGAAAACAATAGAAGCCGACTCGCAGATTGGGAACACGAGCCGAACTGTCACGCAGCTCGTGGGCGAGAGTCGCCTGAGGTGTGAGCAATCTTAAAATTGAAGGCAGGGTTCACGATCAAAATCGGTTGTTGTGTTCTTCTCATGAAAAGGTAGATCTGGCCATGACAAATGTTAAAATAAGGGCAAAGTTGTAGTTTGTCAACTTTTCTTTTGTTTCCTAGCCAATTCTGATCATTTGTGGAGGTTACTGACGCCTTCAGCAGCAAAACAAAAAGCCGATAAACAAACATTAATAAAAATTTCGTTAAATAGGGGGCCGGTCGACACCGGTAATTAGTCGTTATACCTTCTTTTTGAGCGTTTTTCCAACAAATTTCCGGTTTTTTCACTTATTTTCATTTTTTCGATGAATAAATTTACGTTCTCATGAAGAGAGCTCAAAAGTCGTTCTTCTCGTGAACCCTTCCTTTAAATCCTACCGATGTCCCTGTATGGAAGGTTTGTGCAGCGACGGCTGACGGTTCATCATCATCATGTCCCCATTGCGCAAATGACGTAGAACCTTAAAATTAGATATTACCACATCAACGGTTGCCACAGAAATGTGGTGTCAAAAACCATACCTTAACAGGTTGACGCAGCTTATCCGTCCTTGCCGGTTCCAAATGCTTGGCCAAAAAACCACGCTTCGATCGACTGTCAGCTTCAGCCTCATCCGGCCGCAGTATCAGCTTCTTATTCGTGTCAGTCATCACAAAATTCGCCCTGAAGTCATACCCTTACCCCATCTCTCTCTCCGGAACATGGTAAATGTCAAACTAAAGCTCACCCAGGATGAACTTCCGGACCATTCCGAATGAGTTTCCGCATATGGACTTTGTTGAATAGATTTACTGGCTCCGTGAATGTCAGCTTTTTCGCGAATATTTCCGGAATTCCAATCTCATCAATATCCAGATACGGGTCAGGTGTGATCACAGATCTTAAACAAGACACAAACATAAGCTTGGGATACTTCAGTACCGACACTCAACTTGTTCACATGTCGACAACTAACCTGCAAGCAAAATTCACACGTTTACCCATCATATTCATGCGGAACAGCCCCTGCTTTTTCTCCAGAATTTGCTTTATGCCAGGAATCCTGTTCTGATCCTGCTTATCCAACTCCTACAAAAAATTGGTTAACCACAATTAAGCAGAAGGTTTTCCCGAAAAACCTGCCCAATGCCCCGAAATATGTTGTGGCACTAAGTAATGCAGAAAACGAAAAGAACCTCGTCATAGATAGCATTCACTCGTTGCTGTAGAGCCAAATAGGCGCTGTGCATCTTCGCATTCATTGTCTTTCCTTGCGTCCTATTCGAGATCAGTTCCATCAACTGTGCACTTTTATCTCCCTTCAGGACCAACGAAACGGCCTGAAAGCGGAATGTGTATCCATCGAATCGAGCCAAAGTTCCATAACAAATTTGCAAGCATATCGCCCGTGACTTTTGAACAAACGGCGCCGCGAACCGCCTCAACACCTACCTCCCGTTCTCAGCTCAAACGGGACCAGCCGACCTGAGACTCGGCCTACAACCTTAATTTTGATTTTCTTTCCAATAAGCACAGCGGCAGCCAAATCCGGACGTGGATTTTTTTCCTCCCCTTTACATGTGCCAAGTCCATTCTCGCTTTAAATGGGACCAGTATTCTGTTGTCCCTATATGCCTTGTTTCCAGGTGAACAAGACGAAACTGTGCTCAAAATAAAGAGCTCTCGATGCTGATTCCAAATATGTCCCTAGCATTTCAAACGGGTCACTTTGAGTTATGACAAAGCGGCGGTTCGCGGCGCTGTTTGTTCAAAGGTAGCGGGCGGTATTGTAGATAAGTTGCAGAAGGGTAGAGGTTAGTGAGGGGGTCGCTGGGGTGATCACTACGACTTGGATTTAGGAAAAGGCTATGTCCAGCCAGGGTCAAGCACGACTGCAAAAAGCGGCTGTAAAAATTTTGCAAAAAAAATTCTGTGGAAGAATAGTCGCCATCTACTAGTGAAATTGTAGCGCGAGAACAGCTGTATCTGCCAATGCCGTCATGAAATTCGCGTAGAAAATGATCCATCAACAAGGGGGATCGTAGATTCGCCGGAAAGGGGCGCAACGGTATGCTCAACACTGCATCCAGCAATAAACAATCCCGTCGAAGACCCTGACCTAAACTGCTAAATTATTTGTGAGTAAAGATTTAGAAAAGCTGTACAGAAGAGAAATCAGGAAAAATACATGATCGAAGCCATCTCTTCGCATACCGCGGCCACATCAGGGCGATTCCAGGTCGCTGATAGCCGTAGAACCAAAAATCTCAGAGAAATGCATGCAACGTCTTTCGACCAGTGAATAGAGCTGAGCAAGTTGCAGTAGAGAGAGAATATGCTGATAAGAAAGGTTTGCCGGAGCGGTCGTCTTTACCCAAATATCAGGAAACGGTGATAATACTCACCCTAACAGATAGCATTGCTGAATAGATTGCAAGTCGGGGCATGGAGGTTCGCATTAAGGTGAATGTCAGAAAAATGTGATTTAAGTCAACTTATCAGATAGCAATGCACAGTAATATGCGAGTGGTGGTCGCTACGTGATGTATGAAAAACCTTATTTTCAGAAACTTCTGGGCGACATGTCATGAGTGTGAGATTTCGGGAGGGGTCGTAAAATCAGAATTTCAAAAAAAAGCGACGATAGCCTTTTTCAGATAGATTATTGCTAAAAATGTTGCAAGAAGGGGGTCGTACATATATAAACCCTAGCCATGGCAAAAGCGCTGGATAACTGCATTCACTAAAGGAAGATGGGCAAAAGTGATGATCCAGAATCATGTCTCAAACAGCATTCCGATTGCAGCTGGAGTCCCACAGGGCGGCGTATTGTCGCCTGCTCTCTTCAGTCTGTACCTCGAAAATATGCCCGCCCCTCCCCAAGATATCAAGGTGGTCGCTTACGCTGATGATATGACTGTCTTGTGTCGTGATCGGGACATAAATGTGGCCGCCGCTAAGATTAATGGGCACTTGACCACACTGAAAAGCTTCTTCGACCGCAAAATGCTGAAGATTTCTGCGTCAAAGTCATCGGCATCCGTACTCACAACGGACCCATCTGAACACAGCGCACATCCGTATGTCGTATGGAATGGAGATCGTTTGCCTGCCGCCCGCTTCCCAAAACTTCTCGGACTCGTGCTTGATCCATCGCTCAAGTTCCATAAGAACACGGAACAGAAGCAGGCTATCGTTAAAGCGAAGCCTAACGCGCTTAGAGCCCTGGGCGGTGCAACATGGGGTAGTAGCAAAGTAACCATTAATACAACGTATAAAGCGATTCTCCAGCCTGCACTAGAATACGGCGCACCAGTTTGGCAGCATCTAGTTTCGGAATCCTCTTGGACTAAGATGCAACGCATACAGAATGCGGCTCTTCGAATCGCCACCTGATGTGCAAGAAGTTCCCCGGTCGATCACTTGCATGCTGAGACACGCTTATTACCAGTAAGGGAGCACTGTGAGCTCCAGGCCTAACAATTTTTCATCAACATTGTCAAACAACCAAATCACCCCTCTTGTAGAGTGCTAAACCCCGTCAGAGAAAGAAAGATCAGAAAGCCATTCGCCGATGCTCCCAGCAAAGTCAATCTGCAAAGATGGCACGACTCACAGCAAGAACGACTCCGTCTATTGCGCGAGGAGCATACTCAGTTCGTACGGTGCCATCTGGAAAAGGCGGTCATTAATCCCATATTGGGGGTAGTGCAGCCCCAAGTCTGCACATCCGAGGCTCAACTCGGAAGAAGGGTCAGGTGCACCCTGGCATCGCTGCGCTGTGGTCATTCTACCATGCTTATGTCCTACTCCAGCAAAATAGACAGCAGCAAATCAGATGTCTGCCCGGACTGCGGCTGCCTCGGCCATGACACTGCACACCTCTTCAAATGTCCGGAGAGACCCACCACGCTGACCGTAATGGACTTATGGACGAATCCGTTACTGGTCGCCCAGTTCCTCAACCTATGACAATACCGTCAATGTGGCTGCAAAGAAGAAGAAGAAGATAAACCCTAGCTAGTAAACCATCCAAAGTCACTGGGAAACTTTGGGTAGGTAAGGGGGCTGAAATAATAGAAAACTGTGGAGAAACTTTTTTCAGATAGCGCTGTTACCTGAATTGTAAGCAAAGGCCGCAAACAGACTTCGTGGGGGTCAATGACTGTTTCCTCAGAAACCACTGATCAGTACGCTGCAGGTTAAGGTTTTGACGAGAAAATGGAGGGATCATATCCGGAGAGATCACAGGAAAAAGCCTGATAAAAGACATTTTATGAATGATAACACTAAAAATACGTTACAAGTAAAAACAGGGTCAAGCGGCCGTTGTCTCTCCAGAAAAAGTGATGGTTTCACAAAAATATTTGCTCAAATATTAAAAATTGTGGAGGGTATCGTGAAAACGATGACCTAAGACGAAAATTCGCAGAAATTACAAAAATATTGGTTGCAGCGAGGAAGTCGTGGCTCCGCCTGTGTCCAAAACAACGGTCCGCTTAACCCTGAGTATGGTCCAGGACGACTTCGAAGAGTCGGTCTACGATAAATCGCGAGAAAACACGTGATCAGATCATTTTTTTTCCGGAAAGCACTGCTCTACACGCTCGAAGCACTGGTCTAAGTAAGACCTCGGAGGAGTCGTCCTCACAGAGATCTCAGAACGCTACGTATATTTTATCGGAAGTTATCCGGTTTATCGGATAACAATGCTGAGAAAACTTTAGATAGAGGTCCTTAGGGGACGGTGGAGGGTCGTACTTACATCCGTCTTCAGAGGGCACATGGTAGAAGCCTCTTGCTCGAGTGGCTTTTTCTGAATAGGTTGAGTAGAGGTCGCCGGAAGACAGAGAAGGGGTAGCAAAATCAGAAATCTACGGAAAACATCTCAGGCGATTATCGGCCCCGAGCCGCCTGACAGTTCGGCCAGTGTTCTCAATCTGCGAGTCGGCTCCTGTTGCTGTCCGGGCCACTGCTGTTGCTTTCCGGGCCACCGCTGTTGCTGTACGAGCTATTCCGGTTGGCCCGAACAGCAACAGCAGTGGCCCGGAGATTGGGAGAACGAGCCGAACTGTCAGGCGGCTCCGATCCCTGTTCAGTGCGGCTCGGGGCCGTGAATCGCCTGAGATACGACAGAAGCTAATTTCTCGGACCACACAGGTTGGAACTTAGCGAGCAAAGATCGTAGAAAGTCGACGGAGGGGTCGAGCTTCTAGGATACGGACAGGAGGGCTAACAGTTGCATATATCCCAATTAAGCAACCATCGGATACAATTTTACTGGCCAAGAGCCAGGAGGGGCCGTAACTGCAAAGAAAAACGTGAACTTAAAAGAATAGACCTTACTTTTATAGTCTCCGTAGCCTCCAGAACTCGTCGGAGATTTACAGACTGAGGATTCTCGTATCGCTCTCCTTTGAACAGCCGTATAGGTCGGAACTTTGTTGGTGGCACCATGATGAGCTCACAGAATAATCCATCCAGAGGGCAGAGTCCACCAGCCTATACAAGGTAGAATACCTGGTAAAAAACATGAAAGTTATAGATCCACTTACCCCCTCGTCAACCAACATAGGGAACAGTTTGAGCAGTAGCTTCCCCTCGGTTTTGAACAGAAGACGGAAATGCTCTCGTATCTCAGCAGCACGCCAGGCTAGCTAAAAACGAATTGATCACGAGAATCCAAGTATTATCCAGGGGATAGGAAATCTGAAACTGACCTTCTCGCACGCTCCGCTCTGGACAGCTCGCATCTGCAACTCCAGGGCGCCCTCAGCCATATCTACATTTCCGTAGCCAACATCACTCAACATGGCTGTTTTCTTATCTGAGAGACTCATAAAATTACCTTTTTCCTAAGAAAACATCAGGCTCCTCACCTTTCTCATCGTCTGTGCTGTCAACATCCTCCTCCATCTCTTCACCGTCCATACCGCTCTTGTATATGTCCATCTGGAAGAACTTCATCGCAACACGGTCCCGAATAACGTTGGCAGCTCGCCTTACGAGTAACAACTATGACCTGTCTACGTTCCAGCTCAGGCGATGTGGCGGGCCGAGTGAACTTTAGTTGCGGAGAGAAAAGAACTGGTGTCCCTACCACCCCCGTTAGAAGACTCAATAAAATCAAATTAACTTCTACGACCCCCGACCCCCCAATAAAAGAAACAGTTTAGGAGGCACACAGTTTTGGTAACGCACTTCCACGTCCTCCATTTGGAGAAAACAATCCATAAACGCACTCCTGCACTTCCACTCTACAAAAAGATCTGGGAAACGGACCACTCCGACCCCAATGGAAAGGATAATCTAGTGAACACACATTTACGAACTCCACTGAGAAACGCGAACTAGGTAACGCACTCCTACGACCCCAACTAAAGAACTCATTCTGGAAAAAGAATTCCAACAACCCCTCTGGGGCGGAATGCATGAACGCTGCGGAGAAGGTCAGGGAGCCGCTCCGATTCCTGTGCGCGCAGAGTCGTGCCACTGAACGGCCTCGAAGTGCATGGCGTATATTGGTGTGTCGCAGACGTTAATACACCTTCTACAGCAAACTCTAGGCTAAGCGGCACTTCTTCATCCCAGTCGCGTTCCGACACTTTTTTGCCGCACATCTCAATAATCGGAAGCAGACACGACCGGGATGACAGAAAACGCGCGCGTAGAGTCTGCAGTGGAAAGTGCATTTACGTCCGCGATACACTAATATACGCCATGCACATCGGGTCCGTCCCGTGCCTCGACGCTGCGCGCATAGGACGCGAAGCGGCTCAATGACCTTCTTCGCAGCGCTCATGCATGTCGCCCCTGAAAGCGGCCGCAATTAGGGAAAAAGACTCAGTGACACACCCCCACGACCCCTAATGGAGATAGCGAGCTATGAAACCCCTCCTACGACCCCACTGGGGAAAGGAAGCTACGAGACACACTCTGACCCCTCACAACTGAAGGAGGTAATCTGCTAATGAAAAATTAGGTCAATGGTATACATTGTCGCTGACATGAGCGACAGTCATGACATCTAACACAAATCGGGGCGGGAGCAGCATCGGAGCAATGGAACTGACCATCGTAGGAACACTTTTCACGTGTCCGTCGCAGCGACGTGTCGCGGAGGGCTGACATACTGCAAATGTGCCGATGCCTGTCGTTGCCACTGTCGCTGTCGTGGCGCAACGCACTGCGACAGATTTAAAGGGCGGGAGGCGGTCGCTGTCGCTGTGGAGAGCGACGATACCGCGTGTCGTTAAAGTATACCATTGGCCTTACGACCCCCCCCCGCTTCCTTGAAACGCACTCGACCTTCACTGGAATAGGCAATTGCGAAATCGTATTCCTACTGACCTCTTGAATAAATCGAGGGGAGAAAAAAAACTCCTACGACCCTCACACTTTTTTTTGCAACAAATAACCACTTAACACATCGTAATCCCCAAAAATGTCCACATAATATGAACAACCTTTTTCCTTTTCCTGCCATGGACCGTAAAGTCAATAAGTACACATCGAGCGCCGTCATTTCGAACCTGCCCGTTAAAACCTTTGCACATCGGACATCGAGCTTTTCGCTTGAACTGAAATACAGAAACATGCATTATTAGTGGAGCGTATCAAAAACTGAAAATGACTCACTAGGTGGTTTCTAAGGTAATTTCTTATCACAGTTTTCCGCAGATCCACGGTATTTTTGCATGGACTGTCAGCAGAAAGCTGGCACAACGGTCGCCCAGCCCGATCAGAAATTAGTTTGTCTAATTCAGCGAACATCTGCATCTCTTCCTCTTCGGAGGCAATCGCTGAAACCGATTCAAGCACTAGAATTTCAAAAAAAGTAACCGTAGTAGTCAGCAAAAGCTCACACTGCAGCGACATTCCGATTTTCTCTTTGAACTGTGACTCAATTTCAGGTGCAAGATGAGGCACGCCCAGCTCAAAACACCTATAAAGTCTGCAGTTTAGTAGGTATTTGGAGTTTAAACCTCTATAACTCAGTAAGTGCGTGCACTCCCTGCAACCCTGTCAGGACCGCTGTGCTGCCGAGAATCTTCTACGACCCCCACAAAGAAATAACCCTCGTTTTTTCACACAATTTTACGCGCCCCCTCCAAATTTTGGCTCCACATAGATGTCTACACGAGCGCTATACAGTGGCCAACCGCAGGATCGAAAACGGGTCCAGAAGAGCCTAGGGGGGGGGAGAAGGGGTCCGAGAGGTACAAGCATTTAAAACGTGAAAATTAGAGATGGTAACGACCGGATTTTTACATTACATCCCAGGGCCGACTCAAGGGGTTGAAAGCATTTCTCTTCACATAAACGGTAAAAACAGCCAGAACAACTGTACTTGAGCCATTATGAGCCACCCATGCGTAGAATTATAACTCACTCCTTCCTAATATCGTTATTTTGCCCCATTTTTTAAGCTTCCAACGTCGTTAGCGTTCTATCAAGGCCGTATAGGCCCACTGCGTCGCCAGTCCATCAGGTTTTGCGAACGTGTGTGCTGCATTAACGATTAACCTAAGGTCCATGCTGAACCGCTCCCAGGACAACTTTAACGATTCCAAGCATCAAAATCGAAGAAAACACGTATGGTATGAATCTACCTCAGTTGCGCAAGTAGAACCTTCGTGGCGATGCCGTCAGTACAGCAGGTGAACCGATGACACTGCACGCATGAGCCTTTCAGCAACTGAAACAGAACATTTCGAGCGTCAAAATCGTTCAGGACTTAAAACAATCATTTGAATTGATTGAATCGAATGATTTCAACAGCCAAATTCACTAATCAGTCGATAAATCAATCCGGCACAAACTCTTACGAACTATAACCTAGTTCCATGGAACTTGGCTTCATGGGCACCATTACACTTTTTGGCGTTGAAAGGCCAATTGTTTCATGCCCAGACCAGTCCATAACAGCTATTTAAGGCACTGAACACAGATATTATACCCCAGTTCCAGAGATTCAGATCTGCCCGAATTTTCGCAGAGCGTGACTCGGCGTTACATATTCCTCTTTTCGGACTCTACAACATTTGAGGCATTGATCACCGACCCGATAGGTGCTATGTGGGAAGGGGGGGGCACTATGGCGCGATGGACTTGGCCACGCCCATTTTACTGTGCCGCTATAAATTTGAGCACCTACCCGGGGTTTCCCTCCCCTGCCAAAATCAGGAGAGTCATTGCGGCACGGAAAAATGGGCGTGGCCAAGTGCGATACAACAGTGCCCCCCCCCCTTCCCACATAGCACCACCCGATATGCCTTCCTGTATTTATACCCTCCAAAAAACGTCATAATTCTCATCATTGGAGGCGCGAGCGGCGCTGCAGCCCCCCGACGTTACGAATGTAGGTATGGAGCTTCGGGAAGGATGGCTCATCTTCGCTGGTCGCGCGCGGCTGCGACGCGGCGTTAGCATCGTAGCGCGCCTGCTGTCCCCTCTCGCACTCTTTATCGGGGTTGTTGAGACCCCCGACAAACGTAATGATTCTCTGAAAACGTATTTTCGCCTACTTTTCCCTCAATAAAAGTTTGGCAGTCCCATTATGCGGATTCTTCGTAAGCTTTGCACTGCAGTTTCTATATTGCTACTTCTTCAAATATAGATCTTTCTCTCGGGCTAAACCGAGTAGGCGACTGTACTTTTCGCTCAACATTCGAGCTTTTTCTTGTCATTAATCATAGGTCGTAAATGTTAAAGAATGCAGTGATAATAGGTTACCTGACAATTTACACTTTCGACCAGAAATAAATGAAACAAAAAACAAGTGCCAACATAATTTTTATTAAATCTAGTTGTATGGAGTGATGCTAGTGTCTCCATCAACTAATATGATTATAAACGCCCCCCCACCGTGATACTTGCACATGCCGAGTGACTTCTCGAAGACGTGCTTCTTTTACCGATAGATGTAGAACTATGTTAATTGGAAAGAAGAATATATGTGATGGAAAGCTGCTGACTAATACAACGAAGTATGGAACGAAATATAAGGGTAATTGAAATTGCATGTAAGGAGTCATCTGTTCTAGGAATCTAAGCTCACAAAAATTCAGTATTAGGGTAATAATTTGGGAAATGAGGAGATCAACAAAGGAAATGCCATATTTTACTGCTGGCTCAATCGCTATCGATCTCTTTAGGTCTCCAAATTCCTTCCTTACATGTAGTACAATTAATGCCAACTTTAGTGCAACATGTCATATGTGCCCATGCCCTACATATAAGGGCGTTTGTCATCCTTCGCTTCGAGAAACCGAAGTGGTCGCAGATTCGCATTGGATCAAGTCTTCCTCCGGCATTTTGGCCTCATTTACCCCCTTTAAGATGTTTTCAATCTCCAAGGAGGTGAAGAAGGCCAAAATTCTTAGTCTTATTAGAAGGCGCCATTTTACAACGGTTATTTGCGTATTGAGAGCGACTTGAAAAAAACCATCTGCACGAACAGTAGTTATCAGGGGCCTCAACAGCCCCGTTCTAGACCTGATCTTACTGCGTCTTATAATCGTTAATTAATTGTGGTTGTGGCGTAGTGCTGCTCCGTGCTCGTGTCCTGCGTATCTCGTACTTTTCTCTCTGTTTCCGTTTATCCTACGAGTTCTCAAGTTTATTCTTATTCTATTGACACTAAATAATCTTAGTATGCTCCTGTGCATTGTATAGCTGAAGGTGAAGGCGTGTAAGCCAAGTATTTGGTGAGAAATATGTGAAATGAAGAACGGTGGAGTGCGAGGGAGCCAGCAGGCGCGCTACGATGCTAACGCCGCGTTGCGGCCGCGCGCGACCGACGAAGATGAGCCATCCTTCCCGAAGCTCCATACCTACATTCCGACGTTACGTTCCTTTCAGAAATCTGACTGATGATAAGCAGACTAAATAACCTTTTAAGGCGAGGCTTTAATGAGATAGAAGGCTCTCGGAGAAAAGACCTGTTGCCATTCAGCTCCTCAAATAACATGGACCAGGTTTGGGCCACGGCGATTTGACCTCTGGGGTCCAAAAAGAGGCATTAAGCGAATGTGAACTTACATTAAAACAAAAACTGAACAACATTGGATTAAAAACGGGAACATCTAGTCGAATATGGCCGAAATGACCTGAAAAGAATATGTTAAACTCTTTATTTTCAACTATAAAAGAAAACTTTAGGGAAGTGACTGACCAGGACAGTGAACCTCGAACTGATTACAAGTTTCACAACGATCTCGAGGCTCTGTTGGCCCCAGTAATGGATCATATAGTCCTCCTCGGATCGCATGTCCTACCTAAAAATGTGGACAAATAAATCAGAAATGGTCAAACAAAAACATGCAAAACTGACCTCATCGAAACTTTTAGTTTGAGTGACCCGTAACACACTAAGGTTCTCGATTTCATGTGGAAAATAGTTACGCAATTTCAATTTATCAAATTGCATATAGGGCTCCTCGCCCGGTTTGATGGAGGTTAAGCCATCCATCGGTCTGGAAACGGTTCTCATAAACTCAGATGAAAGGTGTGTAAACAAGCAATATGATAGATGGGACATATAAAGTGATAAAAATGAAGGAAAACTTGCGAAAAAATAAATAAATTCGTTCGAAAATGATTTAAAGATTACGGTAGGTAGCAAATGTTGTGGTCGACGCAACTACACAACATGCAAGGGAAGTTACGCCTCAGCGATTTTTTGCGCTAGAGATTAAAAAACTCCGTATTACTGGAGGCAGGCACATTGTTGTAAGTAGCGTTCAGGAGTTGTATCAAAATGACTGAAGTAGAAAACAGAAAAAATACGAAAAATAGAGTTTTGAGTGTACGCAGTTGCGGATAAGAGTCTATACTCTTATCCGCAATCTTCCATGGCAAAGACAGGAACTTTTCAACAAGTTAGATGCGAATTGAGAACTATAAATATGTTACCTGCCACTTATTCTCACAAGCTAGCGTTGCATGTTAACATCAACATAGTGGATATCCCTGTTTCGGAGTGAAATTTAATTTCGCTCGTCGCGTGCGTCTGCGCCCGTATGCTGCGTTTCCTTCTTCCCCCACTTTTTCCAGTTGTCTTTCCCCTCACTCTGCACAAGCAAGCGAAGAAACAATTTAGGCCTCTTTCAGAGTTCGATGGCCGCGCGACGCGACGGGATGATTACCATGCGCATCGATCGAGGTCGCGTCGCACGTCGATTCATATTTAAAACATGCCATCGCGGCGATCAGCGATGGAAGTGTGAAATAGGCCTCAGAGTGCGATCGCTGATCGCCGCGATGGCTTGTTTTGAATGCAGATCGACTTGCGACGCTGTCTCGATCGATGTTCATGATTATCATCCCATCGCGTCGCGCGGCGATCGAACTCTGAAAGAGGTCTTGAATCGGCCTCTGAAATAGAGGATAAATGTGACATAATATACTCGCGTTTAACTTAAATGTGTTATTTTATTGCGCATGTACAGACGGCACGGATCGCTCTGACACTTTGCGTTCCCTATTGGGGATTTGAGTGAACTCGGTGCATGTATGCTCTATTTTGGAGTTAAATCCATTTTCGTATCTTGCACGCGTCTGCGCGCGTACGTCGCGTTTCCTTCTCCCCACATGTTCTCGTTGTCTCTTCCTCTCTCCGCGCGGACACGCGAAGGACGAGACTAAACTGTGTTATAACATATGGCACCAAGTTCGCGCCAACTTTCAACATTGGAACACAAGTATCAATGCTATTCGTGCCGACTTTAACTTATCTAGGCTGCGGAAAGTTGTATGTTACTAGACAGTTGACGGGTACGTTACATGATATTCTGCAAGTGACATACATTTTCAGAATCTGACTGTGACTCGGCAAGACATTTCCTCGGGAAGTATACAACTCACTCTTTAGGCAGGAGTCAGATCTCGGCCCTGTAGCTGTTTCAGTTACCCAAGGTTGAGGTTCTGTGTTTATCTGGGTCGAATTCCGGTCCGTAATTGCGTCTCAACACGCATTGCGGCCGCACGCGCCTGAGTCAGTCGGGGCTTCCAGCGCCAAAGTCGACTCGATATGGCTTTTTTTATACAGTATTCCTCAATTTTGTTTAGTTTCCAGTTTCTAAAACCCACCTAGACTCAACAGATCGGCGGCTGCGGCGCTGGAAGCTCTTCCGACTCGAAAGCGCGCCGCCTCAAAGCGTGTCGAGACGCAATTGCGGACCGGAATTTGGCCCAGATAAGCACAGTACTTGGTCCCGTTCTACGAAGGCTTGAGCCCCGGTCAACCGCAGACAGCCCCAGATAGCGCTCGGCGAGCCGGCCGCGTCACGTGTCGGTGCCAAGTTACATGAAATAACATTGTAAGTTACTCGCAAAGTTGTGTAAATTACGTGCAACATTGAGGTAAGTTATACGTGAATTTGATCGAAAATCATGCCAAGTTACACGCAACATAATACCAAGTTACATGCGAGATCAGGGCAAGTTGCGTTAATCCATCACGCAACTTGCGCTAAAGCTACATGTAACTGGTTCAAAAGTCCTGCACAGTGTAGAAAGCCGGTAAGAATTCGTGAATGGACATGCCGACGTGGGCTAAAAAATAAATGAAACTTCGCAGAATGAGAGTCTAGAGCGCGAGTATGAGCAGGGAAATACTACATTTCACCCTACTGGGATACTCCGGAATCAGTGAACTCATGGGCGAATCATGAAGGTGTTCGCAGAAGGGCTTGTCTCTACATGCATACTCCGGAGTCCAAGGAAAAAACGATTGTTTGGATGTTGTAGGTATGGCCCTTGATACCAAAAATCTGTGGTCAGAATTTCCTGTATGCCTCAGGGATTCTCAGAGAAGTAGTGTTCTCACAGCGTTGCGAAGACGAAAAGAGTACCGGAAAGACAACGGATTTCACTCAAAACATTTTTATGGGAGCCAGTTTGGCACCTGATCAAATGTCTTGTGCACATTTGTCGCTTTTAATTGGTTTTCGGCTAATTGAGCCCGAGGCTCTTTGGGGAACTTTTTTCTGTCTGAAGGCGTCTTTTCGGGATTTCCAGAATGTTTGAATGAAATTGCGCTGAAAAGTTTTCGTGAGGATTATTTGGGCTCGGTGGTCCGTTTATTGATTTTCTCTGGATCACGGTATGCCACAATCATAACACGGAGCGGCAAACGAACCCCAGAATCACGTTTGGAACCCGAAATGACTCCATATTAGGAGTTCTGAATCGAATAGGAAGACATCTTGGCTAACACGCTAATAATCCCTGATGTGTGGTACACTTATCCTCTGGTTCCGCCAAATTTACTCTGTTCCCTCGCGCGGTTGTGCTGAGCGAGGGTAGAGACAGCGATAAAGTGTGGGGAGAAGGAGACGCCGTGTACGCGCGCAGACCCACGCGATGAACGGAAATAAATTTCGCTCGGAAACAGAGGATACGTTCTTGAGAAGGATTCAAAACGCATTTTTGGGATCCCCTGAGGCAATCAGGAAGCTTCCAGAAGGGATCGTTCAGATATGTACCAGGCCGTCCAATAATTCCTGTCCGAAAATTTTCGAAATTCTATAATTTCCTTAGAAGTATTATGATATCAGGCAAGTGTAAGAACCTTCTAGAAGGTCCTCCAAAGTTCTACGCTAGGGGTATATAAGGCGCAGTCGCCGCGTCTAGCTACCAGTGCAAACTAAAATGGACCAAGGTCGAATTCGTACGTTCGTGTACTACGAGTGGCTGCTGGGCAACGACACGGGCACCGCGGTCGCCAACATCTGCAGAGCGTGCAAGGAGGATGCAGTGTCCCAACGCACAGTCAGCCGCTGGTTCAATCGTTTCGAGAGCGGCGACACGAGCCTCGAGGACAGGGAGCACAGCGGGAGGCCTTCTACGGTGGATGATGATGAAGTCCGTCGCTGTATCAAGGAGAAGCCAGAAGCCGCCACCCGTGAACTGGCGACGACGCTCGGCTGCAGCAAGTCCACCATCCACAATCGACTCAACTTACTCGGCTACCACAAAGTTCTGACCCGTTGGATCCCCCACCGTCTGACGGACGCCAACAAGCAGAGCCGCGTGGCCGTCTGCCAGTCCCTCTTCCTTCGTCCGCATCACAAAGAGTTTCTCGAAGACCTGGTCACTGGGGATGAGAGCTGGGTCCTCTACGACAACGTCGCCCGCCATGCCGTCTGGATCCCGCTCGGAGAAGAGCCGCCGACGACGCCGAAAGCCGACCTGCACTCGCCGAAGATCATGCTCTGCTGCTGGTGGGACACCAAGGGCATGCTGTACTTCGAGCTGCTCCCGCAAGGCAGGACGGTCACCGCCTCCATCTACACCGATCAGCTCGAGAAACTAGCCGCCGCCATCCGAGAAAAGCGTTCCCGACGGGCCTCGGTCCACCTGCTGCACAACAACGCGCGCCCCCACGTGGCGAAGGAGACCCAGCAGAAGTTGGCGACGCTCGGCTGGGAGACGGTTGCCCAATCGCCGTATTCCCCGGACCTCGCCCCCTCCGACTACCACTTGTTCCGCCCGCTGAAGCACCATTTGGCCGGAAGAAAATTCACCAACTACGACAACCTCAAATCCGACATCGCGGACTTCTTCGAGTCGCAGCCCCGGCAGTTCTGGGCGAAGGGCATCGGCGACCTGCCCAATCGATGAACCACTGTTGTGGATAACTGTGGTGATTATATTGGTGATTAGACTTGTTTTTCAATAAAGTTGAAAAAAATTAAAAATGGTGAAATTTTCGGACCAGAATTATTGGACAACCTGGTATGTACTACATATCACTTACCAACAATGGGAACGTGGTTTTCCAAATCATGAGCACGGGTAAAAGTCTCCAGTTGGGGAAAAAGGCTATGCCCCAATTTTTTCTGCATTCCTAGAATTTTTTCTGAAACTCCATGTTTTTTTGCAATCCGAACCTGGTCATAATAATCGCAACTACCAGTAAATGTTTTTCTCTCGAATAGAGTTCTAACTGTTGTTTTGTTACATTGCATGTGTATCCTCCATTTCGGAGTATTATTTATTTCCGTTGATCGCGTGCGTGTGCGCGTATGCTGCGTCTCCTTCTCTTCCACACATTCTCTCCGTCTCTTCCCCAGGCTCCGCACACGCACGTGAAGGAACAGAAAATTTGGCTCTGAAATAGAAGACATAGACAATGTTTACACAAAAATACTGCAGATTAAGATATATGAGATCTAGAGGTGTCAAATATGTTTAAGTGTCTGATTTAAAAGGTACATATATCACCTCGCCCCAGGCTCAAAACCTTGCCACTTACCTATTCACAGGCGAGTTTTTAAAATTATGGGTTAGATGCAACTACATGTGAAAAAATCGAATCGATACAAGTGTTATAGTCCGATCTACGAGATAATGTCCTATTTGTCATCAAAAGTTAATCTTATCCCCAAAAATAGCCCCAGTCCTCCGCTGTGTGCCCTAATACGCGACCTCCCTGCCTTATCGCCACCACTCACTCAGTTGTTATCATGAGTCAGTAATGCAGCCAACTCATGCCTTCATACCTCTCTTGGTTTTGTTTTCAACTGCAACATCAGGTACTCGAAATAAATTGGTTTTACTCGCTTTTTGCATTTGTAAGTCTACTTTTTTTTGTAGGGTTCGCTATAATCCAGCCTTCAGAAAAAGACAATGGTTTTTTGAAAAATGCCAGAAAAATCGCCGCGGATTTCATTGATTGGGACACGAAGCGGGATCAATACCTGCGATTCACAAAAGGTATATATTCTTTGAACATATTTTTCAAATTTTCAGAGAGATTTTTTTCTTTGAAAAATTTTTATATTTTTCATTATCTTACCAACTGATTGTTAGTTACACCAGAAAATCTCAAAAAGCGTTCTCGAAACTGAAGCTTGTCAATTGTTTTCATTTTTCAAGTGGTTCTGAATGTGATTGGCTCTCTGAAATGTATATATCCATACCTCTATTGATGAAGTATTACTAAGATTCCGTTCTGTCCTGCTTAATCGCATAACATCGGCATGGCGCCTAATGACATTTTGCGTTTCCCATTGGAGGTTGGCGCAAACTCGGCGCACCTACGCTATAGCATATTTCACCGAGTTTGAGCCAACCTTCAATAAGGCTGGGATCATGCTTATGGCGACGGGCGACGCGACTCAATGTTTACCATCAATATCGACCAAAAATCGATAAACCTGGTATGCACTGTCGTTGTCGCGCGTCGCGGGAAGTATGATCCCGGCCTCAGGAACGCAAAGTCTCTTTAGGATTCATGCCGACCTTCGTAGTTCTGTCATTGGCATGCGTGCATGTGGAGCGGTCACTGCCCCCTTGTGACAGTCGAGTATATAGACGAACAAACTAGAGAGGAATAAGAGAAAAGGAGTGAGTATGAGAGATAGGAAGAGATAGAGAGACTCAGAGAGAGAGAGTAGGAGAGATTAAGTATTACCTTTTCCAGATTACCCTTCGGGTTGGCCAACCTTCCACTGTCAGATGCCTAAAATGATGTCACCTCCTAACGACGTTCATCATCTCTCACCATTTCATATTTCGGTTATCGCAGCCTTAGGTGACTCTGCAACGGTAGGTAAAGTTATGACATGTTGTGGTAGATCATGTAATGCAATGTTACGTTATGTTGCGCTGTGTTATGCTAAGTTATGTTATGTTATACTATGCAATGTTATGTTATGTTGTTGTTATGTTATGTTACGTTATAATGCGCTTTGCTATGTTATTTTATTTAATGTTATGTTACGTTATGGTGGTATATGATCTCACGTCTTTCATGTAAGGCCGGACAAGCGGCTGGCGCTCTGTCTATTGGAGATATTTTCTCGGAATATCGTGGGTTATCGTTTGTGACCGGTGGTCAGAATAATCTCAGCAGTCAGGCAACCTTAGCAAGTTAGTAACAATTTAGTAACCTTCACCTGACAACCTAAGTGGCTTTTCTGCCTCCAGATATTTTCAGATATTTCTCGCCAAATGTGGTAGGAACAAGCTATAACTCAGACCAAGACGGTGGGCTAGCTTCAGGATTCAATCTGGCAGTATCTGGTTCGGTAGCTAGCGATCTGCCTCGTCAGGTTGGTTCCTATTAAGCACATAACATAACATAACATAACATAACATAACATAACATAACATAACATAACATAACATAACATAACATAACATAACATAACATAACATAACATAAAATAAAATAACATAACATAACATAACAACATAACATAACATAACATAACATAACAAAACATAACATAACATAACATAACATAAAATAAAATAACATAACATAACATAACACAACATAACATTACATAACATAATATAATAACATAACATAACATAACATAACATAACGTAACATAACATAACATAACATAACATAACATAACATAACATAACATAACACAACATAACATAACATAGTATAACATAACATAACAACAAAACATAGCCTCTGAGGCCCCAGTTATACTTCGGCGTTCCGCTGCTTTTGCGGCGAGTCTGTGATTGGCAAGATTTCAAAATTGTCCAACAGCAGACCTGCCGCAGAAGCTGGCGGCAACGAAGCGCTGAAGTGTAACTAGGGCCTCAATCTACTATTTGAAGGCACGAGAGCTGGTGAGCAAACTGCGCGGTGATCCGAGGGTAGACTTTAATAATGGATGGAAGTTTGTAAACGTTTTCATCGGCTCGAACGACCTCTGCACAGTCTGTCAGAACCGGGTGAGCATAGTTATTGTGATGAATTTACGCAACAGGAATCAGATGCGTCGCCGTCGTAGATAACCTACAACGGTGTCGCATCTGATTCCTGCGGCGTGAATTCATCACAATATTTTTTTAGACACGTTATGGCGCCGCACAGTACGCAGATAACCTTCGAGATGCTATTTCGTACCTGAGAGACAACCTACCACGGACATACGTGAACCTTATGACACCACTTCACGTGGAGCTCCTTTTCCTAACGCAGGCTCAGAATCCTTTCTGTGTGGATATTCAGAGGTTTGCGTTTATAGTATTCTTTTCGGCTAGTGGGCTTATCTTTTCTACTTTATACTCTGTTGTAAGGTGAGGGGGGGATGGCAGCGGGGACGTGGAGAGCGAATACGCAGGGGAGGTCGGTCCCATCATCATAACTTGTAATCAAACAGATTTACTACTCGCCTTACTTTCTTGAGCGACGTCTACGGTCAGACATCGTAAGCTTAGATCTTCTACGTTCAATGTCACTAACTTGCACTTCTCTGTATACTAATCAATACGCATCTCAACTGTACATAGTATATGAACGTTGCGAAACTCATTCACCTCTTGCATGCACGACAGAACATCAATAATTCAGACACCTTTATACTACAAGAGAAATGTGGAGAGTTATCCAAGCAGAAAATAATCATGGGCAAAAAGAAACATTCAGAAAGGGAGAAGACACGACTGAAATTGCACACATCGAGGCGCGTGCGTGCGTCAGGCAATCGTTGTCGGATCAACCGCGCTCAGACTTCTTGGAAGAGCGAAAACATCGTGCTTTCGCGACACTATTCTTGTTTAATGACTGGGCTTCTCAGATTCGTTGCGAATTTACCTTACCACTATGTTCTTTTCAGGGTATACTGCCCATGCCTGTTTGAGATGTCGGAGCAAGATTACAAAGAGGTGAAGCGCATGTACGACAATGCTACCATGAGCTTCATGACGGAAGAGTACCAAAGCAGAAACTTTGTAGTTGCAGTCTCTTCAGGAACGAATGTATATGACCTTCCTACACTAGGGGTGAGGATTTTCAAAAAAAAACATTCGTTTATGTGCCGCAAAAAGGCTACGCTGGGTATGCCTGCCGCAGCTGCAATATTTATTTATTTATTTATTTATTTATTACGTTCCGTAGAACGCTCCAATAAACAACTAGCTGACCATTAAGAGGAAATATATTCCATGCTCAGGAAAACAAAAAAAAACAAAAATCAAAAAAAAATCAACAAAAATCAATAAAACCATCGGCAACTAGATCAATGCAGACAACAACAACGGTAGAGAAAAGAAATAAGAGGCATCGGAGTTCGAAACACCGGCACATTTTGCAGAAATGGTTGAATATGCGTGAGCATATTTTTTTTTAAATTTCGTTTCAAAATGAATATGGCCGTGGGACTTCATCTCTCTACAGGCCAACGAAGCTAAGGTTGCCGTGCCAGCCAGCTATGGCACATTGGACCTTACCGGAACTTCGGGTCATGGGTTTACTGGCTTCCCACATGGGACCGGTAAGGTGGCCAACCAGCCTGCGGCGAGTAAAGAAGCAGTTTCGCAATATTTTTTTCCGAGAGAAAATACAGTTCAAGCGGGAGCACTCACTCTAAATTCGAAACCAATTCATGAAAATAGGTCGGTATTTATCAGTGGTTCCCGGATGTCTAGCGGATAGATTTCGACGAGGGGTGTAGCCGTGGACGTACCTTCTGTTTAGTTTCACTTGGCATAAATATACTGAAATTTTTTTTTCAGAAATCACTGAATCTCGCCTTCTTCTCTCTCGACTGCTTCCATTTCTCACAAATCGGTCACGACACCTTGTCAAAGATAATATGGAGCGACTTATTTAAGCCTATTACTGAGCGTGAACCAACAGACTTGACAACGTTCCAGCCCCAGCTATGGACCTGCCCTCCTGAGGTAGGACTACTTTGTGTCATTTGGTGAGATATGTGGAATCGAGCACCAGCTGATACAATGGAAGAAGTTGAAATAGACCGCTTATTAACATTGTGACGAGGCCTTCCAGGGGCGTACATGTACGCTTTTGAAATAGGCAGGGAGCCGCTCCGCGTCCCATTTGCGTAGCATGGAGCCGCGACAAGGGCCCACCGCAGAGTGTTAGCACGCCGCGACGGCCCTGCGTCACTGCCAGCGAGCCGGAACCGACGCGACAAGGGGTCTGCAGAGTTGAAGTTGCGGCGTTGCTCGCAGCGACGAACAGCACTGGGTGATGTAATATCGATTACATTCGGCGACGATGGCGACCGACGCGGACTGAGGGGCGACGAGGGGGCACCTCAGAGTGTTTTGACGCCGCGACGGCCCTACATCACTGCCAGCGAGCGGCAATTGACGCCGCGACGATAATGTTTCGATACATTTCTGTCGCCGCGTCAAGGCTGACGCTCGGCGACTACTCGCCGGTCTCTGCAACTCTGCAGACCTCTACAGCGGCAGGGTTCAAAAACATTTTTGTCGCCGCGTCAAGGCTGACGTTCGGCGACCAGTCGTCGATCTATGTAACTCTGCAGATCCTTAACCAATACGCATTTCTAATCTCTTCACGCTACTGTCTCCAGACTCTAATTCTCATCTCGCATAACGTTTTACATTGCTCTAAGGAAAGGAACCAGGAAATTGTTGTTTTTGACATTAGCCGGGGACATGCCGCGACCAGCGACAGCGCAAATCAGGCATATAAATTTTCGTTCGATATTGAAAGTAAAGATTGCGTCGCGTCTCTCGTATCTGGAAGTATGATCCCTGCCCTATGTACAATGAATTTTTCGAGACATTTCTCATTTTTTTTCTAGAAATTGGTTCTTGTGAGGTATTGATGTCTCTTACATCTCAGTGCTCATCTCATTTTAGATGTGGTAAAGGTCGAATCTGCGCACCATGATAATAGCAAAACTAAGGAATGAGCCGCCAGCGCGACATTTTTCAATATTGACTCCTTGAAAACTCAACTTTATACTCGTGCCCTTTTTGCGTGATTGAAGAAAGCCGCACACTTGGAAAAGATATACAGAAAACACTCTGTCCCCCACAGAAAGGGTGGCTCAAGGTTGTGTCTTGTGAGCACATGCGGTCCGGTTGGCTGACTATAGATCTGTTGCCACAATTAGGATAGAGCAGGCGACGTATGGCTCTGATATGCGTGATAGGTATAATTCCAATTTGAAGAAGGTGTCATTAGTTTCCTGGCCTCACAAATAATATCTCAAACGAGATCGTAAGAATTTGTCTGCAAAGTGAGGAAGAGCTCTTTAAACACCTACAGGCCATAAAACGGCCAAAGTCTCACCGTCGACTGCGTACCACGCGCTGCGCGACCTCACGCGCGTCGGAAGCAGACGAGTTTTGGCCGCCGCGCGACGAGTTCCGGCCGCCGCGCGGAGGCCGAAACGTCGCGCGGCGGCCGGAACTCGTCGCGCGGCGGCCAAAACTCGTCTGCTTCCGACGCGCGTGCGGTCGCGCAGCACGTGGTACGCAGTCGACGGTGAGACTTTGGCCGTTTTATGGCCTGTACAAATGTAAAGAAAATCAGAGTTTGGATTAGTTAAAAACGGCGTTTGAATTCTCGCCATATCGATTTGTTATCAATTGCGCAAGATTACGAGCAATCCTTCCAGTGTGCTATCGTGGTTAACAAGCGAAAAGAGCGACAGATAACTGGCGAAATTTGGTGTAATATAGCCTCTAACATCTTTGTATTATATCCGTATCATATTGAGTCTAGTGAATGCACTAGGCGCAATCACTGCGGCTGGTCGTGGGGGGGGGATTGGCGACATCACCGGCCAACGCAGTTTCGATCGCGCGCGGCGATCAACCGTCGCAGCCCCATCTATTCACGAGACTAAATTGATTACGTGGACTCTAAAGGTTGCCTAGAGTCGACTCACCAAACACTGTCATATTGCTAAGCAGGACCTAGATAAAGAAAGGTAAGCGGTGTGGGGCGCGTACGATGCCAATAATGACATTTGATGTTAAAGGCATCGTACACGATGAAAACCATAAATTAGTTTTCCATGTTTTTCTACAGCTTAGTATACTTCGGCATCGAATAATTTCGAGTCACCCTATAAATGGATTTTTCTTTCGAATGACAGAGTGGTTCGAGCCGTCTTTGGTTTTCAGACAACAAATGAGAGGCAAGCTTCTCATAAGTCATGTCATGGCAGAATTCTTTGCCTTCGCAAAATCATAATTACCGATTATTCGAAAAAATAGTCGACTATGACTCGAAGTCGACTATTTTTCGAATAATTGATAATTCTGATTTTGTGAAGGCAAAGACTTCTGTCATGACATGACTTATGAGAAGCTTGTCTCTCACTTGTTGTCTGGAAACCAAAGATGGCTCGAACCATTTTGTCATTCGAAAGAAAAATCCATTCGTAGGATGACTCGAAATTATTCGATGCCGAAGTATACAGCTTAGCCTCTTTAGTGAACGAAAATGTCGAAGGGGCCCATGAAAAACCTTTAATTGGAAAGAAAAATCAATCGGAACACATTGCAAATACGAATTTGAATTTCGCGCCAAAATCGTTTTTGAGGTTCTTCCGCATTTGGAGACATTGTCACCGCCATTTTTGAACTTTTCCTGCATGTAGTGTTTGTACCACAAATGTTTTCAACGTTGTTGGACGGTCACATCAACATTCAACGAGAAGTGTTAGATCACGTGGACGATGCCTTTAAGAGGTTGGAAGATTGTGGTCGGTGGGCGGCAGGAGCCTCAAGGTAGAAACAGTGCAGCTTAGAGGCTCGTGAAGTATAAACAGAGCTTCTCAAGTTGAAAGCTCTTGAAGTTCGTACGCTACTCGAAATTTATACGTTTCAGGATTGTCCATATCTGAGGACTCCAGTAAACTCCAAGAACTGCAGTCTGGACACCACAGCGTGGCCATCACTTGGGAGAGATCTCAAAGTTGTCTACGACAGGACTGTAAGTGACAGCTTTCTATGAGTCGACTGGTGTTTCGCTAATATATTTCGCCTATTCTAGCCGTACCTGCCGTCCATTAGCGAGCTAGAACGGCGAGCATTCATGGAGGAGCACGGCACTGAATTTTTTATAATTATTTCAGGTAGGATGTGTATACTGATTGAATATTCAGCCTCAAACCTGATCCTGAAGCTGTTTAGGTATAATGGTGCTGCTACTGGTTACATGTGTGGTGGCAATTCGATGCAATAAGGGCTCCCCCAAGCCTTCTTCTCCAAGTGAGCGGACACGTCTTTTGCACGAAACGTACCAACAACAAATATTTTGAAGCTTTTAATAAACATAGAACTCGAGAAGATTCTTATTTTTGGAGACATTCCTTGCTGCACTTCAACATGTTGAGGTCTCGCCAAATAGCTGGTCATTCTTGACATGAGGCTATAAACAGGGTTCGGCCGGAATTCCGATTTTGAGATTTCCCGCGGAATAGGAGTGTGGGCTGTGTAGGCTGTAGGCAGTCCCAGGGAACTTTTACTATATTTCGTTAATGTGTTTATCATGATCGTGATATTGAAACGTCTTTCGGTGTCGATAATTTGCAGCTCCTGTCCGTTCATTCGGTTACCGGTAATCTGCCAAAACGGAAGAGAAGCGACAAAAAGGTGAGATGGAGATAGCTCAGCTCTCACCTCAATGGCACTGATCACTTCCTTGAGTGGTCGTCGGTGTAGTGTTGTGGATCACTGTCGTTGTAATTGAACCGGATGTGTCGCAGTAGACGATGACGGAATAGCCATAACTCAGAAAAATCAAAACAAGTTTCTTGTAATATAAATGAAGCTTACTTAAATGTCTCAAGTAACTTACATTTATATTAAATGTAACTTACATTTATATTACATGTAACATACATTTATATTACATGTAACTTACATTTATATTATTACATGTAAGATACGTTTATGTTACATGTAACTTACATTTGAATTTTCACTATGGGTGGCCATCACGTGACGCAGATGACACGCGACGTCCGAGGCCACATCATACGCCAAGAAATGCTATGCAGGACCTTGTCTGCTGGTATGGGGTCAACTACCTCAAACTTGGGTAATTGAACCCACAGCAACGCCAGTCGTATGGCGGACCCCGCGAGTTCGTCGTACATCAGCCTTGGGAATATCTTCTTGGCCGGTTTAAGTTACTTGTAACATACAATACCGCCCGCGACTTTGGGAAAAACGGTGTTTTCGGCGCTTTTTCAGCCGAAAAGCGCCGCTTGGTCATAACTTTGTTCAAAGTGGTCCGTTCGGGTTTCTAGGGACATATTTAGAATCAGCATCGAGAGGTCTTCATTTCGAGCTCACACATGTCTTACTCTGCAAACAAGGCATATAGGGTTAACAGAATCAATCGAGTGTACAAAAACTGAGGCTAGATATCAAATTGCTGTAAACGTTCGACTTCATACCAACCGCATAGATCAAGAACGAGTTATATCCAAGTAAATAAGACCAATTTATGGAGGTGGTGAAAGTGAAAATTAATGGTTTTTAGCCGTTTCACCGCCCCTGCAGACACACTCACTGCACTTCGCTCAGCCGCAAGACGTCTGCGTCTACAACCACGCTGAATGCAGACTCTTTGAAAACTGAAGCAACCTATCTAGAGGCATTTCCTGCCTAGCGCCACATGTGATTTTAGCTTCGGAAAGCAACCCTAGATCACCATCGTCCCGTTCTCGGCTCGATCGGGACAACCGGGCGCAGCGCACGCAGTATCCCACCGATATGTTACATGCAACTTAAATGACCTCAGATAAGTCGCAAGTAACTTACATCGGCTCAGATATGTTACAAGTAACTTGTCTTCGGCCTTTTATGTTACAAGTAATTTGTTTTCATTTTTCTGAGAAGTATACACGGGCCGCTGTTCTCGAAGTAGACGGATTCGAATGATGGTGAAACTCGCGGCCCTCTGGCCTAAATTTCTCCTTATTAGATGCGCGGGTTTCGAGCCTCGGTCGACTGTGATCGATTGATTTGACTGACCTGCTGCTCCTCGCCTTTCTCATTGTGAGCCCATTACTGGCGATCAGGGAGGGCCTATGTAGTCCATTCTCAATCTACTTCCTCTTGTTGATCTCCCCGTTGCTTATGTTGTTTGTTTCTTCTTTGTACGTTTTGAAGTTGAATGCAGTCAGGGTAAGCAGGTAAATATGCTAGGGTAACGTGATTACTAACACTAACGCGACCAAATGAAGTGGTTGAGGAATTTAGTGCTTGAGCGCATTCGGCTTGATTCAGTGAGGAACCCCATAATATGAAAAGTGGTGCTAACGACAGAACGTGTCTCAATCTGATACCGATCCCAATTTTGGCAACCTCCAGTTTCGCTCTTGTCCCACTGATAGAACTAGGCAAAATGGCTTAATCCTCGCAGACGCCTCGGTCATCGGGACTCACGCGTAAATTAAAATGCGTATCGTGTAGGCGCACATAACACACGCCACTTTACGCGCAACTCGATAAAATATTCCAAACTCGCCATTTCTCGGATCTAGCACGATTTAGGATCTAAATAGGCTTTGCAGCCAATTTTGCTGCTGAAACTCGTTTTAATTACGCAGAGATGTCATCTTGTGCGTACCCTCGAGTAATACGGCTGAATTGACTAACTTTGTGATATGATACTAGTTTCACTTGTCATGTCAATTCTTTATATTTATACAAATTTATAATATTAGCGATGACAAACTTGGAAAAGATAGCCTTTAACGTCAACAAAGCTGATAATTTCATATGATCGGGTGAATAATAGCCTTGTGATATAAAAACGACGTATATACTGCCGTTTGCATTACAGACGGTTAAGAGCATATGTGGATTACTTTACTTTCGATCAAGATGGACGGAAGCATCAAGAGAGACGTATTCTCCTTCTAAAACTATTGATGCTACTAACGATTCATTCATTAGTAACACCACGAGAGACCAGTGGTGGACGTTTTAATAATGGCTCTGACACTTATTCCTCCCTGCAGTAACCGACATAACTTACTAGGCATCGCCCTCCTGCTCCGCATTTTTACGCTGGTTTCGAGTGTTCGAAAAGCAAATCAGCGGTGAAAAAGGTAATGATAGAAAGTTCTGTTCCCAATGAAAAAGGAAGAGCTCAAAGATCAAAGGACAAATGCATTATACCCGGCATGGCAAAGAAAATCTTTGTGCCAAAAAGAAGTTATTGAAACCGTGGCTGAGAAAGCAAGAGAAACTACCTTGTAGAGTGGAAATGAGATTACCTGTGAAAATCGAGATTACGAGGGTTTGGTGAACGGGTGGTGACGGAGTTAGCTAAGGGAAGTGTTTATGGCGGTAAACCCATCCGCAAAAACGACTTGTATTGTTAGTACCTCTTTGACTTCCTTAGTAAAGCTGTGCAGTATCCGCCCCGAGCTGCAGGTGACAAGAAGGTGCAAGCTTCAAACGGTGGTTTTTTTTGTGCTTTCCATACCTTCCAAGGCGCGCATTGGTCTTTGGAAAATCCGGGAACGGACCTCATAATTGTGTTCAGCGCTCAAAACTACACCCCCTGAGCGAAGTTTGGGTGAAGGCACATTTTCCAAACTTCGTACAGACTAATATGGTTTTGGACTTGTACGGATTTTCGGTTGGGTGTTTATTTAATCCAATTACAGAGCTCTGAAAGCATTTCGGAAAAATGTTCAAATTTGACTCGAAATCCTCCCAGGTGGGTTATTTGGGGCGGTTATCACGAATATTGGGCCTATCTGCTGACTTTGGAAAGCTGTCGGCTAAAATCGTCCAAAGCCTTCAATCGGGGGAAATCTGAGTGCAAAACGCGACTACTGACGATTTCTGGAACGCTACGATAGAAATGGTTCATAATATTTCTCTGGGTTATTCTGAGTTCTAGACACGAATCTGGAGTCCATCTATCGATTTATGACAGAGTACGCTAGATTACATTGAGCATACGGTAGTTTGGTCAAAGTCTCAGATTTGACTCGAAATAAGTATACGGGGTTATTCAGGGTGGCGAGTACGAATTTAACGTTCGTTTGTCGATTTTTGAAAAACAGGTAGGTTTTGCACCCTACATGATTTGATATCTTTCGTAACCTACACTAAACCTCAGAATTTCGGCAAACAGACACCAGATTCGTGATCACCACTCTAAATTACCCCTACAAACAAGTTTTGAGCAAAATCCGAAAAACTTTTTCTTTAACGCCCGAAAAAAATGACTGGTGGGGGCGCCCTTGTCTTTCGCGAAGCTTGAAAAACGATTATAACATCTTGGAACCCGCAGGTCGGGGCGGAATACTTTTTCTATCGAGGCACAAAAGATACAGGTTCTTATTTATATCTCTTGCTGAGAGGGGGTTAAACGCCCACTATCGTGCTGCTGACCTATCACAGGAGATTTAGACCTTTTGCTGGGAGGAGACTATCCGCCCATTTTCTCGCAGTCGGCCTATCACGCGACTGCGAGAAAATGGGCGGATAGTCTCCTCCCAGCAAAAGATCTAAATCAGTACCGAGATACTATCAATACTAGTCGCTTTCGCAGATGCGTTTACCACTAAAAACGTTTCGAAAAGCGCTTCCGTTCTTTGTTGGAGTATGGGACCTGTGTTTATGAGCAGCATAAGCGGAGCTGAGTAAGAAAAGCTTGAGTAAGAAATTCCAATCTCCCATGTATTCTGGTTTCGAAACTGTTGTCAGTCGGTGTCTTCAACAGGAATCAATGGTGTCTCGTTGTCTTTTTATAGGCGTTATTTTTTTAATTTGTTTTGGAAACATTGTTTCTGAATTCATCGTGTTTTTTTGTGTCTTTGACCGTTTTTTCATATCTCATGTGCCGAAGCACGTGTAATAAATTTGAATTCGAAAATCAACGGTTCTGCAGGGAAATCAGCGAATTTGCGCGTAAAGGCGCGCGTTTTGTGTGCGTCTACACCACCCGCAATTTATTTTACGCGTGAGTCCCGATGACCGAGGCGTCTGCGAGGATTAAGCCAGGCAAAAGTGCTAAAAAGCGTGTGACCCAGGTAGTCACCATCTAAGGGAACCCACAACGACTTGCGCTCTGCGATTATCGTGTAGATTGCACGATATCTCGTACTGCCTTTTTCCCAGTTCATAGATGATGCAGTGAAACAGTTCATTATGTCCTGAAAGTTGCTTTTGTCCAATATAGAGCTAGTAAACGGCTTATCCCTCCCATGGTAGTCTTCTTCTTTTAGAAGTTTTCGTGCAGACGTATCCTCTCAACTTCCAGAAACTCTGAAAATGTCAGGATTCAGAACCTACCACCAGCGCCTCATCCGCACTGAACTCACACTATACTCGGAGTAATCGTAAGCACATGTCAAATCACCCAGTTGACTGTACGATATAAACACTGCCGCACAGTTTTCTCCCCAACTGAAATTCATCCGGTTGACGCCAGCGTTGATGTGGAGAACTCACCATTCATGAACGGGAGCTGTCAGGCAATGTACCTGAGCTCATTTGGTTCCCCATCCCTCCAGTTGTTAACGGTTCCAAGACCATCGAATAGCCATTCGAAGCGCTGGCTGAAACCTGATGACACTTCGACCTCCTCACATTAACTTCCAGACGGTCAAAGTCATTTGAGGTTACCTGTCCTCCACGCGTTGCGCACCTACCCATAGCGCTCCTTCACAGCCTCGGCAACGAGCGTTGCGATAGTTCTCTGAAAAAGAAAGATCCGCCTCATCATCGTACAGTTGACGGCAAGGTCTGCCACACACCGATCACATATTTAGTTTCGCCGTGATCTTGAAATGTTCCCAGATGAGCTCCGATCGCCTGGCAACGCAGCTGCGCCTTGATCCACGATGTGACCTCGTCATCGAAAATCTGAATTCACACTTTACACTTCGAAACCTCACATGGTTGATACCGGTTCGAAGACCCTATAACGGCGTGATAGTTTGACACAACCAGCGGCAGATCTGTAGACAGTGAACTCACATAATGCCTAACGTTGATGGTACCGCCCCTTCTTGTGTAGGAGATTTCAAAAGGGGGTCTTCTGGTTCCGTCTACACCTGGTAAGCCTAAAAAACCTATTTTGAAGGCGATTCAAGCCTAAGTAAGGCGAAAAAGTTTATGAAAACTGACCAATTAGCAAAGCTGCAGCACAAACAAAGATGTGATACATCATTCTAAAGGGTTCTCAAGAGAGTCATAGCGCACACATTGTGGCATTTAACCAGCGAATGCGCCGATTTATGCTCTGTTTATATTCATGTCTCGTATAACTGTGAGAACATCCATGGACTATCTGTTTTACGCAATCAGACAATAAAGATTTATGTTTCACAGAAATATGTACATAGTTCTGGAATATTTTCATAGAAGTAGTGTGACCCTGGAAGCCGTGGTGTAACTTGATTACTGATACTGTTTTGTCCGTTGACAGATGGTGATCGTCTCATAGGTTTCCAGTTGTCGTGTGGGCTCGTGATGACTGTCGTTGAACGGTGGGGCTGCCATCTTCCATACGTTCTGATCTGCAATCAGTTCATCTTACAAGGGAAGGATCATTACATGCCGTGGCTATTCCAGAAGAAATATGCGTTTCAAGGATCAATTTCTGAAAATTTAGCTTCCTGGCAAAAGTAGCGATTTGGCAATGGTGGAAAAAGCTTGAAAAATATCTTGAAATATCGTAAAAAATGATTTGGCGTAAAATGGCCTGGAAATATAAAAAAGCTAGGAAATGAAGTGAAATAACCAAAAATGCGATTTGGTGGTCGATCATTTCACAAGCTTCTCTGTTAAACTCATCAAAACGAACTCAAGCACGATATGGAATGGAGTTCGCCTAGTTTGACCTTGCTGATTCGCTTATTACAGCTTTCAAAAATGGCTTACTGTTGCGCGCTTGATTTCGTTTTGATAAGTTTAACGGAGAAGCTTGTGAAATGATCGACCACCAAATCGCATTTTTGGTTATTTCACTTCATTTCCTAGCTTTTTTATATTTCCAGGCCATTTTACGCCAAATCATTTTCTACGATATTTCAAGATATTTTTCAAGCTTTTTCCACCATTGCCAAATCGCTACTTTCGCCAGGAAGCTAAATTTTCAGAAATTTCACATATTTTTCCCGAAGGTTCCCTTTCTAACTTCAATTTTGCTCAACGATTTCCATTTTGGAATGATGAAACATCTAACAGACGATATTGTCGTATGAGTACACTTTCTGAAACTTATGACCCAAAACCATAAAAAATACCACTCATTGCCGCATTTTTGCATTATGTGAGAGCTCAATATTATCGATAATTGAAGAAAATCTAGTTTAATACTTGATCTTGCATGATGAGAACAATTTCCCAGACAAGTGACTTAGAGCCATCAACAATCAAAAATCATTGCGGCATTTTGTGCAACAGGCGGAAAAATCAATATTATTGATTGGTATTTATCGATAATGACTGATGAGCAAAATTCTCCAACCAAGAAAACCAATACCATCAGCAATCACCACTCCTAGCCGCATTTTGTGCAAAAAGTGCGAAAATCGATAATGCTGATTATCGATCGATGACGTGTCATAAGTACGGATTCGAGCAAGTTCAGTACTTATCTCCGACGACCTGTGTTGATTGGCTGCAGATTCACCCACACACTCCGGTCTCCACAGCAGTAGCAGAAAAAATCAGTTTTCGTGCTCCACGGCTAATTTAGTATACAAACCCACGATTTTGAGGTACCCTTCAAAGTTAAGGTATCAAATTCAAATTGGAATAGGAGCGACCTGCATCCATTTTCAGCCTCTTGTTCAAAAATGAGCTCCCTAGCTCAATTTTAAGTGTACCCGCAAGATCGTGAACGCCGTCTGAAAAAAAAAAGATTAACAACAAAAACGAGCGGTCTTTCAATTTTTACTCGAAAACCAGCGAACCGTTCTAAACCATTTTTGGGCACATTTACCAACTTTTTGCGCTCTTTTTAATGCAATTTAGCTCTAATTCCTACGTTCACTCTGAACTTAGATTTCGAAAAAGGGGTTGCGCGCGTGGCCAATTCAAAACCAAATCTGGTACGCGTTTCGCGCGCACCACAATTTTCGACGCAGAATTCGAATGTTTACACTGCAGCTGCGAAACGTTTCTCTGAACGGAGGTATACGCGTCCAATATTTCAGATAACCGATTGCTGTGAACCGCGGGGTTCACGACAATACCCGCCTTCTTCAAAATAGTATAAAGGCTTCTGCGAGGAAGGTTGCAGGGTGCTGCCTTGGCCAGTAGCAATCCCCTCGGAAGGTGGCAGCTACCGGCTGTCACTGCGTGGTGACTGTGTCAATCACGTCTCGGCTATCAATATTAACGGGCCGGCATAGAAATGCACAGGCGGTGCTCAAGTTAATGACCATTGCAGTCAGCCACCTGGGAGCAGTGAGCGTTCTTTTGCGAGGTGGCTGACTGCGAAAAACGGATGGTAACTTCGCTTACCGCCGCAGAGGAAAGAGAAATAGCGCCCGTAGCGAAGAGGTGCTGGGTCGTTATCGCGGTCATGGGGTCGAGCACGTCCAATGGTGCTGACTTTTTGAAGCAAGTGCGCTCCAAGAAAGGGCAGTGGAGCGCTTGCCAACCGACCAGTCCGCTGTCCACATATCATCCCAGCACAGCACGGCGGCCTATCTCGTTGTCTAGGTGGGCAACGAAAAATCGCGCCCGCCGGCTGGCGGCCATCCAGCTCCGTTGCCAGCTGATAGGAATGACAGGCGAAACGTTCGAAGGTTTTATTTATGTTTCAATGATTCCTGGCGAAGATTAATGGGAGAGTAACGTCAAATTGTACGTAGCTGTCATGGATACGTCTCCTTTATAAATTTCACGTGCTTTACGCCTATTCTAAGCTCAGCCTCGAATTTCTAGAAGTTGTTGTGGATTTTGTGGATTGTGGATAGATTAAACCATTTTCAATTTTTTTCTTCCAATAATCGCTCACCACAAATAAAATCAGATTTGCTTAGAAAGCCATCTGAGGAAGATGGATGAAACACGGTTTCGTTCTTCAGAAAAGGCATGAAACTTGCGTGATCCGCTTTTACTAGTTACAAAATGCTGTACATATAACAGTTCATCTAAGAGCGGATTTTATCTAAACTTCGTTTTCCTCTTTTACTTTAAGTTCACTTCTTTCGATGTTGACTGGGAAGCGTGAAACAGACTAAGGAAGAAATAGTCCATAATTTGAAAAAATCCTTCGAACTTTTCGGTTCACTCTGTGAAAGAAGCACGAGGTTGGCTCCTCGATAATCATATTACAAAGTATTGTGTATAGTGGTTCAGCGGTAAGTGGTCATCCAACAAGAAATTTTCATAATCGTTTTTCCAAATCTAACATTCTCTCCCTTTGATGATTTTAGCGGGAAATTCCGAAATTCCATCATACAAGGTTGAAAACTTACCAAATCTGAAAGACAGACACATTCGCACGCTCCAGAAACCCATATTTACTACTGCTAGTTCGATCAAAGTTACAATGAATACGAAGAACTGTGGAGGGAGTGTATGTAGGAATACAGAAAGAGTCGCTCACACATGAACATGTGGCCTAGTGGTATAATGCGCTGTGTTGGGCATCGGTCGCGTAGGCTGGTGCGTTGCTGGTTCTAATACGTCGACTAGTGAGAGTTTTGTATTCAACGCTACTCTTCGAGTATAATTTTCGTTCTAAGGCGGCAACCATAGGAGGCATCTAGGCGTCACCGACCTCAGGTTGGCTGCCTCTTTAAAGTCATCGTATTGGAGGATTGCTACTGGTCCTGCTGGTGCGGTGCGGTACCTCAAGCAAACTGGGGCGTCGACAACAGGTTGATAAGTTGTCATCTCATAAACCGCTCCCTGTTGTCAAGTCAAATCGCGCGTATTGTCAGCCTGAGACCTGCCCGTTGCCCAGCGACGTCCGCCTGTTGTCCGGCTGTTGACAACTCAATGTGTCGCGTATAGCGGCCTAGTTAGCAGCAGTTCACATCCTACAGGACTGTTTCCTCTAGCTAGGAACTACTTTACACCAACACTCGTCGCGGTCGGCACACCGACATGCGTCGCAGTCGCACACCGACACGCGTCGCGGTCGCCCACTGACAAGCATCGCGGTCGGCACACCAACACGCGTCGCGGCTGGGGTCACCAACGGACAGGCAGGACGTTCAGATGCTGGGCGGGGCTTAAGTACCGCAAACTTGGGTAATTGAACCAGCTGCGCCACCATCATTCACAGCATGCCTAAAAATGCGTCGTATACTTCCCTGGTATCTAGAGTGCTAGCTGTGCAACAGCTCGACACCGACGAGATCATAACTCGCGGCCAGGGGCTCGCCGAATATCGGCGCGTTGGCCAGCGGTGACTCATGGTGGGCGGATCAACCTGTTGTCGACGCCCCAGTTCGCCTGAGACTGTAGGGTGCTATGAGATTCAACTCATAGAGTCTAAGACTCTCGAAACAAGAAGGAAAAGTAAAGAATGAGTACGGAAAAGGCATTGGCAAGGTAAATAGAGAATAGTGAATAGGGTGCAATCAATCTACTGGCTTGAGAAATAGGTTTCCGCACTCTATTGACTCGATTTCTTCTCGTTTTTCTTTTCGAGTGTGGTTTGTGAACGTATGTATAATTTATTAGGTCTCCGCTGAAGGCCAGACTGGGCCCTCCTCTGCCGTCCCTAGTGATTTTGTCCCGTCATGACAAGAATGATTTTAGTGTGCTAGCGGAGGCTAGGTACCGTAATCGTTGCCGTAAAATTAAATGCATTGGGAGTGTTGGCTGCGGGAAAACAACTGATTGGACGCCGAATAATAATTTTTAAACCCTCATCATCCCTTAGGCCCCCGTCAGACTTCGTCGGAAAGCCTGCTGAGTCCGACTGAGTCCGAATGAGTCCGACTGAGTGTGGTTGCCCCCAGCGCCAACCAGTTCCTTTACCAAACACGCAATTGATAGTGACGATTATCACCTCAGCTGTGAATCGGAACGTGTTTGGTGGCTAATTTTTCTTGTTTTCAACATGTCTTTGTCTTCAACTAAACCATTTTGAAGAATCATCATTGGACAGATGGGGTGAGGATGATTTCGGTTGGGACGCAGCGGGACTCCGTGGGACTCAGTCGGTGCATTGGCCCCGCCCTTGTACGCATGAGAACCATCAGTATCGACCGGGGGATTGCGGTGGGCATCACGGTCGCAGTCGGACCCGGTGGGTTGAGTTTTTTTGCACCCGTCTCCCACGGATTCGGGGCGTATTGACCCGGTGGGACTCAGTAGATCCACCGACTATGACAGGGGCCTTATGGGCTTTTTGAAGAGGTTCACAAACAGGCTGGGTGTTTTCGCAGCAGAGGAGCAACAGCCATCTGCCCCTCCCCTCCCCTATAGCGATATCATCAATTTCTAAATTAAGTTTCGGACACTGTAGTACCCCATTTAATTAGAGTGCAACGGTCCGTCCCTCCATACTCATCAAAAAACACATGGAGCACTAAAAAGGTGAAAAAATTATCAGTTGCTGTCAAAGAAGTCGTTTGGTCTGCAAACAACAGCGGCTGAGCATTTAATTTCAGGGCAAATATCACGGTACCTACTCTCCGTTAGCACACTAAAATCGTTCTTGTCCCGTCCTGCGCCACCACTAACGATTCTGCGCCGTCCTGTACTCGGGCGCATTGCGGCCGGCTCATTCGGGCTGCAACAGGGGATTCTCCGCTTTAGTAAGCAAAGTATTGCATACGTTTCGACCGGGACGGCCACAGCTGGACCAGGACGGACCAGGCGAGCTCTGTTCGGCTACATCTGGGATTTTCCGGCTTGAATGAGCAATGTTGATACATGCGTATCGACCTGGACGGCATAGCGTGGCTCTACTCAGGCACTCAGGACGACGGCCGGCGAACCTTTCCCAGCTGGCCCGCGGTCTCCGTCCTCCGGCCGCCCGCTTTTGGTTCGCCGGCAAGCCGTATGTCGACGGCCCGCCGACCTTTACCAGACGGCCCGCTATCATTATTTGTATTATTGTTTACCTCAAGCATGTCACCCCGACCCCACGGCGGAGAAACGCCCCGCCTCGGTTCGCCGCAATCTGCGGGGAGAGAACCACCTTCCCGCGGATCACGGCAGAACCGCCCCCACCCCCAGCCGTGGAGATACCCCTATCCCCTCAGCGGTCAAAAATATGCTGGCCTCCGGAGAGTGACTCGAAGTCACCCTCCACGGCCGGCAGTAGAATGCCATTTGAGGGCTCTAGTGAGATGAGGCGCCTTTTATACCGGCTGTGCACATGATAACCACGTTACGACGTGATTAGTCGTGATCATTAGAAATTGTCTTTCCAACCGGCCCAATTGAAGATGGCGTGGCGGGTTTTGTGGTTCGCGGGCGAGCCAATATCCGCGCTGCGTGTGCGTCGCATGCAGCATGGGTCGCCGCTGGCCGGCAACCTCAGAATAAGGGGCGCCGGCCGTCATTTTCGGCATAGAGGTTCGCCGGCCATCGTCCTGAGTACCTGAGTAGTAGATATTATTTCAAAATGGGGATGAAGCTATTTGGGGGGGGGCACATAGGATTCGGTTGGAGAATGAATGATACCACTTTTCGGGGTCGAAGTATTTCCATGGAGTTTCCACGAAAACAATGACTGATAATGCTATCAGGCTTATGATATCAGCCCAAATTTCCATTTTTATGGATAAATCATTTCATTTTGTCGAGTGCCCCCCCCCCAAATAGTTTCATACCTCAAAATGTTTATATTCGCAACTAAATGCCATAGCAAAGCACGAAATCAGTTCTGGGTGACTGAACAGTCAATACCGCTGAGGACTAGATGATATGTAGCACCGGCACAGATTCGCGAAAAGCCTCCAATGGGTACGTGTATAGCGGGAAGGAAGGTAGAGGTGAAGGTGATGTGTATATGCGAAATTGATTATATTGTCTATCGCACTAGTCACCCTTCCCTGCGCGCTTCTTGCTGCGTCACGGCTTCCTGAAAACATGGCACAGACGGTATGCAGTACGGCTTGCAGTTTGAGCGATCTTGCACCTTATTTAATCCCATAGTAAAGGCGTTGAGACAAAAAATTGTGTGGGTTCCACAATGTAATACAGCGCAAAATACTGGAAAAAGAACTTTGTCAGTGTCCTTCAAGGACAATCAAAGCCAACATGAAGGTTTTATACATCGATCGATAATTTTATGCCAGAATCAGGCTACGGCCCCTCTACTTTCCTTGTCCTTGCACTGCTTGTGTTTTCACACGATCACCGTGTTTGTTAAGTGTTCCGGCACGTAACAGCTCCACCTCATCCTTGATCGCGAAAGGCAGAGCAGGTGGAGGTGCCGTTACCTGGAATGGTATAGACTCGAATGGGTTAAAAAGAGTCGAGCTGTGAGAAACCATACCTCATGAGGTTGTGGTGGTGGGGCTACGACACGGTTCATTTTCGGCTCCGACTTCACATCTGTACCGAACTGCACGTGGTTCTTATGAACTTTGCCAACTTTATCTAAATGAGGACGACCGCGAATTAGATGAGCTTCCTGCGTGTGCGTTAGAGATGCTCACCGGCCGACATGACGTTAACTGCTCAACTGAAGCATAACGTCACATGCTTAGGGTTATGTCATGGAATCCCTTAGGTTAATGATAATACCTTATCAAAATTCGAGTAAAATGCTGCTTATCGTACATATACCACACACGGTTAAGGTTTTTCGATGATGGAAAAGGTCTAGTCGGTGCAACCGTGCAACCGGAAAAGAGGAGGGGTAGGGTAACGGAGCTTCAGCGGAACATGGAGTCATCTGTTGAATTCGGCACGCATGTAGTGAAGATTCAAGCTATTATCAATATTGATGGCTTGACATTCAAATTCCAAACAAGGTACGAAATGACTAGTTCATTACGCTTTATTTCCTACATCTTTAGGGACTATCCTAGACGGGGGGGGGGGCGACCCAAGATTTTCTCATAGAAATGAATGGAAAACCTGATAAAAGATGCTTGATGCTGCTATCAATCATTGTTGTTGATGAAATTCTATAGAAATACTTCGATTGATAACGTTATAGATCGGTGGCTCATTTCATTTCTGACATGAATCTTGAGTGCCCCCCCCCCGTCTAGGATAGTCCCCATCTCTATCATGGTGCAGAAATGATCTTTGGCCTGGAACAATAGCCTTGAAGGACATAAGTCCTGCGTTGCTGTTCAGCCAGGAATGTCTTCTGATGTTTGACGTCATGTGTGGGTTTGGAAAACCGACGGCCTCAATATTGTCTGTGGACGCCTTCTTTTAGAACACATTACAATAGTAATGATTGACGGTAACGTCTGTGATTGTGAATAAAGATTTTATTTCCAGAATCGTATCTGTGTGAAGACCACCAGTTGCCGGGAAATAGCCGAGGAATAGCCGGGAACTAGCCAACCAGGCACCGCAGCGGATCCTGGTGGGCCAATTCTCAGCTATTTCACGGAGAACATGCTTTTGGCCGAGCGTTGGCTGCGGAATAGCCGAGAAATAACTGGGATCTAGCCTCGAAATAGCCGAGAAATTGCCAACCAGGAGCCGCTGCGGAGCCTAGTGTGCTACTACTCGGCTATATCTCGGCCAACCTCTCAGAGTAGTCGGATCAAACCCTATTAGTGCCGGAGTTACTTTCTAGGGAAGCTTTCTGGAAGATATATGCCGTCGTGAAGAACACCCTTGCGCTGACCTTCACTCGGGTCCGGACCTTGCTACTGATCGCAGTGAAGATCTCTTTGCCACTGAAAATAGGGTAGCGCCACGTTTTGTTTTGGTGTGACCGTGACACTTTATGTAGCAAAATGCAGCACCCGGAACGAGGACTTGACTAGTTCGGGCAACAATAGGAGCACATGAGGTTACATACATGGACAACTGTTTCGGCAGTGAGTGGGGCACAAGGGCAAAACGTGCTGCACCTTGCGTAGGACTTTACTCCTAGTGGTACAACTCATTTCTTCCAATATCACAGTCAGAGACACTTATTGAGACAGACAGACAGACAGACAGACAGACAGACAGACAGACAGACAGACAGACAGACAGACAGACAGACAGACAAACAGACAGACAGACAGACAGACAGACAGACAGACAGACAGAGAAAGACAGAGCAGACAGACAGACAGATAGACAGACAGACAGACAGACAGACAGACAGACAGACAGACAGAACCCAGACATACAGACAGACGAACAGACAGACAGAAAGACAGACAGATAGACAGACAGACAGACAGACAGACAGGACAGACAGACGAACAGAACAGACAGACAGACAGAACAGACGGAACAGACAGACAGATAGAACAGAAAAAGACAGACAGACAGACAGACGACAGACAGACAGACAGACAGACAGACAGACAGACAGACAGACAGAAAGACAGACAGACAGACAGACAGACAGACAGACAGACAGACAGACAGACAGACAGACAGACAGACAGACAGACGCAACTGCTTTATTTGTAAGGATGTAGGTGCGTACACAAAAAAGTTCATTAGGTGAAGGTTTTAATGCTGTTAAATCTTCTTCTTCTACTCTTTTTTGCTGCAAACAAAAGTCCATGACGAATAGCAGCCGACAGACGTATAGCTTACCTTGCCTTGTTCTTTGTCGGGCAAGAAGATCTAAGATAAAACTTCATTAAAATTCAGACTGATTTCACGACGTAGAGCCGCTCGTAACAGTCGGATACTCTGAGAGTTTTGGCTGCGAAATAGCCGGGAAATAGCCCACCAGGCTCTGCAGCGGCTCCTGGTGTGCTATTTCCCGGCAATTTCTCGGCTTCTCATGGAACGGACTAGAAGCAGCCGAGAAATAGCCGAGATATAACCGAGAAATATTCAGAAGTAAACAAAATTAACCAAGACGCGACCGTCGCCGGCTCGCCGAGCCACCACCTGGGGCCGCCAGCGGTTGGGCGGCGCCTCCAGAGGTTGAACGAGGTCCACGTACCTCAAACTTAGGTATTTAAGCCGACTGAGGTGCTGACATCTGAATTATGCCTCTGGATTGCTCCGTATATCTGCCTGGAGGGTATTATTTCCAGGCTATTTAGCGGCGAGCATTATTTTGCGGCTATTTAGCGGCTATTACGCGGCAAGCAGGCATTTCGCGGCTATTTCTCGGCCAAAACTCTCAGAGTAATGTATGCAAAAGTATATGATTTGAAAAAGAAAAAAACAGACAAACCGTCAAGCATGCGATCGCTTCATTCACGTCTTCATCAATTTCGGAAAGATCAAATGCTGAATAGTCAGACCAACTCCAATTATAGTAGCCGCCCCACCGCTGGGCTCCTATCCATACGTAACTATTATCGGGTATCAATCCTGAAAGATTCAAACTCAACACCTAGCCTTCTGGAATCAAATCTTTGTGCAGATTTAGATACTCGAGACAGATAGATAGTTGTTGGTAATGTTGAACAACGTTTTATATCGTAGTATTCTCTACTGGGTCGTGTAACCCAAAAGAGCACCATTTCCTTTCCCCAGGTAACCTCAGCAAGTTGGGGGGGGGAGTGTTCGCGAGGCTATTTTGAACCCCGTACGGAGCATAACTAGGGCACAAAAACAGGCACAGGAGTCGATTACTCTGAGAGATTTGGCCGAGAAACAGCCGCGAAGTGTCTGCTTGCCGCGTAATAGCCGCGAAAAAGCCGCCAAATATGTGGTCTGCTTGGGTCTAGTTTATTTCAGCTTAGTCGAACTGTTCCTCGGATATTTCGCGGCTGTATCTCGGCCACAACTCTTACAGTGCTCGTAGTCTACTACAGAAAATTCTCTGCATGCCATGGAAGGTTCTCCAAAAGTCCCAAACTTCACTCCTTCTGTGTACTGATGCATGCATATACAGAACCAGTAGAACGCACTTGCAATGAAATTTTCTTCTTTATCCGAGTGGACTGAAGTCAGAATAGCGCCAAATTCCTTACATATCGATTCTGCATCGTAGTATTCAAGAGTGACATTGAAATACTTAACCAAAAGCGTTATGTTTACCCAATTTATGCAATCTCGTATATCCATCTGACTTCACCTTGTAGTAACGGCCGCTCTTTTCGAACTCGTCCCATCCACAAGCATTGTCACTGTCCGTGAAATCACTGAGCACCAGAATCAAAGTGATGATTGTCGCTGCCTTATTTGCCATCCTGAGACAAATTCGCTCACTGACAAAAGAAAGTTCGAAGTTTTGTCTCAAGCCTAGTTTTGACTGTAGGTGGTCGCTGCGGCCATGCGAGGGACAACTGTTCCTTTTTCATCGCGGGTAATGGAGAGCCGCTCCAAATGTGATCTCTTCGTGGCAAACGTCCTACATCGCTCGGTCGCGGCGACGAAATCCTCGGTTTAACTGCATCGCTGCTTGAAGAGCGATTCTCCATGGTCGCTGACCATCGCTCCATCGCGACCAAAATGGCAGCGATGGAGCGATCGCCAGCGAATGACACGTTTCGTCTAGTGGACGTTGACCCTTTCACATGGCAGGATCAGTGTTTTCGAGTTGAAACGCGCTATTGATGAGTACCAGCCACTATTTCCACTGATTGATTGAATTTCTTCTATCATCCGTGGGTCTATGCACTATGATTAGAATCGCTGCCGCTGCTACATCGCTGCAGCAGCGGGTGCAAAATCGCTGCGATGAAAAACAGCAGCGATGCAGTCAGAACTAGGCTTCACTTGTGAGCCCATTCTGTCGAAAAAGCACTTTCCGGAGCAGTTTCTACAACCTCATTCTCGTGCAATGACGCTTTCGAAGCTGCTGAAGAATTATCCGAACCGAGTCATGGCGGGTTTCCCCAATGTGACGGATGAGGTAATTCTGGTCTATTATAGGTTTCGAAGACTAGTGTTTCGCCAACGCCGGAAAGTACTAGTGTTTCAATATTTTTGCACCAGGTTTCCAGTTCTGAAACGTTTGTACAACATGTCAAGTGTGTCAAAACATGTGAGAAACAGAGAACTCGAGTGACTGACCGCGCTGTCAAAATACTAACCTTTGAAACTTATAATAGACGTAAGATTCTCAAGGTGTTCAATCATCTTTAACCTTATTTCTCGGAGCTCTTCGGAGTGCTGACCACGAATCTAGGGTCCATTTCTCGATTTCCTGAGGCTACAAGCACGCTCATGCAAATCATTTTTCCGCAGGGCTACCGTAACCCTCCTTTAAAAATTTTCCAAGTGTCAGCATGGATATGAGCACAACGTAATAGCCAACTAACATGTTTGCACAGTTTCGACCTCCTCAGCCACTTCCCAGTGGCTCCTCGGAGAGAGCGGTTTGTGCATGAATGCATAACACCTCATTCATACTTTTGCGATAGCGGCAAATGCCGCGATTATCAGTGGAAAAATAAGAAATCAGACGTCTGATACTGCTCTAAAATGTGAAATCAGGTGTCTGATAATGGTATCAGACATCTAAATTCTCATTTTTTCTGCTGATAATCCGCGGCATTTGCCGCTATCGCAAAAGTATGAATGAGGTGTAACGCTCCTCTGCCCTTTTGTACCCCTCATGTTATGAGCGTGTGTTATCGTTCATTATCATGTTTTGTTTAAAGGCACTGTTCTCGATGAGAATCGCTTTTCTGTTTTTTTTCCTTGAAGGCGGTCCCATTCTGATTCCAATGATGCTTCTGGAATCGTACAAGACCTTCTGAGAATGGAATTATGGTCCCTCAAAAGTTGAGCTAGAGAAAATGGTGGACGAGTGGTTCGAGGCTTGTAACTTCCGTCTTTTGCAGCCAATGTATGCGAGCTGACCTGAGTAAAGAAGGAAGTTGAGAATGAAGGGAAGAACGGGGCTTTTGATCGGAAACCATCGCTCAACTCACGATTTCGAGTGTTCCTTTGTTCACGTCGAGGGGCGGAAAGGGGCGAGACTTGCCCACAGCGGCGGTGTTCGCCCCCTTTTCGAAGCCGTTTTGCGGCTCCTGGGTAGCCTTTCGTCCCGTTTTTCCGACGCTGGTCTGCTTCTGAGAGCCACGAGAAGCGTTTGCCATGGAAAATTCGAGGATGAAGTTTATCGCGAACAGTGCCTTTAAGAATGGTTACGGTAGCCCTGCAGAAAAAATGATCGGCATGGGCGTGCTTGTCCTGAGGCTTACTGTCGGTTATGCTTATGTAGTGGTATGGAGCTGGTTTGACCTCGCTCAGCGTCTTGAAAGTCGACAAATAGATCTAAAGTTCGTTATCGGCATCCAAAATGAACCCCACAGAAAAGATTCGACTAACGCATAGATTTTCAGACGTCATCAGAAGCACATTCAATGCCGTGTCCACGATGAGTATCACATTCGAGTTCTACTCAAGAATGGGGATGTTTGGTCGTGAAGAAACGGCGGAGACAAACGCTCAGAATAAGCTAAAATAACGGTTTCTAACGCTCCCTGATAGTTTTTGCAAGCGCGCGCCAGTGGTGAAATGTGCGAGTATCGAACAGGCTGAGCGTGGCGGAGTAGCTCGGTAATTCGCCATTGAAAACGTCCGCGGCGCCACAAGCTCGTCAGAGCGGGGGCGGGGGTAGCATATCCTAGACGAGGGGGGGGGGATGGCACCCAAGACTGGATTTAAAGTAGTTCGGTGGGGGGGCACTCAAGAAAATAAAATGGTTCTTCTTCTTCTTCTTCTTCAGCGTTTGTCCCGCATTGTAACAGGGTCCGCTTTTCTCGAACGTTGCCGCCATTTGACCTTGTCATTCGCGTTGTCAGGATGGAGGCCTGCAATTTTCATATCGTTGTGCAAGACATCCAGCCATCTCTGCTTAGGTCGTCCTCTTGGCGCACATCTTCATTCCGAACTCGGTCCAATCGGGTCAATCCACCACTCCACCTCAGCATCTTCGTTTCCATTCCGCCTAGCCGTCGTTCTGCTTCCTTGGTCATTGGATAACACTCTGTGCCATACAGTGCGACGGGCCTCACAACCGAACGATAAATCTTTGACTTGAGCCTGTCGCAAACCTTTTTAATACAGAGCACTCCACTCGCGGTACGCCACTTCAACAAAGCAGCATTGATGCGTGCGTCGACTTCAGCCGTCAGCGTCCCATCATCGCAAAGCGTTGATCCAAGATATCGAAACGTATGCGCTTTTGGCAAGACTGTGTTGTCGACTTGGATGGAATCGTCACAACTCGCATTTGTCATGTATTCGGTTTTCTTTTTATTGAGTCGTAAGCCGAATTCTGCCAGTCTGTCGTGCCAAGCTTGAACTTGTGCTTGGAGATTTCCTTTGCTGTCTGAGGCGAGCATCACGTCGTCAGCATACAACAGTGTCCAAGGTGCTGAACTCTGCAAATCTCGAAAATAAAATGATTCATCCATGGAAATGAAAATTCGTGCTGATATCAGACACCTGCTGGGGTCGTATTCGCCAATAACCCGCCGGGTACCCACCGGGTAGTCGAAGGGTAAATGAGGTGAAATTTCAGTACAAAACGCGCGCTCCACGGCCACCTCTCGCCTCCCTTGGCTTCCCTCGCAATCGCCGGAAGTTTTTGCATCGCTTGATCGGGAACATTGGCCGCATCGCGGCGAAATTTTTTGCAAATTGCACGGAAGAGACGTTAGATTCATTCAATTTGATTCCTTAAACCCTCATTTTCTCAATTTCTGTGTGATTCTGTCTTTTGTTTCCTTTTTATTGATGACTCAGATCCTTTTTTTCGTTACAATTATACATTTTTGAATGTGAATATTCATTTTTTGCTGTTTTTTTTCGCACGTTTCATTGAATTTTTACCGAAAAAAAAATTGAAAATCGATTTATGCCACAATTACCAAAATACAATCCCACTAAAAGCGAATTAGAATAATAAAAAAAACTTACGGGATTTATTTTCCTAAAGCATCTTTAACGGCGCAGATTTGCAACAGCTACGAAAAACTAACACTGCAGCATGTTCTGATGCTGTGTTTCCACCAAAAACTTTCAAATTCTATTTTTGTAGCTAAAACAAAACCAAAAAATGCGAATAAATGGATGAAAATTAGAAAAATTACTTTGAATTATCGAAGGGAAGTCGACGGGAGTCCGAAGGGTAGTCGATCAATAGGTGCATTTCTATCTTTCAGCGTGTAAGATGGGTCGATCTGTGCCTCTGCCGCGCGCGGCATCATCCCTTCCGCTTCCCTTCGATTACCCTCGGCGGGTTGTTGGCGAATACGACCCCTGATAGCTTAATCAGTTATTGTTTTCATGGAACTCCATGTAAATACTTCGATTTCTCAAAGCGGTATCATTCATGATCCAACTGAATCCTGAGTGCCCCCCCCCCCCCTGACGAACTACCTTCATACCCCCAAGACCTACTCATAGAAATGAAGCAAAACTCGTATGAAAAATGCTTGCAACTGCTATCAGTCGTCGTTGTTGTGAGAACAGTATGAAAATACTTTGATTAATGACCTTTTAGCCGGTGGCTTATTTGATTTCTCTCTTTAATCATGATCGCCCCCCCCCCGGCTAGGATAGTGCCGGGCGGGCTTAGCAGGCGTTCTGGACTCAGAAAATCTTCACTTTGCAGCCATTTAACAATGTATGGCCGTTTCCGCTGCTTTCCTCGACCATATCCTCTGCAGCATGTGCCAGCAGTGTTTTACACTGGAAACTGCGTACCGAAATCTACTGTGAACACTGCCTCTACAATCGTTCTTTGGGCCAGATTCCGGTCCGCAATTGCGGACTGCAGCTGCTATAGTGGAGTCCACCAAAGGTGTCTCATTTACTTATCAATGAGAAGCGGTCGATCGGAGATCAATGAACATGAAACTCGTTGCAGCACAACCGCTCCCGCTCAATCGGTATAGAGCGTGCTGCTATAGGGTTCGTGCACATTGATCCCCAGCCGACCGCATCTTACTGATAAGTAAATAAGACACTCTTGGTGTACTCCACTATACATCATGCGACACGTGATAATCGTACTGGGAGAAGGGTGAGGCTTTGTCAGCACCAAGTGGTCCAACGCGATTATCACGTGTCGCATGATGAAATAACCGAAGTCCGCAAATGCGGACCGGAATTTTGTCCAGAGGAACAAGGTTATAATTTGCCATCGGCACAAAATTCTCTTAGAAGCGTAGTGGTTATTCTTTCCTGAGTTTCCCATGTTTAGAAGGCGATGTCGTTATATCCTTATCAACGGTGTGCTGCTTCCCTACTCCTAGTCTGTTCAGAGCTCCAGTCGGTTACCTCTGGAGAAGGACGGTGTGTAAATGGAGACACATCGTTCTTCATTTCTTATACACCCTACCCTTTACCACTTGAATATCATAAATTTTTGTTTACCGTGAGAATTTTGTGCCGATGGCAATCTATAATCGTCTTTCAGAGAACGACAGTGAGTAGGGAACCATAGAGTTTTGACCTGGGCCGGGATGTTCGGAGCATTTCCAAAAAAAATTTGTTGTGTCGATTGATATTTCGTCTCGACTGATATGATAACAATCGACACGGGATATCAATCGACACCCATCGAGTACAAGCTAGAACTGCTTCAAATGTTCCGGCGGGAAGCTGACGGGTTAATGGAGATCACCATCCCTGAGTTCCTTGGCTATACCTAAATACTGATCAACTGTAGTTAAAACGGAGACAATTCAACAGACTGTCAGGCCTCGGTCGTAGTCGGATGATCGGTGTAGCCAGCACGGTCGATAATCATGAAAGACATGGATGAGGTGGGATGCAAAAAACACGCGATGTGGCTGACACGACAGATGTTCACATGATATGAGGTGAGAAATGAATGATATTCATGATATCGTTCCACATATTTCATACATATTGACCGCGTCAGACACACGAAAAGAATAGCGGTATAGAGCTTCGGGGAACCGATCGGCTCCTAACACTAAAACATGCCTGTCGAACTGACAGAACATTCTTACCTGCAATTACCTGTCTGAACACGTTTGATCGATACGTATGATTTGTTTAGGGGCAAAGCGGTTCCCCGAAGCTCCATACTCGCACTCCACATGGATACACCGGGAGTTTTTTGCGACCTCCATCATCCATGTTTCTCATACGTATCGACCGGGCTGGACACGGTGATTTTCTCAACCAACTCTGACAGGGACCTCAGGCGACGGTGAACGCAGATGTTCTGCTTCAGTTCGGTAGGCCTAATCACCGTCAGAGTTGCTTCATATCCGACGACAAAGATCTTCAAGGAAGTCGAGCCTTTCGGTACTCCGTCAAGTGAGCGCGTTAAAATGAGCTTCAATCGCAATGAATTCGCTTATATACGTGTCACCTGATAAGGTTAGAGTGATAAGGAAATCATATAGTGCTCATAAATGATATTCTCTGTCAAATCTTCGGCATCCCGCTGGGAGGTTTGGCGCATTTAGACGTGCACTTGTTATGTGGTTAGTGACATCGCGCCAGATATGCATTGACGCGGGACATCAAATCTGTGTTGTTCTAAGTTTAGAATGAATTAACTCTTCGCGGGACATTTGGGCCGCGACGCGTGATCTTTCGCGCCGCGGCGCATGTTTGAAATGGGCTCCCTCGTGTGCTTTTAAAGCCGATAGATCACAAGAATTCTGTTAGTCTTCTTACGAGTAAGAAGACTCCGCTCCGGATTTCTGTTCTGCTGCTGTTTACTCGCCTCCGCCCACAAAGGACACGTCTTCCCCGTAGGGTCTGTAGTTGTTGTGCTGACTAAGTAACCCCGTTTGCCTGCCTCCAATCTATTCTATAGGTGTTATTCGTTGAAGGCAGTGTTCACGAAGAAAAATTTGCACGTTTTCTTGGCTAAAACGTAAGTTTTGGGTCCCTCTAATAAGATTAAGAACGGAAATGCGAACGAAAAACCGCCGGCAAGTGGGTGAAAATCTCGTGGGCCAGCCAACCTATTGGGCCACTCCTCCCGCGTTCTATAACAATTTCCCAGAATTCGTGGTTAGATGAGCGATGGTTTCCGATCAGAAGCCCCTTTCTTCTCCGCATTTTCAACTTCTCTCTTCACGCAGGACAGCTCGCACACACCGGCCGCAAAAGACGGGGGTTACAAGCCTCGGACAACTCGTCCACAATGCTCCCCTTGCTGAATTTCGAGTGGCCATAGCTCCGTTCCCTGGGGGTCTTGTACGATTCCAGAGACACAATTGAAATCAGCATGGGACCATTCTCAAGATAGACGGAAAAACAGAAAAACGGCTTTTATCGTGAACATTGCCTTCAAAGATTCGCACACATTTACTGCACACATGTTATTTTTTGTTGTCCAGTAATGTTTTATATAATTTGTTTTACTATCGTGTAACAATTTGGTTTCAAAGAGGACATAAATCATAAATCACTTTCTTTGCTTTTGATGAAGAATACCACCACCGAGATGCCTCTTCCCCCTCTCGTCTAAAGTTGTTCCTCGTGCTGGGATCACTGGGTCTTGGCACGACTACTCCTTGTCGCAGCATGATCATCAAGGTGCTGCACTCAGCAACAGGGGCTGTTCTCGACTACGGAGCGGAATTTCGAATCGACAAGGACAGTATATTTACTGGACAGCCTACTTCTAACAGATGTGTCGCGAAAGCGCGGTGCCAACGCTCCCCAATGAGGCCTGGGCGCGGTCGGTCCCGCAACGAAAGCGCGATAGAGAAGCCGTCGAAGTGGTTCAGGCGGCGCTGTCTGATTCATCAGTCTTCGCCCCTGCCGCGACCAAGCATGGTCTTCTCTACTGCAGCACGGTACTGCTCCTTTATTCCTCACCGTAGCGGTGCTTCGTCTCGGGGCTCTGGCCTTTAGAACACTACTATTCAACCTGTGATGCAGCTGGCTCACGAAGAGCACATCAATGAACAGGTCAGTGGCCATGGCCTGTATTATCGATAGTAATGTCTAATTCAGTGGTGCTTTCCCTCCTTGTAAAATATGTTCCTTATTTATATTCATCCGTTTCTTCAAGATCTCTTCACATATCTTTTGTAGTATAAAGTAATCGAAATTAGCTTGTGTTTTGTCGTGTATGCAAGAGGGTCGTATATTTCGCAATGTCTATAATCAGTCGGGATATGTGTCGGTTAGTCCAGGGAAGTCTACGTTAGTGGCACCGGGTTGTCAATGCCGGCTATGTGGTAATATCGTAGTTATACCCTTAGAACAGTATATATAGCTTGTCGAGATTATTTGGTACAGTCGGTTTTGTTATCTGTACGGAGTCTGTAAGTTGGATCTCTCGGGACTGACGTCTGGTGTCGGACCCAGAGGAGAAAGCCACCGATTGGCAACAAGATGTAAACACTCTGGAAATCTAGCGTTTCGAGAGGAATCGCAGCGTTTTTCTCTTCGTTTAGACATCCTGATTCCGCTATGATAGATCAAACAATTCTGTTCGTCATATGTCGTAAATTCTTTTGCTGGCTCAGCAGCTTCACTTGCGCACCAAATGGAATCTGCTCGTCGCTGGAAAGTGATCCCGGCCTTACGGTCCACGTCTCAGAGCTCACGGCCCGTACACGTCCTACATATGACAGTTGTCCTGCTCAGTGTCGGAGTAGTCGATGTTCGTCTCCTCAAAAGAACGGTAACCGAATTGCGAATACTCTTTATCCCGATAAATCTTAATGTCTGAGCATGTGCATTGAATTCTCTTATCTTTTAAGAGTTTTCAGGGTTCACTAAACAGAATTTTTTTCACTTTCCCAAGAATTTCGAAGCGCGAAACAATACTCGACGTATGGTTCGATGTTTTGTCAGCAATGAGCAATATTTGCGAACAGGCCGAATTAAATATTGGAGAGGTTTTTGAACAGTTGTTTTTTCTCGAAGATTTGAGAAGGTTATGGGGACTTCTCTCTTTTATACTCTATTTTGTGAACTTGCCTTCTCAAAAACATCAAAAATTAGAATACGGTTTTTTATCGTGAACACTGCCTTTAACCTTCTAGGGTTATGCGTGTACCGAGTTGAACCTAAGTCCGTTGTTTTGTAGAGCCCCGACTCTGCTCACATCTGTGGGTGGATATTGGAAAACACGTATTCTGAAAAGTTTTCCATCATAAGTCATGCGTACGGAATTGATCACAATGTAATATGCAGTAAAATCAAATCGCAACACCCGGTTCGCGGTTGGAGCGATTTATTGAGTATAAGACTAGTAGATCAAATAGTTTATTTGGGAAAGATTTTATGTCTGAACTATCAGGAGGTCTCTAAGTTCTCTTTTTTGCTGCAAACAAATGGCCAAGGCGTGAGACAGTCGGAAACGTAGTAGAAGTTCTGTAACTTGCCGTAGTTTTTGCTGGAAATCTGAAATGAAACACCCTACAACACAATAGTTCAACTCATCAGATCTTGCTCACTTCCGGGCTGGTGGTAAATGGGCTTGAAAACGCAAGTCACTGACAATGCAGTTCAGTTGCAGCTTGACGCGAGCTTTCTACTTCACGACTTCTGAGCGGAATGCCAGGGTGCGACAAAATTACGCACTCACATAGTACAATATGTACCCCTTCTGCTAAGAAGGAAAGTGTTTATGCCGGGTGACGCAGCTGCAGAAACGGCTTGTGTTGCTAGGATCTATTAGACCTGTTATCGAGGACATAGACAAAGAAACAACGGTAGCAGTTCGTGCGCCTGACGGATTTACGTCAGCTTTCGTGGTGAAAACAGGAGTAAGGCAAGGAGCTGTAGCAGGACTTTCCTCTTCAACTTTGCCGTTAATGACATCATGCGTAGAGTTGCAGAACAGTTTCCTGCGGACGTGATCCTAACACCATGAGGACGCTCCCTTGTCGATCTGGAGTACGCCGACGACATCGTGTCAATCGCTGAAAACAACACAAAACTGCAAAGGATTTTGAACCTCGTTTTGAAGTATGCCGCAGCCTGTAGACCTCGTCTTCGTTCGGACAGATGTGGGTCTTTCAGAGGCCTTCAACGGGAGTTTGTGTGGATGGACAACGTACAGAACATATGGATGATTTCTGTTATTTGGGCTGTTTGCTGAAGAACGACAGCGATGTGCGAAAGCTACATCTGCATTCAATTCTCTAACCAAGTGTTTGTGGTCTACTCCCATCGCAAAGGAAGTGAAGTTGCGCTCCTACTTATCCGCTATTCGCCCTATCATGATGCAGGGATTGGAGACGTGGGCAGCACCGAAGCCGCAGATGTTGGATTGCACGGAGAGGACGCTTTTAAGGATATTGGATATTTCTGACCGCGTGTATGCCATAATGAAGGTCTTTACAAGGAAATCAGTACATCAACGCTTCACACGAGGGAGATGTCAGCATCTTCCAACGCTATCTCAATCAGCAATGGGATGTCTTGGACTGTTCGAGCATATACTAAAATGAGAAAGACGATGGGTCGTCTCGTTTTTTTTAGAATGCTTCCAAACCCTGCCTGGAAACGGCCACCCGGACGTAGGCGAATGTTCAAGACGGATGTGGTTAAAGATAGTTTGAAGTCACTAGGCATCAGAGGACAGTTCAGGCGCGCTGTTTGATTTCGCAGGAAACGGAATATTCACAGTTGTATGGAATGTGTTTAAACTATGGCTAATATGGACACGGCGCGTCAGGCGTAAGCCAGCCAATCAAGTTAGGTACGTCTTGACGAATCCGGGGTTTATCTATTGATTTTCCGGAATTTTCGACTGGAATTGTTCGAAGCCTCCAAGCGGAGCAAAATTTGAAGGCAAAACTGGACTTATGACGATTTCCGGAACACGATAGAAATGGCTCAAATTATTTCTCTAGGGGTTACTCGGAAAGCTAAACACGAATCTGGAGTCCTTTTATCGATTCTCGACAGCTCACGGTAAATTACGTTGGGTATACGGTAATTCGGTCAAAGTCCCAGAATGGACTCCAAAGTTCTATGCGGGGTTTATTCGGGGTGCTGAATATGAAGTTAATGTCCATTTTTCAATTTTCAAAATGCTAAGATAGGTTGGGCCTCCCAATTGACATTTTACCTACCGTACTCTACAGTGAGCTTAAAGGCACAGTTCGCGATAAACTTCGTCCTCGAATTTTCTATGACAAACGCTTCTCGTGGCTCTCGGAAGCAGAACAGCGTCGAAAAAAGGAACGAAAAGCTACCCAGGAGCCGCAAAACGGCTTAGAAAAGTGGGCAAACCCCGCCATTGTGGGCAAGTCCCGCCTCTTCCCGCCCCTCGACGTGAACAAAGGAACACTTGAAATCGTGAGTTGAGCGACGGTTTCCGTTCAAAAGCCCCGTTCTTCCCTTCAGTCTCAACTTCTCTCTTTACTCAGGTCAGCTCGCATATATTGGCTGCAAAAGGCGGAAGTCACAAGCCTCGGACAACTCGTCCACCATGCTTCCCTAGCTCATCAATCTTTGAGGGACCATAACTCCATTCCCAGAAGGTCTTGTACGATTGCAGAAGCATCATTGGAATCAGAATGGGACCGGTTTCAAGATAGGCAAAAAAAACAGAAAAGGGATCTTTATCGCGAACAGTGCCTTCAAGATAAAAAATTAAAATTTTCTCGAAATACCTAAAAAACTTTCTGGTGGGTACCCTTGCCTCTTCGCAAAGCTTTTTAACGCTTATAACTTCTTTGAACTTGCAGCTTGTGGTGGGATAGTGTGCAGTTTTACTATTGAGGCACAATAGATACTAACATTTCTTGTCTTTTTCGCAGATGGGATCACCGCTAAAACACCCCCTTGCTAGAATGGAAAAAACACCGGAAAATTGTCCACTCAGCTTTTTTTCCCAGAAAAAGATTTTGAATCGCCTTTAGAAGTTTTCCCCTCATAGTGCCTTCAGCTCACGTCAAGTTCGCGCGAAATTGCAAGCGAAAGCAAGGGAGTAGCGTGTGAATGGAGGAAATTATGGTTAGCTTCAAAAAATGTTCTTCGTCAGTTATCCATCTTCTTCTTTCCTCAGACAATACTTTTATGAACATTGTCAGTTCACGTTTAGTTGTAGTTCCGCGCGAACTTGAAATGTGGTAGCATACGATGACGCGTGAACATTACGCTCATGATCACGTCGCATCACATGTGTGCAGGGACCCGATGGTATCTAGCAGGACGTCGCAAGACATATGCTGAGACGTGGAGAGAGCGAGCAGCGCGTCACTGAAATTGTGTTGCTCCATAGGGGGGTGTGTAGGATGGTGGTTCATAGGGGGAGTGTAAGACGTGTGCAGGGTCCGGAGTGAGCAGGAAGTCATAAAGAATGTGCAGTCCCAGTGGGAGCGTGCAGGGTGTCATAGTTGTGCTGGTACCTGGTGATGATATGCAGGACTTTTGCAGGGTCTGAGGTGTACAGGAAGTCATAGAAAGTGGATCATGGTCTCAGTGGGAGTGTTCTGGTTATCATAGACGGTGTGATGGTTTCTGGTTGGAGTGCTTAGGAGGTGTGCGGGGCCTGGCCGCACAGGAAGGCATGGAAAGTGTGCAGATCCCCAGTGGTAGTGTGCAGGAGTCATAGAAAGTGTGCAAGGTTTCAGTGGGAGTGTACAGGGGCAAGGCCTCTGTGGGCAGGACGTCTCAGAAAGTGTGCAGGGTTCCTGTTGGACTGTGCAGGATGCGACAGAAAGGATGTAGAGTCTAGAGTGTGCAGAAAGTCATAGAATGGGCAGGGCCATAAGGGGGAGGCCGTGAGCAGGTCCTACGGTGTGAAATAAATCACAGGAAGTAGGCGGAGCTTTTCTGGGAGCGTGCAGGATGTTATGGAAAGTATAGCTAGCCCTTGTGGGAGTGTGCAGGACGGGTGTAGAGCTTGGGGCGTGCGGGAGTGTCCACGATTTCAACGTCCTGCGCATCCCCACTGGGTCTTGCACACTCTATGGCGTCCTGCACTCCCACTGGGGTCCTGCACATTTTTCATGACATTCTGCAGGTTTTTTTTTTCTATCAAGTATGGAGATTGGTAAGCTTGCATAGACCTTGCGGTTAGCTTGTGTGAAGCTGGTGGGTAACACGCGTTTAAAACCCATGCACCACCACCCTTTGTATTAATTAGCAACAATGGTGCTTGTTATTATACGATACACCCCAACTTTCATGGTTCTGGACTCCGTGTAAACTTAGCGGACAAACGGTAAATGCCAATCACCTAAAAACACCTAAAAACCTCTGACACCTAAAAACCCCTGAGCACTACGTTTTCTGTAAATCGGAACAATTACCTGGAAACTGGTACCAGAAAATGTCGAAAATGGCCTTGGCAAAACTATACGATATAGCTGCGTTTAATTTGCAATTCGGCAGCTTCCGTATCATTTCGTTCATGGTGATACGTACGAGAAACACTGATTGGATGGTCCACAAAATTGTCTTGGGCACAAACACATTGATAACCCTTTGTGTGCAGGTAGGAGATGACGTCTTCAAAAAATTGTTTAGAAACACTTTTCAATGCGCCTGTGCCCCAGGACATTTTCGTAGGCTTTAGAGTTAATGCTAGACATCGTCATGGATGCCATCACGCGAGATCTGCAGTGTTCAGCCCCTTTGCCGCTGTTTTGTGCTGACGACGTGATGCTCGCCTCAGATGGCAAAGAAAATCTCCAAGCTTAAGTTCAAGCTTTGCACAACAGACTGGCGGAATTCGGCTTACGACTCAATAAGAAGAAAAGCGAATACATGACAAATGAGAGTTGTGGTGATTCCATCCCACTCGGTAATACTGTTTTGCCTAACGTTTCGATATCTTGGATCGACGCTTAGCGACTCTGGGACGCTGACGGCTGAAGTTGACGCACGCATCTATGCTGCTTGGACCACGAGTGGAGTACTCTGTGATAAAAGGTTATTGACAGGCTCAAGTGAAAGATTTATGGTTCGATTGTGAGGCCCATCGCAATGTATGGCACAGGGTGTTGTCCAATGACATAGGAAGCAGAGAGACGCTATGGAAGCGAAGATGCTCAGGTGGAGTGGTGAGCTGACCCGATTGGACTGAGTTTGGAAAAAAGATGTGCGTGAGAGATTTGGTGTCGCGCCCATTCCGGACAAACGAACTAGGATGGTATGGACACGTTCTGCGAGCTGGAGAACACTTGGTTGCGAGATCAGCTATGCAGCTCCAAGTGACGGGCCAGCGCCTAAGAGAACGACCTAAGCAGAGGTGGCTGGATGTCTTGCACAACGATATGAAAATTGCAGACCCTCATCCTGACAACGCGAACGGCATAGTCAAATGGTGGTAACGTTCGAGAAATGCTAACCCTGCTACAACGCGGGACAGACGCTAAAGAAGAAGACGAAGGGGAAGAGTTAATGCTTGTAGTGGATCTTTTTACAAACGAAATGATACCAAAGCTGTAGAATGGAACTTACTGCGAAGACACCAGCCATGTCATGTATTTTTGCAACGATCATTTCCGACATTTTTTGGCGCGAGTTTCCTGGCAGTTGATTCAATTTTCTGGGAACTAGTGCGTAAGGATTTCTAAGTCCTCTTCCAGAGTTCGATCGCTGTGCGACGCGATGGCATGTTTTGAATGCAGATCGACATGTGACGCGATTTTGGTCGATGCTCATGGTTATCATCCCATCGCGTCGCACTGCGATCGAACTCTGAAAGAGGTCTAAGGGTGCTGCATCGATTGACATTTACCTTTTCGCCGCTAGATGTACACAAAGTTCAAAGCCATGAAGGTTGGGGTATGCCTCATAATTTTGCAACGCACTGTAGTGGCTCAAATAACTACTCATCGAGCCACAAAATTACGCTGTTTAAAGACAATCTGGTAGCCGACCGTAGCGCATTCGCCTTCTCCTTCCGTGATATTGGGCTGCACTTTTTTGCTCGGAGGATAAACGAGTAGCGTGCGATCAGACCAAGTCCAAGTGTAGAAGCCGATGCGTCGCTGCAGTCCTACCCATGAGTATTTGTACTGCTTTGGTATTAAACCTGAAACACATACTCATTGGCGATATTGCACTGATGGCATCCTTCTGCGTTCCACTCGGGAGCAGAGCAAACCTGCGCTCATACTGAGAGAAATATAGTTCTGTCCGCGGCTTTATTCCTCAAGAAATAACCATTCAATTCGAAGCGCGGCTGGCGCGCCGGTTGGCTGGTAGTTACCAGCCAGCCGCTGGTGACATTTAAATCGCTGGACTAGCCGCGGTTTGAATTTAAATGTTTTTTCTTGAGTAAACAAGCCACAGACCTTACCATATGTGTTATCGATCCCATATCAATCGATACTAAACGAGAAATCGAAGATTCTTCCGAAGAGATCGAAAATCTTCGATTTTTCGATCAGTTACTATGCACTCGCTACTTGAAGGCAGGGTCTGGGGCGGATTTCAATTTTTGGATTCCCCGCTAAAGCGGAGCGCAAGCCGCGATGACTTTCGAGAGAAATTTCTAGAACCGCAAGAAAAGTTCTCCTCTTCCAATCACAAAAGCCATGTTTTCAATCGTGCATATTTTAGCCATCGCTTGCACCTTCATCACCATTCGGTAGCTACATACCTTGGCCTGGATTGTACGTATGGAGCATTGGGAAGCATGACTCATCTTCGTCACGGGGGTGGCGGACGTTCTGTCCCAAGGAGGCGGAGTCTAGGCGAGGTGCGAGCGAGGGACGAATTATGGGAGGTTGTCGACTCGCATTAACCTTACTCACTGCTAGCGTCTGACAATGGTACTAAGTTCGTCAATAAGCTTTCTCGTTCGATAAGAGAGGGCGTTGCTACTAGCCCAATTTTTTTTGTTTTGTTGGTACACTTGTGTCAATTCATTCTTGGTTTACAAGCCATTTAGTGTCGCCTTGTCACAACAATCGAAAAATTGAATATGGTGCAGTGATAAAATTCTTATTTTTGGAAGGTGTAGCACCGAAAGAAATTCACGAACGAATGACAAAAATGTATAGTGATTGTTCTCCTACAATTAGAACAGTAGAAAGATGGGTTGCTGAATTTAAACGTGGTCGTAGAAGCCTTGAAGACGATCAACGTGAAGGGCGTCCAAAAAGCTCATCAGCACCAGAACCTAAAGCCTAAATACAGTACATGGGTTTGGAAGATCGTCGATTGACTGAGAGAGATTTAGTAGAGGCTCTACACATCTCATTAGGCAGTGTGAGCCACATTTTAAGTGAAATTTTGGGTTTTAGAAGGCTGTGTGCACAATGGGTGCCGCATTCGCTAACATTGGAACAAAAACACATTCAAATTCGACTTTTTCAGCAACATTTGGAGCGTTTCAAAAAGAATGAAGTGGATTTTTGATTTATCACTATGTATGAGAGTTGGGTCTATCACCATGATCCTGAATCAAAACAAGAGGCTAAAGAGTGGTGTGAACCTGATTGTTCGGCTTCAAATTGAGTTCGTGTCCGGAAATTGGCCAAGAAGGTTATGGCATCAGTTCTTGGGATGCGAAAGAAATTTTGTTTGTGGATTACTTGCAAACTGGTAAACAATTAATTCTGGGAAGGGCGGGGGGCAAATTATGTCCGCAGAGGGTGGCTCCTCACCGCAGACCTCGGTGAAGATTAGGCCCATGCTGCAGACGAGGCGGAGCTTTCTATGCTGTGGACCTTCGAACTTGTATAATTTTCGAGGTAAACTCACTATTTTTCGAGGTGAATTCACCTCATCTTTGCGGTTAACTATACCCTTTCTCGCTGCAAGTTCACCCCATTTTCACAAGATATTCTTTCCATTCTCACCTATTCTAGCGGTAAATTCGGCTTGAAACTATTTGGGGGGAGCCACTCGAGAAAATGAAACGATTCGTCTATGAAAATGGAAATTTGGCTCGATAACATATGCCTGATAGCGTTATCAGTCATTGTTTTCGTGGAGACCCTATGGAAAAACTTCAATTTCTGAAAGCGGTATCATTCATTCTCCAACTGAATCCTGAGTGCCCGCCCCACATAGTTTCATACCGCGAATTCACCCATATTAACGCGGCACATTAAGATTTCATGCCGACTTGTATAGTCTACAGCAATGGAAGTAGGACGTGGTAAGGTTGCGGGCTCTTCTCAACATACTGTAGTCTGATTGTGTTATCACTCATTTTTTCGGAATAACTGAGATTGGTCGGTGAGTTTTTGTTTCCACTCCCACATTTTCACCTGTTTTCATTGTTTCCACAGGTGTAGTCGTATCGGTGAAAACACAGATTCACCGACCTATCACAGCTGCATCGGAAAAGTGAGTCATACCACTAACAAACTACCGTATGTCAGGACGAGTTCGCAACCTCACCAGGTCCTACTTCCATGGCTGTAGACTATACATGAGCATCAAGACGCTTTTGCTGAGGCATTAAGTCTCGAATTGTCAGAGTACCTACATTCAATTGAGCTGGGCATGGTCAGTTCGGTGAAATGTCGATATTATTACTGCATGATGCCTCTTTTAGAGTGTAATCGCTGTGCGACGCGATCGAATAAAAAGAAACCTCTCACATTTTGTAGCGGTCGTTATAGGGACTCTCTACACACCCGTTGCTGTTCTAATTCCACTTGGAAACCTTTAACTTGGATTGAGTAGCGTGACTTTTCGTGCTACAGAAACGAGACAACGCCTCCCTCTGTGTATAGAAAGCCGCTATCCCCAAGCGATCGTTCGCGTGCTGATCAGTGCCGCCAGTGAAATTGTAAGCATTCTTCGAGTCGAACGCTTACATGTTGTTTGAGTATGTTGAACCCAGTTTGTCTACTTACGTCTGTAATGAATGCTATGTAGCGGGAAGAACGTACTGCGAACGAAATTTTCCTCGTCATCCGAGCGAATAGATGTGAGTGTGCCTTCTAGACTCCTACACACAGATTCAGCATTGCGATAGTCAGCGTATGCCGTGAAAAACTTAACAGATAGTATTATTTATGCTCACAAAACGAGATTGCACGATTTAAGACTGTTCATGTCCTTAATACAGAATCACCTTGTAATACTTCTTGTATGCACCATAGTACTCCCAACCAAGGTAGCAACTATCACCGTTACTCAAAAAAGGGCATTGCACTAGGACCAGCGTGGCGACTGCACAAACAAAATTTGCCATTTCGGAACACCACTCTTTATTGGAAACCTGAAACATATGTTTATCACGCAATGATGTCAAAATGACTTTAGCATGAGTGTAAAAAGTATGAAGAGCGGCACAGCTCCAGGACCAAGCAGAATTCCGCTGGCCTTCTTTGAGCTGAAGACCACAACCTACACGCGCTTCTTGTGGCACACATAGTGAAGTCCAACAGAAGCTGCACATCTACTTATCAATAAGAAGCGGTCGGTTGAAGATCAATGTGCATGAAACAGTGTTGCGCAACCGCTGTCGCTCAAGCGGTGGCGAGCGTGCTGGGATTCAGGCGTCTGCTCAGATGCTAGCACATCTTTATGGCCAGCGAAGCTGTTATCCAGGGGTCGTGTTCGCCAACAACCCGCCGAGGGAAGTCGAAGGGAAGCGGGAGGGATGGTACCGCGCGCGGCAGAGGAGCAGATCAACCCATCTTACACCATGTAAGATGGAAATACAAACTGTGTTACGTATCGATATCACTGCGAAAAGATAAAGATTCCATCGCGAAGCGGCCATTCTTCAGCTATGCGATTCGAAAAATTCCGGCGGTCGCGAGGGAAGCCAAGGGAGGCGAGAGGTGGCCGTGGAGCGCACATTAACACTGAAATTTCGCCTCATCTACCCTTCGACTCCCCGGCGGGTTTATGGCGAATTCGACCCCAGTTCTCCGATCTTCTCAGACATTTATAGCGAATTTCAATTAGAATAAGAATGAAAAAATGCCACCCTGAGGTAGAATTCACTTTGAACGGAACCGCCGTGGAGAAAATTGATAGTGTTCGTGACTCAGGCATCTCTCACGATACCAACTCTAAGTATGAGGCCTACATTTCAAATCTAGTTGCTCGCGCGAAGGCTAGATCGAATTTAATTCTTAAAGCGTTTAGCAGTCGTAACCTCCACCTGCTCCTCAAGCTTTTCGTTGCGTGTGTCAGACCCAGAGCTGAATATTGCTCCTATATGGTTGCGAGGATGTTCGAAAGCCGTTCACGTATAGATCTTTTGCTCGTCAGGGAATGTTTCGACTCCATTATGAATCTAGGCTGGAGAAACTGGGAGCGTTGACACTTTGCAGTCGGAGAAAGGTGACCGATGTGGCTCTGATGAATTGACCACACCGGGACTAGACCTATCACTTCGTGGCTTATTCAGTCTCTTCCGTTCGTTCACCCCCCGTCTAGGATAGTCCCCGAATAACTTCTATCCTTACCTTGCTGGCGAAGAGTTCATGAGTACGGACCCCGGTGATAATCGAAACAAGAGCTCTTTGGACATGATCTAGAAATCACCTAATGGCCTGATCAAGACAAGCTTGAAACAGAGTTAGCCCAGTCGATTGACGATCTTAGGATCGTGAAAAAACAACAGGAAAATGATCCTTACTCTGAATGAAGCCCCTTGCATAGATACGTCTGATAAGGAGAGGCCTAGCATGGTATCTTCAGCACACTTGGGTCAAGTTCTCAAAAGTTCTGAAGGAAGTTAAATCTTACTTTTGAGTAAGCTACGTGAAGTTTTCATGTAACTTACTTCTATGTTACAATTAACTTACCTAACGTCGCGAGTAACTTACTTTTATGTCACAGGTAGCTTACTTCTAGTATACAGGTAACTCACCAGGAAGTTTCATCAAACTTACTTTCCAGATGCAGGTGACAGAGCCAGCCCCGCCTCGGTCCTCTACAAAATCTTCGCCTAGGTCTGCGGCTAGGAACCACCCTCCCCTAAGAGCGCGGCGAAAACCGCCACCACTTCTCCCCCCCCCCCCCTCCCCGGCCGAGAGGATACCCCTATCCCCACAGCGGTCGAAAATATGCTGGCCTCCGGAGAGCGACTCGAAGTCGCCTTCCAGTGCCGGCATCAAAATGCCAAATGAGGACTCGAGTGAGATTAGGCGCCTTATATAACGGCTGTGCACGTGTTAAAGGCAGCATACACGATAAAATTTGCTCCCGTGTTTTTCATAGGTTAGGGAAGGCCCGAAGCTCTAAACAACATCTGTGCTGACAAAAGTCGCGAAAAGTGATTTTAAATCCGTTTACTGGGCCTGAAATTGTGGTGAGCGCGAAGCGCTCACCAGGATTTGGCTTTGATCTCTTCCCGCGCGGATGCCCTACAATGAGATCACCTATTCATACCGTCAACAGAGGTATGAGCTGTACACTATTCGACGCGCTGCAAGAAATTACATATGTGTGCAACTTTTCATCCCAACTGGTCCCCGCTTTCTAAAGTTATGACCTCTCAAAGTACGCAAAAACGTTCTCCACCACCGCCTCCGCCTCCGCCTCCACCTCCGTCCGTCGAAAACCATTTTTTTGGAAGGCGTGGACCAAATCGCTCGAAAATTTGTGACTAGAGGTAATCGGCCACGGGAATGACGAAAATAATTGTCAGAACTCACCATAATGACTTCTGGGCCCTAACGGGCGTTTGAAACTCGGAAACCGGCCTCTCAAGATAAGTTTATGAAAATGGTGGGTTTTTCGTTATCAGTCATTGTTTTCTTAGACTCCATATAAACACCTTGCTCTCCAGGGTGGTGTACTTTGAACGTCCGGCTCGGAAGAGGACGCTGTGCGGGTTGATGTACTTGACCGCGGCGCGTATTCGTTCAAAGCGCACCATCGATAAAAAGGCGTCGCAGGATGTGCTGAAGTGTCGGTTGACTATGTGAGACCTCAGTAGGGGTGTGCAGGACGTCGTAGAATGTGGGCAGGGCCTCAGTAGGAGTATGCAGGACATCATCGAACGTGTGCAGTACCTTAGTAGGAGTGTGCAGGACATCATGGAACGTGTGCAGGACCCCAGTAGGGGTGTGCAGGACGTCGTAGAATGTGTGCAGGACCTCAGTAGGAGTGTGCAGGACATCATGGAACGTGTGCAAGACCTTAGTAGGAGTGTGCAGGACATCATGGGACCTGTGCAAGACCTCAGTAGGAGTGTGCAGGACATCATTGTACCTGCGCAGGACCTCAGTAGGAGTGTGCAGGACATCATTGTACCTGCGCAGGACCTCAGTAGGAGTGTGCAGGACATCATGGAACGTGTGGAAGACCTCAGTAGGAGTGTGCAGGACATCATGGAACGTGTGCAGGACCGTAGTAGGAGTGGGCAGGACATCATGGGACGTGTGCAGCACCCCAGTAGGGGTGTGCAGGACGTCGTAGAATGTGTGCAGGACCTTAGTAGGAGTGTGCAGGACATCATAGGACCTGTGCAGGACCCCAGTAGGGGTGTGCAGGACATCATGGAACGTGTGCAAGACCTTAGTAGGAGTGTGCAGGACATCATGGGACCTGTGCAAGACCTCAGTAGGAGTGTGCAGGACATCATTGTACCTGCGCAGGGCCTCAGTAGGAGTATGCAGGACATCATCGAACGTGTGCAGTACCTTAGTAGGAGTGTGCAGGACATCATGGTACCTGTGCAAGACCTCAGTAGGAGTGTGCAGGACATCATGGAACGTGTGCAGGACCCCAGTAGGGGTGTGCAGGACGTCGTAGAATGTGTGCAGGACCTCAGTAGGAGTGGGCAGGACATCATGGAACGTGTGCAAGACCTCAGTAGGAGTGTGCAGGACATCATGGAACGTGTGCAAGACCTTAGTAGGAGTGTGCAGGACATCATGGGACCTGTGCAAGACCTCAGTAGGAGTGTGAAGGACATCATTGTACCTGCGCAGGACCTCAGTAGGAGTGTGCAGGACATCAAGGAACGTGAGGAAGACCTCAGTAGGAGTGTGCAGGACATCATGGAACGTGTGCAGGACCGTAGTAGGAGTGGGCAGGACATCATGGGACGTGTGCAAGACCTTAGTAGGAGTGGGCAGGACATCATGGGACGTGTGCAGCACCCCAGTAGGGGTGTGCAGGACGTCGTAGAATGTGTGCAGGACCTTAGTAGGAGTGTGCAGGACATCATAGGACCTGTGCAGGACCCCAGTAGGGGTGTGCAGGACCTCAGTAGGAGTGTGCAGGACATTATGGTACCTGTGCAGGACCTCAGTAGGAGTGTGCAGGACATCATGGGCCTGTGCAGGACTCCAGTAGGGGTGTGCAGGTCGTCGTAGAATGTGTGCAGGACCTCAGTAGGAGTGTGCAGGACCTTAGTAGGAGTGTGCAGGACATCATGGGCCCTGTGCAGGACCCCAGTAGGAGTGTGCAGGACATCATGGGACCTGTGCAGGACCCTAGTAGGGGTGTGCAGGGCCTCAGTAGGAGTGTGCAGGACATTATGGGACCCGCGCAGGACCCCAGTAGGGGTGTGCAGGACGTCGTAGAATGTGTGCAGGACCTCAGTAGGAGTGTGCAGGACCTTAGTAGGAGTGTGCAAGACATCATGGGACCTGTGCAGGACCCCAGTAGGGGTGTGAAGGACCTCAGTAGGAGTCTGCAGGACATTATGGAACGTGTGCAGGACCCCAGTAGGGGTGTGCAGGACGTCGTAGAATGTGTGCAGAACCTCAGTGGGAGTGTGCAGGACCTTAGTAGGAGTATGCAGGACATCATGGGACATGTGCAGGACCCCAGTAGGGGTGTGCAGGACGTCGTAGAATGTGTGCAGGACCTCAGTAGGAGTGTGCAGGACCTTAGTAGGAGTGTGCAGGACATCATGGGACCTGTGCAGGACCCCAGAAGGGGTGTGCAGGACGTCGTAGAATGTGTGCAGAACCTCAGTAGGAGTGTGCAGGACATCATGGGACCTGTGCAGGACCCCAGAAGGGGTGTGCAGGACGTCGTAGAATGTGTGCAGAACCTCAGTAGGAGTGTGCAGGACATCATGGGACCTGTGCAGGACCCCAGTAGGGGTGTGCAGGACGTCGTAGAATGTGTGCAGAACCTCAGTAGGAGTGTGCAGGACATCATGGGACCTGTGCAGGACCCCAGTAGGAGTGTGCAGGACGTCGTAGAATGTGTGCAGAACCTCAGTAGGAGTGTGCAGGACATCATGGGACCTGTGCAGGACCCCAGTAGGGGTGTGCAGGACGTCGTAGAATGTGTGCAGAACCTCAGTAGGAGTGTGCAGGACATCATGGGACCTGTGCAGGACCCCAGTAGGGGTGTGCAGGACGTCGTAGAATGTGTGCAGAACCTCAGTAGGAGTTTGCAGGACATCGTGGGACCTGTGCAGGACCCCAGTAGGGGTGTGCAGGACGTCGTAGAATGTGTGCAGAACCTCAGTAGGAGTGTGCAGGACATCATGGGACCTGTGCAGGACCCCAGTAGGGGTGTGCAGGACGTCGTAGAATGTGTGCAGGACCTCAGTAGGAGTGTGCAGGACATCATGAAACGTGTGCAACACCCCTGTAAGGATGAGCAGGACTTCATGGAATGTGTGCAGGACATCAGTAGGAGTGTGCAGGACATCATGAAGCGTGTGCAGGACCCCAGTAGGGATTAGCAGGACGTCGTAGAATGTGTGCAGGACCTCAGTAGGAGTGGGCAGGACATCATGGAACGTGTGCAAGACCTCAGTAGGAGTGTGCAGGACATCATGGAACGTGTGCAAGACCTTAGTAGGAGTGTGCAGGACATCATGGGACCTGTGCAAGACCTCACTAGGAGTGTGCAGGACATCATTGTACCTGCGCAGGACCTCAGTAGGAGTGTGTAGGACATCATTGTACCTGCGCAGGACCTCCGTAGGAGTGTGCAGGACATCATGGAACGTGTGGAAGACCTCAGTAGGAGTGTGCAGGACATCATGGAACGTGTGCAGGACCGTAGTAGGAGTGGGCAGGACATCATGGGACGTGTGCAAGACCTTAGTAGGAGTGGGCAGGACATCATGGGACGTGTGCAGCACCCCAGTAGGGGTGTGCAGGACGTCGTAGAATGTGTGCAGGACCTTAGTAGGAGTGTGCAGGACATCATAGGACCTGTGCAGGACCCCAGTAGGGGTGTGCAGGACCTCAGTAGGAGTGTGCAGGACATTATGGTACCTGTGCAGGACCTCAGTAGGAGTGTGCAGGACATCATGGGCCTGTGCAGGACTCCAGAAGGGGTGTGCAGGTCGTCGTAGAATGTGTGCAGGACCTCAGTAGGAGTGTGCAGGACCTTAGTAGGAGTGTGCAGGACATCATGGGCCCTGTGCAGGACCCCAGTAGGAGTGTGCAGGACATCATGGGACCTGTGCAGGACCCCAGTAGGGGTGTGCAGGACCTCAGTAGGAGTGTGCAGGACATTATGGGACCCGCGCAGGACCCCAGTAGGGGTGTGCAGGACGTCGTAGAATGTGTGCAGAACCTCAGTAGGAGTTTGCAGGACATCATGGGACCTGTGCAGGACCCCAGTAGGGGTGTGCAGGACGTCGTAGGATGTGTGCAGAACCTCAGTAGGAGTGTGCAGGACATCATGGGACCTGTGCAGGACCCCAGTAGGGGTGTGCAGGACGTCGTAGAATGTGTGCAGGACCTTAGTAGGAGTGTGCAGGACATCATGAAACGTGTGCAACACCCCTGTAAGGATGAGCAGGACTTCATGGAATGTGTGCAGGACATCAGTAGGAGTGTGCAGGACATCATGAAGCGTGTGCAGGACCCCAGTAGGGATTAGCAGGACGTCGTAGAATGTGTGCAGGACCTCAGTAGGAGTGGGCAGGACATCATGGAACGTGTGCAAGACCTCAGTAGGAGTGTGCAGGACATCATGGAACGTGTGCAAGACCTTAGTAGGAGTGTGCAGGACATCATGGGACCTGTGCAAGACCTCACTAGGAGTGTGCAGGACATCATTGTACCTGCGCAGGACCTCAGTAGGAGTGTGTAGGACATCATTGTACCTGCGCAGGACCTCCGTAGGAGTGTGCAGGACATCATGGAACGTGTGGAAGACCTCAGTAGGAGTGTGCAGGACATCATGGAACGTGTGCAGGACCGTAGTAGGAGTGGGCAGGACATCATGGGACGTGTGCAAGACCTTAGTAGGAGTGGGCAGGACATCATGGGACGTGTGCAGCACCCCAGTAGGGGTGTGCAGGACGTCGTAGAATGTGTGCAGGACCTTAGTAGGAGTGTGCAGGACATCATGGGACCTGTGCAGGACCCCAGTAGGGGTGTGCAGGACGTCGTAGAATGTGTGCAGAACCTCAGTAGGAGTGTGCAGGACATCATGGGACCTGTGCAGGACCCCAGTAGGGGTGTGCAGGACGTCGTAGAATGTGTGCAGAACCTCAGTAGGAGTTTGCAGGACATCGTGGGACCTGTGCAGGACCCCAGTAGGGGTGTGCAGGACGTCGTAGAATGTGTGCAGAACCTCAGTAGGAGTGTGCAGGACATCATGGGACCTGTGCAGGACCCCAGTAGGGGTGTGCAGGACGTCGTAGAATGTGTGCAGGACCTTAGTAGGAGTGTGCAGGACATCATGAAACGTGTGCAACACCCGTGTAAGGCTGAGCAGGACTTCATGGAATGTGTGCAGGACATCAGTAGGAGTGTGCAGGACATCATGAAGCGTGTGCAGGACCCCAGTAGGGATTAGCAGGACGTCGTAGAATGTGTGCAGAACCTCAGTAGGAGTGTGCAGGACATCATGGGACCTGTGCAAGACCTCAGTAGGAGTGTGCAGGACATCATGGAACGTGTGCAAGACCTTAGTAGGAGTGTGCAGGACATCATGGGACCTGTGCAAGACCTCACTAGGAGTGTGCAGGACATCATTGTACCTGCGCAGGACCTCAGTAGGAGTGTGTAGGACATCATTGTACCTGCGCAGGACCTCCGTAGGAGTGTGCAGGACATCATGGAACGTGTGGAAGACCTCAGTAGGAGTGTGCAGGACATCATGGAACGTGTGCAGGACCGTAGTAGGAGTGGGCAGGACATCATGGGACGTGTGCAAGACCTTAGTAGGAGTGGGCAGGACATCATGGGACGTGTGCAGCACCCCAGTAGGGGTGTGCAGGACGTCGTAGAATGTGTGCAGGACCTTAGTAGGAGTGTGCAGGACATCATGGGCCCTGTGCAGGCCCCCAGTAGGGGTGTGCAGGACCTCAGTAGGAGTGTGCAGGACATTATGGTACCTGTGCAGGACCTCAGTAGGAGTGTGCAGGACATCATGGGCCTGTGCAGGACTCCAGAAGGGGTGTGCAGGGCGTAGCAGAATGTGTGGAGGACCTCAGTAGGAGTGGGCGGGACCTTAGTAGGGGGGTGCAGGGACATCATGGGCCCTGTGCAGGACCCCAGTAGGAGTGTGCAGGACATCATGGGACCTGTGCAGGACCCCAGTAGGGGTGTGCAGGACCTCAGTAGGAGTGTGCAGGACATTATGGGACCCGCGCAGGACCCCAGTAGGGGTGTGCAGGACGTCGTAGAATGTGTGCAGGACCTCAGTAGGAGTGTGCAGGACCTTAGTAGGAGTGTGCAAGACATCATGGGACCTGTGCAGGACCCCAGTAGGGGTGTGAAGGACCTCAGTAGGAGTCTGCAGGACATTATGGAACGTGTGCAAGACCTTAGTAGGAGTGTGCAGGACATCATGGGACCTGTGCAGGACCCCAGTAGGGGTGTGCAGGACGTCGTAGAATGTGTGCAGAACCTCAGTGGGAGTGTGCAGGCCCTTAGTAGGAGTATGCAGGACATCATGGGACATGTGCAGGACCCCAGTAGGGGTGTTCAGGACGTCGTAGAATGTGTGCAGGACCTCAGTAGGAGTGTGCAGGACCTTAGTATGAGTGTGCAGGACATCATGGGACCTGTGCAGGACCCCAGAAGGGGTGTGCAGGACGTCGGAGAATGTGTGCAGAACCTCAGTAGGAGTGTGCAGGACATCATGGGACCTGTGCAGGACCCCAGAAGGGGTGTGCAGGACGTCGTAGAATGTGTGCAGAACCTCAGTAGGAGTGTGCAGGACATCATGGGACCTGTGCAGGACCCCAGTAGGGGTGTGCAGGACGTCGTAGAATGTGTGCAGAACCTCAGTAGGAGTGTGCAGGACATCATGGGACCTGTGCAGGACCCCAGTAGGAGTGTGCAGGACGTCGTAGAATGTGTGCAGAACCTCAGTAGGAGTGTGCAGGACATCATGGGACCTGTGCAGGACCCCAGTAGGGGTGTGCAGGACGTCGTAGAATGTGTGCAGAACCTCAGTAGGAGTGTGCAGGACATCATGGGACCTGTGCAGGACCCCAGTAGGGGTGTGCAGGACGTCGTAGAATGTGTGCAGAACCTCAGTAGGAGTTTGCAGGACATCATGGGACCTGTGCAGGACCCCAGTAGGGGTGTGCAGGACGTCGTAGAATGTGTGCAGAACCTCCAGTAGGAGTGTGCAGGACATCATGGGACCTGTGCAGGACCCCAGTAGGGGTGTGCAGGACGTCGTAGAATGTGTGCAGGACCTTAGTAGGAGTGTGCAGGACATCATGAAACGTGTGCAACACCCTGTAAGGATGAGCAGGACTTCATGGAATGTGTGCAGGACATCAGTAGGAGTGTGCAGGACATCATGAAGCGTGTGCAGGACCCCAGTAGGGATTAGCAGGACGTCATGGAATGTGTGTAGGACCTTAGTAAAATTGTGCAGGACATCATAGAACGTGTGCAGGACCCCAATAGGGGTGTGCAGGACATCAAGGAATGTGTGCAGGACCTTAGTAGGAGTGTGCAGGACATCATGAAACGTGTGCAAGACCCCTGTAAGGATGAGCAGAACTTCGTGGAATGTGTGCAGAACATCAGTAGGAGTGTGCAGGACATCATGGAACGTGTGCAAGACCCTGTAAGGATGAGCAGGACTTCATGGAATGTGTGCTGGATCTCAGTAGGAGTGTGCAGGACCTCAGTTCAATGCTCAGGACACCGTATGCAAGCCAGGCATCCGAATCTACAAGAACGATAGTTAAGTCCGCCAGAACAGGGCTACCGTAATCTCACTCGAGTTAGCTCTAAAATTTTCTAAGTTCTGACTCCGAATTCGCTTCATCTTCCCTACAGGTGGTGATGTTTTCCTGCTTTGTAGTCCATGCAGATCCTCAACTGCTGACCTCTGGAGCAGGACGGTGTGTGAATCAAGACACACCGCTCTTCACTTCTTTTATACTTTACCCTTGGTCAATTTTGTATCATCCAATTTGTTTACGAGAGCCGAATAACATTATTCCTAAGATTACGGTAGCCCTCTTCTGGCGCACTTAAAGGCAGTGTTCACGACTAATCTCGTTCTCGAGGTCTCGGTGTGAAACTCTAAGTTGGCAGGTGCTGTAGAGGATAGGGTCTAAGAAGGCAACGAAAACTGGCCAGAAATGAATACAAACGGCTTTGAAAGCTCTCCCGATGCGCCTACCTATCCCGGTCCGCCCCCGATCGGACGAGCTTGTGGCGCCGCACGCGTTTCGATGGCAAATTGCCAAGCAACTCTGCCGCAATTAGCATTACCGATTCGCGCAGATTTCGCGATTAGCGCGCGCTTGACGAAATCAGCAGGGCCCATGATTCTCGTCCACGCCCTGAATTAAGAAGCCGTTATTTTGACTTATTCTGGACGTTTTTCTTCGCTGTTTCTTCACTATTAGTTACCTCACGACAAAACAATCCCATTTTTGGGTCGAACTCGAGTCCGATATTCATCGTGAACACTGCCTTTAACTACCGTTCCTTTTCCGAAACAGACATATGGGCCGGCGCAGACGAGCCACATCAGCATGAACCGGTGAAGTTTGGCTAGAGCGGCTGACCCTGGGTATATCCTAGACGTGGTGGGGCCACCCAAGATTTACTCATAGAAATGATGAAAAACTCTGATAAAGAGGCTGATACTGCGCTATCAATCATTGTTTTTATTAGAGCTCTGCGGAAATACTTCGACTGGTAGCCTCACCAATTAGCCGTTCATTTCATTTCTGTCTTGAATGGTGCGTGCCCCCGTCTAGAATAGTGCCTAGAACCTGTACAATTGGGTCATTTTGAAGCTCATTTCTTCATTTTTCGACTTTTAAATTCAAAATTATATGCCTTGCATCTATTTGTAGGAAGCCGCGTTGCAACAATTATCTTGCAGTCTTAGCAACGGAGCGGTTGTTTCCTCATTTCTACCACTATGTTTTCGAAAAAAAAAACAACTTGACTTTTAGAGATTGACGATGTTTTAGAAGGAAACCCTTGAAAAAAGTTGTGAAATTTCTGAAAGTTGGGCTCCGCAGAAAAGGTCAAGGATTTGGCATTGCTCTAAAATGTAGTGAAATTGTTTCATTAGATTTGGCTATCGAACAGATTTTCTAAATGTAGTGAAATAGTTGAATCGATTTGGCTGTTGTTGGTATATGAAGATAACATAATCATTAAATGTAGTGAAATTGTTGCAAACGGATTTGGCAGGAGCTCTATGAATTATCACAGTCAAATCACGCGTCAGAAGGGGTTTTTCTTGGAGCGCATATTGAACCAAATGAGAACAAGAATAAGTCTAGCAGCAAAAACGTTTCCATACAATGTGAATCGTGAAAGCGTTGAGGACACGAAGACATAGCGTCAGTAGCTAATAAATTGTGTTACATTTCGTTTTCGTGATTTTTATCTAATCAGTGAGGGAAGAGGGAAGGTCTAGTACCTAAGTGGGAGCTACACTGAAAAGGCAGAATAACATTCGAGAACCTTATTTCTAGCCCATAAGGCCACGTTTCGTTCAGCATTGTTGACTGAGGTTTATTATTTTTTCTTTTTGTCTTCATTCGCTCGCCAGAGGACCTTCTGACGCGTGATTTGACTGTGATAATTCATAGAGCTCCTGCCAAATCCGTTTGCAACAATTTCACTACATTTAATGATTATGTTATCTTCATATACCAACAACAGCCAAATCGATTCAACTATTTCACTACATTTAGAAAATCTGTTCGATAGCCAAATCTAATGAAACAATTTCACTACATTTTAGAGCAATGCCAAATCCTTGACCTTTTCTGCGGAGCCCAACTTTCAGAAATGATCCAGTGTTATTGCAACTGACACATGAGAAAGGAGGAATTGGCCGATACGTGAAAATATGATCTCTCAATCAAATCAGGCGATCTCTTGCGTCGCCTCCCATTTGGCTGTGCTATTTCTCTTGCTGATCGTTTGCATATTCGAGGTCGGTGATTCAATGTGTTCCCGGTTGGGGGAGGCCAAATACAGTTGGGGCGGGCAATTACAGGGGTAGCACTCGGTTATCACTCATGTAAAATAGTTGCGGCTCGTTTTTGACGCTTCCAAATGCGTGAACGTTATGATGCAAGCCTTACGGTTAGGTTTACGTTGCTATCTCAACAACGTTCACGAGCGTGTATGCTGCCTTTAAGCAAGTTATGACGTGACCATCCACTTGCGAGGATTGATGGGCCAATGTAAGTTACCTGCGAAATTCAAAAGTCACAAGTATCATGGTCATGCCCACGTAAGTTACTCGCGAGTGTAACCTAAAAAACTCAGATAAGCCAGAAGTAACTTGATTTTGCCCGGATATCTCGCAAGTAACTCGATTCGAAACTTCTGAGCTGTTAGTTAGTTATTTAGGCTGTCGAGTACTGAGATCTACTCGAGGACTCGTAACGTTGTTAGCATCGCTCTCTGAGTCAAATTCTGGTTCGCTATTGCGGACTACGGCTATTGCATCATGCGACACGTGATAATCGTACTGAGGGGAAGGTGAATCGTACCGAGACCAAGAGGTCCCAGCACGACTCTCACGTGTTGCATGATGACCCGTAGTCCGAAAATGTGGACCGGAATTTGGCCGAGAGAACGATAATACCTTGAGTTTTAAAGTTCTCGTTGTGATCTAGGTGAAAGCCCTTCTTTTTACTTTTTCAGGACAATAATCAACTCCCTTTTCGCCCTCTGTTGTGACCTGGAGTGAATAAACTTTATTAAAAGCTCACACGTTGATAACACCGTTAGCACGAAATGTATTTATTGAGCGATCATTGCTGAATAATGGCATTAATAAATTTGTGTCTTTCATATTGCCAAATCCTCCTCTATCCTTTGCGGCTGCAGACGAAAGGTCTCGGATCCTCGCAGTTGGAAAGTACCAGTTCCCCATAGTTGGGAGAGATCTGAAGAAGGCAACATTGGAAAAGTATAAAGGGGCTCGATTTATCAACCCTAAATTGTTTGCGAGCTCGAGTGTCTCATACCAGTGTTCACGATGAAATTCGCTCCCCAGTTTTCACCAGAAATGAAAAGCTTGGGAACCGATTGTCTCACTACTGAAGAATGAACCACAGAAAAACGACGGAATGGCTTAAATAATGGTCCCTTCCTTTGAACTGAGGTTCCAATGTTGAACAAGTCGGCTGGGGATGAGCAGAAGCAGCAGAACAGACGTCTTCGTTAAAGGCATCGTACGCGCTGATAACCACTCATCGATTTTTGAGTTTGAATCATTGGCTGCGCCATCCTGAGCACGTGGGTAGAGTTTTTCGGGTCACCGACGCATCGTTGGGAAGATATTGGAGATCAATTGCCTCGAATTCCACCAGAAGAGGCCGTACTTCCGACAGCCATGTGGCCTCAAATGAGAAAAGAAGGTAGCTTATCATCAAGTGATACATAAACTTCCTTTTATTTACGCGATATAGCTTGTTGAGGAACTTCTTTCTTTTCCATTTTATGCCACATGGCTGTCGGAAGGCCGACCTCTTTTGGTGGAATTCGAGGCATTCGATCACCCATATCTTCCCAATGATGCGTCGGTGACCCGAGAAACTCCACCCACGTTCTCATGCGGGCCCAACCAACGATTCAAACTCAAAAAACGGTGAGTGATTTTCAGCGCGTACGATACCTTTAAAGTAAATGCATTATTCCCATCGCCATTATGTTTGATAGACAAGAGGAAAACTAGTGAAAAAGAGAGTGAAGTGCAAGAAAAGAATCAAAGCAACAATAGAAGGAAAGTGAGGGAAGAAGAATCGCAGTACCCCTTAGGGGGCCCTATTGCCAAAATTCATACGCGCTCGCGCTCTAATGCTAGTTTGGGCCGAACCTAACTCTTCTACGGAAAACCCGACCGCGGGCGGAAAGGCCTAGCTCGAGCGGACTTCGGGTCCGTTTCGGGCGGAGAAACGAAGAAGATTTTTTATCGTGGACACTGCCTTTAATCGAAGACCACCATTTTGTCTCTCCGTCTCTTACGCCTTTTTCATACTTTTGCGGCCGCGGCGCATGCCCCTACGGCAAAATCAGTGATTCGAAATACCAGGAATTCAAGAGGACGTCGAGAACTGACTACATTGCATGCGAGAGTGCTGGCTAAATTTCTAGAGCGGCAGCGGATCCTCGAACACCTTTGATGATCCAAAATGCTGTTGGTTCAAAAAAGTTCTTCGCATTTTTTTTATAAAGTATAAACCGACCGTCAGGCAGTCATTTTCCGCCGTATATGAGTTAATTTTCATTCTTATGTAATCATTTGGTGAGCGGTCAGCCCATCTCCATTCGAACTTGCGTTTGCTCCTGTGGTATCCTATCCACGAAGGGTGGAATGTACTTGGTATCAATCCTGCAAAAGAAATGCTCGGTCGCCAAAGCGTGATGTTGTGCTCACACAAGATTTTATGGCTCGGTTGGTCCTACAACGATTGTCTGCGCACGCAAGCGTCGTCCGCGTCGGATTGGTCCAAGCAGCGTCACAGCGTGCCACTGCGAAGGATTTTTCAAAGTGAGAGATCAATTACATACATGCTGGAGACGGCTCATGCGGGCCATACCGGGGAATTTACACACACGGTCTGCACGTGTTAGGTGCTTATTGACCGGTCGATCGGCCGACTATGTCTGGGCCATGAGTTGTAATCTCATGACCCAGACATAGTCGGCCGATCGACCGGCCAATAAGCACCCAAATCGCAGCTCCGATTTGACCTTTGATGAAAAAGCGCTGGTGATGTTGGGAGCTTTCTGGAACAGCTGTGAAGTGCGACTGGCATTCGGGCATCGACAAGGCTCAGATCCCTACACAACACCCTTACTACCGGCGAATCGCGGGATGCCGAGGGTATGAGGTCTTTTAGCTATAAGAAGGGTGCGGTGCCCTAGGTTTGCCAACCCCGAAGCGGTTAATATGTTCTGCGATTCCACAGTGTGCATTAAGTATCACAGCAGCAACAGCAGCAAATACCTAGGTACGCCGTGGGTTCCCTGTGGTACACCCGCCGCGAATATTCCTAATTCTGTAAAGGAACGCACCACGAAGGAAACGCTCTTCCTGTTCCGAGTGGATAGATGTGAGAGTGCTGTTAACTTGCTCACATAGTGTTTTTGCTTTAAAATATTCGAGATAAGTCGTGAAGTGCTTAACCATAAATTTTTTTCGTGATTACAACAGTGCACAGACCGTCATAGGCCGCTCGCTGTCTGTTCACCTTGTAGTACTTGCTAGTTTCCTTGAAGTATGTCCACTTACAACTATTGTCACCGCTGGAACAATCTTTTAGTCCCAAGACCAATATGACAACTGCAAGTTCAACATTCGTCATCATTGAACATGGAAGCAGTGTCTGGAAATAAAGTTATACACAGTTATACAAAACGTCTGACTTTTCATATCACAATGTATAGACCTAAAGGCAGCGTCCACGATGATCATCCTCGTCGACTTTCCACAGTGAAATGATAGGCGAGAAAGATCCTAGGCTCCACGTGTCGAAAGAACGGTAGAAAACGAGCCAGGAGCGGCAAAATAACGGCAGCAAACAAGCGTTTTGGTGCTTGGTGCCCCAGATCCGCCCCTTCGGAATGAACAAATGAAGACTCAGATTACAGGAATGATCAAGTCAAGGAAAAACGCTGACAAGTGAGCTGATCGCTTCATTGTACTGATAGGTATCATCCTTCTAGCGGTCAATTCCTCCACGTTCAAAAATCAACCTGAACAAGAGAGGGCCTGTTTTTGCTCAAAAACGCGTCTTTCGTGTCCTTTTTAAGCATGCCCTGCTACAGGCCATAAAACGGCCAATGTCTCACCGTCGACTGCGTACCACGCGCTGCGCGACCGCACGCGCGTCGGAAGCAGACGAGTTTTGGCCGCCGCGCGACGAGTTTCGGCCGCCGCGCGGACATTGGCCGTTTTATGGCCTGTATATAGGGCACCAGACCTTCCGTGAGCCGTGGAGATATCTGAAGTGAAATTTATCGTGAACACTGCCTTCGAACATCAGAACTCGCACTTTCAATGGAGATCAGCATATGGTCGATCACTGGATGGGGTGTAGCCGCGACGAACCGACGAAGCACACACGGAAGGGAGGAGGTAATGATAGTCATGAACATCGATCGAGTGATGTCACCTTAGATCGCTGCGCTGCGGCTACCATCCCCCCCCATTCAGTGATCGACGATACAGGAATTAATTGAAGAGCGGTCGATCTCGTTTTAGTGGTTACGAGCGTCTTGTTTTGGGATCAATACAGGTTGGTTGAAAAGTATTGAAAACAAAAATGCAAGAATGTGAACTTTTCAATAAAATTGGTTTTTTTATTCAACATAATCTTCCTCAACTTCGTTACACTTATTCCAATGATCCTGCAATAATTTTATACCATCTCTGTAATGATTTTACGGTAGCTCTGTAAAGTACCGTTCACGACTGAAATGCCTTCTTCATTCGATGAAAAACGCTTTACACGAAAAAGTTATTTCAGGTTTCTGAAGAGGTAGTAGTCGCTAGGAGGCAAATCTAGTGAAGACGGTGGATGTTCAAGCAATTCGTACTTAGCCTAATTTAATTTAGCTATCGTCAGAGCACTTGTGCGGGTACTCTTTCGAAATAGACGACCCACATAAGAGAATTGGATTTTCGTTGTGTTTTATATATGCTCTTTGCATAAATGTTATATGTTGCTCTATGCTTCCACATGTTCAGACGCAGAACCATGACAAAATGACCCTGTAGCTGCATGCGAAAACGTTTTTTACCTGAAAAGGTCGCGTATCCCGAAAGAGTACCCCTGTGAGTACACGTGCATGTTAAAGAGTGACTCGTTAACTTTCTAAAGAGCTTGTTCCTACGTTATTCTTTATGCAAAATATGGAGTAATCGTTCGTTTGAGATGCCTATGATATAAACATTTTCCCGCTTAGTCGAACTTGGATCTTCACTAACAATATTATGTACTTGGGCAATGATTTCTGGTGTTGTTGCAGTTTTTGGTCGTAGACTAGGTGGTTCATCTTCAACGCTTCTGCGACCACGTTTAAACTCTTAAACCCATTGATGTACACTTGGAAATGAAGGAGCAGATTCTTTCAACACGCTTACCATTTTTGCGTGAATATCTTTCGCTGATAAACCTTCCGAAACAAAGAATTTCATCATTGCACGATTCTCAGTTTTTTAAATTGTTAAAAATACACCAACAAGTCGAATTCAAAAGGCTTGGAAACAATGAACGAATTGACGGCTCAAAATGAAATTTTTTCGTATGTTCATGCGAGAGATGAAATGTCCAAAAGGCGAATGAATTCTAATTCCTCTACTGCTTAACAGGTTCTTTTATTCAGTTCTTCTTTTTTTCAGTTGTTCAGTTTCTTTCTTTCAGTTCTTTTCTACCAACCTGCACATATCGATCTATCGCGAGTTCTCGCCGGTAGGAAGCCGCGCTCAGCAATCAGGCGCAAAAACATACGATCAATAGCCATCCTCCCTTCGTTTTCTCGCGCGCATTTTTTCCCGTCAAGCAGCGTTGTGGCTACCCCTCATCCAGAGATTGACGATACATCGGACCGCTTCTATTACTAGTGTGCTTAGAAAATTGGCGCTCGCCACGAGTGATGCTAACCAGACACCCACTTGGCGCGCCGTGATTATGGACCACTGCACACTATCGCACGTCTCATATTATTCTCAGCCCTGGGCAAGGCTGTAACGTAGTTTTCGTCATTACCAAAGGGTTTCAGGGTAATTCTGTTCGGTTTAAGGACATTTTCCAACATGAAAATTAGCAATGCTCGAATTGACATGGAACGCTCACCCTGGCAGCATTAAGCAGTATACTGACGAGGAAAGAGGTTTTAGTGGTAAACGAATCTGCGAAAACGAATAGTATCGCTAGCATCTCTTGTGGCTTAATAGCAAATCTGCGCAGTATCCCGCCCCGAGCTGCAGATTCCAAAAAGTTATAAGCATTTTTCGAGTTTCGCGAAAAGGTTTTGGTGGTAAAGTGGGTGGCGCCAAGTGGGTGTCTGGTTAGACCCCGGTCAGACTTCGTCGGAAAACCTGCTGAGTCCGACTGAGTCCGAATGAGTCCGGGGTGGAAAAACCTGCTGAGTCCCACTGAGTCCGGTTGCCTCCAGCGCCAACCAACTCCTCTGCGAAACACAATTGATAGTGACGATGATCACCTCAGCTGTGAATCGGAACGTGTTTGGTGGCTGATTTTTCTTGTTTTCAACATGTCTGAATCTGATTTCCGTATCAGCAGCACGTGGGGCAGAGCGCAGACGGCGAGAGTCGAGATGCGGTGGGACTCGGCAGGTCGCAGTCGGCCGAAAAAAATGCACCCAAATCACGTGAAGAACACCTATATCGACCGGGTGGGACTCAGTGGGACTCAGTGGGACTCAGTCGGTGCATTGGACCCGCCCTTGCACTCATGAGAAATATCAGTATCGACCGGGGGGATTGCGGTGGGCATCAGACGGTCGCAGTCGGACTCAGCGGGTTGATTTTTTTTGCATCCGTCTTCCACGAATTCGATGCGTATCGGCCAGGTGGGACTCAGTAGATCCACCGACTATGACGGGGGCCTTAGCATTACTCGTTCGCCACCAGCATAAATTTCGGATCTCGATCGCCCTATGCTTCTGAAGTGCTTACCTCCCACTGCAGGCCAGACTTCGCTCACCACCCGTTAGCTAGAGCTTTCAACTCGTATATTCTTAGCTCGCCAGCAACGTGAGCTGGGAGATGCCGTTGCACTTTGGGTAACGGTTTTTATGCGCTCGCGTTTCAAGAATAGATGATCCGATAGAGTACGTGTACCAGTTAGGAACCTTGTAGAGAAGATCTTTAGGACAACCCAACCTTTAACGTGTCAAGGTGCCTCGGATGAACAGCGTCAAAATGAACCATATTGCAGAACAGTTCGGCTTGATTACCTCACCTCTGATACAAATAGAGTCATATGTTAATCACGTCAACTTTGTTGAAGTTGATTTCTGTTGCTACTGAAGTGGCAGTCGGTTGAGATTTGTGGGGGAGTCTCTTCATTGCTCGAACCTCACCGCGACGAAGAAGCCGTCGTTTGTAGAATAAGGAAATTTTTATAAAGATGTTTGGCAGGCATGGAGTTTCCTACCGCAGTGAGCAACATTATCAAAATTTTTGCGGGCTCATTCCAGATAGCCATATCTTTGCAGGCGGAAGTCCTGGGGTCGAATTCGCCATAAACCCGCCGGGGAGTCGAAGGTTAGATGAGGTGAAATTTCAGTACAAAGTGCGCGCTCCACGGCCACCTCTCGCCTCCCTTGGCTTCCCTCGCGACCGCCGTAATTTTTCGAATCGCATAGCTGAAGAATGGCCGCTTCGCGATGGAATCTTTATCTTTTCGCAGTGATAGCGATACGTAACACAGTTTGCATTTCCATCTTACATGGTGTAACATGGTTTGATCTGCTCCTCTGCCGCGCGCGGAATCCTCCCTTCCGCTTCCCTTCGACTTCCCTCGGCGGTTTGTTGGCGAATACGACCCCTGGAGCTTTATTTTTCAAGCTACCCACGACCACCCCGTGTATCGCTCCTCCCCGCATTCGCTCTAATTTCTTTCTTCTCCTTCCAAGCGTTTGTCCCACGTTGATGCAGGGTCCTGTCCCAGGTGCTTCGTTCTTCTCCTTCACCTAGTCCTGTTGTCTGTGTCTCTCAAAGAGAGGCGTGCTTTGGCCATATCGGCTTCCACGCGACTGGGCCAGCACGTTTTCGTTCTACCTTGTGGCCTGATGCCATCCATCTCCATGCTGAGTGTAGTTTTGGCCCCGGAGTCGACATCTTTTTTGTTGAACATGCCCAAATCATTTCAACCAGAGGTGCGTTCCAAGAAAATTTCCACGGGAGGAAAAATGGATCTGATAAGAGCCGACCAATGGTAGATTGAGAGACCGCATGAAATGAGCCTATCTGTTAGATTATCATTCGTTATATCTTATCAGACCCATTTTCCTCGCATGGAAATCTTATTGGAACGCACCCCAGGCTTCCTTCATCTTTCCGGGCATTGGTACAACGGTAGATTTTACAGGTCGAACATCGAATTGCTAATCTCCGGTCGTTTCTTCACGATGTTTGAGAAGTCGCTCAGGAATGATACTTTCTTAATTAAATCTTGTACATAACACACGAGGTAGAGAGGTTCTTCCGCAGTCCTTTGATTTCGTGGTGGAGTACTTCTTGTGAAGAGGTACGATGATAGCATGCTTTGACGAATCGGGTATCCTTTCGTTAACTAAATCATCTGCCATAATCTACGTTACATACCGCCCGCGACATTTGAACGAACGGTGCCGCATTTCGTCGCATCACCGACGTCCCGTTCTCAGCTCAAACGGGACCAATCGACCTGAGACTCGGTCTACAACTTTACTTTCTGATCCTCTTTCAAATAAGCACAGCAGCACCCCAATTCGGAGAGTCAATTTTTCATCCCCTTCACAAGTGCCAAGTCCTTTCTCGCTTCAAACGAGACCAGGATTCTGTTAACCCTATATGTATGCCTTGTTTGCAGGCTTGTTTACATGTGTGTGCTCAAAATGAAGAGCACTTGATGCTGGTTACAAATATGCTCCACTAATGGGTCACTTTGAGCCGAGTTATGAGAAAGCGGCGGTTTGCGGCGCCGTTGGTTTAAAAGTCGCGGGCGGTGCTGCATAATAAACTTTCTAATGCCGAGGGTAACCATGCTCGGTTCCCTAGTAAGTCAATAACACCATATGCGAGACGAAAATCGTTGTGTAGACGGTATATGCACAAAAGCATGTTTATTCTGTGCTTATGGCAATTAAATGAGAATAGGCCCTGAGAATGAGAATAATAGTGAGAATCCTTATTTTTCTTCTCTCGAGCTGCATACGAAAGGTCTTGCATCGAGGCAGTCGGAAGTTTTCGCGTTTTTTTGAGAAATCTGAAAAAAATATCATCTACGCGTTAGCAAAACCTGACAAGGGTCTGTTTCAACGACCTTCAACCTGCATGTTAGCATTTAAAGACACATTCCAACCTCGGAATCGATTTTTGGTTTTTCTGCCTATCTTGGAGAAAATTTCACGCTGATCACAAGGATGTCTCCAGAATCGCTCAGAACTCACTACGAACGGAGTTACGGCTCCGTCAAAAATTTCGATTTTGAACGGCTAGAAAATCTCGGACGAGTTGTCTCGAGCCTGTATTTTCTCGTTATCGCAGCCATCGTTCTGAAGCAGGCGACAATATAAAGCCAGCCCGAAAACAAATAGAAGAAATAGGTTTTGAATAAAATCGTTTGCGCGTCTCTTCCCTGTTGAGGTCGGAAACCTGGCCGTGGGCGTTACCCATTTTTTCCTTCAAAGGGGCGTGTCCGAATTTTCCTAGCTTTTTCTCGCTTATTTGAGCGAATTGAGATTTCGCGCTTGAAAGACTTGCTACAGGCGGCGACCGGACCATAATATCAAAAATAACCTCTAATGTTGGACTGTGCCTTAGAGGCAGTGGTCTCCATGAGAAACGTTATTGAAAAAAACTACGAAATTCAGCTTAGATCGAAAACAGCAGAAAAACTAGGAAGGTAGAGCGGTGAAAAACGGGCTAGAATTAGACTTTCTAGGGCCCAAAGATGCCAGTTAGTGCACACGTGCACAGCTCCTCCCAAAAAGATAGTTGTCTCATGCCGAGAAGTCGAAAATCATCGACATTCAGAGGAAGAAATAAATGCAAAATTTCCTAGTAAAAACAATGGAACATGAAAAACAAGCACTTCATTCAAAGTTTTGACTAGATGAATCAATGTTCATTGATTGAAATTCAATTTCAAGCCAGCTGATGTATCTTGATATTAGAGATCATCAATGATGATGATGTGGAATGGTCTCGTCCACCTTCAAAAGACATGAAAGTTCAGGCTTCAAACTTGGCCCAAAACAAAGGGTTTTCCGCAATTTTCTCTCATAGGTCCTACTACTCGAGACCCAGAAAAGGGTTCAGAGATGAAAAGAAGACATGCATATTTAGTCGCCACCACGGCCTTTAAAGGCAGTGGTCACGATGAAAAACGTTATCGAAAAAAACTACAAAAATCAGCTTAGATCAAAAACAGCTGAAAAACTATGAAGGTAGGGCGGTGAAAAACGGTCTACAAATAGAGTTTCTAGGGCCCAAAGAAGCTAGTTCGTGCACACGTGCACAGCGATGACGAAACAGATCGCAGTCTCATGCCGAGCAGTCAAAAATCATCGACATTCAGAGGACGAAATAAATGCAAATTTAACGAATAAAAACAGTTGAATAATGAAAGCATCACTTCAATCAATGTTTTTGACTGGATGTGTACATAAATTCGAAGGTTCATTGATTGACATTCAATTTCAAGCTAGCTGATGTTCTTGATATAAGAGGTCATCGATGCCGATGATGTGGAGAGGGCTCGTCCACCATCAAAAGTCAAGAAAGTTCAGGTTTCAAATTCGGCCCAAAACAGTGGTTTTTTCGCGATTTTTTCTTATAGGTCCTACTACTCGAGACCCAGGAAAGGATTTGGAGAGAAAAAGACGACAAGCATATTTGATCGCGACCACTGCCTTTAAGAGACCGTGTGTTCTACAGTCAGTCTCCTTAGCGGACCAGCGCGCTCCACGGACAATCAAGTCAGTGGGTTTTCAAACTGAATTTTCGTTGTAAGTGAGTGTCACAAAGAGATCTATGGCGCTTAACATCTGCATACCAGTTATGCGAATTGTTTAAAGTGTGAATCACTCAGCAATGGTTAGAAGGAATCCTTTTTTTAAGTAGAACGAAAAAATCGAGTCCATAGCGTGGGTGCGCAGTGTGGATACGCGGTCTCTTAAAGGCAGTGGTCGCGATAAGAGATGCATGTCTTCTCTTCGTCTATAAACCCTTTTCTGGATTCAGAGTAGAAGGACCTATAAGAAAAAAATCGCGAAAAGACCACCGTTTGGGCCAAATTTGAAGCCTGAACTTTCCTGTCTTTTGATGGTGGACGAGGCCACTACACACTCAGAGAAACTCAGGACTCGTCCGCGGCGGCAGATGAGCTTTCCGGACGGTCCGCGGCGCTTGACGGCTGATCCGCGGCGCAATTGATAGTGGGATGGTCAAACGGCCGATCCGCGGCGCTGTTTGTTCTTGATGAGGGTGGTTTCGGGGCGCACCGGCGGTCCACCATCTCGATACCGATCGCCCAAAAGCAGCCACATACATTTTTGAATTGAACGACTCCACCACCTCATCCCCCAAGGTCTCAAGTCAATTTCTAAGCAGCTGACTTCGACTTTCTCGTATTTATGACTTTGCCAAGCCGTTATATCCACATACACGCTAATTTTTCTTTCCAGATGCCGTCGCAACAAGTTCTAGGGCAGAAAAATTCCCGGTGGTAAAAAAAATTTTCATATTCTCGTTCATTTTTGGGATTCGCCTCTGATTTTGTTATTTTTTCATTCAAATAATTTTTATGATTGTTTGGTTTCGTAATTCTCCTCGTGTTTTTTTTCAAGAATAGTTCCGGTTTGATCACGAGTTCGATCGATATCGGCATGAAACCATCTACCCTAGGAAACCAAACAATCATATAAATCACTGGAATGTAAGGAAGAAAAACAAAAAGAGAGAATCACAAAAATAATTTTTTCTCCCCTACAAGTTGTTGCGGAGCCATCTGGAAGGAAAAAAATTGGTGTGCATGTAGATATAACACTTTAATATATGAAGAAACACAGAAGGACGGGTTTAGTCACAGATGTCAAGAAAATTGAAGAAAAAAACACCTGCAATCAGCTGATCGGCTACGACGCAGGAGTCTCGTCCGGCTCGAGCGCGTGCGGCCGCGAAGCGTCTCAATACGCAATTGCGGAGGGGAACTTGACGCAGAGGAGTGGAATTTGACGCAGAGAAGCACAGTACATGAACTCTGTTTCCATCGAGTGGGATATTCTAGTAGAGCGCAGTCCTTATATTCTCGCTCAGTGTGTTTTGCTTACGCAATTAAAATGCACGCAGTGCCGCTTACAGTAACCGGAAAATCAATTCGGTCGCCGCCGCAACTGCCGTTGACTGGCGTATGGGTTCTCTGACCTCTAGGATGGCCAATTAGATGAAACAGAGTCAGTTCGCCCACCCCCAATCGACTCATTGGTCGTGAGACCGATTTCGGCATTGGAGCACGCTTTTCGCGCTAGCCTTCTAATCTCCTCAGAAAGCATCAGTATCACAATTTCGCAGGATTGCTCTACCGTAGGACTTTTTTTCAGAGGTAGAACAGCTCAATTTACATGTAGCACTGGTTTCGATGTGCATTCGAAGACTTGTTCAGTTTACAGTATATTGCAATGTATGCCCACGGTAACATAAATAACTGATTGTGCAGTAACTAAGTGTTACAGGTCTTCAGTCTAAACTAATATTACAAAGCTGTTGCTTAAGAGTCATAAAATATGAAATCTCGATCTCGAGATTTTGCAGCTCATAATCATACATTAATCATTTGTTCATAATCATAATTGTACATCACCGATGTCTGAAAGATTGCAATAAAATATACTATTTTCACAATACTTCTTCAGCGATACATTTCACAGTTGTACAGCTAAACTATATCGAAACCAGTTATGCATGTTAATCGAGCTGTTCTACTCCTGAAATTAACTCGTACGATGAAGAAGTCCTGCAAAAATGTGATATTGAGGCTTTTTGAGGTGTATGGAATGCTAGCGCGAAAAGCGTACTCCACTGCCAAAATCTGTCCCACGGCCAATGAGTCGATCGGGGTGGACTGGATAACATTATTCAAAAGGACGGTCCGCGGTGGCTCTCAGGACGATCCGCGGCGCCTGCAGGACGATCCGCGGCGCCTGCAGGACGATCCGCGGCGCTGGCAGGATGGTCCGCGGCGCATTGCCGGTGCATCCGCGGCTTCGGTGAAGGATCGTCCGGTCGTCGGCCGCGGACGATCCTGCAAAAGCGCCGCGGATCGTCCTTGGACTTCTCTGAGCATCATCGGCATCGATGATCTCTAATATCAAGAACATCATGTGGCTCGAAATTGGAATTCAATCAATGAACAATATCCTTCGGAATGACCTGCCCGAATATTTCTGTCCTCGTAGAGTCAAACATCGAATGAAGGGCCTGCTTTCATTGACTGTTTTTCATTAGTTAAACTAGAATTCACTTCTGGCTGTGAATGGCAATGGTTTTTGACTGCTCAGCATCAGACTTCGATCTTTTTGGGCGTAACTTTGCACGTGTGCACGGATCGACAACTTAGGATCTTTTCTACTTTAGCTCGTTTCTTGCCGCGTAACCTTACTGATCCTTTAGCCGTTTGCGGATCACGTTTTTATGGTTTTGTCCACAACTTTTTTCATCGCAACACTGTCTTTAAAGGCACAATGCACCCTCAGACATGCTTTTCGTGACTCTTACCTGATTGTGTGGTAACCCCTCCTGTATAACACGTGCCAAGTGCAAGATCTCAATTCCTTAAAAGAAGCGAGATATAAGCCACCACCGCAGGCCCGACCCCCTTCGCTCAATCCCACTGGCCACACCTCCTACAAAATTTCCGAGCTCGATAGCGGCTAGATGGATGGATGCATTCCTAAAAGTCGTCCTTCTTCAGTCCATTGCCGGACTGTCTCCTTATCCCGTTTTGCTCTCGCGCAATGATTGCGATTGAAGAGAAATACAGGCCTGAGACAACTCATCCACCAATTTTCCACCTTCAAAGTATAGGCATCTTTGAGGAGCCATAACTCTGTCCGTTGGGGGTCTTGGACGACTCAAGTGATATCACTGTGATCAGTGTGTGATTCTCTTCAAGACCAGCATAAAAACTGAAAAATAATTTTCTGGGCTTTCTGTGCCTTTTAGTGTCAAACCCTATTTTGTATCTTGTTTGCTGTACATATTTTCCGGTACGTAAGTAAAAAATTGGAGAAAAAACGCTAAGGAACAAAATATTCCCTGGTGTCCTTCAGCCCCCTATTATCAAGATTTCTATGAATGCCTGTTTTGCTGCTTGCTATTTTGCTTCTAAAGTAATTTCTAAGCATTTGATACCAGATCTACATTTTCATGAAGAGAGCTCAAGAATAGTTTTTATCGAGAATCTTGCTTTTTAATGCACGTATCTCGTCTGAAATTATGTCTTATAAGCTACAATTCAAAACACTGCTACTCCATCGTTATTCTTTCATCACTTTCACTGTTATAGAACAGGTATTGTTCCCATTAACCTTTTTTACTAATACAATATACATGCCTTCCTTTTTGTGATATTCTAATTATTTAGCTTTTCAGGAGCTTTTTTTCTATTGAAAACAATCACTATTTTCTTCATTTTCCCCCAGAATTCTTACGTATCCCAAGAAAAAACCAAAGTTTTGAATTTTTACGTCACTATTGTTGTCCGACCGGACAACGCCCGCCCGACCCTGCTTGTGGAAGTGATTGTGGGGGTGAGGATAGTGATCGTCGCCTATATCTCACTCTTTCGGAGCAATCGGGGTCTAGCATTTGGCTCGTGTCATACAGGAAGAGTACACCACGCAATTCACAAGAATCTCAAAAGTCAGCCCAAAGCGTCATCCTCATTCGCAGGTCTCTGCTGCGAGTGTGTGAGTAGAGCGACATTCTCTGAGTGAGCAAGCCGATTTCCGTCTTCCGCAACTAATTCTCGCCTAACTACAATTCATGTCCGCACACGCGTCTAGTCCGCAAGGTGCACGCTGATTGTGAAAGCGCGCTGCGGCGCGGTTGCGAGTATCCTCAGACATTAATGTGGGATCACCCGGGCGGTGGGATCACTCGGGCACTGAACACAAAAACCTTCCGGATGATCCCACATCCCTGTCTGAGGATACTCGCAACCGCGCCGCAGCACGCTTTCGCAATCAGCATGCACCTTGCGGACTGAAGGGCATAGCGGAATTGAACTGTATACTGTACCCTCAGTAGTTTAGTGAATATGGTCTAACAAGGGAACCACTATAAGTCATAATTACCATTTCCAACGAAATGTGCTTTTCTATAACCATTTTCTGACGTAAAGTCTGAATATGACCATCACAGCTGCCTGGACCCACTCTGAAAGAAGTTATGAGCGTCTTTAAAGCTTCGCGGCAAAATAAGACCCTAGTTATACATCGGCGATTCGGTGCCGCTGGTTTTTGCAGGACGTCCGCGATTGGTCAGATTTCGAAATCGACCAATAGCAGACATGCCGCGGAAGCCTGCGGCGGAGAAACGCTGGTGTATAACTAGGGCCTAAAGGTGCACCCCCATGGGATTTTTAGGGTGTTTTCAAACTTTTTTTCCGGATTTCGCTGAAAACATGTATGTAAGGGTAATCTGGGGTGCTGAACACAAATCTGTGGTTCGCTTGTCGGAATATGAAGGTTTACTGTAGGTTACGGTAGGTAACATGCCATTTAGGAGGCAAAACGTACCTCAATATTCCGATTTGACAAATGGACATCAAATTCGTATTCGGTACCCAAAATAACTCACACATCGAAACTTTGAGGCAAATCTGAGACTTTGACCAAACTAACGTATACACACCGTAATCTACCGTAAACTGTCAAAAATCGATAAACTGACATCTGATGCGTGTTTAGCACTTCAAATAATCTCCAAAAGAACCATTTGAGTCGCTACATTCTGGAAATCGTCAAAAGTCGACTTCGCCGTCAATTTTTCAGCCGGTGGGAAGCTTTGAACAAATTTAGTCGAAAACTTCGGAAAAAAGGCAAATGCACCTCAGATTTGTGATCAGCACCCTAAATAACCCCCCAGGGCGGATTTCAAGTCAAATCTGGAATATTTTTCTGAAACGCTTCGAGAGCCCTCTAATTGGTATAAATGAACGCCCAACCAAAAATCCGTACAAGTCCAAAACGCTGTCAGTCGGCGCAAAGTTTGGAAACAGTTCCTTCACCTAAACTTTGCCTAGAGGGGGGGGGGTGGTTTTGAGCGCTAAACACGACTATGAGGGGTCCGTTTCCGGACTTTTGTGAAAATAATGTTTGGAGGGTACAATAGGTACGAAAATCGGAGAAAAAATGCCTATAACTTATTTCAGAATGGGTTTAGGCAGCTGCCATGGACATATTCGGATTTTCGTCCGAAAATGGTTCTATAGAAGTACATTTCATTTTGAATGGTTACTATAAATGACTTATAGTGGTTCCCTTGTAAGACGAATCACACGTTCAGGGCAACGTTCACGCTCGTTCAGAAGTCTTTATTTGACACACATACGACTGATCGATCGACTGATGGCGACCCAAACCTCCGTGACACTAGGAAGGAAAAGATTTAATGAATTGAAAACCAACCACCGCGCAATCGCCTGTGGCCGTGTACGGATTAATGTCTTCTATTTTAAAGCTTGCTGAGCCGTCAGTCCAGATCCATTCCCAGGTCCCCATACGCTGATGGTATCCTATCCATGCAGGTCTTGTGAGATTAGTCCGTATCAACTCTAGAAAGATATTTTAAATAACTCTTATTCGATGTATTCTCTCTTCTGAAAGTACATGCTATATCAAAGGCAGTGTTCACGATAATCTTCACTTTTGAGCGTATTCGCTATATTGATTGAGTGGCTCCCGGGTAGAACTAAAAGGACGTAGACATTGAGAGAAGTGCACCAGAAGTACATGAAATCCTCAAGTATCACCCCGTCTCTTAAAGGCATCGTACCCGAAGAAAACCATAATCGGATTTGACGTTTCTGTGTTGTAATGTCCCTATATAGACCAACGGTTGCAAAAAGCCCCCTCAAAAACGTCAACTTCACAAGAGAGACCCATTTTTAGAAAGCTCATAATAAATTTAAAGCTCGCGCCAACATCAACTTGGGATAGTTGCGCGGAGAACGCAAGGAACAGTCATACGATTCGTTCCTTGGCACAACGTTGGAGGCTTTTGATTTCCTACCTGAACAACAACGAATAATGTTATACAGCCCACACCCCCCCCCCATTCGGCTCTCGGCTCTCGTAAACAAAGTTAGTGGTATCCAATTGATAATGGGTAGGGTATAAAAGAAGTGGAGAGCGGTGGGTCTTCATTCTCGCACCGTCCTCCTCCAGGGTTCAGCAGTTGAGGCTCCGCACGGGCAAGAAGTTAGGAAAACAGCACCACCGGTGCTCAAGATATGGCAAATTTGTTGTGAAAACTTAGAAAAATTTAGAGCCAATTGGAGGGAGCCGATTGGGGGGGGGTGGGCTGGATAAGAGCACCCAACAACAACAACCACTTGAACGAAACCAAAAAGGGTTACCAAGCTGCTGCGTCCACTGCTGTCATCTGATTGCGATCGATGCTGAGTTCGAAATCTACTGGGGTGCGCCCTACGACGCGTCAAGGCACGCCCGTCGACAGCAACCCAGGAGTTGTGTCTCTTGTAACAATAGATCAACATCAAGGCCGGCCCCCCAAACCCAGAGAGCCACTTTGAGGTGAGCGAATCTTTACTCAGAGACGGTTTTGGAACTCCAAACTTTCTGAGTGACATTGTCATGGCCCACTGGTCCGAAAAAACTCATAAACCCAGATAAGGTTTTCGTCGTGTACGATGCCTTTAAGTATCACAGGAACTGTTTCTTGTAAAAATGAAGTCTTTTGTGGACCCGTCCTTTGAAATTCTCCACTCTCTGTTGCTCCGTTCTTTCCTAAGAGCCCTAACTAATCCTGCTTCGCATAAAATATTCTTCTATTTTCGGATGGCCCAATTTTACTCGAACGCTAACGTCGGACAGGGAACGAAATTCTCATGCTGTAAATTGACGTGTTTTGGTGTGTCGATTGCGTCCAACACTACTAATTCTACGACATCATGGAAAAAAATGTACAACAATGTTCTTTCAATTTGCCTGTACACACCGAAACTCAGCCTAAATTGGAAATGCTTTGCCATTTTAATCTCTTTATACGCACATTATCATATAACTTAGGTTTTCTTCTTAAATAGGACAAGAAAATCTAGGAATGAATTCCCCGAGGCAGAAAATCTCCATGATGTCGTAGAATGAGTGGTGTTGGACGCAATCGACACATCAAAACACGCTATTTTACGGCATGAGAATTTCGTTCCCTGCCCGACGTTAGCGTTTGAGTCCCAATTTTTCACCGGTGACAACCACCATGAACATGTTCTTCAAACCGGACAACTAGTACATGTTATAGAATAATGTCACTGAACTACGACGTGTTAATGCGTTTCTCGTCGTTTCTTCGTAATTTTGGTAACGATTAGAGGCCAACGCGTTGTTTTATGTGAAAAGCTCGGGGACCGAAATCATCGTGAACACTGGCTTTTTACGATCCACCAATGATCAAGAGGAGACAGATTTCGCCACTTCACAGGGAATCGCGATCCGCGCCGGCCCCGCGAGGATCCACCGCGTCGACTGCGATACCATGCCACGTGTGGTAAAACGAGACTTTCGCTGGTTCAATTACCCAAGTGTAAGTTACTTCCTGAATGTTATGTGCACTTCTTGCAGGTCCGTGCCCGACATCCTGCGCACTTTGCGCAGAGCCGTGTCCCCTTACTCAGACATTCGCCGGGTTCGACCCCAGCTCGAACGGGGTTCATCCCCAGATTTCTGTCGGGTTGGACCCTTTAGCAGTGTTCCTCCACGTAGTCCAAAGTGAGAAGACGTAGGGGGGAAATAAATTCTAATTCTCCCCCACGTCGTCTCAGTTGGAAGAAGTGAGGGGCGGAAACGGAAAGGGGTTCGACCCGACAGAAATCTGCGGTCGGACCCGTTGAGTTTCTGAGTAGTACAATGTCCTGCAGATTTTCGGTAGAGCCGTGTCCGTACTGCATGAGGTCCTCCACGCTTTGCGTAGAAACGCCCCTGCTCGGCATGTTGTCCTGCACGTTGAAAGCAACGTTTCATCCAGTTCCAATTCGGTCCTCCACACTCCGGTTCGAGTCCTTTCTAGTCGTTCTCCCGAATCTCAGCTTAGCGTTTAACGTCCTGCACAGCGCGCTGCACACGTTTTTCTTAGAAGCGCAGTCGCTTGTTGGCGACAGCTGGTCGAAATAAACAAAAATTGAAACCTTGTCGAGAAATAGTTCAGAGTTCGGTGATTACCGACCAGCCGCGGTTTGAATTTGAATGTTTTTTCTTGAGGAAACAAGCCACGGACCTAGCTGTAATCCAATAGAGGTGTACTTTAAAAAGAAGGTGTACCTGTGATACTCAGCTCTCTCGTTCTGGTGTACTTCTATTAGAGATGTACTTCTAGTAGCAGAGGAAATACGGTATTATTATTATTCTGTGCTTAAAGGCACTGTTTGCGATAAACTTCATCCTCGGGTTTTCCATGACTAACGCTTCTCCTGGCTCTCAGAAGCAGAACAGCGTTGAAAAAACGGGACGAAAAGCTACCCAGGAGCCGCAAAACGGCTTAGAAAAGTGGGCGAAGCCCGCCAATGTGGGCAAGTTCCGCCCCTTTCCGTCCCTCGACGTGAACAAGGGAACACTCGAAATCGTGAGTTGAGCAATGGTTTCCGATCCAAAGCCCCGCTCTTCCCTTCAATCTCAACTTCTCTCTTTACTCAGGTCAGCTCGCATGCATTGGCGGCAAAAGACGGAAGTTACAAGCCTCGAACAACTCGTCCACCATGCTTCCCTAGCTCAATTTTTGAGGGACCATAACTCCATTCCCAGAAGGTCTTGTACGATTTCAGAGACATTATTGGAATCAGAATGTGACCATTTACAAGATAGGCAAAAAAAAACAGAAAAGCGATTTTTATCGCGAACAGTGCCTTTAAGACTCAAGACGAGTGTTTGAGTTTGAAGTGAATGCCACCTAATTCAATGGTAGAGGGATGCCGCTTGACCGCTAACTACTTGAAAAAGGGGATATCTTTGAAAATGTCCCACATCTACATTTGTACCAACTGATGTTATGCAAGTAGAACGCACCATGAAGGTCGTTTTCCTCATCTTCTGAATCCAAAGAGGCGAGATGGCCTCCTAGATTTCTGCACACAAGCTCAGCGTTACGAAAATCAAGCAGTGCTTTGAAAACCTGAATCGAAAGTCTTTTTGAGCTTATCCCTTTTCTATGTTCCTTTCACAATCTCCTTTTTTCGGTGTGTCAACCAGGAGTATCCGGGTGCATCACTTCGAGACAAATTGTTTCTGAATGACCACTCCAATATTATCTAATAATATTTGATATATTATATATTGTCTCCAATATTATGTTATGTTATATATTGTCTCCAATATTATTTGATAATTATTTATTAGTCCTAAGTGCTCAATTGATACATCAACCCTAATGTGTTTCCATATATTTTGCCTCCTCACAACAGTTCATTTCCTTGTCGCCGTTGTATTCGTTACTCTTTCCTCTCCGTATCTTAACAGTGCCGTTCCCCCCAGCCTCAGTTCTGGCGTACCCCCTTTTGTACAGCCACCAGGGTGGAGCTAACTCCCACGGCTGACGCAGCGGACTGGAATCAGGACCATAAGTCATAACAAGGAGCATGATCTCTTTAGGAGTTCATAGCTGTCTCCCAAAATACAGAACCCTGGCTTTTGTAACCTGAGTAAAACCCCTATTGTCCCCTTCAGACAGAAATCGACACCCTTTTCTACTCCCCACTGTGACTTGAAGGCGATGAATCTTTTTTTTTTGTACGGCACTCGAAGTTTTTACCTGAAACGAAAAAGTCTAGTTAGTGGAATTGATGGTAATGCCTAGCTGCCTCATTTTGAGCCGGCCAAAGTAAGGCTTATTGAGCCTATCATGTCAGAATCTCCTTACCGCTGTGTTATTTTGCCATGACCGACCGCTCCGCTGCTTGCTTCGCCCGGACTCAACCGAGCAAGCTAGGGTCTAAAATAATTTCAATTTTTGGTCACTTCTAATTGCCATCTAAAGATTAATCCCAGACAAACCCCCACTTAAGGCCCAAGATTAAGAAGTTGTCTGTCTTCATGATATTCTATGGAAGGCCTCTTGGAGAACTACTTGCGGTGTTCGGTGTGCTCGACGATGGAGCCCTTACTCTGAGAGTTTTGGCCGAGAAATGGCCGCGAAATAGCCGCGAAATGCCTGCTTGACGCTAAATAGCCGCTAAATAGCCGCCGAATAATGCTCGTCGCGAAATAGCCGCAAAATAGCCGCTAAATGATGCTCGCCGCAAAATAGCCGCCAATTAATGCTCGCCGCAAAATAGCCGAGAAACAGCCGAGAAATAATGCTCTCCCGGTAGATATACGGAGCATTCCAGAGGTATGATTAAGTTGTCAGCACCTCCGTCGGTTCAACTACCCAAGTTTGAGGTACTTGGACCTCGTTCAGACTCTGGAGGCCCCGCCCAAGTGCTGGCGGCCCCACGGGGTGGCTCGGCGAGCCGGCGACGGTTGCGTCTTTGTTATTTTTGTTCACTTCTGAGTATTTCTCGTAATTATCTCGGCTATTTCTCGGCTACTTCTTGTCCGTTCCGTCACAAACCGAGAAAAAGCCGCGAAATAGCCGGGAAATAGCCCACCAGGAGCCGCTGCGGAGCCTGGCGGGCTATTTCCCCAGCTATTTCGCGGCAAAAACTCTCAGAGTAGGCTGCGGCACAGTGCGGCGAAGTATCCAAAGGAAGATTACAATCTTTGAGAACGTGCATTGTTTTCAGTGAGCATAACAAGGTCGGAGGCGCAGTCCTGGTTCATAAGTGAACATCCTGATTGGGATCAAAGCACGTCTGCAGGAAGCGTTCTGCAACACTACGCCCGATTTCATCAATAACGAGGCTGAATAGAAACCACTCTGGTACCGCTCCTTGTCTTGCTCCTATGTTTATATCGAATGCTGGCGAGTTGCACGAGCTGCTGCTGTAATTGAATTGTTCATGTCCCAACTAGTCTAACATACTCTGCCGAGACTTCATCGGCGGCTAGAGCGTTGAATGGTCGATCAAGATTAGGAACGACGAATGCATCTTAGAAGTCCAAAAAAGCAAGCTGGGGCGGAATTTATCATACGCTCCGTTGGCTAGGGGTAAAGGCGTCACCTTGTTAGATGTTTAACTTGCATAAGCGGAAGATCGCTAAGCGGTCGTGCCCTGCACCAACCCACCTAATAGGCTGGGATAACTAAGACACTGCCTGGGCGGAAGACGTTTCGCCCTCACAGGGTAACCATGAATCAATCGTGCCCACGCCTCTAATTCTACTCAACCAAAGGTGTTGACGAATTCTGCTCCTGTAGTGCCTTCAAATACAGCTGAGACGATATAACAACATTTTGCGGTGAACACCTCGTCTATCGTTAATCTCAGACAAAAACCCGCTCCACACCCCGTTGAAAAGCCGGCCTCGCCAGTAGGATAGTGGCCTTATAGCTCAAATTCGAAGTTTTGTCGCCCGCGGTAGTGGCTATAGCGAGCACGGTAGTGACTGTAGTGGGCGAGAAGCTGTTTCGCGCCTAGGCGACAAGCCGCTCTCAAGACGAATTGCTGATTCTGAATGGCCTGGGCGACGACACAGAAGACTCCGGGGACATCTCACAACAGGGATCTTTCCTGTTAGGGTCCCCACAAGGGGGATGATCCTCACGGCCACAGTTCGCGGTGGGGTGCACCCCTATGCAAACCGCGGAAGGTGGCCCCACAGTTGGGCATCACCCTACCCCTGCTCGATCCATGGGAAGATGCTTCCGGCCACAAAAATTACCCTCCCGCATCCTGTGGACCTTATGGAAAGTGACTAAAGGCCTCTTTCATGTTCGACTCAGAATAGCCGACTTAAGCACGCTGTGAGGAGAGAAGCCTTTCATACCAGTAATGTTGTTGCTACCTTTGTCTAAAGATGTTGATAATTCTGATATCGCATCCATCTCTCGTCGAGTTGCGTGAGCACGTGCTTATCGCGTGCCCTGCGGAAAAGTGGGAGGACCGTAGTTGGCGTCGAGCTCATTTCTGGACGCATGCTTCATGAGTAATAGTCACCACCTCGCCCTTATCTCAGCGATGAGTACGCGCTCGTATCGGAAGGACGAGCACGTGCTTAATGCCTGTCTTGAGGTAATTTGGCGAATCGGCGTGGGCGTCGAGCTCCTTGTTGTCTGAGAACTTCTTGGTCGGTAAACGGTTTTTCTGGTATTTTCTTCAAGATGTCTGAGCGGTCCTTTGAAGATGGTGCTTGTCGAAACCTTGTAAACAGCTCGTATAAGAGAGATTGCTCTGCTCCTCAAGTGTCTGCACAGTTCAAATCAGGTCGCTCGTCGATACTACAAGTATGGTTTCGGTCATTTCACGAAGAGCTTTCAGCATTTCAGCAGTGATGCTGTCATCTCCACGCTCCATCTCATTCTTCATTTTTCGAACACAATCCCAAATTTCTTACTCACTCGGTGTTGCGTAATGTGAACAACTTAGTGCTCAAGTGTTGATGTCACTAAACGATTCAATAATGAGCTTATGCGCTCTACCCATATTGGAAGCATGTCAACACCAACTGCAGCTCTTTTGGTACTGCTCAGAACAAAAAACACGCTGTCGCGACAACATGTAGTTTACCTCAGCTTTCCATTCACCTAATGATCCTTGAAATTTCCAGCTCTACACGTCCTTTCTCGTTCGCTGCCGCTACAAAGCTATCCTCCTCGTAGGTTGCTCTTCCACAAAGTTTCTTTTTGTTTGTCGTACACATACCCTGTTTTGCGTAGATGTTAATACCTCTGATACGTACTAGGTGTCTTTTCGGGGCTCGACAACAGGGACTGCCTCTTCTGAAGCGTCCTGGATGCACATGGAGCCGCTGTGAGGGCTGTTGGGCTGCTTCTGGACAATTTCGTCGTCAAAACTTTCTGAATTGGTGACTTTGGCTTCGGCTTGGTAGTCGACACTGACAAGCAAGCGCGTTGCGTTTGTGCATGTACTCCGGACCAGTTGTAGCTCATAGCGAGCAGGACCAAATTTCTCAACGCGTCTATACTCCGCCGCAGATGCAGAGCTCAAATATTTCATGCTTCTGTACACCCATTCATCGTTCCACCCGATCGAAATGTGTGTGAAGCTAGCAAAGGGGGGGGAATCAAGCTGATAAAACCAGCTTCAAATAAGGGCATTCATCGCCACAATTGATTGAAAACATCACTCTGTAGACCGAAGTAGGCCGTCCTAGATCAGCCATGAGCTCAGCCAACAGTGAGAGAATAGTACAGCATAACATCCATTTATATTGGCTGAGCCTTGTAAGAAGCACGACGTACGCCAGCTTATGGAGTATGAGATTTCTCAATGGAACATCATTGTGCCACTGAAGTCGTTCCCATTTTGTGTTCTATTTAACGATATCGATGGGTGGGACCAGGACGTTCTAAGTCTATCAGCCAACTACGGTATATCAAAGAGCGCAAAAAGAATGATTTGGATCATCGATCACTAGTCGAGAGATCGCCGCGTCGAACACATGTGGCACGCGCGCAAGCGAGGAGATAATAATACTAGAGCTGCGCTATCAGGAAATGCTTGCGCGCGGCGGGATTGGAAGACTCTGTATCTTTACTGACCATCCCTCCCAGTAATTTAAAGCAGCAGTTGGTTCGCAATCGCTAATATGACCGCGCATGCGTTACCCCACATTGCGTCATCTGCCCAGCAGGCAAGGAGGGCGACTGCGCCGCTTCGGGCGTAATCTACATTGTCACATGTCAGAGCTGCGGTGAAGAGTATATCGGCGAAACGGCTCGCCCTTCCATGTGCGAATTAAGGAACACCTAGATGGGAAAGAAAGGTCGCGGGTCGGCACTGCGCTGGGTTGCCACAGGGTTAGTTGCCATGAGGGAGATGATTTTGAGGTGAGAGTGGAGATCTTAGCGCGGGAGGCCCGGACTAGTGCGTCTGGATCAGTGCGAGAGATCCCAAGGTCAACCGGAAGGACGAGGGTATAAATATAACACGGGAACTCCAACCCTACATCAGACTCGGCTTCTGATTAGGGTACCTTCTCTCACTCTGGTACCCGCTTTGTTGTTCTACTGATCACATGGTTTTCTGAGGACTTTTGAACAGGTATGCCACTCAGTTCTATGTTTCCGTGCCATTCGTTTTGGAAAATTTGTCTGAATTTCTGTAGGATAGTATCTACATTTGGCCGATTAATTTTACAAGTAAATTTGACCGTTTCAGACTCCGACGAGGGCGAATCCGCCGAAACGTTAGTCAATAATGTCATCCTACCACCTCGTGCGTGCTACAGACGAACGTTCAACACATTGTTCTGATGCCGAGGTTTATCGAGAGTCGAACTTGGAGAATAATACTATCATTACCTCCTCGCTTTCGTGCTTGCCACGTGTGTTCGACGCGGCGATCTCTCGACCAGTGATCGATCATACCAATTGTGCTACCCCGAAATGTGTGACTTTTGCGTTTGAGGATGCAGCAGAACTAAACAGGACCTGTTCAATGAAAATTACCTTGAAATATTTATTGGATCGGTACTTGATCCATCCACACGGCCCAATAGTACCGGTTACTCTGTCGCTGGACACGCTGCTCAGAGCCAAGATCAAAATAGCAGTTGCGAAGGCGGCGAGCTTCATACCGCAACAAAACCGACCACTGAAAACATTAATTAATGCTCCAACCTCAGACTATGTCTTGTCTTGCTAGTAGCCAGATAGGGAAGTAACAGTAGCCTCGTAGACACAGGAGAGGGAAAGAAATTCAACGTCCACGTAGATGGCGAGCTGTCAGTAGCCTATAAGCCCGCGAATCACGGCTCTCACTTCTCCCGTTCTCTTGTGCCCCTCTTGCGGCTTGGTCGCTTTGTGGACACCACCACAAACGATTGAATGCAGAGCTCTTTAAAATGCCACTTGAACGCTAACGTTGGACAGGGAGCGAGAACTCACGCCGTAGAATAACCTGCTCGTCCGCGTCGGTTGCGGACACCACAACCCGTTTTGGGACAGCGCGCAAAATTTGCTCCGGCACTGGCAGAGATGATCTACTGCAATTATCTGAAGGACCTGGTCTTACCAGCTATAGATGAACGGGACTCTCCCGTAGATAAGGGAAACCTAACATGTTTTAAAGGTATACTAGCACTGTTGCTGAACAGAACTCTAGTTTGAAGAGAATTTCACGTTTCTGTGGAGGCGGTAACCTAAGGTGTTTTTACGGAGATACACTGTTTTCGCGTTCACATAGGGGAATCCGGAGACTCCCACTAGGGTAATCCTCTTCATAGGTCTATATGAAGGCGGATTACCCCACCGCCACTGTCAGCAGTGGGGCAAACCCTACCGTGGTCCGTGGGAAATGGTCCGACAGTTGGGTACCACCCTATCCCCCTGAAGACGTGAAAAATTATTCTCCGGTATTCGGTGGATCTTCTCAGAATAGACACGGGGCCGCCGTTCAGGTCCGGCTCTGAAGAGCCGACTGAGGCACAAGGTAAGGTGAGGAGCCTTTAAGGCCGCCGTCAGACTTCGTCGAAAATCTGCTGAGTCCGAATGAGCCCGGGGCGGAAAAACCGTCTGCAACCGACTGAGTCCGGTTGCCCCCAGCGCCAACCAGTTCCTCTGCGAAACACGCAATTGATAGTGACGTTTATCACTTTAGCTGTGAATCGGAACGTGTTTAGTGGCTAATTTTTCTTGTTTTCAACATGTCTTTGTCTTCAACTCATAAACCAAGGTACTCTTTCGGAATAGACGACCCACTGGGGAAATTTCATGAGAAATGCTCTTCTCACTAAAGCTGTCGAATGATTTAGTCATTTTCAAACACACTGAGCTGTTTGATGTGATCGACCGAGCTGTCGGTCAAGCCCAAACAGTTGCTAATTTCATTGTATTCCTCAGTGGGTCGTCTATCCCAAAAGAGCACCTAAACATTTTTAAGAAGCATCATTGGACAGGTGGGGTGAGGATGATTTTGGTTGGGACCAGCGGGACTCAGTCGGTGCATTGGCTCGCCCTTGTACGCACGAGAACCATCAGTATCGACCGGGGGGATTGAGGTGGGCATCAGACGGTCGCAGTCGGACTGGGTGGGTTGATTTTTTCGCACCCGTCTCCCACGAATTCGGTGTGTATCGACCCGGTGGGACTCAGTGGATCCACCGACTATGACGCGGGTCTTAAATGACATGGACGGTACGTGGCTCGATGGATTGGCGTTTTCGGAACAGAAGTGATCTGAACCACAAGTAGGTGCTATGGTGGATGTTCTCGCGTTAGCGGAACGGGTCTGCTCATGCTTCTATATCTGCTACAAGTTATGAGCAATACCTCCTTCAGAAATGTCGAATTTCTTTAATTCCGCGCAGTCGGCAAACAGTCTAGAAATGAGCTATACTGCAAAGGAGTCGGCCTATGTTTACAAACAATCGGTACTGATAGAGCGATTAGGCTAATAAGAAGCATTAACAGATACCGTCATTGGCTGATACACCTTCTCGGTATCTATCAGAAGGCTCTTGGAAGTTTAGCTATCAATTGGAACACGAGCGCATGTCACACATTTTTGACGCATTGAAAGCGTAATACTCAAATATACTCAAATTAAGAGTTAAGGGAAGGGGATATTCTAGAGTTAGGCCCGGTGGGTAAGAGAATAAAGGATAAAGGCTAGGTACTCTATAATCTCTGGTGATCACGCACAGCGCAGCCGACATTTTGGTAGTACATAGAAACCAGTTAATGCTCTCTACGCTTCAGAATAAAGGGCAGCGGAGGTTCTCAACAGAGGCTGTTTATACTACCAGAAATGTTTTCTACAGACTCCTGGACCCGAAGGTTTTTATAGTCTTGTTAACTTTGGGGTGTGCACTGCACACACGTACTGTTTTTATACGACTTCAGTCCTAGATGGTCTACTTCTGTAATTGCATAAACAATTAAACAATAGCTATACTTGGTTCTTTGGTCGTCTCAAACAAATATCGCATCTGATCGAATTATTTATTATGACAATAGATCGCAAAGTAATACTGAATGGCACACAATCGTTACATGATAGGATGATCATTTTAATACCCGATAGTTCAAATGAAAAGATTTGTCATCTATTTTATTAGAAAAGCAAACCATATACAGCTACGGAACACTTGTATGAGAGCCCCGCCATAGTTGGCAAATCGGCCGTGGCCCGATCGATTAGCATCTACATCATGCGAATCGGGTGTAAAATCCCACCCGTTGCGGTCGGACTGAGCATGCGTGTAACGTCCGTGGGCCACCCTGTTGATACGCACGCAATACATTGCTCACTCAGGTCGGGAAATCACCCCTAATGTGGCTGGTCTAACTCCGCCTGGTCCATCCTGGTCCAGCTGTGACTGTCCTTGTCGACTGCTAAGGTAGGAAGTCCCCTCGTTGTGGCCGGACTGAGCCAGCCGTAATGCGCTCGAGTACGACTGCGTACTCGGACCGATCTAATTTTGAACGATCGCAAATGTACAAACTTGATCGCTTCGTATCTTTTGTTCGGTCTTATTAGTGATAAGCTGTCGAAGTAGATATAAAAAGCTCTTCAAGTAGAAAAGCTCTCTGAATACTGTAAACCTAATTGTGACCCCAATGATTTAGTCGATGAGCAGAATCACCGCGAGTAATCAAGCTCCTTGCAGATGACCCTCGTGTTCCCAGGCGGAGCCTCCAGCTAAATTAAGAGAAGGAATAGGGAAAAGTGGCTTGCGGACCTTGTACACGAAGTAGGTTAGTCGCGAATGGCTCGAAACGCGCGGCGTTTCACATAATTGGTCTCCTCTAGGGGCTAAGGTAAACGCTATTGACTACGAAGCGAACTATGGCCGACTCGTCCGCAATCCCCTTTCCTTGATTTGCGTGCTGAAGACGGGAAAGTGTAAGCGTTTATGTACAACGTCTGAAGATGAGAAGACTGCATTGAGTACAGTGCAATCCAACTAAAAGTGCACATCTACTTATCGACGAGAGGCAGTCGACAGGAGGTCAATATGCATGAATCCTCACAACAGGTTGAGCGGGAGCGGTTTCTCTGCATAGAGTTTCATGCACATTGATCTTCGACCAACCGCTTCTTGCTGATAGGTAGACGTGCTTTTGGTGGACTACACTATATCGTCAATCTCGGGATGGGGGGAAGCCGCGACGCTGCTATGATAGCTTAATCATGAAAGCCGAGCCGTTGTTTTTGAGAAAACACAACGGTAAAAATGTAAAAACGATCTCTCGGCTTGCAAGAAAACGTAATAATATTTACATCGCAGCTTCTTAGAGATAAGATGCAAACCATACTTTGTAGAGCGCAGCGAAGTTCGAACGACACCTATAGCGGTCAGCACACATGCTTATTTTAGGTGTTGTTAGAGAAGAAAACTTATTTACCACGCACGGACCGAGATATGCAGATTCGTGCGCCGACCGCGCTCAAATGACGATTGACCTCGGCTACAGCCCAGCGCATTGCAAATGTCCCGTTGAAATAATATGAAAACCTTTTTTCCTGAGGCAACCACACATGCTGCGCATGTGGACTTTCTTAGTGGCCCTTCGAAGAAGACTCTTCCGAATGACCAGTTCTAGCTGACTGTAGCAGTCTGTTCACTCCTCTGTGAGCGTCGATATGAACTTATTGAGCGCCCCCTCTTGTAGAGAAACATTAGCATCAGAATAGTTCCTTGAGATCCCATCACAATTGTAAACACGTAGTGCCAAACCGTTGTGTACGGCGAGTAGAGCGTAAGATATTGGAGCACCTGCAACTTATGGATATATTGCGACGACACGTGACCTTGGTCTCAGCTAGCGCCCTCCTGCGTAACTAAAGCGATTTGAAAACCACTGGGTTCATGTTTGTTAAGAAGCACGTTGAAGAACAGTTATCTTTGCAAACAATGGAAATATGCTAGGAGCGTGTAAGATTTTCTGAAAAAAAAACTGATAAACTATGCGAAAACTGCAAAAAGAAACGAAACCGAGCTGCTTTCAAGGCGCCATTAAAACATTTGCTGTTCAGAAAGAAATATGTTCTTTAAACGTCTTTTTCGAGGCAAATCCCTGCTGGTCCAAACATCGAAGATAAACTGTGATCAGCTTCAGCTGTTATTTTTTCGAGGTAGCGGCATCAAACTGGCTGCAGAGCTAATCAGTGTTTCGCCATTACATTACCTATGAGTGCAAAACTTCGAAAGGGCTTTTCAGTTTCAGAGGTCAATAGCGTCAGCGAAAACGTCAGAGAAAGACGGCGCTCAACCAAGCTAACGTCTTCTGAAACTAAGCCACACACGACTAGCAAGACCAACCAATCGGCCTGACTGGGGTCTGATAGGTGACAAGGCTAATAACGGTGAATTTTAGTGGAATCAAGTTTCACAATTCCGAAGTAAATTTACAGATAATTCTGTCTCCTTCATGGTGCCAAGTTTTTGATAGCCCTCTCACATTTAGCAACCGTTCTGTGAACCCACCCATGGCATTCCAAGCGAAAACTGCATGAGAATAATGGCGATTATCTTCGACTTGAAATGGCGATCATTATGCCTCACCTAAAAAGTAGAGAGTGTGTTGACACATGCTGGGCGCCGAAGCGGAAGGGTACACGGCAGTTGCCACATTAGGAGGTGCAACACCCAAATGATGATTACTTACCGACTTGCTGAGCTTCCTTCGTACGCCGAAGATTCGCCTACAGACAAGAATTGAACATACAAAAGCATTTAGCACCAGAAAAGAAATCGGTATCACGACGGCGTAGATAATGTAATCGGGTCTGACCCAACAGAAGCAGTCGCCGCGATCGAAGAAGTTGGTGAGAACAAGTAGTAGTAATGAGACCATGAAAGGCACAACTGAAATTCAGAACCTAGCACAGCTAAAAAGTAGTATTGCAAACCCTATGCATTAATAAACCTAAACTGAAAGTCACTGATGACGATGGTGCAAGAGCCACTTTGACCCATGGGTGGAAGCGTCCCATCAGAGCAGTTAGACGAAGTGATTGAAAAATTGTCAGAAGTACGGAGCTGTAAGAATTCAATTACGTAGATTAACCACTGAACGTTTTTCCTTTCAACTCAGGCCTACTTCATTAGTAAGCAGTAGGCGATTGCCCCGAACACGCCACATGCTTTTCCGGAAACAGCTTGGTCGGAAAAGAGCGTGAATACCATGTAGAACAACAATAAGCTGAGTTTGTGAAAGAGGCTGACGAAGTCTCGGATGGGGGCTGCGTAACCACGCAGATAGCGAACGGCTCGTATATCGGCTATATAAGGCCAGCTGCAAGACGGACAAGTTACGTGGATTTGTACTGTCAAACCCCCAACTTACTAGGCGCAGACGCTTATGAGCATCAGTAGTGTCAATGAAGCAATGGACAGAGAATTCACTGCATATCCCAAGTCAATCAGTGCAGTATCGCAAACGTTTGGGTCGTTGAGAGCAGCATCCTAGGACTTTCATATTGCCAGCCGAATGAAAAAAAAAACTCGAGATAGTATGCACTCACAACAATGAGGGTGAAGTCCGTCAGGTGTCCACATCTGGCTACGATTGTATCACCCTCAGTGGTAGTTTCGCACTGATCCTCAGCCGACCAGATGAGGTCTTCAGTGTTCCACCACGTAACGCGAAAGCGACCGTGGAGCGGCGATAACACCTACAACAGACGAAAGTACGGCGAGCTTCAGAGGAACTACTGGATACAGGAACTCACATTGGTTATGTTGAACCTCAATTCAGCCATCGTGCCTCCTCCCTCGGAGAGTTTAGAAATAACCTGCAGATTATAAGTTGTATTCATGTGTGGCCGCTTCATACATACCCTTTACCTTACCTGTCCATTGTTCAGCACCATTCCAGTCATTACTGGGGAATCAGCTGGTAAAGCGATTTGTCGTGAGCATGCAGGTGGTGGCGGTATCGTATCCGTAACGTCGCTGAATCCTATAAAAGTAGTGGATTGTATAAGTGATTGTTTGGGCGAAGAATGAAAATTGTTACAATTTCAATGCCTCTAGCTGAATGACAAACGTAAACACGCACACCGTATTCGTGGGTGGGGTGCATTGGTTGTAAAACCCAGTTTCGATTTGTTAGAAAGGTCCTGCTACGATATGTAGCGTAGAAAGCCTGAAGGACAGTGACTTGCTATGGGGGTCTCACCACGATTTCTTGTTTATGCCGAGTTTCGTCACTGCCTCGAGCTGAATGCAGATGGCCTCATATGTGAGGTGAGCGTGGCAAACATAGGGGCATACTGACTCATCTCGTCTCTGTCTAATAGATTTAAAGACGTTGGGAATCAATAAAGTAACATTTGTTCTGGTAATCTACCAGAACCGCCAGAAGTGGTCCGTATTGCATAGTAATCCTGGTCGACATCACTGTCATCTTGCCGCCTATGGAGCTTGTAAATATACTTTATGTTCCTATCGAAGACTCTTGTAATAACCTAACAGATGTTGGGCGTGTCTTCGCCACAGTAAGAGGACACGCCCATGTTGTACAGCATTCTACCTACTGTCGCACCACCGTGTGCCATTCGCTAATAAATCTTCCAGCGAGCCAAAATACTCGCAGAAGCAGCCGTACGGGAGCCATAATACTCCCCAGTAACGTGAGTTTAGCAAAGTCACCACAACATTAGGCCTATACAAAGCTGACGATTTCAATTTCGAAGTTAAAAGACTACCACATAGGGACTCGTTCCTATCAGATAATGTTAAGAAAGCCACCATTTTCACCGAAACTCTGAGGATTGCTAGAACTTGTTCTTTTTTTTCTTGATTTCAGAGATCGTATCAAATCACTTGTAACCATTCTGGAGAAAAATGGATATACAATAAACTTCATATATAACTGCATGCTTAAATAATTAAATAAAAATAGTTTCATTTTTTACAAATATAATCTTAAATTAGGGGATAATAGATGGTTACAAAGTTTATTAAAAGGAGGCAGATAGTTCTGTGGTCATCCATTTCTGTCGTAAGTCGTTGTAATTCACTCTAAATTCGTTAATTATACAGCTCGGCCTTTTCTCTTGATCAGCTGAGTAACTAGGTAAGACTCATGATGGAAGTTTGTTACAGACCATCCGTTTTATTACACGTTTGATTTGCTACAGAGGTCACAGGCGGTGTGTGGCTGTTGACTAATCACTCAATGTACGCAGCCAAATCGACTGCTACATCAAATCTGCGAAAATATCATTTCCGTGCCACTATGGAATTCACACATCTTCCTGCTCTATTCACCTGCACTGCACTATTCTCCTAATATTCTCCTGCACTGCACTATTTTACTAATATGCTCCTGCCTCGCCTCTGTATTCTTTTCTTTTATAATTTTTTAATAAAATTTTTCTTGCCCTTGCGATTCTTTTTATTACTGAACTGATTGTATAGTCTCATCATACTAACCTGTACTCATGCTCTCGTATAACATTATAACATTATTAACTAATAGATAACTACTTCATCATTAACCTTCAGCCTTGTTTCATATTTAACCTCTCTTTGTCTCCAACAGTGTGAAGTGATTAACTAATCTAGACCTAAATAGTTTACCATTTTGGAACTAAGATTTATCATTGTTACTTTATAGAGCTACCCTTCTTAATGATGAGTTCCGGGGTAGCTCCCTATGTATTTCACTCTAGACAAATTTTGTGTTACACATAACACTAACTGTTATTTTGCACACAGTCTAAGGGCAGGAACGAAACTGTGTTGTTTCATTAACATCCAACTTACACCTTTAGCCCTATACCAAAAATTTAACAATAGTATTTTTCCTTTTATTAATCAAGCGTGGAATTCCCAACATATCGTCAAAGGTAACAGTAGATAAGAAATCGCGAGAGCTCAGTGATGATTTCGATCTGCATTTTTGGTGAGCAGTTAAAGGAGCTAGGTACATATTTATATAATTTGGAAGGGTGGAACTGCATGCAGCCCTTACAATATGTGTGATCTTGTGCCGGTTTGCACGTGATCTCGCCGCGTTGCACAGCGACGCGTCACGTCGCAATGCTAAAAAGCATTTCCTCTTCTCCACCTCTACCAACGCTGTTACCGTTCATTCACGCTTCGTAGAAGTAAGGGAATGTTTATGTTTGAAGGCATCGTACACGATGATTACCGAATTCCAGCTTTTGCGTTCAGTCGGACTAGTGGGTCCTGGCAATCCCACTTATAAACCGTGGAGTTTCAAAACAGTTTCTGAATGAAGATAAGCTGACATCAGAACGGCTACTGTTCCTTGCGCTCTCCGCGCTACTATCCCAAGTTGATGTCGGCGCGGACTTTAAATTTGTCTTGAACTTTCCCTAAATGGATTTTCTGGGAGAGCTGACGTTTTTGAGGGCTCTTTTTGCAACTTTCAGTCACTATAGGGATACAACAACACGAAAACGTCGAAAACCCAATTATGGTTTTCATCGTGTACGATGCCTTTAAGCAACAACTCATTGTGATAGTCCACTTACATAATCGTGTCCTGCTGTGCCCTTTGTATCATTCTGCAACAAAGAGGTTACCTATATGGCATACCATAACTTTAATGATCGCGAACTTCGGTAAATTATAGCGAACAAAGCGCAAGTGCCAACTGACGAAGCTTTCTCGAGAACCCTTGGGCACTATTTTCCAGAAAACTGGATCGGCTGTCTGGGAAATGGCGCCAGAAAGATTTGAAATTGGCAGTTGCACGATTATCCAACTTCGCTGACGCTTTCGCGAAAATTTCAATGCTGTATCCTCTGTATCTACATATGCGTTTACGGCGACTCATCAGAAACATTGAGTTGATAGCCCACACAATTTTCCTGGCGCACAAGGACATTCCGAACCCTGTCTCAAGTGTTCTACTTTAATTTTCTAAGACCCTCGCTTCCAACCTGCACGCATTCGCTCAAAAGGGATAAATTTCGCTAAACCACTGACCCTCATGCTCTTAGATCTTAGAGTACGCTCGAAACCCTGAAAGACCCCGGCAAATTTTCATATAATAGAGGTTTAGCGAACTCGTTGGCCATTGAAGCCAGGCGACATGATTGACCTGTTACGAAGCCTGCGCCGCCCTCCTGACATAAAGGAGAAGCGAAAACACCATACAAAGACACACTGTCAGGTAGCTTACGGTAATCCTTGAACATGGTGCGTATCCGTGGTTCTGCTTTGCGGATATCAACTGAATTTGGAAAACGAATGAGACTTGATCCCCCAAAGTTCCTAGTTGAGAACAAATGTGGGTCCTTGTTCAAATCTTTTAGAATACTTTTTTGGTCTGGACGGAACTGATAGAAATACCGAACATTGGAGAGATCTTAACAAGGACCCGCACTCATCCTCAAAGTCTCGAGTGTATTCCTGATTCAGTTGAGATGGGAAGCTGAACCACAAATTAGCACAATGTGGATACAAGGAACACCATAGGCTACCTGGCAGTGTGGGGAGATCACTTCTGTCCTTTGTAGGGCGTTCTCACCTATCCTTCTCGTCGGGAGGTCGGCGCAGGCTTTGCAACAGGTCAATCATGTGGCTTTGATTCAATGGCGTACGTGTTTTCTAAACACCGACTAGATGAGAATTTGGCGGGGTGTTGTACAAAAGCCTTCGAGTGTACGCTCAGAGCAGGCTATGCAATCCTCTGGTTTAGCTAAATTTGTGCGTTTCGAGCGAATATGTGCAGCTTGGAGGCGGCGATCTTGGAAAGCTGGTTTGCATCACTTTACGCAGGGTTTTGAATTTTGAATGTGTTAGTGCTCAAGAAAAAAATTTGTGGACTATCAATGTTTCTAATGAGTCTTTCTATGATCGAATAGTCCATGATCGAATAGGTACCAAGGCTTCAAAAATGAAATTATCGCGAAAACGACAAATATGCCGTATAGTTTTGCGACGGCCATTCTCGACATTTTCGGTGTCCGTTTCCAGTCTGTTCCATTTTTTTTTCGGAATGAGTTTCACGGTTTTTTGAAGGTGCTTCGTCGAATGACAATGACCGTTCGTTTGCTAGATCCACACGAAGTCCAAAACAATAAAAATTGGGGTATGTCGTATAATTTTGCAAGGCACCGTAAATGTCTCTTTTCCTAACATTTTTGTATGCCCCTTGCATGACCATCTACGAACGTAAATGCCCTCCCCTCCTGTGCAGTTTTTATCTTTCAACAAATCCCTTTTTTAGTAGTGGTCAACACATAAGAATTTTGACAATGTCGAGCACTTCAGAAGTTCAGGCTGCCTAACGGAAATTCAACTGTGCACGGAGGTTGCCCTGACTTGCAGTGGAGGAAAAACAAGATACCGATTCAGTATTTTAATAAGTCAGTATTAATTCCAACCGCAGACTTCAGTTTCTCCCCTGATCATGCCCCGGCCTCATCTTTGACGTCAGCTCTTTAGACCCGTAACCTTGACACCGCGCAGCAGCTCGTGCTGCACGGGGAGCGCTGTGGCAAATTGCAGCAAGAGACACGCAAGCTCATAGATGTTTCGAGGTGTCAAGGTATTTGCAAAAATTATTGGCAAAAATTGCAGTGTTACCTGGCACACCTATTGCAAGCAATTCGGTAACAGGATCTGGCTCGAAGCTCTGTTGAGCCAGAGTGGAAGCCGTATTATACGTCTGGTACAGTTTCTGACCAATGAACAACTTGCGATTACGATATACCGTGAGGAACAGATGTGATACTGAAAATACATGTCATAGTTTGTTGCGTCGCGTGATCATGGAGAACTAGCCCCACCATCTTGTTGACTGCAAATGGCGCCTATCGGAATAAAGATTGAGTTGTGATCACCACTCGGAAGTGATCCATTGGTCAGTTTGAAGAAGCTGCCAAAGTCAATGAGGCCATCATCGTCTGTCGCAGAAGAGCAATCCACAACGCGAGATGTAAAGCCAAGGTTTTCTCCGTTGAGGTAGTCCACTCGACTAGAGTTTGTGTTTTGGACCATAGTCGGCAGGAGGGCGAGGAGTCTACAATGCTGCAGATAAAATGTAAGGATTGAAGAATCAGTTTGGAGACAACCTACATTTGAGAGCTGTTCCCACTGTCTCGAATTTGATCCGGGTCAGCCGAAAGTATGCCGTCCATATTCTGCAGAATCTTGCCAGCATCCTATAGAATACAAAATGACTTAGAGGAACAGCGAATCTCATTCGAAGCCGCAAAAACACTCACCTCGGGATCGAGACCTTCAACGGAGGCGCTGTTGTTGAGAATAGTAGTGATTTGACCGATTTGGGTGGGTGTCAGATCAGAACCCAGATCAGAATACTTGAGCGTTTCGTTGAGTATTCTCGAGACGTTATTAGCACCGACACCGTTCTGAATAGATTTGACATTAAGGATACACAATCTCCCAACAGAAGTCATTCTATGTATTACATAGTTGGGTGGATGGTTCTGCAGTACTGCTTCCCCATTTAGTTTTATCATTTTTTTGGAAAATCCCATGCATCCTAGAACAGGCTACACAGTGCTTATTGTCTACCATTCGAATTACTATCAGCTCCAGCATGGAATCAGCCACAGAATCTATCCTTATAGAAAGATGGTAGCTCGAGAGATACTTCTGTTTGGGAGTCGACTTCCCCCCCTCCACTTTGAACCAGACAGACTGGCACATTCAGCAGTTATCACCATACCATATGGGTTAGGTTGCTGTAGAGTTCGCGTAATAAATTTAGTCTGATGAATGGACGGGGCTGTGACGGTAGATCACCACGCGCGAATCGAGACTCCATTCTCCAGTGAGCACCGCACGCAAATTCACATGGTCTCGCATCATGAAACATGCCTAAAAAGGGTTTCCTGGTGAACTTCCCCGGGGTTTTATGAACTGATTGGAACCGCTAGATCGGGCTGAAGGAAATGGTTCTTTAAAACTTGGGTTGTTTTTTTTTTCTTCAAAATCTTTGTTTTTTTTCGCCCCTTTTTCCTATGTTAATAGCAGACGTTAGCAATTTTGGGCTCTTTTTTACCGTTATCTCGACTCTGTCGATGCAATGTGTTTCTGACCTTTCGATTTCCGGTGATATCTCGGAGACGGCTTCTATCGTGGACACTACTTCTGATGGCAGATTTCACGATGATTTTTGCTCTCTAGTGTACTCAGAAAGCAAAAGGAGCCTGCTGGCGCTATCATTGGAAGAAAAACAGCGAGAAACGCTCAAGAATGGGTGAAATTGGATCTCCAGCCGACGCAAAACATTGTTGCGGCAGGACGAGATTGGGCACAAAGAGTGCAGTCAAAGCGGAACCTTCATCAGCTAAGATTGCCGTCGTGAATCATGAAACAAACAGAAGAATGGTGGAGTTTTTAAAGAGCAACCCTCAAAAACGCAATGAATTAAAAAAGGGAGAGGACACGAATGGAACATGCAGACAGCCACCTATGGAAGTTGACATGAATGCCCCCGATATTGATCAAAATGGGCGCGTCTTTGGCAAACTGCCATAAAAGACGTGCACTTCCTCTGAAAATCGTCGCAAGAAGAACAGGCTGGCTTTCCCTAGACGGGTTGGTTTTCTGAACTGGCCACTTTGCTTCCGTTTTCGGGAGTTTTTGCCCCGTTGTCTGTGTTTTTTTTTCGACACAATCTCGTCCATCTCCTGCCAGCACAGCGCACAGCGCCTTCTGACAAATTTATTCGGCAGAACCTCATAACAGAGTGTCACCTGTCTGGATTTCAGAGGTTTGAAAGGAACTAACTTCACTGAGATATTCCAGAGTGTCATTGCCAGCTGTTGTAGAGGTTGATGCTGAAGTAGTAGTAGCGTCTACACTCGAAAGCGTTACTACAGTCAACATTTTCGTGGTTGTAGCAGTTGTGTCTACACTCGATGACGTTAGTGAAGAGGAAGTCCCAGCGACCACAGTGGTAGTTAGAGTGGAAACAGTCGAATTTCTCGATGTCTCTTTCGCTGTAGTGGTTGAAGTGGTAGTCGCTGGTGGTGGTGTTGACGTCCGCGGAGCTGAGGGAGTTGCGAATTTGGAGCTGCTGGAAAGTAGAGAAGTGGCACCAGTCGGCGTCCCTGCTACAGATGTTGTTAAAGAGACAGTCCATGTGGTTGCTGTTAGAGTTGTCGTAGTAGTCGTAGGAGGTGACGTGCTGAAATGATAATCTTATAAGGGTGTCCTCAGGTTTCACAAAAAAACTTTACACACACAGGTTCCTGTATTGGAAGTGGCCGAATGGGGCAACACGCTTGGACGCAGTCACTTGCGTCGTGGCGTGATGCCCATAGTCCAGACATCTCCCACTAAAAGGGTAGCTGTTTCCCCTTGGCACTAAACACTAAAGTGCTCTGCAGGGTCAGATCTGTGCGAGTGCTGTTGGTGGTCAGTCTCCATGCCAACATGTCTACCTCTACATCCAGAGCAGGGATGGGCGGAATTCAGATTTCCGATGGTTTTGGACCTTCCGATTTCTGAATTCCCATTTCCAAAAAAAAACTTGGAAATGCGGAAGAAATCGGAAATATCTACGAAATTTTTTACATTTTGCCTTGTCAAATCCCGAGGGGGTAATATTTCGGGCGCTAAATTAGAATTTGAGGTCCGTCTTGACTTCTCGCGAAGTCAGGGGTGGTGGTAAATGGTTTTTCAACGCGAATTAACCACCACTTCTGAACACGAATTTACCGCCAACTTTACGCGAGCAAACTGCGAGGTTTATAAGAGCTTTCTATTCGATAAGGGAACGTTCAGTACGCCGTAGAAAGCGCGCAGTACCCCAATAAGAATGCACAGGATGTGTGCCGGATCCAGTGGGAGTGTACAGGATGTGTGCAGGACCCCAGTGGGAGTGTGCAGAATGCGTGCAGGACGTGTGCAGGACCCTAATGGGAGTGTGTAGGACGAGCGCAGAATGTGTGCAGAACCCCAGTGGGAGTGTGCAGGCAGGACGCGTACAGGATGTGTGCTTTCAGAAGCTGTCCTTCTTTTTCCTCATTTACACACTCTTACCATTTTATCTGTCAGCTCGCGTTAGGTTCCGTCCATAGCAGACGGCAAGAGGCAGGCGCCAGCGACCAGCTGCAGGCATCACCGACCAGCGGCAGGTTATACCGTGACCGAAACGCTGGCGAATGACGCTCGACGGCTGCCTCATGCAACGTGCCCGAGGATGGCACGAGGCTAAAGATGATATTGATGTTTTTAGTGACAGCCGCTACTACCGTCATGCCTCCACTTTCAGCGACAGGCCGGCTGCACTGGTCGCTGGGGGGTCGCCGGGGAGTCAGATCAATAACAAATACTAAAGACGCGAACCCCCAGCGTCACTTGACGCTAGATTGTCTGCTATGGACGAAGCCTTAAAGGCATCGTACGCGCTGAAATCCACTTTCCATTTTTTTATGCTCAATCCCTTCCTCGGGTCCCTGTGAGAACGTACAACGAGCTTGGCTGCTCAAAAACGTACCATTGTGAGCATGAAGGGAGTGGAAAGTAAGGAATTCCGTCAAAAGGGGCCGGCCCTTCCGTCAGTCATTTGGCCCTTTCCGCAATATTTGAGCAGAACGTCGTGTCGCTAAGTACAGGGCATGCCACTGTACGCTGACGCACCGTCGGACAAAAGTGGCATTATCGACTGGAAATTTCTCGTCACACAACGAGCGATTGCTTCCAGCGCTGCGCCAATGGACGAATTGTAGAACTGTTCCTTGCGCCTTTCGCGTAACTATCCCGAGTCGATGCCGGCGCGAATTTCAAATGATTTTCAGAAGTTTTCTAAAACGTTTTTTCTTGAAAAGTTAACGTTTTTGAGCGGGCTTTTGCCTACCTTTAGTCACTATAGGGGGCTAACAACACAAAAACGCTTGAAAACGAAACATGGTTTTTAGCGCGTACGATGCCTTTAAGTTGCAGTTTTGCGCGAACTTAATGCGAGTAGAAAGTAGCTCGAAAAACCTGCGGAATTAGAATGAACCATTTTCTGGGGATTTTTTATATTATACTTGTCTAGTGGCTCGTACTGTGGCATGCGAGTTCGAAATTTTGGCTATTTCCGACTTCCTGCTTAAAAATCGCTGAATGAGTAACTCGCGCTATGCTGCAGTTTATCGAGAACTTACCACGAGTTTACTCGCGCTTTCAGAACCATTTACTACCAACCGAGGATTGATTGTGTTCACATGAAAATTATTCAATAAAGAAGGATAAGCCCAAGTTTTATAAGTAGGCGCAGTCACCAGGAAAGGGCTAAGAATTTCGCTGAACATAATTCCCATTTCCGAATTCCGACTTCTGATGGGTTTTGGTGTTCCGATTTTCGAATTCCGATTTCAGAAGTTGAGAAGGTCCTTCCGATTTCCGATTTCCGACGTTCAGAAAAAATTTCCGCTCATCCCTGATCCAGTGGTAGCCCGAAAGCGGTTGTTCGCCCACGCTGTTGGCGCGTGTGTCAAGTGGCCGTCGTTTCGAGCGTTCCTGGACTAGTTTTACTCGTTTTGATGAAAAGGGCGGGCAAATAGGTTTTCTTGTTGTTTTTTTTTCTCATCTAAAAATTGTTCCGTATGGTTTTTGCATAGCACCAGATGAACAGATCCGTTTTGTGTGTTTTTGCCTCTTGGATCCTCTCTTGCTCCCAAAAAAATTGCGAATTTAAGGCATACTTCTGTAAACCCCCCTCCCCCGCAGTACAACCTGTTGGAAAAATCAACACAGTCTTAACACCTAACCAGGGGGGGGGGGTGTGATGGACTAACCCAAACAGGAATCAAGCTTGTTTTTTAGCTTGAGATCAAAATGAGCATTTCATTAGAAATAGACTCTCTCAGGACATTGGAAACGGGTCACGGAAGGTAATTTTCGCGAAAACGCAGCACGGAAAGTAATTTTTTGCGCATTCTATTAAAAATGCTGGCCAAGCTCAATCACTAGAGACCTGTTGAGAGCTAAACAGGACTATTCTGAGCCTTCACTAAAAAGGGTTTTTTTATCGAACAAGAGTGCCTCAAACTCATGGAAGATCGAACATTTCTAGAAGCAAGAGAGGGTTTAAGGTGAAAACACATAGATGCATTCAGTTGTTTTCCGCAGTGGGAAACGAGTCGAGAAACGCTCAACGACGGTAGCTCGACAAGCGCGCCGACCGCATGTGCGGACGTTCTCATTCGGATGCACATTGAAATGCTCCTCGCTAACCAGTTATTCTCTTGCAGAAGAAAAGGATCGTATTTTTCCCATGCTGGTCCGTCTGCAGTGCATAATCGGATGTGTAAGTCAGTATTATTGTGCTGTCTGCAGTTATCGTCCATTGGCTGATAGCAGGCATCGTAGAAAAAGATCGCTCGCAGATTTTGATCTCTAGCAATGGTCAGTGAGTCATCATAGAACTTGTTAACACGTATTGTGAGCTTGGAGTTCAGCGTCCATAAGCTATGTATGCACCATATGGGGCAACTGAAATGCAACTTGATTCTGTAAACACTTATAAAACGTTCACTCGTTTTTTTCAAGGTGCTTAGTGTCTCATCTCTCTTACACACTTTGAAACCGATTTTTCCTTACCTGGAGACAGCAAACAGGAAGATCACTCTTCTAACGAATGTTTTCTCTCTCTTCAAAGTCCTGAAGTTTTAGCAGAGTTGCATCGCCACGAGCCTGGGTGAAGGGAGGTGCCATGCTGTTGCGATAGGTGCGATGCTTTAGGCGAAAGAGGCGACTAGGTAAACCCGCAGAATGCTTTGGAGCAAGGATACCAAAACTTGTTCTCTCCCCTTATTTCAATCCATGCTAGTACGAAACCCAATAAGAACACACACCACTTTGAGGCTGTAGAAGCTAGTGGAAACACGGAAGAATCAACTCTTCATGGGGTTCCTAAATCGTGAATACAATTGAGCGCGAAGTATGTTGTCCAACGAGGCGGGCGCACGAACTGATTACGCGAAGATTCTCGCAACATCTCCCGTTCAAACTGCGGAGTTTCTCTCCTTCAATGCGGATAAAAAGGTCTCTCATTGATCGATCTACCCTATCCTGATTCGTGCTTGAAGAGCGATCCCACCTGCGACCAACCGCATTGCCGTTTCCCTACCACAGCTTACAGTATATCCGCGGTCGAGAGTATAGAAAGCAAGGTCTTCTTGAGAGCTACTGGGGGTCACAATCTACGACCAGCCACAGAGCGTCGAGTGATCACTTCATGGAATAGACAAACGAGAAGCGAACGGCTTCCCTGCGTTCAGCGTAGCCAGCGCAGATTGAAATTGTTGTTCAACACAGGCTGTAGCTTACACGAGGTGCTGAGTTGATCGCAAAACGGTTGGCTTCGGGCGAGATTGAACCAGCATATTCCCTTTCCCGGGGTGCTCCTCACCGCACTGCACCGCCGAAGCCCCACGCCGCTCTCACTCACTACTCGATGAATCTTCACCGAAGGCTGTAGCGTAATGCAATAGATAGAGGGCAACTCTACCGAAGGAATCGTGAAACTGGGACAGCCAATTCAAAGCCGTGATTGACGCTGCCCCCGTGGGACAATCTTATGAGCTCTCAACAATATAGGGGTTGTGGTAAAAAAACGGAAGAGTTATTCTATCTTCTCAGTTTAAGACACTGAGATAATCCGCTCGAGATCACTTCGATTGAATGAAATAGCCTGATGTTAAGAGATGCGGAAACCAGCCATCCATCTGGGAGCAGATTCAGAGGCATTGTTCGGCTTCGTGTGCATTATGGACTCGAGCAGATTGTCGTAGAGACTTCTTCAGAGAATTCGAGTAGCAGAGAGTAAGATTGAAATAACAACCCTGAGAAAACTTGGCTCAAGCAAAAAAAGCGACAATCTGTGATCCATCCGGTACAGTGTGATCGAAGTCAGGAACGTTTGCAGAGACCGTCAAGAATGGAAGCGTGTTATTCAGGCTGTTCGAACTTCAGTGGCACCCACAGAAGTGCATTGGTTGAGATGCCGACCTGCTCCACCAGACGCTAGCTACGGGATAAATGAGTAAGTAAGTAAGAGCTGCGGAAGATAGGTAAACTCGTTCGTTTTCGGTCTATGAGACCGCGACCTACAACCCAGACTGCTAGGCTTCACTAGGTCGGCAGCTCACGAAGCTACTCTATGCATAACACCAGTGTCGCGTCGTTTGTATTCCCGCGCTTCTATGTATTATTTTTCTATTTCGTGCAAGTAAAGTATCAGAACTCACAGCACGTCGTTGATATACAGTTTGTCTCCGAATATGTCGCTTGACCAGAAATCGAATTTAACTTTCACAACGTGGAAAAAAGACAACCAAGTAGTGATCGTGAGAAACGCATTATTGTCATAAGTATCCTTCAATATTTCGTACATTACGGTGTAGATCGCCGACGTGTTGACAACGGGTGTTGGAGAAGTCGTCGGTATGGAGGTGTTTGGTGTGGTTGGCTTACTGCAAAAGACTGTACATTACTGAGGAGGTTGTCACAACCTTATTTCGAGATCAAGAATGGTGAACTGACTAACCATTTATCTTGTGATAGAAGAAAGGGTTCCGGAGATTGACAAACTGTACTGATACCATTACAAAAACAGGTCGTTGTAAAATCTGAGGACGATAAATCGCCTTCTTCAATTTCTCTGCAGGTGATATTGGTCATCGGCTGATTGCAGAAGTCGTATATGATCTCAATATCATTTTGGCCGCTGAGCAGAAGTTCCATTGGGTGCGTCACGTTTCCAACAGTATGCAACACCATTGGAATTCCTTGCGACGTCACCGCATTGCATGTTGGGAAACAACTGTAACCGGAAGAATCAATTCAATGGGTAGGAAAATGTGGTGAAAGATGAACATATAACTATTTCTGCCTACACTTTATTGTTAACCAGGAAAATTCCCTTCGTGATTGTACTCTGCCAAACATCGAATCGAGCATTCAGACGTTTTGCATGTGGTGTTTTTAGCCAGGTTGTAATATTCACGGTGATGATAGTTTCGTATGGTGCAAGCACGTAGAACAGAGTAAAACTCCGTAGGTTATATATTGGAGTAGTTGTTGCCAAAGACATAGAGGTTGTTACCAGTCCTGATGGTAGAGTAGTAATTGTTGTGAAAGGAGTTGGAGACGTTCCGCACCTGAAAAATTATAGTGGGTCAAGTTACTCTAAGATCGAGCGCAGCCAAGAAAAAAAAACCATCCGCCGCTCAATATGTACTATATAAATTATTGTAATTTGAGTGATGAAGTCAAGGAGGTGAAAGGTTTCATTCCGGGATCTGTCATTCTTGAGCCTGCGCATATCTCGAACGCGATCGGGCCACAGCGATGCGATTAAAAAAAGCCCCAAAAAATCTTCATAAACGGCTTCTCGATTTCTATCTTCATGAACGCCAGAGGATCAAACAACAACAAAGCCTATAAAGCCACTCAGGATAGCATACCTTTCTGCTTCTTTGTGCTGATTTGTTTACCTTTTGTAGTCTCCATATTTTTCCTATCCTATTTCGTGATTTCCTTCTCTATCTATAGTATGAATAAAACGTGATGCAGACAAGCTTTTAGGTCCTCAGGCCACCTTGCGGGCCGGTGGTAAATATGGAAAAAGGGTTAGTCCGGAGTGGAGGATAGACGCCCAATGGGTGAGAATATACGGAGCCACATGCCAAGCTTGCTCTCAAACGCCCCGATAGTTGATTATGTTCGTAAAGAAGGTAAGGAGTAAGAAGACAGTAGTCCAGAGCAGGGGCATAGATCCCAATAAAGGTGTTTCGTGCTGCTGGAAGGCTTCACTTGACTTTAGGCTCTCGCACAAATAAGGGCTAGTAGCAATCAAGTCAGAATATCTCATTTAATTCACCTATTTAGGAGTAGGGAAACAAGCTGAGAGCTCATTCCTCACGAAGGCCTCGGATCGGCAACATTTTGGGATCCGTATTGATGAAACACCTTCGCCTTCAGCATTACCACAAAGTTGCGCGGCACGTATTTACACGATCAAACGCGGGTACGAGTAGGGATACGGTGAGTGATTTGCAGGGTTCTAGTTTTCGAGCGCTGCATGAGAATACATATTTCAGGTCTTCTACAGGAAGAAATTCAATCCGGATGGACCGAACGGAATAAGGAGTTATTAGCGAGAACTGAAGGGAGATGGCCTACTTCAGCCGTGGAAACATTTGAGGTGCAAACCTTAAAGTGTGAGCAGCTTTCGATTGCATACGTGAAGTTGGTACTGAATTCGTTCCGAACAGGAATAACTCAGAAGCATACCAGGGAGTCTCGACCTCCCATCTACTGCCTTTCCTGCGTGCTCGACGACTTCAGCAATTTCGTCATGCACTGCCACGCCAGGATCCACGTGATTCAGTCCTCTTCGTGGCTTATCCGGAGTAGTGATGTCAACTTCATGACTCAGTCGGTCGTCAGCCCCAATGTATCCCACGCAAAGCCTATGAGGCAATTTTGTGCAGAAAGATGCACATAGTCGGGAAAGCAGTGCGATACCGTCAGTGATCACAATCAAATCATTCTGGACGCATGGCGCGACCTTGACGAGAACCCTCTCAAGCTGCTCAGCGACCGCCTCCTAGGCAGACTGTCATACGTGACAGTGCTGAAACTTCGTATTCACAATGTTTTTTTCTGATGTTTGCGTCTATTGTTTAATAAACTTCAATGTTTCTCAAATGTTGGCGTGCAAAAAATGATTCTCTATTATTGAAAAACGATTTGGACAAGTTGTGGTCGCGTAAAATATTTCATCGTTTAGACGTAGCAGAAAACCTATAGGCTTGTTTCATTATGTGAAACCTCGATCCAATATTTCTTCAGTCCATTTCTAGGATGCTCGTATCAGTGCGCTGCGAGCCGACTCCACGATTGGTGCAGACCTTTTTTATCGACTTAATATATTGTCCATGCCAGGATTGACGCGATAATTCAATATAACTCCAATAACGAGGGGATGAGAAAAGGAAAGAAAAGAACGAAGGAATGAAACATTATCAAAAAATAGAACCGGCTTTGCATTGGATATTTGGAATCGCAATCGAATTTGCTGCACACCTTGTGCGGCTCTTTACGCCAAGACTTCGTAACTAAGAGTACTGCATTCTGAACAATCTTTCCACTCCATCCCCCGTTCGATTGTGACTGTCATAAGTTGCTTCCTGTGAGATATGAGACAAAACAGTTGTTCTCGCTTTTTTTTGTCGTGACCCCGGCCCCGTGACATGCCATTTTACATGCTAATAGGGAGGCTCACAATCATCCATGACACTGAAGAAGCATTTCAGTGAAGTCATTTCAGTGAGTCTTCTAGGAACGAGATTGCTCCTGCGTAAACTCAGCACGTCATGGGGCATCTTTAGCGAGTTCTCTTATCTTAACTCTCTGAGTGGGCGTAGAATGCGGACGGAAATGATTTACGGTGTTGTCCTCTTCTTTCACGAAGTAGTCATGACGTCTTCAATGCATGAGTAAGCATAGTCAAAATTGTTCAATAAAATGTGTAAAATATGAACAAAGCAGCCAGTTTTTTACGTTATCACAAAGGAGCATTAGAGGCATCGTTCGCGCTGGGAACCACTTTCCATTTTCAGGCTCAATTTCATGAATAAGCCCTGTAGGCCACACCGGTAAACTTCGGCGCTTCAAAAACGTAGGGTTAGGAGATTGGAAGGGGTTAAAGATGACGATCTGCCACCAGTTCTTACCCGCCATCTACCACTTCTTCATAGAATGTTGATGCGCCTGCCAAGCACCATGGAAAACTGTTACAGCACAAACTTCACATGCAGAAAAACTTCGAAAATTACAGTGACCAGGTTTCCAAACGCAGAAAAATTTCGAGAACGATTTTGACACAAAATTCGAATTATTTTTTTTTAGTGTGTCCAGACTGACTTTCCCTCACAAATGAAGGTTTTTCATGGGTTCTTCCGATATTTTCGTTCACTAGAGAGGCCAAGCAACACAACCTCATAAAAAATAATATACAGTTTTTTGCGCGTACGATGTCTCTAAAGAAAAGGAAATCGAGCGTTGTACTCACCATGGTGTGTCGTGCTCCAATGAGGCATCGTAAGTGCATTGTGAGATTAGACCGTTACAGATACAAATCTCGTAGTTTAGTTCATGCCGATAGCGACAACGTACATAGTCCATCGGCTGATAGCATGAACGGTAGTATAAATACGTTGTAGTTTTGTAGAATTGGTAGAAATCAACATTGTTATCGGTGTCATAGTCAAATGTCATCAGTGCTTCTTGACCATCTTTGAGAAAGACGCCGCACTTTTTGTTACACCTGAAAGTTGAGAATTATCCATTAGATAGGAGCGAGAGGAAACAGTTAGCGAGAATATCATTTCTGATCTTCGCTGGCGTTGCAAAAAGAGTCTGTGAAACTTCTGTAATGTTCCACGAGCGATTATAGCGTGCCGATAGGGGTCGTGCTAGATGGGGCTGCGGAGATAACGTCGACATGGATCCTGAAGAGACTTCGCGTTCACTGTTGAAGGTTGGCGCCAACTCGGTTCCATATGCTGTAGCATAGGGGCACCGAGGTTGCGCTAACCTCCAATGGGGAACGCAAAGTCTCTTTAGGATCCATGCTGATGTTAGATCGTCGAGCTCGAAAGAAGTCCCGCGGGTCGGTGGTGTCGCGGAAGCTGCACGGCCCGTCGCAATGATTACGCCTCGTACATTTTTACTAGGCTAAACTAAACAAGAGGCCATATGATGAGTCTCGTCGCTACACAGTACGATTTCATGTCTTGGAAGTAAGTCAAAGCGCTGCGCGATATCGATCGACTGTTTTCCGATCGAAAGTTACGAGCTGGTAGCCGAAATTATGCCCACTTCCTAGCCATTTTTTGTCGTACTTTCGTCCTCAATCTTTTCAGAGAGACCGAAGCTTATGTTTCCGCGAAAAAAAAACCGCAACTTTTTATCGTGAACATTGTCTTTGAGAAAAGTTTGCCAGGATGCCTCCACAATGAAGCCTAGATAGGATAGAAACGTATAGAAACGGAGGCAGAAGAAATTTTTTCAGTTTCATGAAATTTTTCTGTAACCACATAGTACCATCGAGAAGTCATAGTTTTTTTGGTTTGGAAATTGCTTAGCGACAACGCAGGGTCCCGCGCTTGTCACCATAGAGTGTTGAGAGTCATCAACATTTTGAGTCGTAAACCCCATCGCGTACTTTGGCATCGCATGCAATTGATCAGATGCTGTTCCTGATAAGTTGTTCCAGAAAAACAACAAACGAACAAGGCAGCACTAGAGAAAGTGGTGCCAGTTAGTACAGGAGGAATCACAAAGCAAACGCCGTACTTTCTGTATCTGAACCCCTTGAAAATCTGATTTTCGACTTCATTCGAGAGAGGAGCACAAGGTGTCGTTGATGTTCATGGACTTACAAGAGAGGTAACTTACGCCACATTGTTGATCATGACAACTGGGGGATGATCAGGAGCGTAGTTGACACCAAACGACAGATTGTCTCCGTTGAGATATCGCTGTGATGTAACGTTTATAGTGACAGTGGATGAATATGGCGGATAGTGATAGAAAATTGTGTAGTTGGAGGCAGTCGACAAGTGGAAGCATAAGAATATCAAGCAGATCGCTTGGATCCACCTCATGTAAAAGTATTTCTCTGAAAATGGTCATTTAATCAGTCTCAGGTCATATACAGACAAAAATCTATTGACATGGTCTTTTTTTGAAATATCTTTGCTCCCCTTGGAGCAATCAATTTCCGAATTCGCCATTTGCAGCTTCTTTTCTCTTCTTCAACTCGATAGATTTCTTCGTCATATTCGATATTTTCTTGGTGATTTTTCCAATTTGTAGGATTGCTTGTTTGATAAGAAGTGAAATTTTTACAAATAGTGACCGAAAATCTATCATCCGAGATTTTAAAATGGGTCCATCAAGAGTCGTTCCCCGAAGCCTGCTCGGGATCACAACACAAGCCATTCAAGAAATTCTGATGGTTGGCGTCAGTCATTTATCGGGGCTGGAAGCTTATCGAAGAAATCATGAGACAAGAGCAATAGTGGATGGTACCATAACACGCACCTTATGCGACATTCCTAGGCTCAACGCTAAGAACGTCAGAGGAAAACTTCACGAGTTTCATGAATCAGAGGCGATCTCGAGGTTTTATATCTCTGGAGAATACATTCGAGGGTTCCTCAGGTATCTGTCGGTACTGCTAAATGTCGGCACCGTTGATGTGAAGTTCTCGAAAGTCGTCCCAGCAAATGGCTTTTAATGAGAGTAAGGCATCACAAGGCAAGACTAGCGTGAGCGACGGAGCATCATCACTAGGGTCTACAGCAATGTGAAAAAGTTGCCTCTTCGGTTGAATCTACGTCTCTCTCGCTTAGAGCACTAGATCGAACTGAGAAAACGGCTTTTTACAAATGATGTCGAGTCTAGGCCATCTGTTCCGTTGCCCACGCTAGTCTTGCCTAGTGATGCCTTATTCTCATCAGAAGCCATTTGACGGGCCGAAGTCCGAGAACTCCACAACCACGGTGTCGACGTTCAGCAGCATTGAGAGATACCTGAGAAATCCTCAAAGGCAGTGTTCACGATAAATTTCACTTCCGATATCTCCACGGTTTACGGAAGGTCTTGTGCCCTACATAGCAAGGCATGCTTAAAAAGGACACGAAAGACGCGTTTTTGAGCAGAAATGGGCCCTCTCTTGTTTACGTTGATTTTTGAGCGTGGAGGAATTGACCGCTAGAAGGATTATATCTATCAGTGCAATGAAGCAAACAGCTCACTTATCAGCACTTCCTTCACTTGATCTTTCCTATAATCTGAGACTTCATTTGTTCCTTTCGAGGGGCGGATCTGGGGCACGGGGCGTGTCTGGGGCACCTAAACGCTTATTTGCAGCCGTTGTTCTGCACCTCCTGGCTTGTTTTCTACCGTTCCTTTGGCACTGGGAGCCCAGGATCCTTCTCCGCTATCATTTTACGGTGGAAGGTCAACGAGGATGGTCATCGTGAACACTGTCTTTAAATAGATTCTCCAGAGACACAAAATTTCGAGATCGCCTCTGATTATGGAAATTTGTGAAGTTTTCCTCTGACGTCCTTAGCATTTAGCCTCAGAATGTCGCGTAAGGTGCGTGTTATGGTACCATCCAGTGTTATGGTACTTCTTTTATGATGTCTTCCTCAAAATTTCGGCCTCGATAGGTGTTTAACGCCAACCTTTAGAATTTCTTGAATTGCTTGTATTGTGATCCCGAGCAGACTTACGGGAAAGGCTGCTGATGGACCCATTTTAAAATCTCGGATGATAGATTCTCGGTCACTATTTGTGAAAATTCCACTTCTTATCAAACAAACAATCCTACAAAATACTAAAAATCACCAAGAGAATATCGAATATGACGAAGAAATCGATCGAGTTGAAGAAGAGAGATAAAGTCGTAAATGGTGAATTTTGAAAATTGTCTTTCTCGTCCGGGAATATTTGCGCTAAAGTCCTGTAGCATACTTTATTATATCGGCATTATGGCCGAAAATATCGTATCAAAAAATGAAATTGATAGCCCCAAGGAAAGCAAAGGTATTTCGAAAAAATACGATGTCAATAAATTTTTGTCCACTACTGTATGTACAGTCAACAAATGATACATCAACTTTCACTCATTTACGCGATATAGCTTGTTGAGAAGCTTCTTTCTTTTTATTTTATGCCACATGGCTGTCAGAAGGCCGGCCTCTTTTGGTGGAATTCGAGGCATTCGATCACCCACATCTTCCGAATGATGCGTCGGTGCCCCGAGAAACTCTACTCACGTTCGCAAGCGAGCCCAACCAATGATTCAAACTCAAAAAACGGTGAGTGGTTTTGTAAGATGCTTTAAATGCACATCATCGCACTCTATCCCGACTGTAGAGGTACTCAGGAACACAATCGTGAATTGACGTTAGGCTCCGTCCATAGCAGAAGACCAGCGGCAATGCGTCAAGGCGTCGGAGCATCATACGTCAGCGCTGAAACGCTGGCGCATTTAACGTGTCCCAGGACGGTACGTGATTAACGATGGTATCGATGATATTAGAGACCGTTACGGTCACTATGCCTCCACCGTCAGAGATTGGCCTGCTGCAGTGGTCGCTGGGAAGTCGGATCAATAACAAATGCTGAAGATGCAAGCCCCCAGCGTCACTTTACGGAATCCGCAGAGTTGAAGCCGAGGCGTTGCTCGCAGAAACGAACAGCGCTGGGTGATGCAAGATCGGTTACATTCGGCGACGAGGGCGACCGACGCTGCGTGAAGGGCGACGAGGGGGCACCGCAGAGTGTGTTGGCGCCGCAACGGCCCTAAATCACTGACAGCGAGCGGCAACCGACGTCGCGACGATAATGTTTCAAAACATTTTTGTCGCCGCGTCAAGGCTGACGCTCGGCAACCACTCGCCGGTCTCTGCAACTCTGCAGACCCCTTTACAGTCACTTGACGCTAGGACGTGTGCTATGGACGCAGCCTTACAGCGACGCATGACAGTGCAGTCATCATAAGCAAGCTGTTTGACTGTCTCTCAGGTTTCACTTACCCTTGATTCCTATCTAGTGACCTAATAGCTCTCTGTTGTTCTGTTTATAGTGGGTGCAGTAAGGCAATTATTCGCACACTCCTGGCAGACAACAAGAGTGAAGAGTAAGGTAAGGGAGCGCAGAGAGCTGCGTATCGATCCGATCCACATTCAAGCACCTTCTCACAACACTTCTAATTTTTACTGTCTTCATAGTTCGACGGTTTTGCTTCTTCATCCGCTATCATTCACTGTCTTCGTCATCCTCGCCTTTTTCTGTGCTCGACTGCAATCCTCTGTCAGTGTTTCAGATAGAGTGCGAGTTGCTTTATCATGGGCATGGTTGTTAAATAGAGTTCTCTCTGCAGTTTATAAGGGTAAGTAGTGTGATAATTAGGGTAGTCTTGACTAACAATAAGATGGTGAACGTTTCGATCACCTTCAGGAGTTTTGATAGCCTACCTTGTTACTAGAATATCATTACAATAGAACTGTGTGAGATTTCTTTTCGGAAAAGTTCCGGTTTACCATTGGGTTGATGCACAGTTATTGCAGTATTTCTCAAACGCGCATTTCGTTTTACGTAAAAACACTTTTGGTAATGAGAAATGCGGCAATCTATACTGTAAGCATCTTGCAGATTTATGTACGTGAGATTCAATAATGTTCGAATTTAGTAGCATGCAGTATCGAGGTGTGGTCTTAGCATTGCGAACACGATCTACTGGTTGCAGCATAAATATTGTTACTTCTTTTTAACCAAGTTTATTTATCAGAACGGAAGTGAAAACTGGAAAAAAAATGTCCGACCAACGTTCACACGAACCACGTTTCTGAACGCTTTCTGAAAATTTAGCAAAGGAACAAGATTCACAAAGATATGGGTGACTTCGTGGCGGTTTTGAAGGCGTGATTGCATATAGGAACGCTTTTTGATCTCTCGTTACACCGACCGCCTGTCGAGAGAATGAGAGTCGGTCCAAAAAGTGGGCGGTGACTGTTCTGTGGTTACCAACTGAATTTATTTTTTAACTGGTGAGTCCATTTGTTAGAAAGAAGTCGAAATAGATCGAGTACTCAGAGCTGAGCTCACGCATCGGATGTGTATGCTAATTTCGAACATGATTGGGCTTCACGTTAACCTATGAGACGCTTCTTATCAAAGAGTCGCGCTTACAAACGCCTTGTTACACTTTGCCAAAAGAGTCCGGTTGAAGAAGAAAATGTTGTCCAAAAGTGCCGCACTGATCATGCATCAACCCGAATGTTTGTTATTGTTTCTGGTAGGTACTCGATTTGTGGAGCTGCGGGTTAGGGCACAAGGTTTTGAAAAGTTTCATCTTTGAGCGACTAATGAAACATAGCGAAAAAATTTCCAGAGGTGAGCAAGCATTTTTCTGACCTGGAGGATCAAGTTTGTGGAAGGCCCTTTCGCCAGTTTCATTCACTGGAGAGGTATACCTGCTTAGAAACATGAAAAATGAATTAAAGGCACAGTACACTCTCAGACATGAATTTTGAGGTTTTCATTTGATTGTGTAGTAGACCCCTCATATATAAAACGTGCCAAGTGCCTCCATTTAAACGAGATATAAGCGACCACCACAGGCCCAACCACATTCGCTCACCACCACAGGCCCGACCCTCTTCCAGATTTTCGAACGCGATAGCGGCTTGGTGGATGGATGAACTCCACAAAGTCTCCGTTCTTACCCCCATTGCCGGGCTGTCTTCTTATCCTAACTTGCACTCGCGTAATGATTACGAATGAAGAAAAATACATGCTTGAGACAACTCGTCCACCAATTTTTCACCCTCAAATTATAGGCATTTTCAAGGGGCCATAACTCTGTTCATATAGGGTCTTGGACGAAATCAGAGATACCACTATGATCAGCGTATGACCCTCTCCAAGAAAAGCATAAAATCTGAAAAATAAATTTTCGGGTGCTCTGTGCCTTTGAGCTCTGGTACATCCCTAGTGACCTGTCGATTTCGATAATCACCAGCCGCGGAGCTTTCGCGAAATATCAGTGATAAGAAGGTTTTTACGAAAAAGCCACCGCTCCGCGCTGTGACAATTGGAAACAGGAGTCAACTTGAAATGAACCAGAGTCTAGGTTTCCTGCTCCTTCATTGTCTTCAGAGCCCAAGGAGAACTCCCTCTCAAAGCATACTAGTCGTCAGCTCTTCGAGACCTACTACAGCAAGCGACCCCTGAGCATGCCATCTCACTGACAGGAAATTGAGCACAATGTTGGATAAGAGGCACTCAAAATACAATCTTCTCGAGATACGAGCTCGTCGGTAGAGGGGTACGGAAAGAAATCAACCGCCTCAAGAGTTGCGGTTCTATAAGAATCGCACATACGTTTTCATTACCTAGAGAAAGCGGTCCCTCCTACAGAGAAAAGACCCCTCAGAAAGTGTGACAATGCTTGAACTCGGACGCGCTGCCCAGGATATGGAAATGCTTGCCAACGATGTTTTCGGGCCTCTTCTCACTCTCTAAAATCTTCTACCGCTACAAATGCTGAACCCCATGCCTTAGTAGGGCCAAAGAAACAAGAACACAGCCGAGCAGATTCCAGCTGCTCTACGAAAATTCTGTCAGGATTCATAAATCGATAAGTCTACTTTTTTCGAAAAGGCATAAACGATTATTGACATTAATTTTCTTCAGAACTGTTCTTTGAGTTCTCTCTTGGCGATTACAAAACAGAGTGCAATAACGAAAAAGTCGCTTTCTCAGATCGCACTTTGCAAAAGGAGCAAGTATCGAGAAAATCATAAGAAAACCACGAACAGGTTAGTAAGCAATAGGAGCTCTACAGCACTACAGGAGTTACAGATAATGGAATGCAGGCATTACGAATGCTAAGAATGTTGGAAAACATCGAGAAGAAACCAATTAGCTCCACTACCTTTTTTCGGGGAAACATGTCATGCGGATCGTTTGGGGGAGCAGAAAGATAAATTGGGCCCTGATAACAATGGCGATCGTGTGAAAGTTATCATATCAACGCCCAATGTCCAGCAGGCGGAAAGCTCTACCGAACAATAAACCCCGTTTTCCAAACACGGAACAAACGAGGCGTTGGCGCACTCTACTAAACGATCAAAACGTAAACATCATTTAAGCTTTAGTGCAGTGTTGCTGATCAGTCCCAGTGACCTACGCAGATTAGCAACTTTACAAGATTTTTGCAGGAACAATGAATGGATGTCGCTTTATGGCTCTCTTTAACTGTATTGTTTTGACCGGGAACGTGCTGAAATATCTAAGTTTTCGAAAAAAAAGCTGACTGAGGCAACCGAGCTGCCAGCAAACAGAAAACAAAACAATTTGGCGCACACATATTTGACAGATTTCATTCTTTCTTCAAATTAGGAAGAGTACATTCTACAACTCTGTCACTATTGATTTTTTTCAGTCTCCTAGCTTTCGTTTTTTATTTCTGTTTTTCTCTGAGACAAAGTTCTAGCACTATCTGTGAGACCAGCAAGAGAAAAGGAATTGTGAAATACGTTTAGTTATTGTAAATTACGGAAAGAAAGGTTTTTTATCAGGTTGAAGACATTACCTATTCCAAATTTATGTCCCAAGTTATTTTTAGCAACACATTTTAGAAAGGACTGAGAATAAAAGGTCTACGATAATGTAGGTCTATGAGATTTCTGCTCAGTAATTTTATTCTATCTTCAAAATCTATTCTAAAGAACAAGTTCGAAATCCTTAGCGTTTCCGTGTAAATTATAGCTTCCTTCAAGTTGGAGGAAATATTGGATTCAAAATGGGGAAACATAAGCCCTTTAAAATCGAAAAGCTTTGTTTTATTGTAGTTTTGTGAAAATTTTATCGTGATCAGTTTTTATGTTATGATCCAAATATACACAGTTTTTTTTGATTGAAATGGATGCTTTCAAAATTCATGTTTCGATACGTGTTCCTGAGAAGAGTTGTAATGAAATCTTCATCAAAGTTATGTATGATCAGGAGACTATTTAACTATTTTTTTCTGGCTTTCTTCCTTCTAATCTAACATCCAATGTTGTTCTGTTCAATGCCCTTCCTGTTCCCAGAAACTGCGCGTGCTGAGCTACATACTTTAACTTTGATATAAGAATTTGCAGGAGTACAAAGCAGCATGGAAAGTCGACCGTGTAACATTATCAGGAGGATGCGCGAGCACAGTTACAGGCATGTAAGACCACCGATCTCGAGTGTTCGTTTGAGTGCGCCAGAATATTCTACTTGCAACTTCGTTTGGGATAATATGCATGACACCTTGATACGCCATGATGCTGTGATATGTGATATTTTTCATGATTCTGACTACAATGTTCATATGGTAGTTCTCATGAACCTCGTATGTGGTTTATAGTATTGTCATACATTTCTTGTAATTGTAATGGTTTTATCGAATTTTCATACAAAGGCAGCATACACGCTTGCAAACGTGGTTGAGATAACTACGGAAATGAAATGGTTTGGCACAGAACACAACGCCTACGCATTCTGAAGCGTTAAAACCGACCTACAATGACGCTACTGAGTAAGAATTTGCCCCTTCCCCTATATCCATCCACCCCCGTATCTGCGTCCACCTCTAAAACAGGAGTTCTGGGCCATTCCCAACATAAGCGACGTTTGTGGGTGGTGCAATAAGTACAATAAGTAAACCACATACATCGACGACGGTGAGAATGGCCCACCACCTCTGTTTTGGAGGAGCACGCAAATACGGGGGACGAGCAGATACAGGGGCGGGGCCAACATCTTAACCATGTGTCGTCATTGTGGGTCGTTTTTGACGCTTCAAAATGCGTAGGTGTTGTGTTCTGAGCCATTCCATTCTATTTCCGTAGCTATCTTTATCACGTTTACGAGCGTGTATGCTGCCTTTAACTTGTGTATTAGTGTAGAATTGTCATTTATTCTTTGTAATAGCATCAGTGAGCCTGTACTGTTTTCCGTACTAGTCTGATACGAAAAAAGTGCTAGTCTGGCTATTCATGTCCTGCCAACGCACCCAAAAGGGTGGTGGTAGTGATGCTTCCCACCCACAAAAGAACCGGGAGGAAACGGGGGAAGAGCAAAGCGCGTGTTTGAACGAAACACGGTGCTAGCGTCAGCCTATGTATACGTGATCGCGGCAGTGTTTGGCCGCGCCAGAGAAGGAGACAACGGTTCAAGAGGTGTAGAGTAGTCTGTCGCTTGTCTCGTGTTTCGTTTAATCACACACTTCGCTACTCCCCTGTTTCCCATTCCTCTTTTGCAGTTTAAAAACATTCCGACCAGCACCCAACCCAAGCGACATCGAAACAAAGACCTGCACATTCTGTGTAGTGCAGGATAGAGCCGTCGATTGGAGCGCGTTATTGGGCGCTCGATTCTTCAAAAATATTGTTTTCCACCCTTTAATTTCATTTTTTGTTGTGTCCTTTTTTGTTTGTTTTGGAGTGATTCTTCTGTTTTATTGCGTTTTTGTCATGTTTTATTTGCTGCTTCGTTTTCGTTTTGTTGTGTTGCTTTGTTATTGTTGTTTTTCTGTTTTGTCAGGTTTTTGTTTTGTAGACTTAGTTATAGTTATATATTGTAAGATTTTCGTTTCTGTCTGTTTCGTTTAGTGTATTTTTTATTTTGTGTTTTCTCCGGAATCTTTGTTTCTTTATTTCGTTTTGGGTGTTTCTTTGTTCTATTATTTGTCGTCTTTGTGTCGGCTTTGTTCTCTTTTTTTTGTGGAGTGTACTGTGCTCCTCTTTTTTTTTTGTTTCAGAACTTTGGCCCGTAGTAAACCCACCACTCAGTCAGGATCATCTGAATAGGTGATAAGACGAGCCCGAAACGATTCAGACAGGGCTCAGACAAGTCCGAAATCGTAGCGAGCGATAGATTGAGCATTCAAGCGGTCGTTTGCAAAGCCATGATGATGGGGGCATGATGATACCTGTGATGACAAGAACAACCGGCCATTATTCTCTACGTGGTCGTTCACGAATCGACCAACCCCATGCTCCGTTTCTCAATAAATGAAATGCTGTTTGTTTCGTTGAAGCTGATATTGATAATGATACATTGATAAGCCGAAATCTCAGCTGAACTATTTAAGTTACTCCTTTGCTCCTTAAAACAGTTTCGAGCGCACTCCTGACCTGACACGTTGTTTCTCTCTTCTCTAGCCAAGAAGTCAGTCAGATCTAACTGAATTGATTCAGTCAGATCTGACTGAGTGGTTCAGCTTAATTTGTTTGTTGCTGACTTTCTATGTTTAGCCTAGGTCGCTATCCAGCACGTACGTCTGAGATGTGTGCGGCTCATTTGAATTCTTTTCGGAACATGGGCCCGTAGTAAAGCCGGCGAAAATTTAAGTTCAGCCTATCTGAATTCATGTTCTGAGAAGAATTCAGATGAGCCGCACACATTTCAGACGTATGTGTTGTAGGATAGCGACCTAGGCTAAACAGAGAAAGTCAGCAACAAACAAGTTTAGCTTAATCACTCAATCAGATCTGACTGAATCGATTCAGTCAGATCTGACTGACTTCTTGACTAGAGAAAAGTGAAACAGCGTGCCAGGTCAGTAGTGCGCTCGAGACTGTTTTACGGAGCAAAGGAGTAACTTAAATAATTCAGCTGAGATTTCGGCTTATCAATGTATCATTATCAATATGAGCTTCCACGAAACAAACAGCATTTCATTTATTGAGAAACGAAGCATGAAGTTGGTCGATTCGTGAACGACCACGTAGAGAACAATGGTCGATTGTTCTTGTATTAACAGGTATCATCATGCCCCCATCATCATGGCTTTGCAAGACTGACCGCTTGAATGCAATCTGTCGCTCGATACGATTTCGGACTCGTCTGAGCCCTGTCTGGATCGTTTCGGATTCGTCTTATCACCCATTCAGATGATCCTGAATGAGTGGTGGGTTTACTAAGGGCCATGGATTCAGATAGGCTGAACTAAAATTTTCGCCGGCTTTACTACGGGGCTTTGTCTTTTTTAACTGTTTGTGTTGTTGTACTTTGATCGAGTTTCGATAAATCTGAGCTAAGACACGTACTAAACAGTATTCGCAAGAATGCTAATTGTCAGTTACTGTGGCTCGTAGGTGTGTATGGATGTTACAATTTCAATACCAGAATTCATGAAGAATTTTACATGGACAGTAATGACGGCTCGTAGAAACTCAGGAATGGATCCATCATACCAGGGTTTATTCTAGGGCTAGCAGTGGGTGGCGCAGATTGGTCAAAGGCAGTGTTCACAAAGGAAACATTGCACGTTTTTTTTGTCTAGAACGCAAGCTTTTAGTCCCTCTTAGAAGATTCAGAACGGAAGTGCGACGAAAAACGGCCGGCAAATGGGTGAAAATCTCCTGGGCCAGCCAACCCACTGGGCCACTCCGCCCACGTCCTATAACACTTCCCCTGAATTCGTGGTTAAAGGCAGTGTTCATGATGATTTTCGTCCCCGAGTTTTTCACATAAAACAATGCGTTGGCCTCCAAGTGTTACCAAGATTTCGAAGAAACGGCGAGAAACGCATTACAATGTCTTATTTTAGTGACTCTATTCTATAACCTGGACTGGTTGTCCGGTTGGATGAACATGTTCATGGTGGTTTTCACCGTTGGAAAATTGGGTCAGTCGAAAATAGAAGAATATTCTATGCAAAGCAGGATTAGTTAGGGCCCTAAGGAAAGGACGGAGCAATAGAGAATAGAGAATTGCAAAGGATAGGTCTACAAAAGATTTCATTGTCGTAACAAACACTTCCTGTGATACTTAAAAGGCGGGGTGATACTTAAGGATTTCGTGCACTTCTGGTGCGTTTTTCTCAATTTCTACTTCATTTTAATTCTACCCGGGGACCACCTGATCAATATAGCGAATAATCTCAAAATTGAAGAATATCGTGAACGCTGTCTTTGAATGAGGGATGGTTTTCGATCGAAAGCTCCGTTCTTCCCTTCATTCTCAACTTCTCTCTTTACTCAGGTCAGCTCGCACACATCGGCTGCAAAAAACGGGAGTACAAGCATCGAACAACTCGTCCACGATGCTTCCCTAGCTGAATTTTGAGGGGTCATTACTTCGTTTCCAGGGGGTCTTGTACGATTCTAGGGACATCATTGAAATCAGCATGGGACCGTTTTCAAGATAGGCGGGAGAACAGAGAAACGACTTCTGTCGTGAAAACTGCCTTTAAAGGCTCAGGACACCAGAAAAATTAATCTTCAGATTCTTTGCTCATCTTGAACAGAGTCACACGCTGATTACTGTGGTATCCTTAAAATCGTTAAAGACCCCTTTTGAACAGAGTTATGGCTCTTCAATTATGCCTAGATTTTGAGGGTGGAAAATTGGTGGGCGAGTTGTCTCAGGCCTGTATTCATCTTCATTCGCAATCTTTGCGCGAGAGCGAGCCAGGATTAGGAGACAGCCCGGCAATGGACTGAAGTACGAAGACTTGAATTTTTTCATCCTTTCATCGAGCCGCTATCGGGTTCGAAAGTCTGTTAGGGGGTCGGGCCCCGTCCGTGGTGGTGGGCGATGGGGGTCGGGCCTGTGGTGGTCGCTTATATCTCGTTTATTTGGAGGAATTGAGATCTCGCTTTTGGCACGTGTTGTACAGGAGGGGTCTTCTACACAATTACGTAAAAGTTTCAAAATTCATATCTGAGGGTGCACTGTGCCTTTAAGAGCATCACGGTGGGCAACGGGTATCTTTGTTGAGCCAGCATTGAGCGGACGTCCTCATGTGACTTCCAATTTTGTTAAATTTTCGCCAGTAAGTCTGGTACTCTTTCGGAATAGACGACCCACAAGAGAAATTCCATAAAAAATGATCTTCCCACTCAAGTCGTCGAATGATTTACAGGGTTCAGCACGGCGTTGCGACAATGTCCGAGAAGTTACTTCCCCCCTCTCTTGCCAGACTTCTGTATTACTACCCCTACGTGTCGTTTCATAGGTCATTCATTCAGGCTCAGAAGCGGATTAGTTGTAAAAAGTCGTCGGCTCACAGAATCCAATCGTAACTAAATATTACCGTTAGTTTCCAATTTCAGACCTCCATATTCGCGCTGTAGTATTGTTTTCAACCCTGTATCAAGAAATCAACTCTTCTTGAACCTTTCCAAAATTTGAACCTTTCGCGAATTCGGGACCGAGTTCAGACAGGGAAATTTTTTCGGACAAACCACAAGTGAGTTGATTTTTGGTTTTGACGTAGGGTTCAAAAACCTACTCCAGCTCGGAACTGTGGTCTGAAGTTGAAAACTAACGGAAATATTTAGTTGCGATTGGATTCTGGGAGCAACCTTTTTTAAGCTCTATTTCGCGTGTTCTATCTGGAACAGCTTGTTCGTGAAAAAAATTATCCATTCAGAGCTTTTTAGCTGATTTGGTCACCATTAATCACGTTTACGCTAAGAAAATTTTTTTCAAACCCTGACACGATCCCCCTATCGGCACAACGCACCCCACCCTTTGGTGTGTCGGGGCCTATTACGACCCCCTTCTTGCGATAATCGCAATTAGTGCTGTAAGATGATGATTTAGTCTTTTTCAAGCACACTGAGCTGTTTGATGTGACCAACCGAGCGGTAGGTCATGTCCGAACAATTGCTAATTTCATTGCATTCTTTAGTTGGTCGTCTATTCCGAAAGAGCACCGTAAGTCTCCCCATGGCTCAGGGTTTTACTTAGAATTTTTTCTGAATACTCTGAGAAATCTTGGCTAATCACAAGGCTAAAACCAAACCAAGGAAAAATAACACTGTTAGCTGTAAAGATCATTTATTTGCAAAAACTTGAGGCGTAACAAGTGTTTCTTTCTATTAAATGAAGTGGACGTCGTTTGTAAATTCGAGCATAGCGCCAACACTCCAGAAATTCAGGAGTTTCAGGATGGTTGGCAGACTTTAAATCCAAGACGATTGTTCATATTGTGAACGTTAATCCTATCACGACTCGTCCCTGGAAGTTAAACTTTGAACACGCAATACGATGAAGCATCAAGAAAGAGCACAAAGCATCAATACAAAAAACTGGAAGGTCGACCGTCCAGTGATTTGTGATGAATAGATGAATACCTAGTGTCCTTTCCGCTACCGGTACTCCGTCCACATAAAGCACTTCTTTTTCTCCCCTCAAGCCACTGAAACATGGATGATTACGCATACCTGAAAGTAGGCTACTTTGCTGCTAAGGTGGCCTTTAAGGCACAGTCCAAGCTCGTGGGTAAAGTTGAATATTATGGTGCGGCTGCTGTGTGCAGCTACCCTGCTAAATTCGGAATCTCAACTCTACAGAATAAGCAATAAAACATCAAGTACCCATTCCCTTCTCCCCCTCAAATCAGCACCCGTTCCCTTCACCCTATTTTAAGGTTTTCGTCCTCAGGGACGAGACGCGTGATGATTTTTGATCAAAATCTATGTTGTTACATTTATTGTGAGGCCAACATTATGAGGTCTACACTAGCACGATGGCCGTGAATGACGAGAAAAAACAATTTTGAGATAACTCGTCCAAGAATCCCTTGATGCTTAAATTCAGAATCTTTGAGGGGCCATAACACCGTCGTAATGGATCCTGGATGATTTTGGAGACACCTTTGTGATCACTGTGAAGTTCTCTCCAAACCAAGGAAAAAAAAAACTAGAAGACGATTTTCTTCAGAATGGCTTCCCAGTGACACCGCTTGTCGTGGAGAGAATTTCGGGCTGGAAACTATAGTGTTTTCAGAATCGCTAAGAATCCACTACGAGAGGAGTTACGGCCTAACGAGAATTGCGAAGTTTGACGGTGAGGATTTCGTGGACGAGTTGTTTTGGACTTGTTTTTTTGTCTCGTTACTCGCAGCCATCGTATTGGAGCAGACCTAATAATGTCGGACTCAAAAAGACTGAAAAAAACGTATATGTCAAATAAAATCCTTCACGGGTCTCATTACTAATGAGACCGACGACCTTCAAATAGGTGGAGTGAATGGATGCTAATTTGGAGGCGGAGGAAACGGGTGCTCCATGTTTTCTTGTTTATTCAGAAGAGTTGAGACCCCTCGTTTGGCAGGTTTGCTACACACAAAGGCCGAACCACAATCTCAAATTTTACAAGCAAGTTTAGACTGTCTTTGAATAGAATGCACAGTTTCCTAGTCTATAGTGCGTTGAACCCCACGAAACAGCTCGAAGTTTCGATGTTCGACCGCGGAAATTCTGTGCTCGTCGCCATCGTCTTATTCAGACCTTACTCGCTACCTGCTGCCTCTTTACTCAAAGATGCTCGCTACCCACAGCCCGCGGGATTGTGTTCGAGAGCACCTATAAGGAAATGTTGCCACTTCAGAGGCGACCATCAGCGCTTGAGGTGTTGCGTGTAGAGGGCACACATCTTTCCTTAGCAGAGAGCCAGTTACATATTTATTTATTGTAGCCAATATCAAAGAATCAATGCCTATAACAAGCACATTAGCAAGCGATTATTGGTCATGTACTAGATCATTCAAATACTTGATACTGTTGGAACTGTGGCTTCACTAGTGCTGCAGACCTATTTGACCGCATTGGAGTTCTACTACCCCCAGAGCACGCAACTGAATAGGTGCAAGCGTGCGGCACCCTGCAGTTACGATCGATGTCAGTATCAGTAGATTCGTTCAGGCGTTTACGTTAGCATACAAGACACCATATAACCGAATGCTTGCTAGGCAAATCGGAACCGCTCCTAGAAGTTGATATCGCGTCACTCTGCAGAGAATCCCACTTTTCCGACCATTAAAAGTACATCATGTTCCACAGCAAACTAGGCTACTTCTGTGTAAGGCCTATTGCCTCAGAGCCTGAGAACAGCCTTAGGTCCTGTGACGCAAAGATACCTTAACCCCTAACCATGGTTACGACGCTCTTTTTGTGGGTGAGGAGCGAGGCTAGCTTCTCATGGGTGGAACGCGGTACAGGGGAGGAGGCAACGACCGGAAGGAGATTACGTAGGGGGCTAGTCGCATTTCAGGTGAGCAGGGAAAAGCTTTGGGGACTAGCTCGGAAATGAGCATCACAGAACATCATTGTGAAAAGAGTCTCATCAACATGACTCACTAATATTCGCTGGTAGCAGCTTGTATCCACTCAGCTTAACGACGCCCATACCTGTAATCAGAACTAGAAATTCTGAGAGTGGACGAACGGTTGATTCTAACTAGGGCAGAATTGTAAAAAAACTTTTGGAACTGTCATGCGACGAACATTGCCAAGATTTTAAAGAAAGTTAAGATCAGTGTATCGTCAAGCTCAAACAAATGTGTCTAGTTTTTGGCTGTTCAGCCGCTCTGTCATAGGAAAATTCGAGAAAACGAACAGCTTCTGATAGGATCCAGCAAACTTTGAAATGTTGGGGTCGCTCAGCACAGTTTTTTGGCTCCGATGACCCCACTGACGTCATCATTCTGATGACCAAAATACAATGGAATCAGCTCGAAGTAACTTCTAACCTCCCTCTACTTTCGAATGAACAGCGAGAATCGGTCCAGTTACCGTCGGACATTATAAGACAAAATGGCAGCGCAGTCCCTTTTCGTCGCAGAATTGCACATGCTCACCGAGGTAATAGACTTCGCGAGAACAGACTACTACCTCATCCCTTCTTTACTTCTGATGAAGTCATCGCGGCTATGCGGATATGTATTATGTATTTATCAGAGCACAGTTGCAAAATGGTGTCGGGTAAGTGAACACTCCTAACGACAACATTAAACCTACAGTGGTGGACAAAAATCTATTGACATCGCTATTTTTCGAAATACCTCTGCTTCTCTTAGGGCTATCATTTTCATCTTTTGATAGGATATTTTCGGTCACAATGCCGATATAATAAAGTATGCTACAGGATTATAGCGCCAGTATTCATCGATGAGGAAGAAAACTTTCGACATTCACAAATTGGGACTTTTTATCTCTTCTTCGACTCGATCGATTTCTTCATTGTTCTCGATATTGTCTTGGAGAATTTCGTATATTGTAGGATTGCTCGTTCAGTAACAAGTAAAAGTCTCACAAATAATGACCAAAGATCTGTCATCCGAGACTTCGAGATGGGCTGATCAAGAGCCGTTCCCAGAAGTCTGCTCGAAATCACAATACAAGCCATTCAAGAAATTCTGAAAGTTGTCGTTTGACACCTGTTGAGGTTTGACACCTGTTTGACATCAAATTTCATGAATCGCAGAAGATCTCCAGGTTCTATTTCTCTGGAGAATCCGTTCAAGGGTTTCTCAGTTATCTGTCAATGCTGCTAAACGTCGACATCGTGGCTGTGAACCTCTCGGACCTCGTCCCAGCAAATAGCTTTTGGTGAGGGTAAGGCATCAGAGGGAAGACTAGCGTGGGCAACGGAACAGAAGCGTCAGAACTAACAGCATTGGTAAAAAGCTCATTTCTTAGCTCGATCTAGTGCTCTAAGCAAACGAAACGTAGATTCAACTAAAGAAAACTTTATCACATTGCTGTTGACTCTAGTGATGATGCTCCGTCGCCCATGCTAGTCTTGCCTTCTGATGCCTTAATATCGTCAATAGCCATTTGCTTCTACGCCGTCCGAGAACTTCACAACCACAATGTCGACGTTTAAAAGCACCAACAGATACCTGAGAGACCTCAGAACGGATTCTCCGCAGAAATCAAACCAGGAGATCGTCTGCATTTCAGGAAATTCCTGAAAATTCCTCCTAATGTCCTTAGCATTAAGCCTCGGAATGTCGCGTAAGGTGCGTGTTATCGTGCCATCTAGTATTGCTCTTGTCTCATGATGTCTTCCTCAAGCTTCCTACCTCAATAGGAGTCTAACACCAACCTTCAGAATTTCTTGAATGGCTTTTATTGTAATCCCGAGCAGACTCCGGGGAACGGCTCTCGATGGACCCATTTTGAAATCTTGGATGACAGATCTTCGGTCACAATTTGTGGAAAGATTAACTCCTTATCGAACGAGTAATCCTACAAAATAGAAAAATCACCAAGAGAATATTGAAAACGACGAAGAAATCGATCGAGTTGAAGAAGAGACAAAAAGTCGCAATTGGCGAACTCCGAAAATTGTCTTCTCCGTCAATGAATATTTGCGCTTTAGTCCTGCAGCATACTTCATTATATCGGCATTATGACCGAAAATATCATATTAAAATATGAAATTGACAGCCCCAAAGCGAGCAAAGGTATTTTGGAAAAAGGCGATGTCGATAGATTTTTGTCCACCACGGTATATTAAAGGCATCGTACGCGCTGAAATCCACTTTCCATTTTTTATGCTCAATCCCTTCCTCGGGCCCCTGTGAGCATGTTCAACGAGCTTGGTTGCTCAAAAACGTACCATTGTGAGCATAGAGGAAGTGAATAGTAAGGAATTCCGTCAAAAGGGGCCGGCCCTTCCGTCAGTCATTTGGCACTTTCGCAATATTTGAGCAGAACGTCGCGTCGCTAAGTACAGGGCATGCCACTGTACGCCGACGCACCGTCGGACGAAAGTGGCATTATCGACTGGAAAATTCTCGTCACACAACGGGCGAGGAAGATGTGCAGATTGGCGTCCTCGGTGAATTGCTTCCAACGCTGCGCTAATGGACGAATTGTAGAACTGTTCCTTGCTCCCTCCGCGTAACTATCCCGAGTCGATGCCGGCGCGAATTTCAAAGGATTTTCAGAAGTTTTTTCAAACGTTTTTTCTTGAAAAGTTAACGTTTTTGAGCGGGCTTTGCGCTACCTTTAGTCACTATAGGAGGCTAACAACTCAAAAACGCTCAAAAACAAAACATGGTTTTCAGCACGTATGATGCCTTTAAACTTCTGCGACACTTGAACGCTGTCGCTCAGTACAGCGGCAGCAACTGCCTGTCACAGAATCGCAGCCTATCGAAACTTGTCGCTGTCGCAGTGCGCTGCACAGCGACGAGCAACAGGGCAGCATCGCTCTGACGAACGCGAGGCAACTGTTTCTACGACGGCCACCGCCGTTGCTCGTACGCTGGTCAATTTATGCCAAATGGTAAGCCATTCGTTCATGACACCGACAAAATGTATACCATTGACCGAAGACATCTGTTTGTGTGAAACAAACTGTTTGATAAGCAGCATCTAACAGAGAACGGTGTTATTTGTCAATGTGGAAGCACTGGCGATCGCCTCAGGGTCCCCAACATAGCCGGCCGATAGACTGTAGCCGGCCCGGTCGATAAGCATCTACATCATGCGAATCGGATGTAAAATCCACTCGTTGTGACCGGACTGAGCACGCTTTTGCCGTCCCTGGCTGCCCCGGTCGATACGTATGCAATGCACTGCTTACGGAGAAGGAAAAATTCCCGTTGTGGCCGGACTGTGCCGTCTGTACGTCTGTACACCGAGTGCGCTTGAGTACGTCTGTCTTCTAGAAAAAAGCTCCAGACCATTCGGATATTTTCCGTGAATGGAATGAACAACCGAATTTGACTACATTGACTACAAACACGCCCTCAAGGATTGTACTCAATTGGCAGATTCCTCCCTGGAACAACTCGCGCCTGAACTGCTTAGCGGCTTCATTAGGAGTGTTGCACCATACGATAGTCATAGATCATTGTTGGTGCCCTCTTGACCGCAGTTGAACGCATCACAGGGAACAGCCATTAGGGTGGTCTCCTGGGGTCAAGCTCACCACAGGTTGGATCGACTCCAGTGAGTGTCTAACGATGACCAATGATTTTCTGTTGATTGTATCAAAATGCGAGCTATATGTAGGCCAGACATTGGAAGAATGAAATCCAATCGCCCCGCTGGTTATCAATAATAGGTGTTAATTAATTGGCGCTAAATCTGCGCTTAGGGTGGTTCTTCTTAATGTGAGTTCACCTGATCCTCTTCGCGAGATTTTTCTAGTGTGTTCAGAGAGAGTCCAAGAGATTTCGCGTTGATAGAGTAACGTCTTTTCATAACCTTAAGCCACGTATGGGCGTCTTAAGGCGACGATTGAGTCGAAACGTCAGGCCAAATAAGGACCCACATCAAACGTTGACACTTTTGGTGAGTACTCATGCATTTCGCAACCTAACAAGAACTACGCCTGGGGCTCTTCTACGGTGCCGTCATGGAAGCTTTGATTTCATTATCATCCTACACAATGTATTCTTGCTGATCAGGTTCGACTTTTCTCAAGGTTCGAAAAAAAAGTTCAAAGCCTACTTTTATTGTTGTTTGGGATCTGGACACCATCTTTGAGAATTTGATCGTTTTGGATACTCCAAGTAGATCCTTCATTATCTAAATAAAACTGCTATTTGATCATATCCTTGCTAAAAAAATAATAGTATAGAGTACACGCAATCATTTTAGTCTGATGAATGGACGGGGCTGCGATAGTAGATCACCTCGCGCGAATCGAAACCCCATTCTCTAACGAGGCCGCCAACCCCGCACGGCCAGCCGCCTGGTTCATGCGTCAGACTAAAACGAAAACGTAAACCATACCTGTTGTTCCATTATATCCTTTCACCTGTTCGATCCCATAGCCACCTATAAATATCGACTTCAGGATTATTCGATACGTTTCGTCTACTACCCGAAGCACAGACTGACCTCGATAAACTTTCATCATCATCTGGCCATCGCCTAGCTCCGTAACGTCTGTTCCTGAAATTCGTCTTCTTTGATAAAAATGGACTCGCAGTCGCAATCATTAACCGACAGGGATTTTCAAAATGATGGACTGTGGCTAAACGTTCAAAATTCTCGTACTTCATTTACACAAGGCTGCGTACCGTTCTTATACTTAATAATAACTTCGCCTCGACCGTTACTGTAGACGACGGTGCCTGGAAAATTCCGTTATTGATTTATTCCTAGTGGTGGCCAGGGCTGGGCGCGCGTCCCGGATAACCCTAGGGGTGCATATTGAACGTTGCAGAGCGGGCAGAAAAGAGGGGGAGGAGTCTGAACGGACCCAGTTTATGCTTTTTTCTGAAATTCACAAAAATCATCGCCGACATGTTCTTTCTCCACATTTTCTTCATTTTCGCATTTTTCATATTCATACTTACAGAACACAAATTCCTGAAGGTTCGGCAGTTTATTGATGCTATAACTAGTGCTTTCTGTCGAATGTATTCATGAACAACTCTACGAAGGAATAGTTATTCTGTGTTTCATTGTTCTGGTGAGAAAATAAGCATTTCTTTGTGAAGTGGAAACAAGCTAGGATTAAATTAACAAGCTAGGGACTGTAAAAACCCTAGTCGTATCCAACTGGAATGCCACTATCCATCAGAACTCATCCGACTTCCCCTGCGGTTTGGTACTTGCCCGCAGTTGCACAGCGCACTCTGGGATGGGCGCGATCACAATAATAATTTGCAAACGCAATTCCTTCGCGAACGTGGAGGAGAAAAGATTTGAAACTGGAGGATATGTAAGGAGGTAAAGGTAGGATGCTTTCAATGTAAAGTGTGCGCGAATGAGAATGGCGGCCCACGCGGCCGGCGTGCTTGACAGGCGGCCGTCGCATGTGCCGCCCTCGGACGAGTGTTGGATTTCATCGACGACCGTCCCCTCTCCCACAGTCTGCAGAGCTGATTGATCGGCGCAGTGCTAGCTGCCAGCCGGTGCCGGCCCCGTTCGTAGTCGATGGCGGTGGGGAAGTTTCGCATGCTCGTGCGAATGCGGCGAACGCGACGGCCGCCTGCGAATCACGCCGACCGCATGAGCCGCCATTCTCATTCGGACACACCTTACAAATTGTAGAAATTTAATGTAAATGTGTGAAAAATTGGAGCGGAGGTAATCATTTGTTATCGATAAGCCTCATTCGAATGTAAAGCCAATAGAACCGCGAAATTCTACGCGTGCTGGTGTGGAGCGGAGGTTAGAGACGGTGAGAGAGTGCATGACAGACGGAGGGAGCAGAATCGCGCGCGCCGCTTGCGCCATGGGTCGTGAGAAATACGACGTTTTAGGCTCCGTCCATAGCAGACGACCAGCGGCAAAGCTTCAAGGCGTCGGAGCATCATGCGCCAGCGCTGAAACGCTGGCACATGACGCTCGTCGGCTGGCGCAATCAAAGTGTCCGAGGACGGCACGTGGTTAACGATGGTACCGATAATTTTAGTGACAGCCGCTACTGCCGCCATGCCTCCACCGTCAGCGACAGGGCGGCTGCAGTGGCCGCTGGGGAGTCGCTGAGTGGCGAGATCAATAACAAATGTTGAAGATGCAAACCACCAGCGTCACTTGGCGCTAGATTGTCTGCTATGGACGGAACCTTACATAGGATACCTAGTTGAGCGGAAACGTCTTAAACATGTGAACTAATGACATTGGAGGAAAGAGGAGAATCTGGCGAAAATTACAGACATCTCGTCCCGCTATTACCATGGGCTGCTGGACATAAGCGGGACAAAATTTAAGGTCCCTAAATCACATTCAATATCAAACCTATCAATACTAAAATGCTTTCCAGATTCTTCTCTTTTTTGCAATGTCCTTAGTTCACGTGTTTAGTACCGCATCTGATCAACTAGGTTCACTTGTGTGAACCTTATCAAAGCCAAATCACCCACAGTCTAGTTTTTTCTTATAAAATATACATTAAATTTCTACAATGTTTACATTGCGAGCATCCTACCTCTTCCTCCTTATATTGCCTACAATTCTATTCCGTTTCTCTTCTCCGTTCTCTAACAAACTATATTTTCAATTGTCATTGCTATCGCCCGCAATCCAGTGTGGGCTGTGCAGCTGCGGAGAAGCCTCATAGCGCACGGCAAGTCGAGTTCTGACGGATCGTGACATTTAAGGTGGACACAACCGGGGTTTTTTAGTTCCTACGGATCACTGTGCTCGACTACTAGGGAAAAAGACGATTCTGACTTCTCAAAGGGTGTGCATAAAAAAGTACAGAGCTAAAAGGAGTGCATATTCTGAGTCGCCTTTTTGGGACGCGTGCCCAGCCCTAGTGGTAGCCATTGTTACAGTAAATTTGTTCTTCATACATAGAACTCTCCTAAGGAATCAGCTTGAGAATCAGATACTACAAGACTTTCTCTATGAGCAAAACTGGAATAAAAAAAACTTATCCGTCCTGACCCAGTTCGCTGATGTCCACACAGTCTCCAAACGAGCTTGGAATCCATTGACCAAGAGAACACCACATTTGTCGTATGCCTGAGAACATGATCCAAAAAATAGTCGTCTGTTCCGGTCAAACCCAAGCTCAGAAGTCCAGAATGTAGTTTTTACTACGAATGGATGGCTTAAAAGGGTGCTTTGTGTGTATATTGAAGACTCACCTGCGACAACCTTCATGTTCTCTGTGCAAGTGGCTGTTAACATATTGTCGGTTGGCGCCGACCCTTGTGCATTTAGGGACACCCCTGCTGGTGCCTTAGGGACTTGGCAAGAATCTGTAATGAAATCGTCTTCATTTCGAAATGAACTTGTATCTATGTACTCTACTATTTTTCAGGTTCAGCAGCTTGCAATGATTGTTTTTTTTTTAAATTTTGACCACATTTCTCGTGAACCACTTGTCTATAGAAGGAATGGGGCGACGGAAGAATAGTTATGCCTACATGTTTTCCCGTTCGAGCAGTCTCCGAATTGTGGCGGTGACCACTGTCCAGAAACACATGCAAGAGATGCAACGCCTGAAAGTAGCTTTATGTGAGAGATTGCAGAAGTACAGCGGAATTGCTGAACAAGTCTAGGTTTGAAGGCGATCTACCGCAAATGGAAGACAAAAAGACTGGAAAATAGCACTTTTTCTACTGGTAACACCTTGAGCTCGAACAAGGCTCTGACCTGTTGAAGAGCATTGGGCGAAACTCCGAAGCAAAACTAAAGCATGCTCAGAGGATATTCGTAGTCCTCCACGGGTGAATAAATGGGAAAGTGGCCACAAAACGACATAAAGAGAGAAAAGATTTTGGGTTACGGTAGGTATCCAGTGGTCCCACGTCTAAATGGAAATGGCGACTCAGCATCTACACTGTTTTTCATCCTCTGAGTCCCTTCTAGAGCTCGTTGACACCAATTTACTTACACCTTTTCGTGTGGGGGTCACACCAAATACGGATAGCATCCTGGCAATGCCACTCGAAGATTGAGGAGAACGGGGTAGCATCGTCAATACTAGAAGTGGTAGTGAAAAAGATGTCGGGTATCAGAGCTGTGTTGTTTTACGGTGACGCAACGCTCGTCCCCTATATTTTCCTTTCAATATTAAAGTTGAATCCTAGTGATTGTACCGCCAACAGCAGTAAACTCACTAAAAATATCACGTATTCACTTACCTATGACATAGCTGAAATTGCTGCAGAGTAACTGAACGGTGTCACCCGTCCCAAATGGTCCTTGGCTGCTAAGACGAGCACCGTCGGGAACAGTCGGTGTTGGACACAAACCTGAAAATCACTGTCTCTCTCAATCTTTTCGACAGATCATCAAATAGAGAATATGGCAAGCTGCCAGGAGGTTTTTAACTAGCCACCCCAATATTAGTGAATTCTCGAGATGCATAAACAAAACAGGTTGATTGTTCGGAGAAGCATTCTCTTCAGAAATATGAACGTTCGTTGAAAGCATGAACTCTGTGGCCGGCGGGAGAAGGTCTAGGGGTATCTCGCCTAGTGGCAGATTCGTATTCACTACATCCAAATTTTGCCTACCATACAGGGAAGGTGATACGGTTGAGATACTATCGTTCTCTGAGCCAAATTCCCGTCCGCGATTGCGGTCTGCGGCTGTTGCATCATGCAACACCTGATAATCATGTTGGGAGAGAGATGAATCGTGCTGGGAGAAAGGTGAACCAGCAGGATTCTCAGGTTTCGCATTATGCAGTAGCCGTAGTCCGCAAATGCGGACCGATATTCGGCCCAGAGAACGACAGTAGTTAAAGCCTATCTGGATGAAACTGTCCGCCAACACGGTCGGCAGGCGTGTCGTTCGGCGGTAGCGAAGGCATTTTCTGAACATGTAGATCGATACGCAGGAGTGTTAGACGAGTAATGAATAATATCCCAGTCAGCTGTTTGCAGCCGTCAAAACGCTCGTTCAAAAAAGGCCTTCACGAGAACCGTTCGATTGCGTGGGCGGATGGCCTCAGGCCTCAAGTCGTAGCTGATCGCTTCGACTTGAAGTCGGAGCGACCAACAATATGCCGCGATCTGAAATCGCTGGATAAAGCGATTTGAAATCGCTCCGCCCAGCGATTTCAAATTGAGGACGTAATTACGCGTGAAACATGACGGAGGTTTGCGGACAACACCGCGAGATTGAGGGTGGAGTTTGCAATTTGGTGTTGAATACTCCACGTCTTGACGAAAGATTATGGCCTAGTCGCTTCGACTAGACGAATCGCTTCCATCATGGAAGCGACGCGACTAGTCGAAGCGACCTAGCAAAATCAATCAGGTTGCTTCGACCAGCCATGAAATACCCCAGTCGCTCGGTGATCCCGACCGAAACTGCGAATTGTTACAACCCGTCGTAACTCAGTGCAAGATCTGTTGACGCGACGGGTTCTGTAACTGTTGGCAGCGCCGCGACTAGTCGAAGCGACCAGCAATGAGTGGGGCTTCTTTTGGGCAGATTTTAACATTCTGTCTGGTTTTTGTGGGCCGACGTATTACATCTTTACTAAGGAGTGAATCTACAACTCGAGCGGAGACAAGTGGTTGGTTCCTTGTCGTGTTTGTGTCGTCAGAAATCGTTTCTGGAATTAAGTACCTAGCGTTAATTAATTTAGCGTTGCTGTTAAGTCGAAGAAGTTTGGTGGTGATTCAATTACTAGTTTCTTTGTCAATGTGTGGTGCACCTTGTGTGCAATAAAATGAATAAATTTTAAACACCTCGTACTTGATGGAGCGTTACTGCAATTCCCGAAGGAGCTTGGCTCCCATCGACCAGACGTGCATGTCATTGACGAAGGGCCTGCAACAACTGCTGTGAAAAACAACAACCAAGGGGGTGTGCAGAGTTCAAGTCGCGGCGTCGATCGCAGCGACGCCACGACGGCACTGCTAGCAAGCGGCATCCGACGCGGCCACGATAGACGCTCGGCGACCGCTGCCTGTTCGGTGCAACTCTGACCTCTTTAGGATGCGATTATGCTTTCCGCGACGATCGACGGGACAAAATGACGCAAAATCGGTATATTTGGAATGCACTGTCGCTATCACTCCTTGCTAGAAGTGTAATCCCGGCCTAAGGTAGTCTTCAGAGTTGCCGAGACCGGCAAGTGGTCGCCGAACGTCAGCCTTAAAGGCAGTGGTCACGATGAAAAGCGTCATCGAAAAAACTACGAAAATCAGCTTAGATCGAAAGCAGCTGAAAAACTAGGAAGGTAGCGCGGTGAAAAACGGGCTAGAATTAGAGTTTCTAGGGCCTAAAGAAGCCACTTCGTGCACACGTGCACAGCGATGACGAAAAAGATCGCAGTCTCATGTCGAGCAGTCAAAAATCATCAACATTCAGAGGACGAAATAAATGCAAATTTAACGAGTAAAACCAGTTGAACAATGAAAGCAGCACTATAGTCAATGTTTTTGACTAGATGTGTACAGAAATTCGAAGGTTCATTGATTGAAATTCAATTTCAAGCCAGCTGATGTTCTTGATATAAGAGGTCATCGATGCCGATGATGTGGAGTGGGCTCGTCCACCATCAAAAGGCAAGAAAGTTAAGGCTTCAAATTTGGCCCAAAACTGTGGTTTTTTCGCGATTTTTTCTTATAGGTCCTAATACTCAAGACCCAGAAAAGGGTTTAGAGAGAAAAAGACGACAAGCATATTTGATCGCGACCACTGCCTTTAAAGGCACAGTCCAACCTCAGAATCGTGTTTCTGTTTTTCGGCCTATCTTGAAAACGGTCCGACGCTGATTCCAACGATGTCTCTGGAATCGTGGAAGACCCCCTAGGAACGAAGTTATGATTCCTCAAATATTGAGCTACGGAATCATGGTGGACGAGTTTTCCGGGGGTTGTAACTTCCGTCATTTGCAATCTATGTATGCGAATCGACCTGAATAAAGAAAGATGCTGTGAATGAAGGGAAGAACGGGGCTACCTGTCGGGAACCATCGCTCATCTCGCCGCTGTTGAGCTCGAAAGATCGTAAAAGGGGCGTGCCAAAGTGGCTTCCCGAGGTGGGCGCCCCAGGGTGGCTTCCTCCTATATCTCGCTTATTTGGAAGAATTGATAGCTCGCATTTGGCAGGGGCTATATGGGGTGGGTCTACTTCACAATTATGTGAAAATCCCGGATTTCGTCCCTGAGATTGGACTGTCCTGTGCCTTTAACGCGACAACAAAAATGTTTTCAAACATTATCGTCACCACCTCGGATGCCGCTTGCTTGCAGTGTCGCGGGGCCGTCGTAGCGTCAAAACACTCTGCGGTGCCCCCGTCGCCCTTCACGCCGCGTCGGTCGGCCTCGTCGCCGAATGTAATCGATATTCCTTTACCACAGCACTGTTCGTCGCTGCGAGCAACGCCGCGACTTAATCCCTACATGCACTTTGACCTGCTGGATATTAAGCGGAAACTAGTGTTCTCGCAAAGGACGACGAGATACAATGTTCACCAGCCATATAGATCGAAAATCGTTAAAGTTAGCATACACGATCAGAAATGACACCGAATTCAAGGCAAAATCGAAGGTTTGCAGCTGGTAGTGCTGGAAAGTGACGAAAAGCCCGACGACAACGCGAGGAGGGTCCTTATGATGTATATAAAAAATAACGGGTTGTGAAAAAATGTACTAGAACGCTTAGGTCGTTGAAAGCATCAAAAAATAGCCGAGCCATGAATACGAACGAATCTTGTTTTGCTGACTGGATGAGGCTCAAATACGGCCACCTTGACTCGCTTTTGGTGCTTTTAGGGTTGTTAGCGTTCCAGTAAAGGCGTTAGACCACACGATTACCTTTGCTGTCTCTACTACTTTTTCGATTATGTATGCTGCCTTCAATGAATTTAAAAACAGTCGCCGGTGGCCAATTATGCTGGGATCACACTTCCAACGACAAGCGACGTGACGCTATGTTTACCATCAGTATCGAACAAAATTGATATGCCTGATATGCATTGCCGCTATCGCCGATTGCACGAAGTACGACGCCTGTCTCATGCCAGTATAGCTTACGAAGCTTGACCATTTGACCCCTGGCAATAGGCCGGCACCGGGTTAGGAAAGCAATCGTTGCGGGATCTGTTGCTATTTTTCGGCGCCTCATTTTCGGCCTCCGCAGTTCAGAATTCCAGAATCGTTGTATGTTCATTCCTTGGGTACTGGTAGCCTGAATTCCGAACTAATGCCTCTCCAATAACAGGTTCATGTAAAACGTTCGCTCTCTGACTAGAGTTATTTTGTATTTTCCTCTCAAAACGTAAAATACACTCTGATCCCGCGTGAATTCTCCAAACCGAAGCTCTGGTCGGACCCCCCCCCCTTCAAATAGTCACTATCAAAAATTATGCTCAGAAGTTAGTATTGAAGAAATGATGTAGAAGCACTCATTTTGAACAATATCCATTAAGTTGACAAAATACATTTTAAAAGCCATTAACACCTCAAATTCATGACAATACCATTGTTGCGTGTTCTCTGAGATATGTACTAGGGTAGCCTAGAAAGCATTAAAACTATCAAATCTGGGGTCCGAAACTACCAAGGCCAGACAAAAGTCCCCGTCGAGCGGCAGTAGATCCCGTCACTACAACTACGGTAAGGGGTATGGTATACTTTTGCGACACACGGTCGCGTCGCTCTGCTCAGCGACAGCGACAGTGATAGCGACAGGCTATGGCACAATTGCAGTATGTCATCCCTCCGCGACACGTCGCAGCGACCCACACGCGACATCTGTTCCTACGACGGCCGTTGCATACTCCGATGCGGGTTCCGCCACTATTTGTGTTAGGTTGCATGTCTGTCGCTCATTAAAGCGACAAAGTATACCATACCCCTAACTCACTGCTGACACATTATCAGGAGTCGAATGGTCAAGCCCTCCATGCTCCACTGCTAATACCTATGACGTATCCACTCTTCCGACATCTTGGGTTGAGTCCTGCGTTCGGGAATGTAGTTATTCCGGAAGCATTTGACTGCGAGCAGTCTGCAACAAAAATTTATTATATTTGTACCACTGAAAATCTTTTGGCTTGAACGTTGTACTTTAGGAGATACGATAACCGCATTAACCTTCTTTTGAACGTGAACGCAACTAAGAAACAACAAATCTCAAATGCTATGGTGGGGTGATTCAAGTCTAAATCGTGTCCTTGAATTAGGAAGGCGCAACGTTTCTTACAATGGAAGTATACAAAGCGTATGTCGGATCTGCCAAAACGACTAGTATCGTTAGTATTTCGTCTGGCTCAGTAGTAAAACTGCGCAGTATCCCGCCCCGAGCTGCAGGTTCAAAAAAGTTATGAGCATTTTCCGAGCCTCGCGAAAAGGCAAGGGCACCCATCAGGCATTTTTTTTAGAAGTTTTAAAAAATTCACGCGGATTCTGCTGAAAACTTGTCTGAAAGCGAATCTGGGGTCTGATTGTCGGAATTCTGAGGTTCACTGTAGGTTACGGTAGGTAATATGCCATTAAGGGGGCAAAACCTATCTTAGACTATCGAAATTCGGCATATGGGCATCAAATTCGTATTCCCCACCCCGAATAACCCCCGTATACAAATTTTGAGTAAAATCCGAGATTTTGACAAAACTACCGTATACCCACTGCAATCCACCGTAATCTATAAAAAATCGATAAACGGACTCCAGATTCGTGTTTAGCACTTCAAATAACATTCAAAGAATGACTTTGAGACACATCTATAGAAATCCGGAAATCTCTAAAGTGGCGCTTTTCCCTCGAAATTTTCCCCGGTTGGGAAGCTCCCAGCGAATTAGGCTGAAAACTTTGGAAAACCGAAAAACAAACCTTACAAGCGCCCCCAAAAACCCCTTTGGGAGAATTTTAACTCAAATCTGGAACATTTTTCTGAAGCGCTTTCGGGACCCCTAATTGATATAAATAACCACCCAACAAAAAATCCGCACAAGTTCAAAACGCTATCAGGCTGCGCCAAGTTTGTAAAATGGGCTTCCCCCCAAACTTTGCTCAGGGGGGGGGTTAGTTTTGGGCGCTGAACGCAACTATGAGATCTGCTCCCGGATTTTTTAAAGACTAATGCGCGTTTTGAAAGGTAAGAAAATCGCAAAAATCGACCGTTTTGGGCTCATAACTTCTCTGTACCTGCGACTCGGGAAGGGGTTCTGCGCAGTTTAATTGCATATGCCCAAGAAATACCAGCAATACTATTTGTTTCGGCAGATCCGACAGACGCTTTGCATACTTCCCTTGTTAGTGAGAAAACTGCCACGCACGAGGGTTATTAGACAGATCGCTAGATACACATTTTGGTCATTTACATGTAAATCACTTACCAACATTGTCGCAAATCAGTTTAACGCTGTCACCCAACAAAAATGGTCCTTTGCTGCTGAGGCGACCACCTTCGGGAACACTAGGTGTTGGGCATGATTCTAAAACTAGTGTTTTTCAAAAAAAAAATCCAGTTCAATATTAGAAAAAATGCTGAAAATGCAGGTCGCGTGGAGATCTTGGTATTGAAGACCGAAGCGTCATCATGCTTGGAAAGTGGTGCTTTTGTCATCATCCTTCTCCTATCAACGTGCCGTGCTTCGTTGTTGGGCCTCAGCTCTTCAGACACTATTTGTTGAGCTGATGCTCAGACCCGCAAAGAGCACTTTCGATGGGCTGGTCATTGGCCATGACCCCGGTTTATCGATTGTGGTGTATTATTAAGTGATGTTTCCTTCCCTTCTGATAGTCATTCCCCTCTTCTCTTCTCTACCCTCCGAGTTCTCTCCATCCTATAATTATAATGTAATACTACATCTTTGCTGTGTTTTGTCGCGTATGCAAGAGGATTTCATGTATTCCAAAACATCCATATTTCATAATATCCGTACTACAATCGGGTTGCGTAATCATACCTACAAGGAGGTCCAGTTGGGGGCACCGGGCTGTCTATCCGCGGTAGTGGTGTTATCGTAATTATATTCTTACCACAGTAAACGGCTTACTGTGGTAAATACCAGGCCGTCCGATAATTCCTGTCCGAAAATATTCAAAATTCTATCATTTTCCTTAGAAGTGTTATAATATCAGGCGAGTGTAAGAACCTTCTAGAAGGCTCTCCAAAGTTCTACGCTAGGGGTATATAAGGCGCAGTCGCCGCGTCTAGCTACCAGTACAAGCTAAAATGGACCAAGGTCGAGTTCGTACGTTCGTGTGCTACGAGTGGCTGCTGGGCAACGACACGGGCACCGCGGTCGCCAACATCTGCAGAGCGTGCAAGGAGGAAGCAGTGTCCCAACGCACAGTCAGCCGCTGGTTCAATCGTTTTGAGAGCGGCGACATGAGCCTCGAGGACAGGGAGCACAGCGGGAGGCCCTCTACGGTGGATGATGACGATGTCCGTCGCTGTATCAAGGAGAAGCCGGAAGCCACCACCCGTGAACTGGCGACGACGCTCGGCTGCAGCAAGTCCACCATTCACAATCGACTCAACTTACTCGGCTACCACAAAGTTCTGGCGCGTTGAATCCCCCACCGTCTGACGGACGCCTACAAGCAGAGCCGCGTGGCCTTCTGCCAGCCCCTTTTCCTTCGTCCGCATCGCAAGGAGTTTCTCGAGGACCTGGTCACTGGGGATGAGAGCTGGGTCCTTTACGACAACGTCGGCCGCCGTGCCGTCTGGATCCCGCGCGGAGAAGAGCCGACGACGACGCCGAAAGCAGACCTGCAGCCGCTGAAGATCATGCTCTGCTGCTGGTGGGACACCAAGGGCATGCTGTACTTCGAGCTGCTCCCGCAAGGCAGGACGGTCACCGCCTCCATCTACACCGATCAGCTCGAGAAACTAGCCGCCGCCATCCGAGAAAAGCGTCCCGACGGGCCTCGGTCCACCTGCTGCACGACAACGCGCGCCCCCACGTGGCGAAGGAGACCCAGCAGAAGTTGGCGACGATCGGCTGGGAGACGGTTGCCCATCCGCCGTATTCCCCGGACCTCGTCCCCTCCGACTACCACTTCGCCCGCTGAAGTTCCGCCCGCTGAAGCACCATTTGGCCGGAAGAAAATTCACCAACTACGACAACCTCAAATCCGACATCGCGTACTTCTTCGAGTAGCAGCCCCCGGAGTTCTGGGCGGAGGGCATCGGCGACCTGCCCAATTGATGGGCCACTGTTGCGGATAACAGTGGTAATTGTATTGTTGATTAGACTTGTTTTTCAATGAAGTTGAAAAAAATTGAAAATTGTGAAACGTTCGGACATGAATTATTGGACAACCTGGTAGTATTGTCCGGTCATGTAATCTGTATAGGGTTTGTCGGTTAGATTCCCCGGAACTGACGCCATTGTGATGTCGGATCCTGGGGTAATAAACAGTGCTGAGATCAGGGGAGGTTCCTTTGCTATCCACAATTCTACCTTCGGGAACATTTACCAGCTTGCAGTCTGAGGAATGAACATTCAGCCATTGCTTGGATTTTACTCAGCCCCTGTATTTAGTTATTTCCCTACGTTGTTCTGATTCGAACAATCCGCCTAGTGTTTTTTACGTACGTATACTTTGTGGTGGTTCAGATGGAGTTAATTTCTGAAAGACTCTGGAAGTTTGCAAGAAAAAAAAAACCTCGTGGAAATGAAGACTATCCGCATCCGCTGTCTCCAACTCTAATGTAAAACAAACCAATTTGAGCGAACTTTAAATGCAAGTTTAACATGCCTGTGTGAACACAGCGCGTTAGCACGGTTACCAGTGCTATCTTGATAAGCAAGGTTCTCAGCTGAAGAAACATTGCGGAGCTTCTCGTCTCTGAAACCTTCAAAAGATTATCACACTTCTGAATTTTCCTTCCCGAAGAATACTGAAAACAGCCGAGTAACAAGACTCATAAAATATGAAGCGTGTCCTGACGTTCGTACGACTCAATTCCTAAATGTGTCACAATGTCAAAATGTCACTGATCCAGCGGCGAAAGCATGCTCGAAAGCACGCGACGTCACACCAATCTACTTGGCGCCCCCTCGGTGGTCGCTAGGTGATTTAAGAGGGAAGAGCAGGAAGAATGACAGCACGCGAGAGCGTCACGGTAGTGCGCAGATTCCCTACGCAACATTCTTACACACCGATGCCCCCTCTTCTCGCTTACCGACCCCTCTCGCCCCTTAGTGACCTAACGATCGCCATCTCCCCTGCCCGATCTCGTCCCGTACTGCCTTCGCGAAAAGCCGTCGATCAATCTTCTCTCGTCGGCCCGTGGCCCCGCACCCAGTGGCGTCCTGCATCCGCCCAACGACTCCACGACGAGCTGCCGTCGACAACTCCTGACCTGACTCAACACCCAACGCCACCAAGGACGACTAACCCTAAGGCCCTCTGCTTGCCTATGCGTGGACTGGACTCCCGTCTCCCTGCGCATGCCCACAACACGCTCTAGGGTAGCTGGCCAGACCTTTGACAGCTAAGCGCCTGGGCCAGGTCCTTCCCAACTTTCAGGATGTATTTATCTTATGCTTTGTTGTTTTAACAACGAGCCTTCAAACTAGGGCTGCTGAGCATGAACTGTCGGGAGCGATGAGACCAGCAACTTAGCAACGCCAACCTCCGCCAATAGTCAGGAATTCGGGATGCTGTCACTTACGTATGGTTTTCGTTTTCATTTTAGTCTGACGCATCAACCAGGCAGCTGGCCGTCTCGGGTTGGCGGCCTCTTTGGAGAATGGGGTTTCGATTCGCGCGGGGTGATCTACCGTCGCAGCCCCGCCCATTCATCAGACTAAAATGATTGCGCGAACTCTATATGGCAGCCGCAAAACATCAATTACATTGATCGGCCGGTCACGTTATAGGACCCTCTGGTACCCACGGAACATCAATCAAACACTTGTTTGTCTCCCAACAAGATGTAGCAATGCCTTCAAATATCTGGACACACCTAACACGAATTGGTCACAGATCACGCAAAATCAATGAGTGGGAGAAAACGAGAACGAGAAAGTTAGGCTAATTGTATTGAATTATCCCCGTTGATGTAATATGCATGTATATTAAGAGTTTGCAGCGCTCACAGGATGTAATAAATGCAGTAACCAGGAAGTTGGCAATCTGTGAATACTTTGACTCTTTGTTTCCACAGTCATTATAAGGAGTATATGGAGTGCGGGGATATCAACACTTCATTTAACCCCCTAATAACGAGCAGATAATATTTGTGTTCGATGTGAGTCACTGCACCCTGAGTCCAAATCGGGGTGCGATGCTCATCCGCACCTGCATCCGACCGCCGCTACGTCACGCCGTGTAGCCTGAGCGTGCGGTGACAACAGGGTCTCGGTACTATTAATCTTGGTTCAACCACGATCATCTTCGATTTACGTGGTGCATCAGAAGTTATTTGTGACTGCGGATGTGTATTTCACTCCAGTACAGTGTGGTGCGAAATTTGCAGGACACTCCAGTTTTCCTTGATACCAGCTTCAATTTCCGAGTTTGAAATATACTTAGGAAAGCTCCCCATGCTCTCGTGACAAATTATCGACGCATTAAGTATTACCTGCGTATTTGCTAGTGTTCTCAAAGAGACATTAAAGTCGGCGCTGGTGAAATATTCCGAGGCTAACAGGATAATTCCAAAACAGCAGCAGGGCTCCAGAGCGAAAAAAATCGACTGAAACTCTGATGTTATCAATTTTGGACGACTGGACAGAAGCTATAGACCATGATAATTGTGTAGACGTAATTTATTTAGATTCTATGGCTTTCAATAAGTTATCCTTATATGAACTTGTTGCCAAGCTCAGAACTGTAGGTTTACATCATCGAATCGTCAAGTGGATCGAAACCTTTACCACTTATAGACCTTTCCAAGATAAAGTAAAAGATACCTTCTCCCCTGCTCTTCCAGTAACCTGTGGTGTACCTCAGGGTGGAGTGCTATCTCCTATTCTTTTTATTATTTACACTTCTGAAATTCCGGATTTGGTTAACAACTTTGGTGTATCATGTAAAATGTTTGCTGATGATACAAAGATCTATCGAAACATCAACAAACATGAAGACAATTTGGCGATCCCGTCAGCTATCACTGCTATTGCTGAGTGATCTGTCAAATGGAAACTTCCGCTATCAGCACCAAAGACGAAATGTTCACGTCTTGGTGAAATAGATTGTGTACCTAGGTACAATCATCGCTTCGGTCAGGGGCTAATAGAAGCCTTCAACACTTTGCGAGATTTGGGTTTCATCACTGATGGATAGTTCGACTTCACTGAACACTGCGAATCCATTGCTAAAAGATCTGAAAGGGTTGTTCACAGCAATTTTCAAGTCTCCTTCTAATAAATCGGAAACGCATCTGTTTAATGTTCATGTTCATGTTCATGTTCATGTTTATTACATAAGGTATACTTATGTGAAGGTAGTCGAATATATAGACGAGTGATGGCAAAGCGAACATTTCGACAAAACTATAGAACGTAGGCAATAGTCTGTGTAAACTTGCGATCCTTCAAACAGACACAACGGAAAAAATGTGAAGAGTAAAGAAAAAAAAGGTAAAAAATACGCAGGAAAAAGGGAACCAAAGACTGATACGGCAAACTTAATCGTCTGACAGAAACCTGTTTGCAACGCCTATGAAACCAGGTAGTGTGCTGGGAATCTGAAATCGCTTACTAAGCTTAACGTATTCGGAACCGGCACGACAGACGAAGGAGTTGGCCCTCAGAGAAGACCTGGCTGGAGGTATTTGGAGTTTTAGTGTGGGGCCTCGTGTAGTCGACCGCCTAAGAGGGAAAAATTTGTTTTTGTCAAGATGAACTAGGTTATGGAGGATTTTATAAGACGTGACTAGGTCTTGTTTCTTTCTTCTACGAGAGAGTGATTCAATGCCAAGCTCTGAGTTTCGTTCTTGATTCTGGGGTATTGAGTCATAAGTGAATTTACCAACCCTAAGAAATAATTTTCTTGTAAAACTATTTTGAACTTTTTCTAGCATGACAGTATGTTTTGTTTTGACCTAAGGCCTATAAATCACATGTTCGTCCCATACTTGAATTCGGTACAACGGTTTCTAGCCCCCATTTCTAAGGCAGCATAATAAGAATTGAGTTAGTGCAGAACAGTGTCACCGGAAAACTTTGGATTTGACTGCATGGTTATGACTACACCACAATCCCTTCATAACTGACCGCATACAATTTTAAACTATCTTCTCTCGCTCTGCGCAGCAGGGGCTACTAACTGGTCATGCTTTATAAGATGTTTACGGGGGGAGGTTTGTCTTTCCCCTAGCGATTTCTACACAATTTTGGCTTCGAATACAAGAGATTGCCCAATTAAAATACTTTATCCAAGAGCGAAATCCACTGCACGGGCCTCCTTCTTTACAAAGAGAGCGGGCTCCGACTTTTCAAGATTTTCCACAGCCCATGCCTTGCCAAAATCATTGTTCATGTACAAAAGGCTCATCGACAGGTACCTGAAACAGTTTTTCTCCTTTATTTGATTGTTCTGTGGTGTTTTTTTCCTATTAACCTCTTCTTAGTGGACTTACCTGCCCAAAAACATCGAAAACTATAATACGGTTTTTTATCGTGAACACTGTCTCTAAAGGCACAGTCCAACCTCAGGGGTAAATATTGATATTATAGACCCTCACCGTGAATAGAAACCCAGCTGAGCGCGAGATCTCATATTGCTCAAATAAGTGGGGAACAGAAGGAGGAAATAGCTCCCGCCCACATTACCCCAGAAGCCTAACCGTGCACACCGCCCCGGAAAGGGAACCAAGAGCTCTGCTGTTGTATATTTTGTCCTTCGGCATAGCCACACAAACTAATTTTTTTTAGTTTGTAAAGGTTCAGGCTCCCTACTCGGTGCGGATCGCTTGAATATGTTTTGAGGGTGTTGAGGGCAAGGTCAACTTTTCCCTGTAGTTTCTCACTTATTTGATTCAATTGAGATCTCCCGCTTGGCAGGGTTGCTACATGGTGGGAGGAGCATAATATCAAATTTTAGCCTTGATGTGTGACTGCGCCTTTAAGCTCTGTCTGAACGAGGCTGTCCGTCTACGCGGTCAGCGGGCGTGTTTATCGATGGTCGTTAAGGCGTTTTCAAACTTGCGAATTGATAAGCAAAAATATCAGACAAATAGTGAATAGTGTGCCAGTCAGCTGGATCCGAGACGTGAAAAGACTGGTCCAAAAAAGCCTTCGTGACTACCGCTCGACACGCTTGCCGACCGCATGTGCGGACAGACTCACTCGGACAGACTATATTTGATAGAGTTATTCTTATGAGTGCTCCTTTTATAAACACATGCTAACGTTCAAGAGCAGAACACTTATTCTACGACACGAGTTCGAAGAATTAGTGTTCGCGAATCAATTCGAGAGTATTTTCTGATGTTTCCACGGTAACTTACAGGTCAGTGAAAAGAGAACTTCACGTTCTAAGAGGCGGTCCAATACAATTTTTTTCACTTAGATTTCTGTTAATTTATTTCCCGGTCAACAAAACAAATCATCTTTCCGACCCTATACTTTACCGATCCGAAAATCAGTGAAAACTCAATGTCTCAAGAAAACCAGATGAGTCGTCTTTTAGAGACAATTATTCGCTTCCAAGCAGTCTATAACACGCCGTGAAAGCTTCCGAAGTCTCTGCGGAAATCTCCCTTCGAGAATAACGGGGAAACTTAATCCCCATCGCAATAAATCTGCAGTGCTAATAACTTTTCGGCTAATAAGTTTCTTTTTGCCGGCAGCTTCTAGGACGAGTTTCGCATTAGTAAGGAAAGATATACGGAATTTTCTGTTCCGCGCTCTGAGATTTTTCTGTTTTCTGTTGTCTGTCAGACCGGAGTTTCTGCTTTCTTCTTCTGAAAAGTGTTCCGTCTATCTCTGCTTGAAAGGCAGTAGTGGATCAGGAAAACCTGACCGCTTGCCTAATGGCGAGGAGCGATGTAGTTAGGATATGAATCGTGAGGTTGAATTTCAATCTAAGGCAGTGTTCACGATAAATATCCTTTTCGAGTCATCAGTGTGGCAAATGCTGGAGGGGATAGTGTTGAAGAGAGCAGCGAAAACAGGCTAGAAATCGATAAAAACGGCCGCTAAGTAAAGATTTCGTAAGCCCACTACGCCTGCTAAACCCGCCCCGCCCCCGTTCTGACGAGCTTGTGGCGCCGAGGACGTTTTCGATGGCGAATTGCCAAGCAATTACGCCACGTCCATCTTGATCGATTTGCGCACATTCGGCCATTAGCGCGCGCTTGCGGAAACTAGCAGGGCGCGTAAACTCGTCCGCACCCTGATTTTGCACGTACGCTAGAAGCCGTCATTTTAGCTTTTACTGGGCGTTTTTCTTTCGCTGTTTCTTCACTATTCAACAGCTCACGACCGAACAACCCCATTTTTTCGTCGAAATCGAATATGGTATATCAACGTGGACACTGCTTCAAGATATAATATTGTAGAAAGGGTCTACCTTCCCTGTTTCCCATTAAAAACCGAACTTCCCGTACCAGCTAGACGAGGTAAGAAGAACGGCAGATAGCTTTTGAGAGACAGTTTTTGGCTCAGACAGTGCATGTGTTCATTCTGCGGGCAGATCAGGGCATGACGCTGTGAGCGGTCCATGAGAGGTGCGGCCCCCTCCGTGCGGCTTGGAAATTTCCGCGGCCCCCACCCTTTACCATAAAAATCTTTGGTGGCTTCTCAAGTGGGTCATGAGGGTGATGATAGAAAATTAGTAAAATTTGATGATTTTAAGGATAAATTGGAATACTGTTGCATTTCTAACTGATTTCGGAAATATTTTTCATCAGAAACTTGATTTCACAAAGCCTCGCACCGCCGAATAATAACTAACTTTGTCTAGAAAGCATCAAGGGCTGCGGCCCCCTCCCCTTTCCGGCATCCAGAGCTGCGGCCCCCTCTGTGATCATCACAGCGTGAGCCTAAGCCTGGGGCAGATCAGATTACTAACTACTAAAAACAGAAAAAAACATTTTTTACAAATTCAAATGAATGTATTCTACCCTTTCACAACATTTCACCCAATTCCCCACCCGAAAATAATAGGCGGAATGCGCAGAGCCATATGACCACAGGGTTTACAGTTTTACATTCGGCGGGTTTTTTCTTTATGGGAAATCGCAGACGGTGGACATGTGTTCGTCGTCGCCATCGGTGTTTTCCGACGCCCCAACCGCTCTGCCCAACGCAATCTCGCCATCGTCCCTTGTGGCGCCTGTTGTGCTCACCACCTCAAGAGTTCTCCTCCGCCTCCTGCTCCTTCAGTCAGCCGGCCCACTCAATCGGCACATCCGATCGATCAATCTACACTGGTCTAATCACATTCAGATTTCAATGTTTTGACTGCCTCTAACTCCTTTAAATGATTATTATTCATATTGTGTTATGCAGAATCTTAACAAGTATGTACCGAAGACATTCAGCGTCTCAAAGTCGTTTTAAGGCTTTAGCACTTTTTTCCATTTCTTTTTTTTTGGTATTTTATAATGAACTATTATTTTGTCTTTTTTTAAATTTATTTTTTATAATTTTTTGTTTTATGTTTTCCCCTTTCCGTACCTAAAAATTCATGTTTTTTTTGTGCCATTATTGTTTAATTTTCACTCTTACATATCCAGCAGTTTGATGAAACGATTCAAAAAGTTGGGTATCTAAGCCAAACGATACGAACAACTTTTCAATCGAGAATCTGGAAGACTGTTATTCGAAAAAATCGAAAATTCGACTGTATTCGAATTATAGTACAAAATGCAAAAATATTCGGAAACTTCGACATCCGAAAAGGTCAATATCCAGAAGCACCAATGCGGAGTTTTTATTATAGTTATTTACTTATCCATTCTTAGCCCATTCACGACCATGTGACCGACCGGTGTGTCATACTCTTCAAAAATCGTATTCAATCTCTACAACAAGAATTGTTTAAGCCTATAGGCTTAGAGTAGTCGAGTCTAGCATAGGTCAATACTTTGCTCTCATGTATACATAAAAGCAATGTATTGACCTATGCTAGACTCGACTACAAATCGAGGATATTATTGACCTTTTTTAGGCGCTATTCATACTACTCAACGCCAGCGCGCCACGCGCGGGCGTGGTGTTGGAGTATGGATGGCCTGGCGCCACGCCCGCGCGGCACGCGCGTGACTCCCGCTCCGCCATGGCGGCGACGGCCGTAATGACTTTTCAGCAATTCACTACTAATCCGCCATCGTTTTCATTCCCTTAGAGAACAATTGATTCCATTACTTCCTCTGCTATCGTGAGGGTAAACGCGTGTACAGAATATGCTTGTTTAGAAAAGATGAGACTCTTTTATTGCGCTCCGCCTTGGCCATCGCCGCTGTAGTATTCATAGTTTCCGCAAGCGCGTAACGCGCGTGACGCTCGTAGAAACTATTCATACTCTGACTCCACGTCCGCGCGTCACGCGCGTTCCGCGCCGGCGTTGAGGAGTATGAATAGGGCTAAACGGCTGCAAATTATTCTTCAGGCATAACATGGTCTTTTTTTCTCCAAATTCTAGCTTTCAGGTTTATAAGAAATCGTCTTGTTTGAATCTTGCTTATCTGTCTGGAGACGTTTATAAAAATTGGCTGCGATATGGCTATAAAATAGGTTTTTTTTTGAAATTTCATTCTTTAGAGCGTTCGTATGGTTATGAATCACGCAGTCACTTATCTCTTTTCCAATCAAAATTCTTAACGTGAGGAGCAAAATTATCAGTGCCAAGTCAAAAACGATTTATCTGATTGCTTATTAATGTCTATTATTGGTATACTTATTTTTCGCAAGGTAACTCAGTTTAACACAAAAATTAGGAGTCGGCCAGGAGTCAAACCTGCACAAAATCTTCAAATACATCATTGTTATCAAAATTCTCGAATCCATGGTGTTTTTTCAAAGCAAGGCAAAAAGTTCAAGCGAAATAATTCTTTGTATATCATTCCATTCAGTTATTCTCAATTTATATCATTAGTGGCGCGTGTGGGGCAGTGGCAAGAGGCGCCACTGTCGCGCACACGACCGAGTGGTCGATCCTCACCCGAGACCAACCAAGCCTCCTATATTTTCTGGTATCTGAAGAACGCTGACTCGAACATCCGCTGGCCCCTTCAGGTTAATGTATAGACCAATATAGTTTCAAAAACCTCTACGATTCTCAGTGGAAGCCGAATGTGTGGCGCATCCCAAGAGGGATCGAACTTTATCCTTTCTCCTTTAGCATCATTGATGTTTTTGTTACATTTTCCAGATTACTATTTGCCTACTATTTGGGATCTTTCTTCAAGTTTAATTTCGCATTATATTCAAAAAAAGATTTTTTGAACCGGATATCCACAGAGAAAAATTCTATTTCTTCAAGTGTAGCTGACACCATACTTGTGTGAATTATGTTCGTTCTCCCATGACCGACAGTTTAGGCTATTTAGAAACCAGGTATCTGACTGCTCAGGGATATTCCAACAACTCACCACTGAATTAAGAGAATTTTATACATTTTTTTCAACAAAACTTCACAAAGAGCGAGCTTCATACAGATGAGCGAATAAAGGCTAATGTTGAAGAAAAGTAGGTACATAGAACAAATAAAAAATTTCTCAATTTCGACAGAATGACAAATAAAGTTGAAAGTTCTGCGTAACTTTCAACTGGTAGATTAATCTTTCACCCAACTTGCCTTCGAGTTGGGTGAGAGGTCTGAACTTGTGCGTAACATCAGGGCATGGAGAACACAAGTTGCTGGCGAGATAAGTGAGCATTGAACTAACTTGCTCGAAAGCTCCTCAGTGTTCTTGAACTTTTCAACAAGTTATTTGTGGCTTCAGCGCTAGCCTTGAAGGCATTATTTTAATTAACATTCGGATTTCCACTCCTCATGTGATACAATACTAGGTTCAAGGCAGGTTACCCGCAAGCCTAACGGGTAAGCTTCAAGAAGCTTGCGGGCAACTTGTTGAAAACTCTCTCAGTATTGATAAATAAAGCCGGTGAATATTTGTTGATATTCAATGTTATTGTTAGATTTTTGAAAGCCGCTTTACCTGGGTTTGCTAGTTGATCGCTTTGCGAGTCGAGTAAATACATGTGCCTAGGTATATATGATAGGTGTTTGTCTTCATGAGAAGCTGTCTGAGTCAATATTACATCTCTCCGGGCCTGAGCACCTACACGAAATGCATCACTGTCGATACAAAAAAACGTAACAAAGTGAAGGTCGCCTGGTGTTCGTCTTCTTCTCGATCATAGACTGCTCTTTCTCCACAACAGCAAAATGTTTAGGTCGATGTATGACTGAGACTTTCATAGCTTAGACCGTGAAGCTACCGGAGCCGTACACTTACTACGGGTTGTGCAAAAACTACAAGCAGTACGCCCCCACGGGGGGGGACTCTCAACTTTCCGGTTTTCATTCCTGATGTATTTATCGTTAGCGTTCTAACTTGTCCGTAATATCAATTTCACTGCCATTTTCCGAGCCGTCCTCTCTCTCTTCGGGGTCGTTTATACTTCCGCCGCCGAGCGGCGTGGCGCAGTGCATTTCTGTAATATTGATCACGCGGCGCGGCACGATCGATATTCTAGAATTGCACCTTGCCGCGCCGCTTGGCGGCGGAAGTATAAACGACCCCTTCCGTAGTGATCCTGAGCCGTCCTGCGCCGGTATTTTGCACCTCAGTAAGCAATGCATTACATGCGTATCGACCGCGACGGTCACAGCTATACCAGGACGGACCAGGCGGGCTCAGTCCAGCCACATCGGGGAGATTCTTCAAATTTGAGTGAACAATGTATTACATGCGTATCGACCGAAACCATCACAGACGGCACAGGCGATAAACCTGTGATTCTGTTTCTTGGCCCGGTCTACGGCGACCATTTGCAACCATCCGTCTGGTTAGAACAACTTTTTATAGCTAAAGTAGCCAACGTATCATAGAAGAGGAAAGCATGTAATTCTACATACAACGGACATCCTAATAGTTTATTCAAACCAAGTTCTCTTAAAATAACATTGCCCTCACACGCGGTCGGCGTGCGTGTCGAGCGGCTGTCGCGAAGGCAATTTTTTTGGACCAACTCTTACACGGCTGCAGACAGCCGACTGCACTATCTTTCTTTATTTGTCCAACATTCCAGTTAATCGATACAGAAGCTCAAAAAATTCCTTAACGAAGATCGCTTGACACGCACGCCGACCGCGTCGACGGACAGTCTTATCGGACCCACGCTACAACCGCATATTATACAGGTTCATACGTCCACCCTAATTTTTTGCTCAAACCTTCCACAAAGCTTAGATCCTCTTCCGGGAGATGATACCTGCAACAACCATGCAAAAAAACCTAAGAGCCCCGAAATTTCTTACCAATAGCTTTACAAGTATACGTCCACCTACATAGATTAAATAGTTATTTTTGAGCGAATTGGAAGTTTTTCTTTGCGGAAATCAATATTCACTCCGTGATTTAGGTTGGTAACCAGTTAGGTGAGTCAGTTGGACCAACTGATTGTCATAATGTTGTTGGTGACGGCAACCAGGATACGACTTCTTGCACCAAAAAATGCCCTCTCCAGCTCCAGGTACTGAGCAGCCATCAAAGGGCGTGAACCTTGCTGCTAATGACCCTAGGAGCTTCCTCATGTTTAAGAACACAGCGCTTCTGAGCTGAAAGAGGTTTCAGTTGTCAACAGATAAATAAACTGGATATTGATGATCAGGAGCTGGGGAACATTTGTTAGGGCAGGCTGTTGGAGAGAACGATCGGATTACTTGTTTGCTGTCTGATCATCAAGACAGGCTTCAATCATCAGTTGGTGGAGCAGTCGAAGGCACACATTTGTGGCGGAACTGAACGAGTTTGAGAGCGCCATTAGCACCAGGGGCGGCGGGTTAGGTTGGGGTTAGGCAGGGTTCGAAGCGTCGGCGCGTTTGATGATAGCGACACGAGGGCTGAAAGGGGTTTAGGCTAGCACTGAAAAATCTTTCCCTCGCAAACCCTACCTAGGAGGGTGGGGCAGCCGAAACTCCGTTGAGACCCCAACTATTGCTTATCTCCAGCACTCGCACATCAATCATGAAACGCGCCGACGCCCCAAACCCTGCCTAACCCCAACCTAACCCGCCGCGTACGTGCATGCCGCCCCAGGGGTGTGCGTAATTACGGTTTACGATTTACGATATTTTGGGATGTAAATCGTAATCTTTCGTAAATAAAAAATACATGAAATGGAAATAAATCACAAGACATCTCCAATTGACCTGCTCTAATCCCACATTGCGTATACCAATGTTTTTGGTCAGGAGATGGGGCCAATCCAGGTGTGTGACTACAACGCTATCCCATTATCATTCTTTGACGTGAGCCGCTGGATAACAGACCCGCTTGCGCGCCGCGCACTTCTCACAAGCTGCCGCCCACGACGCAAAGCAATTCAGTAGCACTATTCCCGAGAAGCTTCGTTTTCGAGTTTTGTCATAAGGATCAACTTTCCTGATTCCTATAACTAAACTGATGACAAAACATCGATCGAAGTGGTCTAATCAATCGAAAAATTGCTTCAAATATTGCTCCTGGCCCGCCTTTTGAGTAGATTACGGCTGCTTAGAGTCCACAAAAATCAATAAGAGGAGCGTTGATTTTTTTACCCGAAAAGTTTGGAGCCAAAAATTGTTTCCTCTAGTTAACCCATTCACGACCGCGTGTCCCACCGGTGGGACACGCGTTGGCTACCACTTCGGACCGCGTGTCCCACCGGTGGGACACTGTTTTCAAAAATCTATTTCTCAACCGCAAGAAGGAATTTCTAAACCTTCTTACGGTCAATGTATTTACCTATTCTAGAGTCGACTATAAACTTCGTGGTCCGCTGGCAGCTTCGCAACTACAATATATCTGACCCTTCGAATGCAGCAAGGTCAAAAACCGCATTTATGAGTACAGATCGCATTTTTACAACCACTTAATGGCGATTTTTTGCCATTACTCGAGAAACAATCCCTACTTATAGGAGTAATCAGATCGTAAAGCTCTATTTAATAAATCACAGAAATATGATTACTGATATTGCTCACCAGTTCCGCGTAGAGAGTCGGCTTTTCTTCTGCCCGTATGTTGTTCACAGAAATTTTTATGCAAAGTTCACCAATATTGCGATCACTAGGGCCTTTCTTGAAAGTCCTGCTTGGTAACTGTTGGTGTACCATCGTAGACCGGGGCTCCAACTTCGTTGAAAACTACCTTGGAGAGAAGCGGACGAGAAAAATGGGGACGAGCCAGAGCAGAAAACGAGTGGAAACTTAAAAAACGGTTGTTACACTAATCATTCCTAGTCAATTTGTACTATTTAAACTATTTCCTACGTCTGAATGTAAAAAACAAAAATGCTTCTCACAAGAAATCTCTTTGTAGAAGGCGCCGAACCGGAGGGGTGAAGGGGTGGCCTAGAAAAAAAAATGGCGAAGATCTAAAAAAAGTCATTTTCAACAGCATTACCAGTCAATATGAAAATCGAGGGGTATTTTCTACGTCTAAATGTCAAGAAGATTGCTAAAATTGTTTACTACAAAAAAAACTCTCCTCAGTATGCGATAAACCGCAAGAGCGAGGGAGTAGCTAAAGCAAAATTGGAGCAAATCTGAAAAAATATCATTTCACTAAGCATTTCCTGTCAATTGAAAAACAGAAGAATGTCTATTATGGTAATCTACGATAATTAATGTTTCGAACCGCTAGAATTCATCGAACTCAGGTGATTTGTGGATGGTCTTATCTACACAGTCAAAAATTTAGAAGGCCATTTCTCTGGAAGGAAAGAGTTATGGAAGCCGAAACTTTGGCATCATGTTTTTGACGTCGAAAGTCGTACAATAAACAAAAAAACGAGAATCGATTTTTTGGTGGCGTGCCATTCGAGCAAAAGTGGCCCACCGGTGGGACACTGTATACGGTGACGCAATATTGCACGCGGTCCGAACGTGCAGCCACCCAAAATTAGGCGTGGTCGTGAATGGGTTAATTTTTCTTCGTCCGCAGGAAACGGACACTCAGAAAAGGCGCGAGCCCTAGTTTAAATGCTCATCTTCGCCCTTTTTTCTGAAACTCTTATCTCTCGCAAATGCGATCGTTTGGTGAAGCGCGTAGGCTATATTCCTTAACAATGGGGACCAAACTGCACAAAGCGGCGAAAATTAGAAAGCGGGTTTTTCGTGCTTACGTTGTCTTTGATAATCTACGGTATCGTCATCATAAAGCTACGATTCTGCAAGTGATTTAGTGGATATAGGAAAAATAACTTGTACTTGATGACCGATACTGTGCTCTAGATAATATAGAGATGGGCCGGATCGAACTGATGCTTTGCGATCTCTATTGAAAGTTGACGCAAGCTCGGTGCCATATTTTTGACGTACGTGCACCGAGTTTGAGCCAACCTTCAGTAGGAAACTCGAAGTGCATAACGCGCTATGTTTAGGTCCGTGGCTTGTTTTCTCAGGAAAAAACACTCAAATTCAAGTCGCGGCGGCTTAAATCTCACCCGCGGCTGGCTAGTGATTACCAGCCAGCCGCTGGTGAGATTTAAACCGCCGCGACAGCCGCGGTTTAAAGTTGAATGTTTTTCCGGGGGAAACAAGTCACGGAGCTAACTATACATATCAGTGCGATCCTTACCTATTGTCGCGTCGTTCTGCGCAGTGACAGCGACCGCTTCCTGCCCTCTAAACCTTTCGCATTCACAGTGCGCTGCACAGCGACAGGCTTCCGCACATTTGCGGTATGTTAGTCCTCCGCAACACGTCGCTGACGCTCACTCGCGATAATTCTTCCTACGACAGCCGATGCCGCTTCTCCGATGCGAGTCCAACCGAGATGTGTACTAGATTTCATTCCAGTCGCTCATGATAGCGACGAAGTATGCCATCCCTCCTAAACCTGGTTAGCTGTCAAATTCTGAACGCAACCTAATATGTGTGTATGAACTAAGTACGTGAAACGGTGGACAGTAGGTCGTTTCTCTTGTTTCACCATAGTAATAATAATTTTAGTGGATATTGTTATTAGTAGCTGTTCACGATTTACGATTTGCGGTTTACGATTCACGGTGGTTTTGTCGTAATTACGTTTTACGATTTACGAAATTTTAAATTTCATTTACGCACACCCCTGATTAGCACCTGAGCATAACTTCTTTGGGGTGGAGACACCGGTCCGAGAGGGGAAAGTTGTTCAGGGTACCTGAATGGAAAATGGCGAAAGTTCCCTCTAGACCTGCGACTTTGAAATTTAGAGTTTTCTTAATCCTCTTTTCTTGCATTCGATACTTTTTGATTTTTAATTCTTAACCATTAGAAAAATTCTTTGAACTGTCTTGAAATCACAACTTTTTTCGGAATATCTTTCAAAAGGAATTTGGAAAGCCTACCTATTTCTAGCTCATAACATTTTCGCCCTTGAAAATAAATCTCTGAAAAAAGTTGTTTCCGGAATCTTGATCAAATTCTGCACCGAATAACATTTCAAATTTGAGAAAGTCCGTTCTGAATCTCTCAGCCGACTGAAATGATGAAGGACCACTCTTCCGCTTAGAGCAAACAGATTTAGCATATAACTTTTTTTGTCCTTGAAGATTGCGTTTTACTGAAGGTTGCTTTTAAAATCTACAAAAAATTTTGTTTCGAATAAGATTGGAAAATTATTCCTCTAATCCACCAGCCGATTTCAGTTTATAGAAATTTTTCTCCGCCCAAAGTTTTCAGTTTTTTGCTCATTATTTCTTTGCTCTTAGGAATGGACCTTAGGTGAAGGTTGTTTTCAAAGTTTGCACAGAATTCTGCGTCGAATGATATATCGGGTTCCTCACTTTACTATCTCCACGAGCCAGCCAGATCGGTAGAGCCAAGCCGCATTGTTGGCTCCAGTAAATCTCTGCGTCTCTCGTTTACATCATAGAGGGAGAGCTCCCTATGGAAATAGCTATGGAGCTCGTCACCACCGACCTGGCTGGCTTATGGTGCAAGCAAAGTTAGGAACCCGATATATCATTCGACGCAGATTTTTACGTAGATTTCAAAAGCTAACTTCACCAGAAGCTATCTTCAACGGTTAAGGAGTTATAGGCGTAAAACTGGTTTTTTATAAAATTAATCAGCTTGATCTATCGGGAAAACATTTTTGCCATCAAAAAACAGCAGTCGACGCAGACTTCTATGGATATTTACAGAACAACTGCTGCCAGTAGTCCATTTTCAAAGGTTAGAAAGTTATGAACGAAATGAAACCCGTAAAGAATGTCCTATGCAGAATCTCAAGAGGATATCGAAACCATCCAGAAGTCTGCCTTCAACGGTGAAAAAGTAATGGGCAAAAAACCGGTAAAGGCAGTGGTCACGATAGAGAACCCTTCCCTGTTTTTTCGCCTCTCTTGAAAAAGGTCCCATTCTGATTCCAGTGATGTTTCTGAAATCGTACAAGACCTTCTGGGAATGGAGTTATGGTCCCTCAAAAATTGAGCTAGGAAAAATGGTGGACGAGTTGTCCGAGACTTGTAACTTCCGTCTTTTGCAGCCCATGTATGCGAGCTGACCTGAGTAAAGAGAGATGTTGAGAATGAAGGGAAGAACGGGGCTTTTGATCGAAAACCATCGTTAATATCACGATCTCGAGTGTTCCTTTGTTCACGTCGAGGGACGGAAAGGCACCGAACTTTTCCTGAGCGGCGAGGTTTGCCCACTTTTCTGAGCCGTTTTGCGGCTCCTGGATAGCTTTTTGTCCCGTTTCTTTGACGTGGTTGTGCTTCTGAGAGCCATGAGAAACGTTTGTCATGGAAAATTCGAGGATGAAGTTTATCGTGGACAGTGCCTTTAATGACACCCATCCCATCTGGGAAATGACTTGCACGAATGTCGAGTCACTCTATTGGCTTTGCCCGGACGTTGCCGGTTCTCCTAATGGTGAAGCTCTCCCCTCTCACCTGCCCAGAGGTGAAGGTCGGTGGAGTACCCGGCTCCACCCAACGAAGCAATACATCTGAATTCCCACATGTTCAGAAAGGGCATTTGTTAACTAGTGTGGCATTCAGACCCCGTAATCATTCAAGATATCTGCTCAAATGCAATCGGACAGTGTTGCTACAGATCTGCATAGCTCACCAGTACGACATCTGTTCTCCTTCGTGCTTTTCTAAGCACTTTCATGAGTCGTCTTCGGCCTGCTACTTTCTGATGCGGTGTCTGCGGACGAGTGCTGTAATAGTGTTAGCACAAATTGGCTTTTGACTTGTCAGAGATGATAGTGTTCAGTTTACAGGTAGTAGGATACTTTCTAGTGAGGCTCCGTTGATGCACAGGAGTGCATAACTAACTTACCATCTACGAGCAAACGTGTCGGAGTTTGATTCTGTGTTTGAGTGCAACATACTGTCCTTCGTATTCCACTGATTTACCTATGCAATTTAAGTAAAAGAGGGAACAATGTTTGGAAAATTGAGACTTGATTCAATGGAGATCAAGCATTAGAATGATCGCCTACTGACTACTTCGTCAGCTGTTCTGGTGTTTGTTTTTTCAGTCTTTTTTCTTTTTATCACCTACACGGGCGAGATTTACGAGATGAGAGGTATGGATTGGACAACTGCTCACATGTGCTTGACGCTATGTTGCTATTCCCTCAAATCGATCCTCATATATGCATTCTAGTTCAGCCAAAGTTATGGTCTGCAGGTTTTGTCGAAAGACTGACTTTTTCAACAAATCATGAATATTGATTCCTTCGGCCACATAGACCACGTTTAATTCTTTTTAGAGTGTCTTCTTGTTTGAAATGTTTCTACGAGGTTGTCGCAGAAGTTTTCGGTTAGTTTAATCTTGGATTTCTGAAAATTCCAGCGTCGGTATATAGACCGAGCGTGAGATACCGTTAGAAAGCACAAACTCTTTTCTTTCTAACGCTCTTTTCCACTTGAGGCAAAGCTTGCTGGTTGTCGAAATTTATGCTAACATGCAGTAGTAATCTTTAGTACTAAGCTTCTTTGAGTGCACATATTTACCCTGATGCCGCGAAGGTTGATACGCCATTTGAGCCACAGTAGAAGTAGATGATAGCTGATGCGAATCGTTGTTTTTCCCCCGGGTCTGACACCAGAAGTCAGTCCCGGGGAATCCAACCTACAGACTCCCTACAGATAACATAACCGACTGTACTAATTAACCCCGGCAAGCTGTATACTGTAATAAGGGTAATAACCACGATAAGACCACTTAACGCGTATTTACACCTAATGCCTCCAACTTGAACTTCGCTGGACTAATCAATACACAGATCCCGACTGTGTTACAGATTGCGAAATATAAGACCCTCTTGCATGCACGACAGGACACAAGCTAATTCAGATTAATTTATACTACAAGTAGAATATGAAGAGATCTTGGAGAGGAGGAGGAGTAGAATCAAAGAAAAAATATTACAAGAAGGAAACGTACCATTAAAATATTGAATCACGATCAATAAGACGGACCACGGCCGTAGACCTGTTCACCGAATATGCTCTTCGTGAGCCAGCTGTACTGCAGGTGGAATAGTAGTGTTCTAAAGGCCAGAGGCCTCGGTCGCGGCAGGGGCGAAGACTGATGATTCGGACCGCGCTGCCGGTGCCAGTCCGACGGCGTCTCTACCGCACAGGCCTCCTTGAAGAGCGATAGCATAGTTTTTCCGCGATAATAGCTATGCTGAAAATTTTACTGGGGCGAAATTCTTGATTTCTTCGCAAATTTCATGCACTTGCAACTTCGGTCTTTCTGCCTTACCTGACCAGTATCGGCCACGGAACTTCGAAGATGACTATTGTGGGCAAATCCCTACTCAATAGTATTCATTTCTTTATAAATTATCGGTCGTTTTTCAAAATTCGTTAAAAATGAGAAAAGTCGAACTTTACAAAAAAGGATCGATAATTGACAAAATAAACGCCACAGATTAGGATCTTACTCACAATACTTACCTCCAAAAATTAGTGTCCGCCACTGGTCGGATAAGGCCGAAATTTCGAAACTGCAAATTTTCAAACCTCGCGAAAAAATCAATAAATATGCCATATCGAGATTTTCCGCTAGCACCATCATCTAAATCTAATGTGGCTCAAATATCCCATAGACCTTGGCGGCTTTGACGGTTTGCATAAGGTACTGTGCTTCTCTGGGCCCGATTCCGGTCCTCAATCGCGTCTCGACCCGCTTTGCGGCCGCGCGCTTTCAAGTCGGAAGAGTTTTTAGCGCCGCAGCCGCCGATCTGTTGACTCCAGGTTGGTTTTAGAAACTGGAAACTGAACGACATTGCAGAAAACTGTATGAAAAAGCCAGATCGACTCGGCTTTGGCGCTGGAAACTCGACTGACTCCAGCGCTTGCGGCCGCAAAGCGTGTCGAGACGCAATTGCGGACCGGAATTTGGCCCAGAGAAGTACAGTAAGTAGGAGCACTGAAAAAGTCCTCAGTACTGAAGACCACTACTGAACTTCAGCATATATTTCGAAAATCAACCAGCTTTGACTCAAGTGGGAAAAAGCTTTAGTTAGAGAATGATTTGCGCTTTCAAACGGTGTACATATCACACTAGGCCAGAATACGAACTTGACAAGTTTAAAAAATCGCCCAAGTGGCGGTACTTTCGCGATAACCTTATATAACCTCTATTTTGAAAAGAAACTTATTTCCCTTGCTCGCAAGCGTGTGCGCGCAAACGCTGTGTTCTCTTTTGCCCCACACTTTCTGACTGTCTCACCCTTCGTTCCGCACACGCATGCGAAGGAAAAGAATAAATTTGGCTCCGAAATAGAGGATATTTGCACTCGGCGCAAGCTTTCGCTGGCGCAGTTTTGGTTCACGCCCCAGGTTTGTGTCAGCAATCTTTTTGTGCGAAAAATACTCCCAGATAGGAAGCTTTGCGTCGATTGCATGTTTGTTTACTGTACCTTTACCGTTATGCAAATGCACATGCTTATAAGTTGCCTGCAGATTTGAATCCGATATCTAGTATAGCTTCAATTGTAGCATGCCCCTTAAATTTTCTTGACCGCGCTACACATTCTAGCATCTAGAAAGCATCCGTCAAAATCGCTTAGTTCAACCTGAGTTTCAGAAACCAGAAGGGTTTCCGTCTGAAGGAGCAGTCCAAACTCAAAGACGAAATCCTAGATTTCCACATAAATGTAAGCTAGACCCACCCTTTATAACACTTGCCAAGTGCTGCCAATCAGGTTCTCCCAATAAGCGAGATATAGGAAGAAGGCATCTCAGCGCACACACAGCAAGAAGCCACGCTCCCTTAGACGACTTCTCGAGCTCAACGATAGAAATATGAGCCATGGTTCTCGATCAATAATCCGTACATTTCTCCATCAGCCTCTCTCTTCACTCAAGTCCGCTCTCACATCGGTTGCGAATAACGGAAGTTACAAGTCTCGGACAACTCGTCCCCCATGCTTTCGCCGCTCTATTTTGGGCAATCTTTGAGGGGCCATAGCTCCGTTCCTTAGAGGTTTATTGCGATTCTAAAGATATCTTTGGAGCCGCCTGGGAGAAAGGCAGGAACTCTTTGTTGGCAGTCTTAGGGTGTGCTGTGCTTTTAGCGTTGGCCATGAGTCGACTGATTGGACTGTCAACAGAAAATCAATTCATCGGTCATAGAGAGTTGCTCATCCTCAGCTGTCGGATGTAATATGATCTGACGAGAGAAAAACGCATTAGTGTGCAAAGACAACAAATCAACGGAAAATCTGAGCCTCTTCTAAGCTTTCATTGACTTCGGTACCACTGCAATCTTCAATTTTACAAATTTGTACATATGGGAACTCGTACCCGCCGTGATTTTAGTTGTTCCTATATCTGCTAAAGCCCTTTTTCAGAGTTCGACCTTGTGTAGAAGTTGTAACCCTTAGGTCACTTGCTCTTTAGATTCTAGAAGAGAAAAGAAACCCCGCGTTTTTATAGAGGTAATGGATAGTGAAACACCGGACTGTGACGTCACCGTTGTCTGGCTGGATTGACAAGCGAAGTTTTTAGGGCGCTGAACGCATCTGCTAAAACGAATTTATACTGTTAGTATCAATTGAGCCTCCATAGTTAAAACAATTGTTTCATAATAATCTTCAGATTCAATGCATTTGCCCCCTTGAGGTTATATAAATAGGAATACTCACATGTTTTGCGGAATATCACTTTAATAGGATGCAGCTAAAGTTTCCAGTCACTCGACTTTTTCAATTTTTCAGCCTTCAACACTTTCACCTTGAACCAAGTGTAATGTACCGTTTGAAAGCACAAATATTTTTCCATCTAATGCTCTTCATGCCTTCAATAAAAAAGTGGCGGTCGAATCTTGTGTTGAAATTCAGTCGAAATCGTGGAAATTGGGCACCATTGACTACTTTCACTTCCATTCACTTTCAATTACACCATCAAAGCTGCTAAAGTTGTTAGGACAATTGAACCCACTCAGCTTCAGGTGATAGCGATCACGAAAAATTTTGCGAATATTATCATTTAGCCCGTATAAGGGCATAATATCTCATCAACTTTGGCAGCTTTGGTGGAATGCTAAGAAAAATAGTGGAAAGTTTGAATAGGCTCAGGCGGTGCTCTGTCCTTTCGTCAGATTTCGGCCTGACATGCGTGACCCTCCAAGATTTGCTGAGAGCTCAAAAAAGCCTTGGAAAGAAACAGATCCGCGCTTTCGATCGATTTATGACAGTTGGTTAAAAAACAGCGTCGAAATCCCTATAAGTTCCTTAAAAAAAGGGTGGCGGGTAGTCTCAGCTACACTCTAATATTGACTTACTTGACTTAATCGGTTGGCTTTCGCCTGACGCGGTCATTCCGCATCTTCACCGAGGTGTGCCGTCCTAGTAGTCAGCCGTGTCCATTTTTCACGGTCTTCAGCCACAATTTGAACACATTCCATCCAGCTGTCACTATTCCATTTCCTGCGAAACGAAACATCGCGCCTGAACTGTCTTTCGATGCCGAGTGACTTTAAATCCTCTTTAACCACATCCGTCCAGAACTTTCGCCTACGCCCAGGTGGCCGTTTCCAGACAGGATTTGGAAGCATTTTTAAAGCGTGTTGTACGAGACGATCCGGCGTTCTTCTTAGTATATGCCCGAGCAGTCGAAGTCGACTTTCCATTGCTGCTTGAGATGGCGTTAGGAGATGCTGGCACCTCCCTCGTGTCAAGCGTTGATGTACTGCGTCGATTTCCTTGTAAAGGTCTTCGTTATGGCATACACGCGGCCAGAAATATCCAAGCAAACGCCTAAAAAGCTTCCTCTCCGTGCAATCCAACCTTTCCATCTGCGTTTCGGTGCTGCCCACGTCTCCGATCCGTACATCATGATAGGGCGAATAGCGGATAGGTAGACGCGCAACTTGACTTCCTTCGCGATGGTGGTAGACCACAAACACTTGGTTAGAGAATTGAATGCAGACGTAGCTTTCGCACATCGTTGTCGAATATCCGCTGCATAACTACCATCGTTCTTCAGCAAACAGCCCAAATAACAGAAATCGTCCACCAGTTCGATACGTTGTCCGTCCACACAAACTCCAGTTGAAGGCCTCTGAGAGACCCACATCTGCTTGCATTTGTCGGGACGAAGACGAAGTCCATAGGCTGCGGCATACTTCGAAACGAGGTTCACAATCCTTTGCAGTTTTGCGTTGTTTTCAGCGAATAACACAATGTCGTCGGCGTACTCCAGGTCGACAAGGGAGCGTCCTGATGGTGTTAGGATCACATCCGCAGGAAACTGTTCTGCAACTCTACGCATGATGTCATCAACGGCGAAGTTGAAAAGAAAAGGTCCTGCAACGGCTCCTTGCCTTACTCCTGTTTTCACCTCGAAAGCTGACGTAAATCCGACAGGTGTACGAACTGCTGCTGTTGTTCCTTTGTTCATGTCCTCGATTAACCGAACATACTTTTCCGGGAGTCCATCTGCTCGCAGAGCATTGAGCAATCGATCACGATGAGGAGAGTCGAACGCGGCTTCAAAGTCCAAAAAAGCAAGCTGTAATGGCTTCGAAAACCGCTGCCACGATTCAATTACTCTTCTCACGACGAACACTTGGTCGATGGTCGATCTTCCAGGTCGAAAACCGGCTTGCTCATCTCTGGTCGTTCCTTCACGATGTTTGATAAGTCGCTCGAGAATGATACGTTCTAAAACCTTGTACATGACACGAAGTAGAGAGATTCCTCTGTAGTTCTTAGGATCCGTGACGGATAGCTTCTTGTGAAGAGGTACGATGATCGCATGTCTCCACGAATCGGGTATCCTTTCGCTCATCCATATGGCACGGATGGTGTTGGTCATTTCACGAATCCCAGACGGAGGAAGAGCTTTCAGCATTTCAGCAGTGATGTTGTCATCTCCACCTGCCTTTCCATTCTTCATTTTCCGGACACAATCCAAAACTTCAGACTCAGTCGGCGGTTCCTCACTGACATCGTAATGTGCTCTCTGAACATGCGGGAGCTCAGGTACTGATGGCGCTGGACGATTCAGTAGTGAACTGAAGTAATCCTTCCATATTGGCAGCGTCGCATCACCAACTGCAACTCCATTGGTAGTGTTCAAGACAGGAGAACATCTCTTCATCTTCCCGCTATACTGTCGCAGCAACGTGTAGGCTTTCCTCGGATTCTTCTCCTCCCAAGCCTTCTCGAACTCCTTAGCTCTACACGTCCACTCTCGTTCGCGGTCACTTTGAAGCTGCCGACGCAACTTCCTCCTCAGACGCTTCTCCTCCACGAAGTTTCCTGCAGTTCGGAGAGCACATACTCTGTTGTAGGTAGATGTTGTTTCTTCTGAGACGTAGGCGAACTTCTTCTTAGGCTGTACAACCGGGAGTGCCTCTTTCGAAGCGTCCTGGATGCATTTGACAAAAGAATCCGCGTCGCAAAGTTTCTTCTTAGTCCGTACTCCGATGTGAATAGAAACGCGTTGTCGGAAATTCCTTCTGCACTCTTCATCTCTGAGACTTGTCATGTCAATCCTCTGGAGAGGCTGAGCCCCTCGCTTCCTCTTATGAATCCTCGCAGTGAAGTTCAACAGAACAGGACGGTGATCCGAATCGAATGCGACATCCCACACAGCTCTAGATCTTCGAATGTCCGATACTGGAATATTCCTCGTCAGGACATAGTCAAGCTGTAGTTTCAAAGTTGTCATCTTCCGCTTCCGCTGCTCTTCTGGAGATAGCCGGGTTGGTCCCTGCCACGTAAGCTGATGGCGGCGATGATTCCTCTTGAATGTCGATGCAATAATCAGACCACTGCGTTCACAAAAGTCGACAAGGCGGTAGCCATTGTCCGATGTTTGCTCCACTGGGTAGAACCATTTACCGAGTACTTCGGATTCCTGATCAAGTCCCATCTTCGCATTTGCGTCAATCCCCACGACAACAGCATGTTGACAAGGTATCCTGGCCAGCAACGTATTGAGTTCCTCATAAAACGCATCCTTCGAATTGTCTTCGGCGGTTTCAGTGGGCGCATGAGCACTCACTATCCACAGATTGAATCCTCTGTGATCCCGCAGTCGTACGAATGCATTCCGACACGACGTTGAGCCGAACTCCTTGACCATACCATTGAAATCCTTCCTTACAGCTATTGCACAGCCTCCCACTCTCCTATCGTCAGCGTTGCCGCAGTAGATGGTGTACTCTCCGACGCTGATGACGGGTCTATCCTTGAGGCGGGTTTCCTGCAAAGCAGCAAACGGTGCATGGAAATAGCTCAGAAGTCTGGATAGCGCAGTTTTTGGATATCACTCGACAGCGATCGACAGTTCAGGGTGGCGAAATTGTGGCTTGTGGCCAAAGACTCCATGACTCCCTAGGTACGGATCCTAAGGTGTTATGGACCAGAGGCCTTAGTGTGCCGGACGGCGACACCTTTATGCAATGTGCGGGATACTTTCGCGATATAGTTGTGCACGCTATATCGCTCGAACGTTCCCTGTGTACACTCAAACGTCTGCTGGGTTCAGTAGAAGCAGGGGCACCAACGAGCAGGTACCAACAGACTTGTATACACACCCCCTGTATACAATATTATTAAAGAGAATACACTGCAATTGGTACAGGACCTTGCAACAGGATCGGAACCGGTTAAGAAAAACAAACATGTGCCTCTGAGAAAAAATCCCGTTAGAAGATATGAAAAGTCAGTCATGTTAAATGATGTAATTCTCTATGTATGTAGTGTTCTCTCTAACGTACTCTGAAGTTTTTATTCATTACTGAACCCATGCACCTCCCTTTGGCCTCCTTGAACCAAAAAAGAGCGAGTCGGCGAAAAAATTGAAAATTGACGTCTTTCGATTGTTTGGATGAGTACACACAAGACAGATTTTTTGCGGGATCTTACCCGGGTAAGTAGGTGTTTGATAGATGCCGTTTAACCCTTGATAGAAAATTACCCTAAACAGAATCCATATCACCCTGATCGCTGCCCGGTTTTTACAGTATCGCTAATACTCTCGTTCTTTTGGCCCAATTCCGGTCCGCATTTGCGGACTACAGCTATTGCATCATGCGACACATGAGGTGTGTTCTGGGACTACTGGGTCCCGCCACCATTCACCTTTCTCCCAGCACCATTATCACATGTCACATGATGCAACAGCCGTAGCCAGCCATCTCGGACCAAAAATCGGCCTAGAGAACGATAGTACAATTTATCGTCTTTTCATCGAGAGTTTCCTCTCTGTACATTTCAAGAACCCAATAATCTCCCGATTTCCAGGTTGCGAATGGCCTTTGACGAAACCCTGGGTTACGACCCAGACGAATGGGAGGAATGTCCAGTGAAGCAGCATGTTATGATATTCTCATTCTTCACCAGACTTCTTCTCAGCTCAGTAGCCGTCGCCTTCGTCGCCTTTTTCTTCCGAATGATCGACAGCCATAAGAATAAGGCATGAACCTCATCTACCCCCCTGCCCGTTTTCTTGTACATTCTATGAATTTTTCTAGGAAGACGAACCTCAACAGGAGTCATCAACGGGTAACCTTTTTTCAGCAGTCTCGCAAAAGTTGGAAGAGGTGTGTTCTTGTTGTGTTATGTTATGTTATGTTATGTTATGTTATGTTATGTTGTGTTGTTATGTTATGTTATGTTATGTTATGTTATGTTATGTTATGTTGTGTTGTTATGTTATGTTATGTTATGTTATGTTATGTTATGTTGTGTTGTTATGTTATGTTATGTTATGTTATGTTATGTTATATTATATTATGTTATGTTATGGTATGTTATGTTATGTTATGTTATGGTATGTTATGTTATGTTATGTTATATTTATGTTATGTTATGGTATAGTATGTTATGTTATGTTATATTATGTTATATTTATGTTATGTTATATTATGTTATGTTATATTATACTATGTTATGTAATGTTATGTTATGTTATGTTATATTATATTTGTGTTGTTATGTTATATTATATTATGTTATATTGTGTTGTTATGTTATGTTATGTTATGTTATATTATATTATGTTATGTTATGTTATATATTATGTTATGTTATGTTATATTTATATTATGTTATATTATGTTATGTTATGTTATGTTATGTTATGTTATATTATATTATATTATGTTATGTTATATTATGTTATGTTATGTTATGTTATATTATATTATGTTATGTTATATTATTTTATTTTATATTATATTATATTTATGTTATATTATATTATATTATATTTATATTATATTTATGTTATGTTTATGTTATGTTATGTTTATGTTATGTTATGTTATGTTATGTTATGTTATGTTATGTTATAGTTATGTTATGTTATATTATGTTATGTTATGTTATGCTATATTATGTTATGTTATGCTATGTTATGTTATGTTATGTTATGTTATGTTATGTTATGTTATGTTATGTTATGTTATGTTATGTTATGTTATGTTGATATGTTATGTTATGTTATGTTATGTTATGTTATGTTATATTATGTTGTGTTATGTTATGTTATGTTATGTTATGTTATGTTATGTTATGTTTATGTTATGTTATGTTATGTTATGTTATGTTATGTTATGTTATGTTATGTTATGTTATGTTATGTTATGTTATGTTATGGTATGTTATGTTATTTTATATTTATATTATATTATGTTATGTATATTTATTTTATGTTATATTATGTTATGTTATGTTATTTTATGTTATGTTATGTTATGTTATGTTATGTTATGTTATGTTATGTTATGTTATGTTATGTTATGTTATGTTATGTTATGTTATGTTATGTTATGTTATGTTATGTTATGTTATGTTATGTTATGTTATGTTATGCTATGCTATTTTGCGATCCCTGCTGAATGTTTCGCTACAATTCAATAAATTCAGTTGGTGAAAGGAGGGAAAACCACCGCCACCGGCATCAAGGATGATGTGGATTACACTGTTGGCGGCACGGCCGAAGATCTGCTGAAAGAAGCTCAGGACTACATGAAAGGTGAGAGTTTGATTGTACCAGTTTGTTGCATTTGTGGTCCACCTAGCCTTTTCTAGAACTAAAGGATGGAACGTTGGGTGCAATCAAGGAGGCTGAGCACAAAGTTGCTGGTGGGTCATATTTACATTTCAATAATTGCCAATGGTGCATATTCTGGATATCAAAATTCGATTTTTTTCCCTTTTCCTACATTACAAAGACTTTTCCCATTCAGTAGTTCATTTTCTATATTGTTGATTAATTTATGGTCTTTACATTTGCTCTGCTGACGGTAAGCCCTATAGCACGTAATCCATCGTCTATTGATTCTGTGTGACCTCAGTGCACGGTAGTCAAACTAGACCACAGAAGAATTCTCCGTTTCTGTTACTTTCTGATCGCTCGTAGAGATGTCAACCTATAGATTCATATCTAGACGTCTAACACCACCTTCTAGGTAAATATGGCGCTGTGAAGGAAACCTTTGCAGATTTCATCGCAGAGCCTCGACGACGAGCTGAGGAAGCGCTAAGAGTGAGATTTCAGATTTACAGCTTTCTAACCAGTTGTTTCTGTTTTTTAACGTCGTACTAAAAATATTGATCATTAGTTATCTCCCGCGGGTGATTACCCCCGGAGTGATCAGCAACCATGGGATCTTCGACAGAAGTCACCACACTCAGGATATGGTCAGATGCCACCACAGGAACCGTGGTCCCAGCCGCGTATTGTACCACCACCTGTGAGAAAAATCAGCCGAGAGTGAGTGTGAAAGTTGAAGCGTTTCTTACCACTGGTTCAGAGAACCTACCGTGACGTCGCTCAAAGGGCGAAACGGCAGTCATTGTTTTGATAGTCCTCTCTTTTCACTTCTAGTTTTTCGGCTCTTAAATCGCTTGTTTGCAATTGTGTTGCTTGAACTGGACCACTATATCAATAAATCTTTTTTTTTGTTCTTCTCCTCTATCTACTCCTTCTTTTGTGCCGATTCTTCTTGCTCTTCTTTATCCTCCTTTCCCTTTTCCCTTTCCATCATAATTTATTCTCATTGGCATCCTCTCGTTTTCATTCCTCAATCTCTACCTCATTCCTCTTTCGCTCCTTCTTCGTAGTGCTTTCCTTTCTAACCTTCTCTTATTTCATTCTCTCCTCCTTATTCCCGCCCTTTCTTCTTGTTCTTCCTCGTCAGCTTCTTCCACCCTTTTTCTTACTCACCTCTTTGTCTTCATTATCTTTTGTGATCCCTCTTTTTCTTCCACTTTTTTCTCTTATGTCTTTCCATTATCCAATCCTCTTTCTCTCTCCCTCCTCTCTCTTCTACTTCGCCTACGTCCGGCTGTTCTTCTCTCTCTTCTTCATTCTGCCACCTTCTTCATTCTGCACCCCTTTCCATTGTTTTTCAGCTTTCTCGTCTCTCTCTCTCTCTATCTTCTAGGTCAGTTCCGTTCTCTGCCTACTTATTACCTTCTCTCCTTCCCCGTCGTCCTTCCGCTATTTTCCTCTTGTTTGTGTTTTTCTTACTATTCTTTGACCCTCGTCTGCTTCTTCCTATTCCTCTTAATCCTTCTATTTCTCCACTCGTTAAAACTCTGGTCATTTCATTTACTTCTTCTTCCTTTTTCTCCCTCGCCCCTTCGTCCCTGTCCTTGTTGGCTTCCTCTTTCTGTTGCATTCCTCATCCTCATCCTTTTACACCTCCCCTCCTTTCATTTCCACCATCTCTTTCTCTTCTTTCTCCTTTTCCCTCTTCCTCGTGATCCTCTTTCACTCACCCTTTCTCTTCCTATTTTAAAGAGAAAGAAAAATTGGGGGCAAATCAAAAAGGATTACGAGCGAAGGGAGATGGAGTAAAAGAAGGGAGTAAAAAAGAAACACCCTTTCTTTATTTCCTCACACTTCCCTGTCATTCTTATTCTTTACACATTCTTCTTCAAGTTCCTCCTCTAACTTCTGTCTCCCCCTCGTTGACTCACTCTTCTTCCCCCTTTCTTCTTCAGACTCTTCTTCTTCTTCTTCTCCTTCTGCACCATCCTTAGTTTTTCTTCCACTTTCTCTACCCTAATCACCATCGGCATCTTCCCATTTCATCTGCATTTTTGTTCTTCCTGTTCTCCCTCCTCTTTCGCATTATTTCCCCTCTCCTCCTTTGCCTACTTCCTCCTGCTCCTTTCTTTTTCGCGTTGATCCTCCCAGTCCCTTTCCTCTTTCTTCTATATTTCTTCCTCTTCTTCTCTTCTGTCTATCCGCTTCCTCCTTCTTTCCTTCATCCGTCTCGTCCCTCTTCTTCTTCATCTTACACGGCAGAGCATTCTAAGGGGTCGTTTATACTTCCGCCGCGGCGCGGCGAGATGCAATACAGCCGTATCGATCAAGCGGCGCCGCCTCGCGACGCCGCGAGGCATTTAGAATTTTTTTGCTCGAAATCTTCCAACGGAGCTGCACGCGGCCGCCGCCTGAGTGCTGCCGCGCCGCCCCGGGAGAGGAGGCGGCGCGTGCGATCCTCTTTAACATCACATGCTTTTTTGCTGATATTTCATATACATTCTCAATTTGGTTCTCTGATTGATCGCTAAATTTTCTTCCGAGGTCCTGGAAGTTGTTTAGAGTATGCTGGGTTGTGAGTTCTTTTTTTTTGCTCTGAAAATAATTTTTCTATAGAAAAAAGTTCTCAGAAGACTCTATCTGCTTTCGAGTGCGGTGTTTTGATACAAAATATTATAAATGCTTCTTTCCCAGAAGGAATCACTCATTACTATCGACCTTTTGCTATCTCAGAGCTACTCCAGGCAGTGTTTAGCGTAATTCTGCGGCTTCGCCGCGTCAGTTCGTCGCAACTCGATTGTACATAATAGTGACGCGATTTTCACTCGGCGCGCCGCGCCGCCTCACTTTTCGCCGCGCCGCTCCGCGGCGGAAGTATAAACGACCCCTAAGCTTCATCAGTGACGTCGTGTCAGGTTCTCTGACACAGTACTCATCGTGGAGGTAAAATTAGTGCTGCAGGGATGAGCAAGCTCTTCGGCAATGGGAGCTGGAGCGCCAGAGGTTGGAGACGGAAAGGCTTGCAAAGCTGCAGGATCACGAGGTGAGCGTCATTGAAGATTACCCTGTAAGGATTCGTATACTAATGATCTGTGGGCAGGCAGGAGGAGATGATTCTGAGCTTGGCTCTTTTCTTCCTGCAGCATCTCACATCTCTTATCAGAGTCAGGCTACTGCTGAAGGAGATCTTGACGACAACAGAAGGTATTCGAACGATTCCAAATTAATACATTGACTTAAGAAAGTTTTCTTGCAGACGATTCGGTCCTGTTGGAGATGGTCTGGAAAAGAAATTGATGACTGAAATCGGACAGATCGCAGAGGCATCGCCTACTGTGAAGAGAGAAAGGTGGTTCTCCTTGTTTGCCAGTTTTATACTTTAGCAGAAACAATACTATACTTCAGCTACCGCGATTCTGAACTCACTGACTACGACATCAGCGATTTTCATCGGGACGAGGTGAGTGCAGCAAAATATTATGAGGCTAAACACTCCGCTCAGTAGGGAGGGACCCTGGGCCCATATTCCTGAACGATCTACCCAGGATCTTTCGATTATTCTAATACTGAAAGCATGTTTCCTATGAGGGTATAAGCACCTGTTCTCGCGTACCATTTCCTTTACTTTTGATGAGCGGCCTTCGGTTATTGAATGAAACACCAAAAGAAGGTTTTCAGATTTGACGAGATTACTTACCCAGAACTTTTCGGTGAGAAACCAGGTAAACTTTACCCAACTCTATAGAGTCGAGTATATTTTACCTCCAGCCGGCTGCAGCTGTCGCGCTCCACTACTAATAATAGCGAAAACTGCTATAAAGCGCAATGTATTCATCGACAGCTTCGACTACTCAGTTCTTTATATTTCACTTTTGCCCTTTTGCGACTCCTTCAATGCGTCTTTCATGAACGAACAGTTTTTTACCTGCGTGTTCTCATAGGGTTTCCATGTAAGTCGTGAAAAAAACTGCCAAATTTGTTTCTTTTTGTTTTTTTTTTCATTTTTTTTACTAAATTTCAAATGGATCATAAGATGCAAAATAGGAATCTCTTTTTCTTCGGCTATATACCCTTTGCGCGATTTTTCACCGAATTCCAATCAAATTGGGTTATATTGAGTTGATGCACACTAATTGTTTCGAGAAAGCATTTTTCCTGATCTGATTATCAGTAGTATAGCAGTTGAAGGCGCATTTGTTCCGTCAGATAATATTTTTTGCCGCTCCCTATAAAACTCGGTAACTTAAATTTAATTTCTGACCTAAGTACTTAATATGCTGACATTCCGAATTTTCTTCTATGCAATGACTTCGAGGCATCAAACCTCTTAGCAGAGATCTACGGAGAGCTTTCTCATTCACCATAATTATTTTACGTAGTATCAACTTTTCGCTTTTTCTTCGAATTTTCAATAAAAATGTCTGTTTGTTTATTAGTCTCATCCTGAAAATATGTTCCCTATGAGGTTATAAGCACGTGTTTTTGAGAAGCATTGCCTTTACTTTTGATGAGAGGTCTTCTGTTATTGAATAAAAAAAAAGCGAAACAAGGGGCATCTGAAAAAATTGTTGGGAGGAATGAAAATGTCAGTAGGGTAAACTGATTTGTTGTTTTCTGTGTTGTTTCCCATCTAACCGGCTTCGGTGTGTTTAGTAACTACGAAGCCCATGAACTCTCTTAATGCCTCTTAAAACCAAAAAAATTAATTAATCGGCGGAAGAATTTTGAATCGACGGCACCTCTGAGGTGAGGCAGTGCTTCGGTCAGTGCACACGGAACACATATATAGTTAGGTCCGTGGCTTGCCTCTTCAAGAAAAAAAAACATTTAAATCTTACCCGCAGCTGGCGCGCCGCCCTACTAAACGATTCTGGCCGAGAGAAGTGAGCAGCTGATCAACGTACCATATCACCAGCCGCCGGTGAGATTTAATCTGCCCGCGCCAGCGGAGGGTGAGATTTAAATGTTTTTTATTGGAGGTAAGCCACGGACCTAGCTATATATCGCGGGAACTTACCGGGGTAAATAAGTGCTCGATGAATGTCGCTTGGCGATAAGTAAGTAATCGGCTCTGGGCAAGGTAACAGTAAGGTAAGATTTAGCCTGCGTTTCAATTATGAATACGGACCCTGGTTGATAGACTGCCGCAACATCTGAGGTGCTGCCATCGTTGGTGCTATCGCAGCGAAGGGGGGCTCTGCGGTATGGCAACGTGCTTCGCACCATAGTGCCCCTAACCCCGCTAAGATAGCACCCCCTCGTGACCCAGTAATTGCCTGCTTCCTTTAGGCCTATGACAACGGTACCTCACCGGCGGTCGATGTACACTACGTAGTACCGGACCGCGGCAGCAATTTGTCGCCAATCGCAGAGGTCACCCTGCCGGCTCCGGTCGGTACCGATACCCGCAACACCACCGTGGATAGCGATGAATACGTAAAAGTGAGTACTATTTGGCCTTTTTTACCTGGGAAGATTGCAAATAGTTTAAACACCACTTAATTACCCATTACTTGCACCTCAATCCACTCGCACAGTGTTTCAACCCGATTTCGCTATCCCACCTCCTCATTAATTTTGAAAATGCAAAAGGGGATTAAACAAGTTCTAGAAATGGCTCATTTGTTAACTAGGTGAACGCGGATCCGATCTACGATATGCCTCCGCATGGTGAGAAGGCTATGAGTCCCGAGGAAGCCAAACAGCTGCAGGTAAAGTTACAACGTGGCCTGAAAACTTCTTTAGATTTCTTAGCTTTCGATTTTAGTTTACTCGGTTCTGTTAGCCTGCATTAAGAGGAAAGATTAAGTTTATAAGATTAGATTTAGAATATCCTTCAGAAGGTTTGGATTTGAGTATTTAGCGTTCTAGTGTATTTATTTAGTGCGTTTGATTTCTACCTTTATTTCTGTTCCTGTTACTCCTCTCACTTCTCTCACTTACCTTAGTGGATTTCAATTTTTCAAAATTTGGACCAATAGAGACAGTGAATCATCCGGAATAGATTGACTCCCTGGCCTCCTCTCGACTCCCCCCACATGTCCCTTTTGAGCAAACATACACCTCAAACGTCAACACCTCAATGTCCTCTAAGATTACATCATTCAAAATTATCCATGCAATATTATACACGTCTCCTCTAATTTGGAACCAAATTTATTCAGTCCCTTCGCGCGTTTGTGCGCAGCAAGTGGAGAGACAACGGGAAAGTGTGGGGGGAAACGTAGACGCAACATTCGCTCGCAGGCGCAAACGGTAAACGGGCATAAATTTCACTCCGAAATAGGGGATATCTGCATCTTTAGGAAGTGACACTTTTCGGACGCCATCCTCCTAGCCATTCAAACGGTGCTGTGAAGACTTTGAGCACCAGCTGTGCTTTATACGTCGGTTGAAATGAACGGTGAAGCAATCTAGCACGATAGGTGTTCAACATTTTTCCGCAGCGCTACAACTCTAATAATGACGAATGATGCCGTTTGTGGAGTAGGACCTCCAACCAGCTAGTGGGAGCGGCACGTACGTAGTGTTTCACAAATGTGTTTTGTGGAGCAAATGAAGAAGGTCCCAGCCTTCTAGAGCTTTTGCCCCCTATGGACTTCTGCTTGCTGGTCAGCTCTAATGTTCCGTTGTTTCATCGGTGGTATAGGGGGAATTTGTCACACACGGTGAGCCTCCTTCCGACCGACGGAGCCTATGAAATCTCTTAAGCGGGGTATACACTGCGTTTCATAACTATAGGTACACCTGAAAATTTCGAATTTCCGGGCTCGCCGTACTTTTTGGAGTTCTGTGGGCAATACCATCGGAATCTTCACCTTTAAAAACCGCGATAAAAATCGTCCTGCCCATCCATGATTTTTTATTAGGTTTCCGTGAATGATAGATAGAATTGAGACCGTTTCAAAACTATAGGTCTATCGAAGGAAAATTCCCTTTTTTTTGCTAGTACAAATGAGACTGGAAAATAGGGGTTATATACGAACTCCCTCAACGTCGTGCTTCGTATGCGTCGTGGAAATCGCCTGTCATCGGATGAACAATCTCAAACGGAAGCGCTCATCGCGGCTGGATGGCCAAGAAGGAGGATTGCGGAGCATCTTGGACGATCGCACAATTGTACCAACAACTACACACGGGATCCTTAGCTATATCGGAAGAAGAACCCTGTAGGGCGTGCGAGGCTGCTTTCGGAGCATGAAGAAGGAAGAATCGGACGCCTTCTATCAAACTCAACGATGAGTCTCAACTGCTTGCTCAGCAAACTTTCGCTTCCGACGAGCAAAAGTACGGTTTGGAGGGCAGTTCAGTCGCAAGAGAACCTCAGAAGAGAATCAGTGAAGCGTGCGCCAAGACTGACGGAACGGCACAAGGCGACCCGCCGCCAGTTTGCTACCCAAAACATCACAAGAGATTGATCAAAAGTAAGGCGATTTTGCTCATACGCTGCTCCGTGGCCCCAATTATTCCAAACGCTTCAGGTGATCAGGAATGACAAAAAAAGTTCAATCTAGACAGACCTGATGGTGGAAGAGGTTACTGGCGTGATCTACGGAAGCCACCGCGTGTCTTCTCCCGACGCAACTTTGGTGGTGAATCGCTCAAGGTTTGGGGTGCATTCTGTGAATCTGGTCAACTCGAGCTTGCATTCGTTTCGTGCCGTATGGACTCCGAGGACTACCAGAAGATTCTAGAAGATCGTCTTCTGCCGTTTATCCGACGGCATCGACGCCAGGCCTTCATTTTTATGCACGAAAACGCTGCTATCCATGCTAGTCGGTCGACGTCAGCATGGCTTGCAAGGAACAAAATAGAGGTTCTCGGTTCGCCGACGTGTTCACCGGATCTGAATCCTATGGAGAGCCTTTGTGTCACACAAGATTTACAGTGACACTAATCAGTAGGCCACAATCGACGAGCTGTAGGAGTCGATCGCCAACTTCTGGGTATCAGTGGAACCCATCGTGATCAAAAATCTGGTTCAGAGCATGCCGAAGCAATTAGTTGAAGTTATTTTGAATCAAGGAGGACAGACAAGTTACTAGATCGTTAATTTTGGTTGCTTATCGTAATAAAACTTTGATTTCATTTAGTGGACCTATAGTTTTGAAACGGGTGTTTTTCAATCTCCGAGCTCTTAAAGTTCGTACCAAATCTGAATTCGCGTCTACGGTTCTTCATAAATGTTTTCGGGGATGCTGATTCTGTAGGTGACCACTGCAGAACATTTGAGTTAGAGCGAAACACAAAATCACGGAATTCATAGGTGGACCTATAGATATGAAACGCAGTGTACAAGTGGTTCTTTTAGAGGATGGTTGCACTACGGATGCGATTGGACTACCATGGCTTCGATTTAGCATCGAATTGCGGCTCCCTTACAAGATCGTCTTAGTTCCATCCGTGCGTTCCATGAAGATGAATAGACCGAAGGCCATAGGGAGACCTCTGTGGCGACAAAAGATGTTATTAAGAAAGTGACTCGTAGTCACCATCGAAGACGGTCCTCCTATTGTTAGAATAATCTGCCTTTTCTATCAGACGAAACGCCTTATACAGTGGGGAATAACATAATGAACACATCGGTACCTTGTAGGCAAGGCCCGCCAAATTTGGACATCACCGAAATTCGGGTTAGCTGGCTTGCCCTGGCATAGCTGAACAACGCATGGACGTTTCACAAACTCTAAGTCCTTACTTCTGGAGAAGGCAGCTTTGAAGTCAGGGATCGCGGTCTTCACAGCATGATGATCATGGCCAGATTGACCGCTATTCACAAGGCGATTGTTAAAGGCAGTGTTCACGATAAAATTCACTTCCGATATCTTCACGGTTTCCGGAAGGTCTGGTGCCCTATACAGCCATGCATGCTCAAAAAGAACGCGAAAGACGTGTTTTGAGCCAAAATAGGCCCTCTCTTGTTTACATTGATTTTTGAGCGGGGAGGACCTGACCGCTAGAAAGATGATACCTATCAGTGCAATGAAGCGATCAGCTCACTTATCATCACTTCCTTGACTTGATCATTCCTGTAATCTGAGTCTTCATTTCTTCCTTTCAAGGGGAGGATCTGGGGCACGGGGCGTGTCTGGGGCACCAAAACGCTTGTTTGCAGCCGTTATTTTGCCACTCCTGGCTCGTTTTCTACCGTTCCTTTGGCACTGGGAGCCTAGGATCCTTCATTTTACTGTGGAAAGTCAACGAGGATGATCATCGTGAACACTGCCTTTAGGAATGCATGGACGATGGCTAAAACATGGACGATTGACACACTTCTCTGGCAAAGGGAGGATTAACTGGAAGAAGACCGTATTTGGCGCAGTTTTCGCACATTCCCTAAGACTACCTGAAGCATACGCTCCAATTTAGCCGGAAATCTCGGAATCAAAATCCAGCCCGGACTCTACCTTCAACGTCCGATTATGTGTACCTACTCAGAAATTCGTGGGGAAGTTCTCGAGAACGACAGCAGAACTTACCTCGAAACAACTGGGGAACTTCCCCCAAACCGAGTAGAGGAGGAGGGGAACTCCAGCTAGCAGGTCACCTCCTCTTCTTCCCTTGTTCTCCCGATCACCAGTCAGTCTTCCCCAAGCTGTCGCAACCCAAAACCCATTGGTCATTGATTTATCAAAAGTCAGCTTGCTGAAACTCGTCGTTTTCAACTTTTTCCTGTTCTTCGAAAGCGGAAATATGGCCAAAAACATTCACCTTTAACGAAGGGTTACAGAGAAGTCAATTATATCCCCTGGTAATCTGGACAGAGATACCTTACACCGTCCTTGAGTGGCAGGTCTGCTTCCTCAACTTGCGAAGTGCCGAACGGCCTCGCGACTAGCCCGATTGCATCATCGTATACACTGCGGCTTTGTTTTCTCGTTCATCATGCTCAATGGGAGGCTTTGGGAACAACCGTGAAGCGAACTTCCCTTGTTCTCCCCCGAGTCGACTGTTTCGAACGCCTTATCGTTGTGTTTAATTCGAGGGTAGAGGGGCGAGACGTCCCCTTCCGGGGAGACGTCTCGCTCCTCTTCCCTCGACCGAGTGATAACGACCAAATCAGGTCGATTGTCCTCGGGAACTTCCCCACAAATATCTGAATATAACCCCCACAGTCTTTTGATTCCTGGTAAAATATTAAAGGTGACGCTGGTGTTCCGGCGAAAAAGCGACCGCTCACTGCTGTGATCATTGAAATCTAGAGCTCAGTAGAAATGCCCCAGGGTTTGAAATAATCTTCCACACTAGAAACAGATTTACCGACGGTAGAAGTATTGCATTAAGGTTATCTTTCTTAACAATGGCAGTTTTCCTTCTTTGGATATTTTACCTGTGAAGCGTTACTCTAATTCTTCTTTAGGAACTCTATCAGGAGTACGATTTTGGTATCGATGTGGGACCAGACGCGCCACCTCAGTCGTTCCCAGTTGGCTCGCAGTTTTCACCACCACAAATGCAGCCTCCGGGTAGTTCCCAGCTACCGCCACCCACTATGCAACAACCTCAGGTACCTTGTGCTGTGTACCATATCCAACCCTTGCTTCTCATGATGATCTTATAAATAGGCGGTGCCTCGTTCCGGAAAATTTGTGACTTTTGTCAAGGAGGTAGGTCTAGATGAGCACTGCTAATAGTTGCCCCACAATGACGCCTTAATAGCCGCGATGCTTCACATCTGCTTGATGGTCTGATTAATTGCGCTTGGAAATTGTGTTACTTCATTTATTGCTAATGACTAATAGTGAAAACTGCTCCATGCAGACTGCACCGGAGCCTCCACCCCGTAAGGCTTCTGATCTACTCGACGAAGCTGAGAAAAACGTGCACAACGTGACCATCAGGCTTCTCCCATTGTCACAGCGAGTGAGCCATACTTTTATCTTAGATGATGAAAAGAGCAGCATCCGTAGTTCTGAATTTGTTTCAGGACGGCGCAGCGACTGAACAGCAGCCTGGAACATCCGCGCAGCCATTCCATGTTCAGGTAACTACCCTTCAGGGTGTTGCAAACTTCACCATAAACAATGTAACTTTCAGGACAACGCTCAAGACGATCCTAAGAACATCGTCAATGCCGAGATGTTTGTGTCTGATGCCCTCGAATACCTCGGCAACCAACAGGTCTGCCCAGTGACCTGCACACTTCCGATGTTCTTCTATGATAGAGTCATTTCCAGGTTCCTACGCGCACATCTGGTGCTTTTGTCATCGAAGAGGACATGCTGAGCAGTCACAATAGTCAAAAAGAACCGCAGAAGCCTCAGGTTCGACTACCATCCGGAGATCCAACTAGCCATCAAGTCAAAACTATGGAGGTAAGGGTTTTTGTGCAGCGAAAGAGTTAGGCTATACTCTCTTCATCTCGATTTGCATAAAACACTGACCCCATCCGACCTCTATGTACCGTAGTGCGCGTCCATGGTCACGTTCTCTGCCGACCCCGGTGGGCATGTCAATCAATACGCCAGTGCCGCCGCCACTCAACCACCCACCATGCCACTGCACCGTCGCGGCACTGGCTTATTGATTCGCATGCCCACCGGGGTCGGCCGAGAACGCGTCCATGGACGTGCACTACGGTACATATAGGACCGGTGCCGGACCGATTTTTGTGTAATTCGAGATAAACAGAGTATATAAATTAGAGTTGTTAAGGTATTTGAGCGAGTTGAACATGACGAACACGACGACATAACCTACGCTCCAGAGATTCAGTCCGTAGAAATTCCACCGGATCAGATGAGCGAGAACAGCGAAAATCTACAGGAATACTTCGATCGAGCCGCTGCCGAGGAAGCATTAGGTCTGGATCTGTCAACTAATTAGAAGTGGTTCCCAGACTCTACTTGTCAATTTTCAGAAGCGAAATTGCGTGACATAAAACCGATTTCCGCTCAACAGGCAGCATTAGCGCAGGTGAGGGAAATTTTCCATTGTGATTCTGCAAATAAAGTTGGCACTATGGCTAATATGTAGAAGAAACTGAACTTTTTACACAACCCTATCGGTCATAATCACAAAGCACAACCACTTTGATTGAAACACAGGGCGCCGTACTAGGGAGGCCGTTCCGAATTTACACTGCAGCGCCAGATGCTGTGACCCTTTGCAGTCAGCTCGCAGTCCTGCTTTCAATGATAATTTCTAGTATCTTCGTTGGGTATTCTCCATATTCTCCTTTCTTCAAACCTTGAACTTTTTGCTGCTATGCCAAGCGACGTTTATAGGTGGAACCTTATTAACGGCCTCACGTTTCGACGTTACGTCTTCTTCAGGAGCATCAGAAGTGGTTCGAGATTTATGCGTTCGTAAATTCACCCTACCAAGCCACCCCTCCCCTTTTTTCAGATTTGCTTCGCCCTAAATCGACGCCAGGAGCTATAGGTCTCATTTGGGTAACTGTGCCAAGTTATGAACCTACGATTCAACACGCGCGCTCACGCGCGTGAACTCAGCGTGTGCGGCCGGCCTACTTCTCTCCGAGGAGCCGACAACACAACATTTTTTTCTTACTGGCGCTTTGCAGGCTCATCTGCGAAGGGCAAGACCTGCGGGATATATCGAGGAGGTATACCCTTGAAAGTATCAGGATTGAAGGCAATCTTATGCTATTTCCTCGGCATAGTGAATGTTAACTAGGTGGTTACCTATGAAAGCGCGTTTTTTTCACGATTAAAAGAATTGAAATTTCAGAAAAAATTTTATCTAACTTTTATTAACTATAACAACCATTATTAACAATAACATTATTTCAGTTTATGGGCAATTTATGAATACCATCGAAAAAAATTTAGGCAGTTTTAAGGCGATCCAATCATGAAGCCATTTTTGGACATCTTCATGTTTAGTTAAGCGCTGTTCGGCCAATCCATGAGCCATCGATCGAAACAGATGATAGTCCGAAGGAGCAATATATGGATCATATGGCGGGTGGGGCAAGACTTCCCAATTCATTCCTTGCAACTCCTTTTTAACTTGTTTTCCAACATGTGGTCGGGCGTTGTCGTGAAGAAGTATGGGACGTTCGTGTCTTGTAGCCCATTCAGGTCGTTTGATGGCTACTTCTTGGTTCAAGTCGGCTAATTGCTCTTTGTAACGAGATGCTGTAACGGTTTAACCGGGTTTGAGTAGTTCATAATACAGAACACCCTTCTGATCCCACCAGATACAGAGCAGAACCTTCTTTCCATGAATATTGGGCTTCGGGATCAATTTGGGAGCTTTTCCTAGATCTGTCCATGATCTTTTACGCCTGGGATTATCGAAATAAATCCACTTTTCATCTCCAGTGATGATTCTATGCATGAATGACTTGTGCCGTTGTCGTTCAAGAAGAAGTTCGCACGTCGTTCTTCTGTTCTCTTGTTGGCGTTCCGTCAGCTCATAAGGCACCCACTTTCCTTCTTTCTGTATTTTTCCCATGGCATGCAGACGAAGTGAAATTGTTTTTTTCGTCACATTTAATACATCAGCTAATTGCTTCTGCGTCTGGGTATCATCTTCGTCAAGTAAAGTTTGTAATTCCGCGTCTTCAAATTGTTTTGGTGGTCTTCCGCGGTCTTTATTGCTGAGGTCGAAATCTCCTTCTTTAAACTGTTTAAACCATTCTTGACATCTTCTAATTGAAATGGTATCTTCACCATGAACTTCAGAGATAATTCTGTGGGCTTCGGCGGCACTTTTTTCCACTTAAACATGAATAGCAGAACCTCCCGCAAATGCTCTTTTGTTGGCGCTTCAGAAGTCATCTATAAATAATTTTAAAAAATTAATGAATTTACTGATTACAAATAAGTTAACAGTATTAGATAGCGCTTAAAACGCTCTACAAGATAAACACAGACAAAAAAAAATTTAAAAAATTTGTTCATGCAAAAAAAAACGGCGGAAGAAAAACGCGTTTTCATAGGTAACCACCAATAGGTTGGGGAATAAGTTCGTTCGGTTTTATTCCAGAGCTTTATATCAATGATTGTTTATTCGTTAAGCAAAGTGTTTGCATTTTGAGAAAGCGCTCATTCTGCTCTACAAAACTGTATTGTTTTTTTTCGTATAATTTTATTTTCTCCTATTTTTTAGGCTTTGAAATGGAATACCGTTCAAATCGCTGATCAACAGCTCGCGCGTCATCGAGCGACATGCGGTCATAGATGGCGCTTTTCGTACCGAATGGTGACGGGGATGAGAAATGGTGTCTATACGTCAATATGAAGCAAAGAAAGGAGTGCTTGGCTCGAGGAGACAAACCGCAGCCGAGTTTCAAACAAGATCTCTACCCAAAAAAAGACCACGTTCTGCTTTCGGTGGGACTGGGAAGGCACGATACACTGGAAAGTGCTTGGAAGGAACGCAGCGGTGAACAAGGAGCTCTACATTGCCTAACTGCGCCAAGTAAATGAGACTATGTGACAGACCTAATCGACAAGGCCAAGTCACCTCGCTTCACGAAAACGCCAGACCCCATTTTGCTCAAGTCGTCAAAGCCGCACTCCATGAGCTCCAATAGGAGGTTTTTCAGCATCCACCGTACTCTCCGAAACTTGCGCCAACCAAATACCACCTTTTGCGCTCCATGTCAAATCAAATGAGTGGTGTATCCTTCGACGGCGAAGTGGGCCTCAAAAACTGGCTCAACAACTTCTTCGACATAAGACAGGGCGATTTTTGGCGTAGCGGCATCAACAAATTGGTCGCGAGGTGGGAGGAGGTCGTAAACAGTAGCGGTGAATACAAAATTGTCTAATTTTATTGTTATAATTATTGTTTTTTGTTCAAATAGAGCTCTTTGATTAGAAAACCGAACGAACGATTTCCCCAACCCAATACTACCAGGTTGTACAATAATTCTTGTCCGAAAATTTTACCACTTTTAATTTTTTTCAACATTATTGAAAAACAAGTATTATCAAAAATATAATCACCGCAGTTATCCACAAAAGTGGCCCATCGATAGGGCAGGTCGCCGATGCCCTTCGTCCAGAACTCCGGGGGCTGCGACTCGAAGAAGTCCGCGATGTCGGATTTGAGGTTGTCGTAGTTGGTGAATTTTCTTCCGGCCAAATGGTACTTCAGCGGGCGGAACAAGGGGTAGTCGGAGGGGGCGAGGCCCGGGGAATACGGCGGATGGGCAACCGTCTCCCAGCCGAGCGTCGCCAACTTCTGCTGGGTCTCCTTCGCCACGTGGGGGCGCGCGTGGTCGTGCAGCAGGTGGACCGAGGCCCGTCGGGGGCGCTTCTCTCGGATGGCGGCGGCTGTATTCTCGAGCTGATCGGTGTAGATGGAGGCGGTGACCGTCCTGGCTTGCGGGAGCAGCTCGAAGCACAGCATGCCCTTGGTGTCCCACCAGCAGCAGAGCATGATCTTCAGCGGGTGCAGGCCGGCTTTCGGCGTCGTCGGCGGCTCTTCTCCGCGCGGGATCCAGACAGCACGGCGGGCGACGTTGTCGTAGAGGACCCAGCTCTGATCCCCAGTGACCGGGTCCTCGAGAATTTCCTTGCGATGCGGACGAAGCTTGTTGGCGTCCGTCAGACGGTGGGGGATCTAACGGGCCAGAACTTTGTGGTGGCCGAGTAAGTTGAGTTGGTTGTGGATGGTGGACTTGCTGCAGCCGAGCGTCGTCGCCACTTCACGGGTGGTGGCTTCCGTCTTCTCCTTGATACAGCGACAGACTTCGTCATCATCCACTGTAGAAGGCCTCCCGCTGTGCTCCCTGTCCTCGAGGCTCGTGTCGCCGCTCTCGAAACGATTGAACCAGCGGCTGACTGTGCGTTGGGAAACTGCATCCTCCTTGCACGCTCTGCAGATGTTGGCGACCGCGGTGCCCGTGTCGTTGTCCAGCAGCCACTCGTAGCACACGAACGTATGAATTCGACCTTGGTCCATTTTGGCTTGTACTGGTAGCTAGACGCGGCGACTGCGCCTTATATACCCATAGCGTAGAACTTTAGAGAACCTTCTAGAAGGTTCTTACACTTGCCTGATATTATAACACTCCTAAGGAAAATTATAGAATTTCGAAAATTTTCGGACAGGAATTAATGGACGGCCTGGTATGTGTTTCAGATTATAATAAATGTGTACGTATTTGTAGCAGCTTTACTTACCTTTTCTAATGTCTAAAGATGTTGCCAACCTTGAACTAATTCTGCTTCTAGTTTCTTCTATAGTTGAGCTGTTTTAGGTTTATTATGGTTTTTGTCATTCAGGCACCTCACATAGTAGCAGCCAATGGGAACAAGTTCCACAGTAACTCATCTCTAGCCTCCGGCCGCAGCTTACGCAGCACCAGCAGCGACGGATTTCCGAAAGTAAGTTTGTATCGCTGATAGAATTTCATTCGCTTCTGCTTACAGCGCGGAATACAGGTAAGTGGGGCTGAACAAATGACTCAAAGGCATACCGACTAAGTTAGGGCATGGGTCTGTCAATCAGTTAAATGAGTGAGGTCAGTGACTGAGGCGAGGCCGAGTGAGATGAGGTTGGTGAACTCCAAACACCGATTGTCACAAGGGCATCAAATGATGATATCAGTTGCATTTCTATATCAGACCGAACGACTCAAGCTCTCAAATGGAAGCTGCAAAGTATTTAATGGCTTTGTGGTAATCGGTACCGCCCGGTATTTTTTTGTCTAGTGTTGAGTTTAAACCCAAGACTGCTCTCAAATAGCTCTGGGCATTCAGTTGTCGCTTACCATACCGCTACTGTAACTACAAAACGCTACTGTGGTCATGAAATGTTTTAGAAAACGTCAAGCACCTTTTCATCGGTTTAAATCAAGAAAACAAAGGTTCCATTACAGTTGCTTCAAACACTTTCTTTTTTCTTTTATTGCGAAACGACCCAAAAGGTAAGTTCTGGGGTGGTATGCAATGAAATCCAGTGAGGAATGGAAAAAGGAAGTGGCTGCATTTCCGCCGCAAGCTGATTCCACTGGGTGATAGGATGGTCTCACAATCATCAAAATGCCGCGGAACCCCTTCATTTTCAAAGATTAGCTGGAGTTGCGATGAGGATACAACTGTTTTCTCCTGTCTATACAAGAAACATGATCAACATATTGTGATTGTACTTTATCAGCATGCTCTATCTCACCGAAAAGCCTCAAACAGTTATAAGAAATTATGATTTTGAGTGGGAAGGCAACCACCTACCAAGTATTGCCACCCATTAACATAATAGTTTCAACCTAAAACGCCTTTCCCAGTCTTTCCATAGTATTGGCGTCCGTCCGTACTACCGTCAGTTTGTCAGTTATGAGTTAGGAGAGAATTTCAAGTTGGAGGTATACAAACCATTTTTCTGAGAAATTGCCATTAGGATGATAGGCCGGACTCCCGAAGTCTCCTCTATGTTCAGCCATGCGCTTGATCAGTTGTCTTTGATTTAGTATGTGAGCTTCAGTACCTCTGCAGACATAGTCTCACCCAAGAAATGGACAAGACCTGTCACAGTTTGCTCTCTAAAGAAGTGTATCCGTATTCTTAGCTCTGCTTGGATAAACACATTCGGACTGATTAGGAAAGCGGCATTGATGTGCTTTTTTTTTAGAAACATGTTCATGAAGCAGAAAGGATTTTTCCCAGCCTCTGAGCTAGGAAGGTTTTGCACCGGACAGGGGCAGGTGATGAAGGGAGGGGGGGGGGGGGACAGCCGAAAATTTTCCGCTTTCTCCAAACGTTTCCCAACAGGATGTCGCTAATACCGATAGTCCTATAGAGAAGTGGTTAGGAACAATTCATGGACGAACCGCACTGCTCCGGGAATGCTCCTAACCCCTTGTTGTGCGTGCAATCTGAACACTAAACGTCCGTCTGCACAAATTGCATCTCGGCAATTCTGAATACATTCTTTTCTAGTTTTCACTGGAATTCATAACCATGTTTATTTTGATTCGCCTTCACAACCTTTTTTACTCAGACATATAAGTATGGTGCGGGGCCTTCCCCTGCTGGTGGGGGGTCTCAAGCACCTATTGGGTAATTGAACCAACAGGAACGCCAGTCCTAAAGGCACAGTACACCCTCAGATATGAATTTTGAGATTTTCATGTAAGTGTGTAGAAGACCACTCCTGTATAGCAGGTGCCGAATTCCAGATCTCAATTCCTCCAAATAAGCGAGATATAAGCGACTACCACAGGCCCGGCCCCCTTCGCTCACCACCACAGGCCCGACCCCCTAAGAGATATTCGGACTCGATAGCCGTTCGATGGATGGATGAATTTAAACAAGTCATCGTTCTTCAGTCCATAACCGGACTGTCTCCTTATCCTAGCTTTCTCTCACCCGATGATTGCGAATGAACAGAAATACAGGCCTGAGACAACTCGTCCACCAATTTTACACCCTCGAGATCTAGGCATCTTTGAAGAGCCATAACTCTGTTCAAATAGGGTCTTGGACGTTTTCAAAGATACCACTGTGATCAGCGTGTGACTTTCTCCAAGATAAGTATGAAATCTGAGAATTACTTTTTTGGGTGTCCTGTGTCTTTAAGCCTGACCCCGCGAGTGCGTCGTACATCGACTTTGGGAATATCTTCTAGACCGATTTAAGTTACTTTCGACTTATATTGAGCCATTTAAGTTACATGTAACATATCGGAGGCGCACTTCATGCAGTGTCTTCTCAGGCAATCACCGCATTCAATGCGTGTCGAATATGCATTCAACTCGAAGACAAGGTGGTTTCTGGCACAGTCAGAGAACATGCTGCTAGGGAGCACGTGCTCCTATTGTGTTTTAAATTACAGCACGTGCTCCAACCAATAAGTCGTCCAATGCGTGCATGATACACATTCAACTCGAGGACAAAACGATTATCTAAAAAAGGAAAGTATACGATGCACTCCTGAGGCGGAACTGTGAGGTCGGCAGCTCCGCCGGTTCAATTACCCAAGTTTGCGGTACATTACCCGCCCGGTCGCTGCAAGCCTCGTCCAATCGCTGACGGCTCCAGATGGTGCTCGGCGAGCTGGCCGCGTCGCACGTCGGTGTGCTAGCCGCGTCGCGTATGTGTGCTGCTACGATAGCGCAGGACTACCTTGCAGCACGTACTCCTGCGATTTAATTTCGCGGCACGTGCTCTGGCTATGGAATTTTGCAGCACGTGCTGCTGTTTGGAGCATGTGCCCCTGTGATGAAGGCCTTCGATGGGTGTGGTCACTCGAGTTGAATGCATATTTGACACGCATTGAATGCAGCGGTTTTCTGAGTTCTCAGAAATCAAAAACAAGTTACTTGTAACACATCTAAGCTGATGTAAGTGACTGACTTATCTCAAGTCATTTAAGTTACATGTAACATATCGGAGGCGCACCCCACGCAGTATCCCGCCGATGTGTTACATGTAATTTAGTCGCAAGTAACTTACATCGGCTCAGATTTGTTACAAGTAACTTGTTTTCGGCCTTTTATGGTACAAGTAACTTGTCTTCATTTTTATAAGTGGAAGAGGAGGCTGGCTGCGCGGGTCGGGTCGCAAGGGTCAGGGTCTCTCTACACACGGAGGGAGGAGGTTTGTTGCCGACGCGACGCGCGCGGCGGAAATTCTATCCCTATCACTAGAGCGCGTTTGCGAAATCTCGCAAGATTTAATGACATTTCATGTTTTGATTAACTCTCCCATTACCTTTTCTTTATGTTACGTTCCTCTCACTATCTTATCCTGCACGCTCATTTCAATATATCTTGTGAGTTCTCGTGCCGTTATAACCATCTTAATAGCTTACTAATCATGCTTTTGGACATATTTATGATAGCGTCGCTGGTATTTTTTTATCTAGCACGTGGGTCATGATTGTTGTAAGGACATATCACAGATAGCTTCACTATCGGTATGATTAAAGTCATGTAAGAATCAATCAAAACATGAAATGGCGTGAAATCTCGTGAGCTTTTGCTAAACGCGCTCTAGTGATGGAGACAGAAGTTCCGCTGCGCGCGTCGCGTCAGCAATAAATCTCGCCCGTGCTCCTCCCTCCGTGTGTGGAGAGCCCCTGACCCGGGGCACGGGGCATCACCGGCCACGTGGGTTCTGACTGCCAGCGGCGATCTATGGGGCCGGGTCTATTCACCAGACTGAATTGATCACGTGGACTCTACAGCGACTCTCCAAAGTGCAATGACGCAATGACTATGGGGTTTGTCTCTTCTGTGGAATAGATGTTTTTGATTTCACTGAGACGTCTGCGGTCACGTGCCATCTGTAGCCACAGAATAAGTTCTGCTGCTATAAAAATCGGTATTTGTTGATAACGGTGTTATCGTCACCGACGTCGTGTGCGCTGAATTCGACCGCCGTTTCGGTGCTTCGAAAAGAGGAAAACATTATGGTATTGGTTCGCCGTCACCCACAGGACACCAGAGGCAGCATGGAAAAAATTAAATACTCCTGCTGTGGACGATATTTTTACAGATGCAAACGAGCTGTACGGCAACGCTTTGTGAGTTACAGTTGCTGGTCCGTTCAATTCCTTCTATGACTTCATCTGACTGCAAAGTCCTAGACGTTTTATATTGGTATACCATGAGTTTTTGTTGAACCTCTATGAAGTTTCAAAAACTTCTTCTTCAATATCTGTTATTTTGTTTTTTACATCTTCGTAGGCCTAATTTCCCTTGAGATACCAACGGCCTTGTTATTCAATCAGATGGTGACCAACGCTGGCGAGTGGACAATTGGCTACCTTCTTTCTATCCTTCATTCTTCCCTTACTGACCCTTCCAGTAATTTGCCAACCCTTTCTGTTGTATCCCATTTTTAATCTCTAGTCAAGCTATGGAACAGGCTTAGGAAAACCTTTGTTGGTTAAAGGCACCGTTCAACAACAGAATCATTTTCTAGTTTTTCTTTGCTGATCTTGGAGAGAATTTTGTGTTGATCACAACGGTGTCTTTGGGATCGCTCAGAACCCACTACGAAGGGAGTTGTGGTACCTTATAAAATTGTTAACGTGGACGGTGAAAAACTCATGGAAGAGTTATCTCGGGCCTGTTTCTCCTAGTCGTTCGCAGCCATCGCACCGGAGCCGACCACACTATAAAGCCAGATCGATAACGAGTGGAAGAACATGCATAGACTTTGAGCGAAATCCATGGTATTGAGACCGAGAACCCTGAAGTGGGCGGAGGAAATGGACGCTGATTTGGGGGCGGAGGGAATGAGTGCTCGATTTTCCTCGCTTACTATAAAGAGTTGAGACTCCGCATTTGGCACGGTTGCTACACGGCACACAGCAAACGTTAATCTACCTCACATCACGTGGTGTTTCGAAACTAATCACATTTGCAAACAGCTTATTTTTCATCTCTCTATGTATTAGAAAAGCGTGTGTCTCCAGAAGTGCGAAAAAACTACAGCATTCACCACTCAGGAATTCGCAGAGGATTAACGGCTGAAATAGCGCGTGATCGAGGTTTTTTTCGGAATTAGTAGGTTCTTTTATTTTTGGTAGCGTGCGCTGCACTAAGTACGTTGCCTTATCGGCCAGGACTTTTGCAGTATGCCGCGAAGAGAAAGCCGGCGACTCGGCGGTCGTCACTACACCGTGAATTTCGTTCCTGGTGGATTGGAAAAGCATGGCTTACCATACAAAACCGAAAATATTGTTCGCCATGTGAGCGAAAGTTGCCATGTATGTTAATTCCAACTGTCGAACCGAGAAGCAACGAATTTAACCCAAGCAAGAGCATTTGGAATTCCTATTCACAGGATCATGCTAACACGCACCACAATTCACGTTTCTGTTCAGCTTCGCAAGCAGACCTCACTGCTATCAGTGTTGGGTGTGACATCGATGCAGGAGATGTTGCTGAGTATCGACAGTTTGGACACGTTGTCGGATGCTATGCGTAAAGCGGGGCTGGAGAGCACGAATCTGATTTTCGGTATGAGTTATGCAAGTTTACTAATGCGGTTTCGTTTTAATCGTTTCTATTTGGTAGTCTATCTGACAAGCGTCGAGGTTTCAGATCTAATTTTATACAATGCCACGTTGTAGATTGTTTCTAAATGTTAATGTCATTAGCATTAGTTATGGAGCCAAAAAGCGATCGTTTGCTCAAGAATTTTCGGTTTCTTTAGTCAACAAGTGATAAGCAAAGTGTCGCCATGGCGATCAACTAGACACTTAAGGACTAAACGCCCTTGATAGCGCCAATTGAGAACACCAAGAACATTGACGATGAGATGAAGGTCCAGAAAGTCGCATTATCTAGCATTACAAGCTTGCGACAAGAGGCTCCAATAAAGCCCTCATCATATGCTATCATGGGTTTTGGTTTAAATACTTTTTTGCATATGTATGAGCATGTAGACCAGGTTAACACTCAGGACAGAGTTTGCATGAGTCTGGTATTCGTTTGGATAATCCCTATTAAACTGTAATTCATCAACTGTTTTTTTTCGGCGTAGTTCATTCACAAATGACCGTCGCCGCGGTCGCAGTGGCCAATTCAACGCCTCTTGCTCTTTAGAGAACGACCAATCGTTTCGTTTCCAGTTTCTCTTTTCCCTATTCATATTATGTGTTTTTACGTCTTCCATTTCTAATTGAATTCTCAGTGAATATGGTGATATGAAAATAATAGTTTGTACATTTTTTGTTTGTGCCTAGAATTCTAGCAATCATTACTGTGCTTCTGTGGTCCAAATTCCGGTCCGCAATTGCGTCTCGGTACGCTTTGCGACCGCATGCGCTCGCGTAAGTTGAGTTTCCAGTCCCAAAGCCGACTCGATGTGACTTTTTTATGCAGTTTTCTCCAATTTCGTTCAGTTTCCAGCTTCCAAAATCCACCTATAGTCAACAGATCGGCGGCTGCGGAGCCGGAAACTTTCGATTCGAAAGCGCGCGGCCGCAAAGCGTGTCGAGACGCAATGGCGGACCGGAATTTGGCCCAGATAAGCACAGTATACTACTGGATAGCCTCTCTCACCTGGATACAAAAAAGCTCATCTGATTCAAGGAAAAGGAAGATTAAAATGGGGATGATAAGAACGCTGCATTTGCAAAAAAAAGTCTCCGCTCACCTGTTGATCTTTATAGATCGAAAACAAAGACTCTAACGTGTTCACGGTTGTAACCTTGGTCGTCTACCTATCAATGTTAAAGGCATCGTACGCGCAAAAAACCGTATATTATTTTTTCATGTTTTTGCGCAGGCGATTCTCTGACATACGGAATGAGAGTGGAAAGCCTCCACAAAACCATCAACTTCCGCAAAAAAACCCGTTTTAAAACGTCTCAAATTATCTACTTCCCACCCTCCGTCAATTTCAGTGTGTCTAGTGCAATACGTAGAAAGTTTTTTTAACAAACGTCGGATGTGTTTTTTGCTTTAAACTTGCTAAGTGGGTGAACTTATCTTGCGTTTTGTTCACTGGAACTTATTCTGAAAATAGAAGTAACCATCGGGCTAGTTTGGATTTTAGAATTCCCCGAACTAAAAATTTCAAATGCTGAATCATCTGCGCCTGTGATGGCGCTTCTGTTCCTCGTGCTAGATGGTTGGTGAAAACTGGTGGCGGATCGTCATTTTAAACTACTCCAACTTTAGACCCATATGTTTTTGACGCGCAAAACTTTACCGGAGAGGTCCACCAGGCTCATTCTTGAAATTGAGCCTGAAAAATGGAAATTGGTTTTCAGCGCGCACGATGCCTTTAAGCTGCATATAGACGAGATAGGATCTTTCATAAGCCGAGAAGACAAAAGTTTCCCCGTCACAGCTAATCGCTGGTTCATACAAACTTTTGCGATGAAGCCTATCCATGCTCCAGAAAGCGCATTCATCAATCCAACGCAGACATACTCAACTTCAATTTCATCTGACACAGGTATCGACTACACAGCCAGTAACAAGTACCAGGGTGAGGATTCGTTTGGTGGGCGTTCGCTGCACACAATCCATCCCAATGTGATGAACCCTTACCAACAGGTGATGTATTCCTTGCTAATCGCCATGAATATTTCCAATTAGTGGAACCTTGTTTTCAGGTTATCTGTATTCTAGGACGAACGCTAGCACCATTCGCCAGCACTGGATGCATTCCCGTCTATGGATTCGGTGATGCAAAAACTGGTGACTGGAGTGTATTCCCGTTAAAGCAGAATGGTGACTGTAAAACGCTGGAGGAAGTGCTCAAGTATGACCATCTTTTTTTGGGTTTCAAGGAGACTCCTGAACCTGAGAATCAAACCTATGTTTTTCAGAGTGTACAACGAAGTCACCCAGTCTGTTGATCTCAGTGGCCCAACCAATTTTGCTCCATTGATCTATCAGGCAATGGAGATCTGTCAGAAAGCCAACGACGTGGGTTTCTCACCTCAACAAAAAGAATACTTCTTATACTTATTGTGGAGTTTACAGTATCACATCTTGGTGATTATTGCTGACGGCCAAGTCACAAATGAACGGGCGACCCGGCGCGCGATTGTGCAAGCCTGCCAGTATCCGTTATCGATTATAGTCGTAGGAGTTGGCGATGGACCATGGGATATGATGAGGGTGAGTTTGAGTGCATTAATATACCAGGTTGTCCAATAATTCTTGTCGGAAAATTTCACCATTTTTGATTTTTTTCAACTTTATTGAGGAACAAGTCTAATCAACAATATAATCACCACAGTTATCCACAACAGTGGCCCATCGATTGGGCAGGTCGCCGATGCTCTTCGCCCATAACTCCGGGAGCTGCGACTCGAAGAAGTCCGCGATGTCGAATTTGAGGTTGTCGTAGTTGGTGAATTTTCTTCCGGCCAAATGGTGCTTCAGCGGGCGGAACAAGTGGTAGTCGGAGGGGCGAGGTCCGGGGAATACGGCGGATGGGCAACCATCTCTCAGCCGAGCGTCGCCAACTTCTGCTGGGTCTCCTTCGCCACGTGGGGGCGCGCGTTGTCGTGCAGCAGGTGGACCGATGCTCGTCGGGGACGCTTTTCTCGGATGGCGGCGGCTAGTTTCTCGAGTTGATCGGTGTAGATGGAGGCGGTCACCGTCCTGCCTTGCGTGGGCAGCTCGAAGTACAGCATGCCCTTGGTGTCCCACCAGCAGCAGAGCATGATCTTCAGCGGGTGCAGGTCGGCTTTCGGCGTCGTCGGCGGCTCTTCTCCGCGCGGGATCCAGACGGCACGGCGGGCGACGTTGTCGTAGAGGACCCAGCTCTCATCCCCAGTGACCAGGTCCTCGAGAAACTCCTTGTGATGCGGACGAAGGAGGAGGAACTGCCAGACGGCCACGCGGCTCTGCTTGTTGGCGTCCGTCAGACGGTGGGGGATCCAACGGGCCAGAACATTGTGGTAGCCGAGTAAGTTGAGTCGATTGTGGATGGTGGACTTGCTGCAGCCGAGCGTCGTCGCCAGTTCACGGGTGGTGGCTTCCGGCTTCTCCTTGATACAGCGACGGACTTCGTCATCATCCACCGTAGAAGGCCTCCCGCTGTGCTCCCTGTCCTCGAGGCTCGTGTCGCCGCTCTCGAAACGATTGAACCAGCGGCTGACTGTGCGTTGGGACACTGCATCCTCTTCGCACGCTCTACAGATTCTTCGCACGCTCTACAGATGTTGGCGACCGCGGTGCCCGTGTCGTTGCCCAGCAGCCACTCGTAGTACACGAACGTACGAATTCGACCTTGGTCCATTTTAGCTTGTACTGGTAGCTAGACGCGGCGACTGCGCCTTATATACCCCTAGCTTAAAACATTGGAGAACCTTCTTGAAGGTTCTCACACTTGCCTGATATTATAACACTTCTAAGGAAAATTATAGAATTTTGAAAATTTTCGGACAGGAATTATTGGACGGCCTGGTATATTCTTGGCTGCACCTTTCAGCAACCAGTTCAGGTATTCGACGAATCCTTACCGAAGCGTCCATGGGACAACTTCCACTTCACCGAGTTCCACGAGGTACTGTGCTTCTCTGGGCCAAATTCCGGTCCACAATTGCGTCTCGACACGCATTGCGGCCTCACGCACACAAGTCAATCGAGTTTCCAACGCTACATCCAAGTTGATATGGCTTTTTTATACAGTTTTCTCCAATTTTGTTTACTTTTCAGTTTCTAGAACCCATCTAGTGTCAACAGATCGGTGGCTGCGGCGCTAAAAACTCTTCCGACTCGAAAGCGCGCGGCCGCAAAGCGTGCCGAGAAGCAATTACAGACCGGAATTTCACGATAGAAGCACGATATGAATTTGTTATTGAAATGGCGCAAGAAATGCGACCGCCCTCCGTTCTCACAATTTCGTGTTGGTTCCCTATCTCGTCATCCGAGGTACTGTAATGTTTCTCCTACTTTGCGCAACGTAGTTTGCAATCATCAGCTAAGAACAAGTCCAATTGGACAGTAAGCACAGTAGCTGTAGGCGCATTTTGAGACGTATCATCCCCTAATGTTAGTGCCGCTATGGTCACGTCTGTTCTGACGGTTTTCCAATGGCTACCATAGTCTCTAATTTCTCTCAAGATGCTTGGTTAGCCTCAGGCCCTCTTCAGTGGCCAGACTGTTTCGAAGATTTACAATAGTTTTACAGATCATGCGGCGGACAGCTGGTCAGGCGGAAGGTGATGTAAAGTTGGCGGTCCAGTCGCTTTTGGAGATTCCAGACCAATACAGATGTATATGCGAGTTGGGGCTACTGAAAAATAGAACGATCCCGCCACGAGGGTCAGAAATTCGTAAAGAAATGGCCGCGAAGTAGATCGTTAGCTGCCGAACGATCCGGTACGTTTAGACTTGTGCGCGTGTGTTGCTCTGCATCAGGAATGTATTTGCATTACAAGGGTTAAGCTTCTACTCTGTAATGACTTCTACTCACAATGCATCCCGCTCACTTTTAGTCACCTATAGGGCTAGTGTTTACTTGTGTTGGTATATGATTGCAACCACACCACCTACTTTTCCTGGATGGTGCATTTTGGTTGTTGCTTGGTCAAGACACCTAACTTCTCAACCTTCCGAGAAAAGCAGTGACATCCTTGGTTGAATGTCAGACAGCCTGCAGTCTCATTGTGATCTCGGAAGCGCAGAGGAAGTTTGCTTGATCCTGACTTTAGCAGCAACTCACCCCTTCCTCCCCTATTCCGTGAGCATCTTCCCCCCTGGTGATCCCTGCCGATTCCTTGCTGAATCGCAGTTGAAGCATAATCATGAGAAACGCCTACTAGAAAGTGGTGTTGCTCTTGTCAGTGATGTATTTGAAGAACCCGCACCTAATAGTCTTTGTATAGAGCTCGCCTTTGTTGCCTTTTTGTGCATCTTGTTGTATGAAGACATATGTTTTTGGTTGTTTTTTGCCGTAACTGCAGTTCAACGTCGCAGTGCACGTTATGGTATGTTTACACAAGGTGCTGAGTTGATCGCAAAACGCTTGGCTCCGGGCGAGATTGAACCAGCATATTCCCTTTCCGGGGGAGCGCCTTATCGCACTGCACCACCGGAGCCCCAGCGCCGCTCTCACTCAACTGCTCGGTAAATCTTCACCGAAGCAATCATCCTTTCACCCGCATAACGGGATGAAACAGGTATACCGTCAGAGGCTATCTAACAGTCGTAGACCTGTCAAGATGATGCCCTAGTTAGGTCTTACACGATTTTTGGTTGTTTTTTGCCGTAACTGCAGTTCAACGTCGCAGTGCACGTTATGGTATGTTTACACAAGGTGCTGAGTTGATCGCAAAACGCTTGGCTCCGGGCGAGATTGAACCAGCATATTCCCTTTCCGGGGGAGCGCCTTATCGCACTGCACCACTATCGAAGACATATGTATTAATGAATACAATAGTTTCTTTTCCATTAGTCAGACATTGTAGCTAATGGGGCTATTACCACTTTGGTAATAACCTGACTCTTATCTCCTTGTTTGCTGTCAATGTATTTAATAGAATATGTCTAGCTTTGAATTCGTGTGATCTGAGCTCCTGTGCCTGCGATTCAGATATTTGTTAGGTTTAATAAAACCCTTAATAAAGATAATATCTACGCATCACTTGGTTTTTAATTCTCACTGAATAAAGAAACATCCGTATTCTAACAGCTGAAGTGAAGTTGGGCGCAAAATTTCTCTCCAGTTTCCATTGGTCACTCGGCATTTTAACAACACTCCTCCTCATCTCTGCACTCCGCTTCTGTACACAGCACGACTCAATTCAAAATCATGACTTCTCTTCTGTGAGCGAGTACACCCTCAGATATGAATTTTGAGATTTCCATGTAATTATGTAGAAGACCCCTCCTGTATAACACGTGCCAAATGCCAGATCTCATTATCTCCAAACAAGCGAGATATACGCGACCACCGCAGGCCCGACCCCCTACAAGATTTTCGAACTCAATAGCGGCTTGATGAATGGATCAAATTCAAGAAGTCGTCGTTCTTCGGCTTGTTGTCGGATTGTCTGCATATCCTGGCTCGCTCTCGCGCAACGATTTTGAATGAAGAGAAATACAGGCCTGAGACAACTCGTCCACCAGTTTTTCACCCTCAAAATCTAGGCATCTTTGAAGAGCCATAACTCTGTTCAAAGGGGGTGCTGGACGATTTTAGAGATACCACTGTGATCAGCGTGTAACTCTCTGCAAGAGAAGCATAAAATCTGAAAATTAATTTCTTGGGTGTCCTGTGCCCTTAAAGGCACAGTACACCCCCAGATAAGAATTTTGAGGTTTTCGTGTAATTGTTTAGAAGACCCCTCCTGTTAAACATGTGCCAAGTGTGAGATCTTAATTACCTCAAATAAGCGAGAAATAGGCGACCACCACAGGCCCGACCTCCTTCGCTCACCACCACAGGCCCGACCCCCTACCAGATTTACGAACTCGATAGCGGCTAAATAGGTTGATGAATTCTCGAAAGGTCGTTGTTCTTCGGTCCATTATCGGTCTATCTCCGCATCCTGTGTTGCTCTCATGCAGCGATTGCAAACGAAGACAAATACAGGCCTGAGACAACTCGTCCACTAAATTTTTGCCCTCAAAATGCAGGAATTTTTAAGGAGCCATATCTCCGTTCGTAGGGGGTCTAGGACGATTTCAAAGATACCATTGTAATCAGAGAAAGGCTCTCTCCAAGATAAGCATAAAATCTGAAAAATAATTTTTTGGGTGTCCTGTGCCTTTAAAGGGACTGTTCGCGATAAAACTCGCTTTTCTGTTTTTTTGCCTATCTTGAAACCGGTCCCATTCTGATTCAAATGATGCTTCTGGAATTGCACAAGACTTTCTGGGAATGGAGTTATGGTCCCTCAAAAATTGAGCTAGGGAAAATGATGGACGAGTTGTCCAAGGCTTGTAACTTCCGTCTTTTGCAGCCAATGTGTGCGAAATGACCTGAGTAAAGAGAGAAGTTGAGAATGAAGGGAAGAACGGGGCTTTTGATCGAAAACCATCGCTCAACTCACGATTTCGATTGTTCCTTTGTTCACGTCGAGGGGCGGGAAGAGGCGGGACTTGCCCACAGCGGCGGGGTTTGCCCACTCTTCTAAGCCGTTTTGCGGCTCCTGGGCAGCTTTTCGTCCCGTTTTTTCGACGCTGTTCTGCTTCTGAGAGCCACAAGAAGCATTTGTCATGGAAAATTCAAAGATGAAGTTTATCGCGAACAGTGCCTTTAAAGGCATCGTACACGATGAAAACCATACATGGGTTTTTGACGTTTTCGTGTTCTTATATCCCTATAGTCACTAAAGGCTGTGAAAAGCCCCCTCGAAAATGTCAACTTTTCAAGAAAAACCCATTTCAAGAAAGCTCAAAACAAATTTGAAGTTCCCGCCGACATCAACTTGGGATAGTTGCGCGAAGAACGCAAGGAACAGTTTTACGATTCGTTACTTGGCGCAGCGTTGGAAGCAATTCTCCGAGGACGCCATTCAGACGAGCGATCATTCTTTCTTGAACTAAATTGAAAAGGTTTACCAACCTGCTGCGTCCATTGCTGTCAGCTGCTTTCCATCGATGTCGAACGCAAAATCGAATGGCGTGTACATTATACTTGTTCCGAATCGAATAATCGGATGAGTATCCGACTGTTTCAGTCGGATAAAAAAGTCGACTTTTTATTCGACAAGTCGGTTATTCGAAAAAGTGCGATATCCGACTACAGTCGAAAAGTCGAATATTCGAAAAAGTGCGATATCCGACTACAGTCGAAAAGTCGAATCTTCGAAAAGGTGTGATATCCGACTACAGTCGAAAAGTCGAATATTCGAAATAAATTCCATCTGGAACAAGTATAGTGTACATTGCGCCCTACGACGCGTCAACGCACGATCGCCGGCAGCGACCATGGAGTTTTGTTCCTTGTAACAACTGATCGACCCCAAGTTCGGCCCCCCAAACCCAGGAAGCTCTTTTGAGGTACGCGCATCTTCATTCAGGGGCGACTTTGAAACTCCAGACTTTCTGAGTGACATTGTTGTGACCCACTAGTCCGACTAAACGCAAAAGCTGGAATTCGGTTCTCATCGTGTACGATGCCTTTAAGCCGCGACCTCTCCAACGATTCATCATTAACGCTTATAGAATTTCTAATAGGTTTTGAACTCTCTCATTCACAAACAAAAGTTCGAAATCGCCATTTCAACCCACTGCCCCTCATGAGCCCCTTTTTGGGGTGCAAACATCGGATGGGCTCTGAGAGAATCCGAGTTGCACATTCATTATGAAAAGCGTATAGCTGGTTGTGAATTAGAAAAATCGTAGTTCCTTCGTGTTCTCATAAAGTCGAAAGCCGAGTAACTCAGTGGCAGAACTTTCTAACCCATTCACGACCACGCCTAATTTTGAGCGACTGCAAATTCGGACAGCATGCAATATTGCGTTATGGTATGCCATGTCCCCCAACGATGGGACGCGTTTGCTCGAATGGCACGCCACTGAAAATCCTTTTCCGTCTTTCGTGTCCATCGCTTAGCCATCAGTAAGGTAAACATTGTACTGAAATTTACGTTCATAAAACTCTTTCTTCCAAGAGAACCGCTCGAATTCACAGCAGGGTCAAGTGGGAATATTATTCCGCCACCACTGTTCCAGTAATCTTCACTTAGATGGGTTACTTTGAATACAGTTCACGGATGAGGTATCTGTCTTCAATTTTCCTATGGTTCACATTTCGCTATGATGAGCGTGAGAGTCAAGCTTTTAGAAAATCTAGATTCTGGGGTAATAATAGGGGTTTTAATAGTAGAGCCACGCTCCAGCCGAAAAGATCACGACTTCAGCCATGATTTTCTTCTCAGAAAGCTGAAAAGCGGCAACGGAAGAAAAAGGAACTCATAGTGTGCTTGAACATGTGCTTTGGCAACCGTTTTTTTTTCTATTTGAGTCCGAGCTATTTTTCATGAAAGCTCGAACACTGTGTTATAGTGGAGCTACAGACGGGCCACGAAATTTGTAGTCGAGTCTAGGACAGGATAATACATTCATCATAAAAAGGTTTGAAAAATCATTCTTGTTGCGGAGAAATCGACTTTTGAAAAGCGTGTCTCACCGATGGAACACCCGGTGCGAATCGTTGGTCAACGCGTGTCCAACCGGACACGTCCTCGCGAATGGGTCAAAGCAAGTGGAAGTCTGTTCTGGGACCAAGATCATTGCAAGTGAAGTGAGGCCTGGTACATACTAGCCGCGACGCGCGACAGCGACAGTGCATTTGAACCATATTGATTTTCTGTCGATATCTATCCCAAACACGATGTCGCGTCGCCCGTCGCGGAAAGTATGCACTAAGCCTAACTCAATGAGGTTTGCTGTCATCGATTCTTTTGACTATTTTTACGGCTGACTCACCCGAAACCGTTCTAGTTCAGGGCGTCAAAATTTAAACGCACGTCGATTAAAGGGGTCTGCAGAGTTGCAATGACCGGCGACTGGTCGCCGAGCGTCAGCCTTGACGCGTCGACAAAAATGTTTCCGAACATTATCGTCGCTGCGTTGGTTGCCGCTCGCTGGCAGTGACGCAGGGCCGTCGCGGGGTCAAACCACTCTGCGGTGCCCCCTCGACGCCCCTCACGCCGCGTCGGTTGCCCTCGTCGCCGAATGTAATCGATATTGCATCACCCATCTCTGTTCGTCGCTGCGAGCAACGCCACAACTTCAACTCTGCAGACCCCTTAAGTCAAACTGTAGGAAGCTACTTCTGATCCAGGAGATTTCGTCACCCTTCAGAACTCCATAGATTCGATAGTGAGCTCGACTAAAAAGGCAGTTGCCTTCGTTTTTGCAGAAAGCTACATTTATGCAACCAAAGTCTCGTCTACTGATCACGCAGCCAGCCGAAGGCTGGTTATAGATACTTGACTCTGCGTTCACTCTGATCCCTGCGATTGGAATTTACCGTAGGCACGGCTCATCACCGGCTCTGCAACTAAAAAATTATGAACTTGTAACGTTGATTCGATTCAAAATACTCTAAAACTAAAGAAAGAGAGGGTTCCTTCAAAATAATTTTACCTTGGCCATGTACCAGTTTGTATGCTAACTCTCACAAATACAGAGCTAACTCTACCATTTAGTAGCAATGAGATATAAGACCCCGGGACGCTTCCGGACCCAGCACGGGGCATTTTCTTCGGTTGAGCTTTGATACTTGCATGAGGTCGATATCAAGTGGGTGGGCTATGCACGGACGCAGACGGACTCACCAGGTGCATTTTCTGCACCCCATTTCCCACCTGTTTGGTACGTATCGTCCGGGTGGAAGTCGACCAGCCCTGATGGGGCATAAAAAACGATTTTCGCATTCTTCCTAGGCACGATTGCAATTTTTTTGCAAATTTCCAGAACTCTCATATTCTATGGTGAACTCGGAGGAGAAAATTCATGGTGAGAACTGCATTCAAAAACAGTGTTCAGGATGGAACATGGTTGCCGACTTTTTGTAGTGAAGTCTTCGTTTGGTTTAGTGTGGTGCGACTTAAAGGCATGATAAACGATGAAAACCGAAGTCCAGGTTTTGCGTTCAGTCGGACTAGTGTGTCATAATAATGTCACTCAGAAAGTTTGGAGTTTCAAAATCGCTTCTGAAAGGAGATTTGCTCACCTCAAAAGGGCTTCCTGGGTTTTGGGGGCCGGCCTTGGGGTCGATCCGTGGTTACAACGAACAAAACTCCGTGGTCGCTAACGGCGATCGTGCGTTGACGCGTCGTAGGGCGCAATTCACACGACACTCAATTTCACATTCGGTATCGATCGAAAGCAGCTGACAGCAATGGACGCAGCAGGTTATTAACCCTTTTTAGTTTCGTTCAAGAAATAATGATCGCTTGTCTGAATGGCGTCCTCGGTGAATTGCTCCCAACGCTGCGCCAAGGAACGAATCGTAAAAGTGTTCCTTGCGTTTTTCGCGCAACTATCGCAAGTTGATGCCGGCGGGAACTTCAAATTTGTATTAAGCTTTCTTGAAACTGGTTTTTCTTGAAAAGTGTATGTTTTTGATGGGGCTTTTTGCCACCTTCAGTCACTATAGGGATATAACAACACGAAAAAGTCAAAAACCCAAGTATGGTTTCCATCGTGTACAATGCATTTAAACAAAAAAAATGAAGAAGACCCTTTGGGGTAGAATTGGCGACCGAAAGTCGTTAGTTTTTTTTTGTTGATGGACGTGTCTAGTGACCGGCATCGATGGTTTGTAGTATCAGGGGTAATCAGCTGACTCGAAAGTAATAATCAATGACTTCTGATCGTTGGCCCTTTTCGAGGTCCATTGTTTATGCCGTCAATCTCTGGATGGGAGAAGCCGCGACGCTGCTTGGTGGAAAAATTGCGAGCTGGAAAACGAAGGGAAGATGGCTATTGATCGAATGATTTCGCGCCCGATCGCTGAGAGCGGCTCAGTTAACAGCAACACTTTTGTGTTTGTTTTCTGTTAATAAAAGTTTATCGTCAATCACTGGATGAGGGATCGCCGCGACGCTGCTTGGCGGGAAAATTTGAGCGATCAACAGCCACTCTCCCTTCGTTTTCCCGCGCGCAATTTTTCCCGCCAAGCAGCGTCGCGGCGATCCCTCATCCAGTGATGAACGATATATATCAAGTTACACTATTAGTTGCTGTGCACGTCTCAGAATTTTGACCAGGCGCTGCCTGAAACAACTCCAATTTCTACTGACGGCGTTTCGCACCTGTGCACGAATTGGCATATCAGGGCCTTAACAACTTTATTTCAACGCGTTTTTCGTCGCGCGACCTCCGCAGTTCTTCAGATGTTTACTTGAAAACCTTTTCTCTCGTTAACAATTCCTTAAAAATGATGGTTGATGTAGTCTTAAACGTGACAAACTGATCTGACAACACTATCTTTATTACCTTAACTATCGTGATTCTAAAACTCGACACAGAACTTACTTGCACATTCACGACTTAACACAGAGTAGAAGAAAATACTACGTGACACACAGACACAGATGATGACCAAGAAAAAAAAGGGAAAAAAAAAGACACGTCGATATACGCGATAAACCGTAATCAATCATGTGAAGCGCATCGCATACCGATCGTTATAAACTTGTAACAACAACAGTAAAAACATCATATTTACAATACAATGCACGAAAAAACCCTTGAACCGAGAACAATAAAGTGTGTGGAGGTCATTGGTAACCCAACGCTTACATAGGAATGAATCATTTTGGTAAAGCAGGGTGACGGAAACGGCTAAGAACTAGGAAGCATAAAAATTTGAACACATGATTTTGTCTATATGAATAGATATGATGAACTCGTACGAAAAAGCGCGATGCCGGCACATATTATAAGAACAAGAAGAGAGAGACCAGCATGTGATTTGTAGCAACTTGAGACTCCCGCTTCTAAAGTGCAGCCGTATCAGTACCGATTTGGAATGTTGTGCAGCGAACCAAATGGCTGTTTTCTGAAATAATAAGAGAATTAGGCATCAGCGCCGAAATAAAAGCTATTTCTGAAAATAAATTTCAAGAAATATATAGAACTTAGCGAACCCCTTTTTTAAGGAGATAAAGTGATTATAGGTAGAGAAGTTTCAACAATGTGTATTGAAATTTCTTTACTTTATGCCCCATCAAGACAAATCTGATTTGAAACCTCAACGGAAACTAGGAATCCAGCCGGCTGAACTACAACACTGCGGCTAACATAGGGAAAAGGGGGCGAAATGAGCAATGTTGGCAAGCAACGCGTCCTTTGCCTATAAAATCGGCGTGGATCCTGAAGGGACTTTGCGTTCCCCATTGGAGGTTGGCGCAAGCTCGGTGCACCTATGTTATAGCATAGGGCACCGAGTTTGCGCAAACCTGCAACAGTGAACGCAAAGTCTCTTCCGAATCCATGCCGACGTTGACTTGCTTTGAAGTACTCCAGTCTACATTTTGATGGAAATCATCTCCTTGAGCGCTACCCATTGGATCCAATCATATCAAGAAACTTTGCCCAAAAACGGGTTTCCGCGTGGTATTTTCCGGGCTTTGTGGATATGATTGGATTCAATATGCCGCGCCGGAGAAGGTGGTTTTTTTTCTAAATTTGGATTGGAGCTCTTTGAAGGTACCCTCTATAAAACGTCGTATTTCACATCATTCGAGGCGCGAGCGGCGCGTGCGACGCCTACGCCTCCGTCTGCCCTCCGCTCTCTCGCTGCCTCTAACCTCCTCTCTGCACCAGCACGCGTAGGAACCATGTGAATTTGGCCGCTCTATAGCCTGTATCGTGTTTTTCGGGAATCGGGCTAGGTGACATCACCCACGAAACTTCAGGTTCTGAAAATGTGCCCCTCAACCGGAAAAAAGCTGTGGAGTGGATTACCTCTGGGTCGATTATCCAGCACTTTTTCAAAGAAAGTTGATGCAATCGTCATGCAAAATTGGAAACAGTTATGATACAAACTCCGCATGCAGGAAAACCTCAAAAAGGACAGTGGCCAGGTCTCCAAATGCAGACAAACTCTGAAAATTATTTTGGCGCGAAATCTAAATCGATTAAACAATGTATTCCAACTGATTTTCCTTTTCAAAAAAAAAAGGTAAATCAGAGGCTCTTTCGACAGTTTCGCTCACTAAAGAGGCTAAGTTATAGGCAAAAACACCATTGTTTCCAACTTCGCCCATTTCGCCCCTTTTTTCCCTGCGCTGGGGGCAGTATAAAACGTAATACCGCGTAACGTAATACCCTTTCCACTGCGTAAGCCAGTCTACAGTGACAGGGACCCCTTCAAGATATGTAACCATATGGTTTTCGAAATCGGTATACCAATCACGATCTGGCGCGCAGTAGAAGGTATAGGGGGAAGTGATTTTACTCGGAAAACTTAGACCACCCACGACGGGTAAGGGGAGCTTGAAAAACTTAAACTCCATGAAATTTAGGTAAAAGCTTGGGGCATTTCACTCAGCTTTTCATGTTCACATCCTCGAGAATTTAAAAAATATACAGCACCTGCTCGATCAAAAAGTCCGTTTTATTCTGGATCAGAGCTTCTAATGTGCATCTTTCGGAAAGGTCTCAAGGAAGCTTGAATTAAGGATGATCATTGATTTTTACAAAGATTAAGGCGGACTAAGGCCGTAGTTATACTTCGGCGTTTCGCTGGCGCCAGCTTTCGCGGAATGTCGCTTATCGGTCCATTTCGATATCTCAAAAATTGCGGACGTCCAGCAAAAACCGACGGCAGCGAAACGCCGATGTATACTGTGCTTATCTGGGCTAAATTCCGGTCCGCAATTGCGTCTCGACACGCTTTGCGGCCGCGCGCTTTCGAGTCGAAAGAGTTTCCAGCTCCGCAGCCGCCGATCTGTTGACTCTAGGTGGATTTTAGAAGCTGGAAACTGAACAAAATTGGAGAAAACTTCATAAAAAAGCCATATCGAGTCGGCTTTGGCGCTGGAAACTCGACTGACTCGAGCGCATGCGGCCGCAAAGCGTGTCGAGACGCAATTGCGGACCGGAATTTGGCACAGAGAAGCACAGTAACTTGGGTCTGACAATAAATATTTTATGTGTCAACCACAAATCTGAAAGTGGGGCACCATGCCTTTTTTGGAACCCTGTGGTCAACGAATTTTTTGCCCTAACTTTGTTCATGGAAGAGTGCTAAACACAAATATGAGGTTCGTTTATATATATTTTTTTTGGAAGACCATAGGGTACGGAATGCGATTATGTAGTCGTATGTAGGTCGGTTAGAACTTTACTCATGGGGTTCTTTGAATGGTAATACACGAATCCAATGTCCTTTTTCAATTGTGGAGGGATTACCCAGATTTTGTTGAAGTTTGGCTACCGTGATCTGAGGCAATACTTCGAAAACCGGAAAATGGGCCAAGGATACGCGAACCCCTTTCGGCAACGTTCTGATCAAACGGTAGACTATGATCAAGAACATCGTAAGGTTACCGTGACCTTTCGCAGAACTGATAACGGATTTTATATTCGTCAACACTATGTGACCCTAATGGACAAAATTTTCTTACTCTCTGGCGAGCAAAAAGTTGGACAGTGAAAGTTGTTCACAATCGAATGGCACCCGATCCCGAAATTCGAGAAAAATTGAGAAAGCAAATGGAAAATGATTTTTAAAAGTATTTGATACAAATGATAAACAACCTTTAGGGAATGCAACAATAAAGCAGAAAATGGCCAAAGGTAAAAAATGGGAAAACGATTTTTGAAAATGTTGCTTCCCACCAGGAATGAGCGGAACAAAAATATGAAATTTCGGAAATCGGTTTTCGGGTTTCAAAACAAGAATTTTTTCTCGGGTTTCGGAAATCGGGCGCGAAACGAAAGAAAAAAAGAAAAAGAAAGAAAAACGGAAATGAGGTTTTCAGAACGCGAGACGCGGAAAAATTTAGAAGTAATCCAATGTTTTCTTTCTCACACAAGACACGATATTTTCGCATTCCGCAGCGTTTTTTGCGGTTTTCGGAATGCGGAACGCGGAACCCCGCTCATCCCTGCTTCCCACCAATCGTGAACCTGCGACACTGCGTGCTGTTTGATTGGAGCACGTTATTTTGGGAACTATCAGACCAACAAGGGAAGTGTTTAGAGTGGTAAACGCGTCTGCGAAAACGACTAACATCGTTAGTATCTCTTCTGGGTCAAGAATGAAAATGCGCAGTATCCCGCCCCGAGCTACAGGTTCTAAAAGTTATGAGCATTCCTTAAGCTTAGCGAAAACATTTTTAAGCCTCGCGAAAAAATTTAATTTTTTTGAAGTTTCAAAAAATTTTCTTGGATTTAGCTCAAAACTTGTATGTAGGGGTTATCTAGGGTGGCGAACACGAAACTGGAAACCATTTGTCGAAATTTTCAGGTTTTCTGTAGGTTACGGTAGGTAATATGTCATTAAGGGGGCAAAACCGACCTTTGTATTTTGAAAATCGACAAACGAACGTTTAATTCAAATTCTCCATCTCGAATAACCCCCGTATACAAATTTGGATTAAAATCTTAGATTTTTACCAAACAACACTACCGCTCGTAGGATTTGGTCAGAAAGTGAGCGAGGTCGGCTTTTTCGCGTCTTTTTCGTCTTTTCTGTATAACTCGCTTCAAAGTCAACTTTGAGCGAAACTAGGGAGATATTCATGATCCTGGCGTTGAGGGCTATTCAATGGTATAGCCATTGTCCAGGTTTCTTCGAGAACCATGGAAGTATCGCAACCAACCTGCTCTCTACATACCGTAGACAAAAGGAAACCCAGACAGAAACGGTAGCTCCGCACCCGCCACGGTACCGTAATTTCAAACATGGCTGATTGCGAAACTTGTATATTTCTCAACGTAACCATTACAAAGGCTTAACCATTGGGTAGCTCTAGACGCCAGGATAATGAATATCACCCTAGTTTCGCTCAAAGTTGAGTTTGAAGCGAGTTATACAAAAAAAGACGAAAAAGACGCGAAAACCCGACCTCGCTCGCTTTCTGACCAAATCCTACGAGCGGTATTGTACCGTATACCCACCGTAATCTGCAAAAGTCGAAAAACGGACTCCACATTTGTGTTTAGCACTCCAAATAACCCTCAGAGAATGATTTTGAGACACATTTATTGTAGAAATCCGGAAATCTCGAAAGTGGCGTTTTTCCCTCAAAATTTTACCCGGTTGGAAAGCTTTTTGACGAAATTAGCCGGAAACTTTGGAAAATCAACTAATAAACTACAGATTCGCGATCAGCGCCTCAAAAAACCGCCTTGGGAGAATATTAAGGCAAATCAGGAACATTTTTCTAGAACGCTTCCGTAGCCCTCATATCGGTATAAATAAGCGCCCAACCGAAAATCCGTTACAATTCCAAAACGCTGTCAGTCTGGCCAAAATATGGAATATGCGCCTTCACCCAAGATTTGCTCAGAAGGTAGTTTTGGGGCGCTGAACACATTTATGGGGTCCGTTTCCGGATTTGCCGATGACTAATGCGCTTTTTGGAATGTACAAAGAGCACCAAAAACGACCTTTTCAAGCTCGTAACTTCTTGGAACCTGCGTCTCGGGGCGGGATACCGCGCAGTTTTACTATTGAGCTGCACGAGATGCAATACCGCTCGTAGGATTTGGTTAGAAAGCGAGCGAGGTTGGGTTTTCGCGTCTTTTTCGTCTTTTTTGTATAACTCACTCCGAACTCAGCTTTGAGAGAAACGAGGGTGATATTCATGATCCTGGCGTCGAGGGCTACCCAATGGTTAAGCCTTTGTGGTGCTTGCGTTGAGAACTATAGAAGTTTCGCAATCAGCCAGCTTTGTAATTACGGTACCATGGCGGATCGGGAGCTACCATTTCTGTCTGCGTTTCCCTTTGTCTACGGTATATAGAGAACAGGTTGATTGCGAAACTTCCATGGTTTTCAACGAACCCCTGAGAATGGCTATACTATTGGATAGTCCTCAACTCCAGGATCATGAATATCTCCCTAGTTTCGCTCAAAGTTGACTTTGAAGCGAGTTATTCAAAAAAGACGAAAAAGACGCGAAAACCCGACCTTGCTCACTTTCTGACCAAATCCTACGAGCGGTAGTGTACTAACGATACTAGTCGTTTTGACAGACGCGTTTACCACTCTGAACAGTTCCCTTTTAAGGGGTACCCCTGGAGCCCTAAACCTTAAATTTCACATACAAAGAGAAAAAAAGGATCCCAAAAATTGACTTGTGCGGTGTCATTCATACGCTAATCTTCGCCTCAATTACCGTAACCATGTGGCTTTGATTTACGGTGCGCGTGTGCGGCGCCAGAAAAAGGTATCGGCGCGATGCGGCGACCTTTTATGGTTGTGCTGTCATTTTTGACGTGATCGCACGGCCGCGGCGGCGGCGGCGGTAACGATTTATTATTTCAAGATTCGATCGAAGCACAGCTAGCAGCGCATTAGTTCAAAGGTAAAGCTTCTACAGTTTTGCCACTTTACAAGTTGCCGCCGCCTCCTTTAGTCAGCGACGAGACGACAACGGAAACTCGGCGTGAACGGAGAAAAAAGGTCGTGAACTTCAGGATCAAAACGATGCCGCCTCGCCGTCACACCACGTGAGATGATGCTCCAACACAATACAGACCGGAAGGTATCCCTCTCCTGCCCATTTCCTTCCGCCACACCTAATCACAAGTTGCCGCTGACGTTGGTTAGAATTGTTTTCCAAAAGAAAGTATGGAGGTGAATCGCCTACTTGGAAGCGTTCTTGTTATTCATGGATGGAGCCTCGTGAACCTTACTATGCATGGTAACGGGAAGGAGTATCCAAAGTCTACAGGTGGTTCGTAAGGGACCGACAGGGATAAAATTGGTGAAGATGGAACACTACAGGAACGGGTTAAATGAAAAAACTTCACTGACGGTTCGTAGGAGATCAACTGCGAGGACGGGTAAAAATGTGCTCTTTATGCCTTCACGGGATGGGTAAAAAAGTGCTCTTTATGCCTTCACGGGATAGAACCCTGACTCTCATCGGTCAATGCTAGCAGTGTGATGGTTATTTTCCTTTACGATAGGAAATTAGTGGTCAATTCGAATTTTCAGTGACTATTTGAGGTCCTCTATCATTCAGATCCACTTCTACAGTTTTTATGGAGTTTTACAGAAAATCATTAAGAAGGATAAAGTTCTCGGCGTATATCAATCCTCCGGGGATGCGCCACAGATTCCACTTCTATTCAGAATTTTAAAGGCTTTAGAATGTGTACAGGGCCTATACAATGACTTTCGGGGGCCAGCCGATGTTCAATTTAATGTTTTTATCCTCCCAGACAAGTCTGGTACCAATCCAGCGACCCCAGAAGGATAGACGGCTTGCTTGACCTTGGGCGAGGATCGATCACTCGACCGTGTGCGTGACAGTAGCGCCTCTTGTCAGTGCGCCACACTCGTCAGCAGAAAATCAATATAATCAATAATTCAAGAAAATCGATAAAATTACACGACGGTGATTTCTATTGATGGCGAATTATCAAAAACTCGTAACTGTTTAGTTTGAGCTTTTGGTTTTCTCCAAATAAATGAAATACCATTTCATTGCTAGCGTCGACCGATGAGATTCCGAGACTTGTCTTCGTGAGTGGTCCCTAACACATTAACTACTAGAAAGTGTTGAAGAGTTCCTAACTTCATGGGAGGTCCTTTAACCGTAAACTACGGAAAATGGTTGGGAAGAACTAAGCTTCATGGTTAGTAAGCATTCAATGCAACTACGGAAACGGGTTGTATGGGACTAAACCTCATGGGTGGCTACTGAGATCAAATTCATCTAAATGGCTCTGAAAGAACTGAACGCCAACGTGGTTATCTAGGATTTTAATAAAATTAACAACTGTTAAGATTTTTACTTCATGGGTGGTCCCAATTGTCTTAACAATGTGAAAGACTGGAAAGGAGTAAATATGAGTTGTTCGCAGAATACCAACTACAGAGGAAGGTTAGAGAGGTCTAAATATCATTCCCGATCTGAAAGGTAATGACTACTGAAACGGCCTGTAGAGGACCAAAGTTCATGGGTGGTCCGTAGTATGTGTGCTACCTGACTGAAGTAAGGGAGAGGCAAACATCACGAGAAATCCTTGAGCTATCTAGGAATAAAAAACTAGAGAGAAGCAGGGTATCAACTCTCTTCTATGGAAAAAAGGTGAAAGTGGAGTAAATTTTATGGGAGGCATAGAAGGCAAGATTTTTTTTCATTTCCATTGTTTTTTTTTCCTTAGCCCGTACACGACGGAAGTCGAAACTTCAGGGGTGACCCCTTGCATATCAGCCATGTGCTGGATTGGAGACAACTGCACTCACTCAATGGGTATATCAACGACTCAGGTAATTATAAATGGCTTAAACGACCGAGGAAGGTAAACGTCATGGGTGGTTCAAGGACAGTCAGCCGCTAAAAAAGGTTTCAGAGGACTGTGCTGCATATTTGGTCCCTATGGCATGCAATTCGAGAGCGGGTAGAAAAGCCAAAACTTTATGTGTGATCTGCACAATATTTTTTGAAAAGAGGTAAACTTCACGGGTGGTTCCTAGAATGAGAACAACGTGTAAATATAATGGGTGATTCGCAAAATGTCAACTATTTACTTCAATGAAGATTCGAGAGAAAAATATGTACCCTCCTTGGTGGTCGATCAAATATCAACTGTCCTCTGCCATTAAATGCAGCGTCCCATAGTCATCACTCAACGCGCTGCGGCTGCGCGCGATGCTGCCCCCTCCGTCTGCCAAGCGCTCTCTCGTTGTCTCTAACCTCCGCTTCGCGCTCGCACGCGAACGATCTACGGGAATTTAATGATTTTACAGCATTTCTACGGGAATTTAATGATTTTACAGCATTTATGAGATCAAAATTATGAGATCAAAAGTTAAAGTGTGGTGGTATCTACGATACATATGAACACGTAAAGAAGAGTAAACTTTATGGATAGTCCCTGCTACATTTATTACGGAATGCGGTCAGGGCTGGGCACGCGTCCCGGCATACCGATTCTGAATATGCACCCCCCTTAGCTCGCTAATTTTTAGGCACCCCCTTATGGGAAATAGAAATCGGCTGTTTTCCGAATAGTTGAACAGACATGATCTTGACTTCCTGATTTTGATAAACAAGAATGTAAAAAAACATTGAATAGAGAAAATTCTGAAAATGGCAACAAAAAGGGTAGTGTAATTTCTGAACTTCAAAACAACCCCATGAGGAAAATTTGTTAGTGAGACGGTAAGTTATGAAAAAAGATAAAACAATTTTCATTACAAAACAATTGAGTAATTACAATAAACAGAACTACTACTACTGCGATAATTAATGTTTTCTGTCGAATGTTTTCATAAACCTATGAAGGATTAGTTAATCTGTGTTTCATTGTTCTGATGTGGAAATCAGAACTATTTTGTGTTGTGGAACAATGTTAGGATTAATGTGATTCGTAGGGAGTAGAAAACCCGAGTTTTACCCTCCTAGAATGCCGCTATCCCTTGACAAATCGGCTTGCCGTGCGATACGGTGTTTGTACGCAGCTACACAACGTACACGGGAATGGACGCGCACACAATATTAATAAAAAATGTATTTTACTACAGAACGGGGAGGAGAAAAGCATTGAAACTGAAGGAAATGGAAGATGGTAAAGGTACTCTATTCTGGATGTAATTACTTTAGAAATTTAATGTAAATAAACAAAATTAGAGCGGGTGTAAACATTTAGCTGTGATAAGGTTCATTCAAACGAACCTAGTTGATCAAAACTAGCATTAAACTGAGAGCAAAGGACATTGTGAGAAAGAGGAGAATCTGGCGAACATTTTAGCATCAATGTGACCGGTTTTTAATGTGATTTAAGGACCTTAAATCTCGTCCCGGTTTTACCCCGAAAACCGGGACAAAACCGGGACAAAACCGGGACGAGTTTTAAGGTCCTTAAATCACATTGAATATCAAACATATTGCTATTAAAATGTTTGCCAGATTCTCCTCTTTCTCGCAATGCTCTTAGTTCTCATGTTTATGGGTTTTTTTAATCAACTAGGTTCATTTGAATGAACCTTATTATGTCCAAAAAATTCACTCCGCTCCAACATAGTTTGTTTACAATAAATTTCTATAGTGTATACATTGAAAGAATCCTATTCCTGCCTGCTTCCATTTACTCCAGTTTCAATCATTTTCTCCTCCCCGTTCTGTAATAAAATACATTTTTTAATTAATATTGCGTGCGCGTCCACTCCAGTGCGCGTTGTGTAGCTGCGGACAAACACCAGATCGCACGGCTAGCCTAGTTTATGAGAGATTGCGGCATTCAAGGTGAATAAAACTCGGGTTTTTATGATCAGGGTACTTCTCAATGAGGACGGCACGGTCATTCGCTTCTTTCATAGTAACTTGCAGTCTTGAATTTTTACAGCTGGCGCTCTTCATAAGTCACATTCTCATGAATAAAAATCTATTGACTAGTGGTGATGCTGACTGTGCTATCTGTACTTTTAAACTGTCGAAATAAATCCTAGCCTGCTCGGACGAGTCCGGGCAGAGCAAGCAGCGGAGCGGTCGGTCATGGCAAAGTATAACAGTGATAAGAAGATTTTGACATGATAAGCCCGATAAGCCTTGCTTCGACCGGCTCAAAATGAGCGACCTAGGCTATACATCAGTTCGCTAATCTTTTTTTGAACTTGAATGATAGTTTTCCTGGGCGCTATCTTAGTATCTTTGCCTCGAATCGGTAGGCACCCGCGTAATCAATGAACGCTGCATCAAAGAAACATGACACCACATCAATCCTTACTTATATATATATCTATTACATGATCGATGACCATGTTGAAAAAAAAAATGTTTCTACGGAAATATCAGCAACCAACAAATTCCAGTAAACCATATGAAAAACAAATTTAGAAAATAAACGACGGGTAGTTCAGAAGAGAAACAGCCTAATAGTGAAAAAATGAAATTACTTTTGTAAAACGCTTATTCATGGTCAGCGAAGCGAAGAGCGGTTAGCTGCTCCGCTCCGAGGAACTCAGAAAACAGTCCACTATCTTGATGAAGCTTTTCATGTCACGAGAGGTAGGAAACTTTTTGCTCAATTTTAAGTAGTCAGACCCAGCTCTATTAACGAAGAAGTTGTGTCGAACAGCAGTCTTTGCAGTGCTAATGGCGATTTTTTGCTCTCCGCCTCGCGTTCTTGAGTCTCTCACTGCGAAAAAATCTTCCTTATCGAGACCGCAATATTCATTTAAAATTTTGTGGACCATAACAAGATCATTCCTTCTCCTTCTATACGACAAGGATCGAAGGTTGAACTCCTTGTTTCTAGTCTTACTGCCAGGAATGACATTGTACACAAAGCCTAGTTTTCTGATGAATAACTTCCTAGTGAAGCTGTTCTGTACACTTTCCAATTTGAGAATGAATTTGCGTTTGTAAGGACAGAAAATGGTAGTGCCATACTCAAGAATTGGTCTTACATATATTTTGAAAGCCTTCAATAGAACAGAAGTATCTCTTGTCGTGAGAGCTCGGAACAAGTTATGCATTACCCTCATTGCTTTTCTAGCAATTTGCTCACAATGGTGGTCAAAGTTCAGGTCTTTAGTTACAAGGAACCCAAGATCTTGAATGTTCTGCGCAACACCTAGGTGACAATTTCCCATACTATAACTATAGATTGGATTACGTTTCCCAAGATGGAGCATTTTGGTTTTCTCCTGAGACAGGGGTAACTTCCACTCTAGGGACCAGCGATCTACAGCAGCGATTGCATTCTGCAGCTTCATACTACTCTCTGAGGATGTTATCGGACAATATATTTTGATATCATCGGCGAACGCAATGTAGCTCGCATCAAAGGATGAAACCAGTCTCGGTATGTCGTAGGTGTAAATGTTGAACAACAATGGAGAAAGCACACAACCCTGGGGAACTCCACTGAGAACTTTTCTCGGCTCAGAGTAGGCTTGGTTCACTCGTACGCTAAAAGTTCGCTCACTTAAAAATGAATCTACCCAGGACACAATACGTGGATGAATCCCGACCGAAGTTAGTTTTGCCTTCAACCTTATATGGCATACCCTATCAAAAGCTCTAGAGAAATCCAAGTATGCGACGTCTACCGAGCCCCCACTATCTGTCGCCACCGTCCAATCATTAAGCGCCTTCAGCATAGCTGTCTCTGTTGACTTTTTCTTTTGAAAACCGTGCTGACAAGGAGATATGATATCATGATTGTTGAGATGATCAACTATTCGGTTTTTTACCACTTTTTCAAAAAGTCTGGCGAATATTGAGGTAACACTAACAGGTCGATAATTTCCCGGCTGATTATAAGGAGGTTTTTTCGGGAGAGGTGTTATAAGAGAGCATTTCCATCTTCGGGGAACTTCGGCATTCATGAAACTCAGATTAAAGATGTGTTCTAACGGATTCACTACATATGCTGCTGTTTCTTTGACGAACTGTAAAGGAATACCGTCCGGAGTCTCAGAAAGAGACTGGGGCCATTTCGAAAGCATTGAATAAAGTTCATCGGCGTAAAACCACACTGAATCAGGCATTTCTGGAAAAGCTTGGACCAAAGAGAATACTGCATCATTGCTCGGATCACTGTACGACTTTGCAAAAGTGTCCGCAAGGAGTTCCGCCTTTTCCCCATCCAGTCTAATTACTTCTCCATTTTCATCAACTAATGAACTTATTGTTCGTTTTTGTCGAAGTTTCTGGTTCATCAATTTATAAAAAGCAGCCTTATTTCTAGACCCGACGACTCTTCGCTCGCGCGAGCGATTGAACTTAAGAAGCTTTTTTGTAAAATCTGAGTCAATTTTATGGTACTTTTCCCAATTAAATGAAGTTGGCTCCGAAATAGCATTTCTCCATGCAGTGTGACGAGCATTGTACAAAGTGCGTAAGTAACCTGGCAAAAACTGTTTTCTGACTGGGAAATTTTTAATGGGGACAAAGAGATCGATGCAATGGTTTAAGATGGCAAGAAACATTTCGTATTTTTCATCAACTGAACCCACTGTATTAAATGATCCGATCCAGTCAATTTCCGCGAGGTATTCCTTTACATCATCATAATTTACGTCCTTGTAACTTCTGACTGTGACAAAACGCTTTGGTTCAGATTTCGCACTTATGTTTACCGAGACGCTGTTATGATCGCTAGTGCCCAGAGGGGGGCCTACGATAATGCTTCGAACAATTTGGGGGTGATTACATAAAACTAGGTCAAGAATGTGGTCGCCTAATGTCGGAGTATGAACAAATTGTAAAAGATTGTGTGTTTCAAGCATATCGAGGAACTGTTTGGATACGGTGTTGAGAGCGTTGTATGGGCTTTCCCAAGAAATATCTGGGAAATTGAAATCTCCAACTAGTAAACTAGGTTGTTCACAGGAAAGGATATCACTGATGGCTTTTATCATCTGATTGGTTTTGGAAAGCGTACAATTGGGGGTTCTATAAACTACTATGACTCTTATGATGGTAGAGTCCACAAAAATATCAGTGCACAGCAATTCATAAGATTCGGGAACAGATTCTTTGAAAATGAGAACAGGCGAGAGAGTGGGCTTGCATAATATTGCTGCACCTCCACCTTTTTTGCGGGGTCTGTCACATCGGAAGCATTCGTAGAGTGAACACCAAGAACCCAAGAGAGGAGCGAGGTCAATAGAAGATTTCAACCATGTTTCGGTAAGCATTACTAAAGCTGGGCCTATTTCAGAGAACAAAAGAGTTAAAGAGAGTTAACGCCTCCTTATTTTTTACCATAGATCGAATGTTTGCGACTACACACTCAAGACCATTTTCGGAGTTCCAAGGAGGCTTTAACAGTTTCCCGAGTTCGTTGCTGGTACAATATCAGAAGATGCAGAGTTCAAATCTTTCAAAACAGGAGTAACTTCAACAAGGGGGGACATTTGGGATGACTGACTGCTATTAACTACAGGAGGAGGATGCGATCTAGATTTTCTTTCATCACGTAAACGATCTAACTCTATTCTAGGAAGCGATGCCCTAAGATAAATACCTCTGAGATAGAAGGTTTTGAGCCGGTAAGTCCGACTTATCATAGTTCTAGAAAAATAAGAAGCCGGCAGAACAAGTTTGATGAGTCTAGGGCGATTGTTGTACAATTTACCCATTCTAAAAACAGAGTGAATACTACAATCAATATTTAAAAAATCCATAATTTGCCAGACAATCTTAAAATCATGCGCTACTCTAGAGGAGGCCACTTTAGAATTACTCTCTGGAACACCCGAAATGACAACACATCGTCGACGCTCCATCTCCTCCCACGAAGGCACAAGCGGAGGTGAAGGATCAGCTGATTGGGGCGGAATCGATTGACGGCTCTCGGCTAAGGAATTCTTCAGCTGATCAATCTCGAGCTTGAGAGCAGCGTTCTCATCCAGCAACTGCTTGTTACGGTCAACGACAGTGCCTATTAATACATTGAGTTGATTGCGACTTTCAAGCAAATGACCCACCACTGTCTTCAGGTATGGTGGCAAGGTATCATCTTTGACCAGCATATCGACGGCCAAATCGAAGTCGGCAGGTGTTGTCGGCGAACTTCCAAGATCGACATGTGGACGTTTCTGCGGGCGTTCCCTGTCGTTGGTGACCAGGCTTGTTCGTGGCGTATCAAAGCTAGCAGAGCTCATAATAGTAGTAGTAGTAGTCAGGAACAACAGTCAGTAGAAGCACAAACGGCGCAGGAAGTTGTTAATTGGGCAGAGCGAAATGAGAGTCGACCGCTCGCTGCGCAGCCCTTGAGAAGTCAAATTCTCAAACTTGGGTAATTAAACCTTGCTGCAAGATAACAGAGTAGTGTTTAATCCTTCATCGAAACAAACTTTGACAGCAACTATGAATTATTGCGAACACAACCTGCATCTCTATCGATACTTTGATTTCTTTTAGTGTTCGACTCAAAAAGCGGGGAGAAGATATGACAAATTAGAAGGATAGTGCGTATTATTTTTTTCCTGAAATTCGACAGAACATGCACTTCGTTCTTTTTTTGGTGTTCGATTTAGGCACCCCCCTTTGCCCTCTCTGCAACGTCTAATATGCACCCCCTAAGGTTAACCGGGACGCGTGCCCGGCCCTGAATGCGGTAGAGTAGGGTTCCTGCATGGCCCCACAGAAAAGAAAGTCAAAGAATGCACTCGTTACAAATTCAGCGATTTTTTCTGACTTTTTTTGACGGAAGTACCAGAATTTCCATAAAAAAGCTTTTTTTAGAGTATCACAGAAATTTTATCAAACTTTCAACACTAAATGGCAAGTTTCTATGAAAAAAACATATTAGTTTTAGAAAAACTAGCACAATAAATATGGCCACTGCACGAATTTCAGTGCATAACAAAAATTGACCAAGTAAGAGACATTGAAAAAAATCAAGAACGATTTGTGAAAAATAGGCATAAAATCTAGTCAAAGTCAGCAAAAGTCATAATTCGGCCATTTTCCAGGTATTCAAGAGTATTTTCAAGCTGTCTGACCATCATACCATAATGTTCCTGGCTTCCAACAGATGTCCCACGAGTGGTACTCATCGTCACCGCTTGACCCTTCCTCTTCGGCTCTCATCTTCTTCCACAACAATTACCACTTGGAGCGCGAAAATGCGGGCGCCAAACAACATACGCGCACGCAAGCTCTGAAGACGCCGCCACGGAGCTGATTGCGCAAGTCGCGACATCGCAGTACGCGGTGCCCAAGAATGCCGCAGAATGCAGCGCCATTCTAGGCGCGCAATGTTTGTTCGTGTGTTACGCTCGATTAATGTGCCATTTACGGTGACATTTGGTCAGATTCGAGATGATTACCGGCGTGATTGATGTCTCCTCTCTGGGAAGTAGAGTGTAAAACTTGGCGGTCACTGCCTAGTTTGAACTTTCTTACAACATCTCGCACAGGTGTAGCTGGATGCAAAAAGATGCCTGATTCGGGACTCGAACTCTGGTCAATTTCGTGGAAGCAGCGATTACTGCTACCGCGCCAAATCTGTCCTAGACTTGAAGAAGCTGCTTCTTTAAGTATCGCTTTCATATGCAGGAGTTTGCTAGATGCCAGGACTACGTTCTAAGATGAGTTTAGCAGATTCTGCGAGCAGATTCGAGATCAGCTTCCAATTCTCTTTCCAAAGATGTACATGTCATTGTGAATTGCCAATGTAACTGAATCGATAATTTTTAAGGGAACCATTTTATAGCCGAGAAGTTTGAATAGTGAAAAGTATGTGATTCGATACGCAACGGAGATTCTAATAATTTGTTCTAAGGTCTGTCCTAATAAGATTGTCCGCCCGCGCGGTCGAGGTCCTTATCGAGCGCCCGTCGCGAATACATTTTTTTCAGACGGACTTTTTGACGGCTGTAGAGAGCTATTCAATCTTCAGAAATTGGTTTTACTCCATAGTAAATGGAAAAAAACCTAACTTAGCGTGACCCTTTTGAAACTATTTTCGATAAACAGGATAGTGAATTTTGAGGTGGTCAGAGAAGGCTCTGGAAGTTGTAGGGAAAGTTTGTGGTAAGCTGAGACATACTCATAGAGTCAAATTTGCCCAGTAACTTTTCAAAAAGGTACGGTAATAATGGCAGACCTGGTGCAAAACAAATCACAGAATAGGGACTCGAACCCTCGTTATATTTCTGATAACAGCCACCACTACCACCGCGCCAACTCGTCGAACTCGAGCAAAGCAAAAGCGGCATCATGTTACCTCACTTATATCTAGGAGTTTGTTACAACTCATAACTTCTTTCAAAGATGAGTTGAGCAGGTTTAGACAGAAGATCTGAGATCAGCTTCGGAATCTGATTCCAGGGATGCGCATATTATTGGCGATCGCGACCTCAACGCAATTCATGTCTTGGAAATGTTTCCAAGGGGTATAAGAACAGATAGATATCGATTTGTCATAATATTATTTGTGTTTGCTTCAATGATAGAAGCGGTATATTAGAAAATATTAAGACCCTTAACACGCATTATTAGTATTGATTTAAATTTAATAATTAAACGATGGTGGTCAATATTTAAAGAAGTAAAACTCACTGCATAGCAGCGCCTGTATCCTTCCTGACGACTTGGAATGGTGAAGAGTTGCGATGGTTCAACTGATTGATATTGACTTTGTTAGAAGTCCCGAGGATATTCGTCACGGTGTGCTTCACAGGGGCAAGTTTCGCAGTAGGCGGCGTTACCTTGAATATGAAAAATTGTAGAAAAAGGTAATCAAGAATAATTTGAAAAAATACGGATTTCTTTAGTCAGTGGGGTCTGGAGAAACGTTTGCTCCAACATCGCCGCGAAAGGTTTAGACTTCGCGCTGCGAAACCCGAGTTGGGAGTACACTTAACGACTGCCGAAAGATTACGCTAGGTTACGGTAGATATACGGTAGTACGGCAATGATACAGATTTCGACGAAATTTTGACTAGGAGAGATCTTCGGAGTGTTGAACTTTTCCTTGGGATAAAAATTATTGTCATCATGAGTATTGATTTAAATCCACCCCGCAACCATCATCCGCAATCGACCAGAAAACTCGTACAAAGAGGTGTGGCCTCTGATTTCCAATACTATCCGATTATTTTGGAGTAATCTTAGTTTTACAACATCATCCTTTATAAGTAGGGAGCAGAGACCCCTCCATAAGGAAAATCGAAGCCACACCTCCGCGAAAGGGGGTTTTTCATGGGTTCCAGTCGATAACGCCTACTTCTCCCCGGCCCTTTCTCTTTCTGAAATTTTTCAACTGATGCGGCTTGTCCTTAGACTACTCGTCCCGCAAACAACTCACCGCTCCTTGACCCAAAAAATTTGCATCGATTTTTCGCAGGCTGATCATAACGTTTACACTAGAATCGCTAGGAACTTTTGGATGGAAATAGTAGCAATATCCCCTTAAAAATCCCCAAAAAATATAAGAGTAGATGTTCGTTGGACGAGTTGCCCCATGTTGTCCTTTTTGACCTGCCAGAAAGTTGAAAATGGAAATTCGACGAAATAAATACGAAAGCTCGACTGAGATGAGAGTTTACTTTGATAATATGGACCAAAAGCCGTTGCCCCATAGAGCTGGGATACTCGTCCAAGGGGTGTGGCCACAGGTTTCCTTTCAAATCTCGCTTCTTAGAGGCGTTCAGACTTCAGGCTTGGCAACTTTTTTGCCGAAGGGGAATACCAACTATTCACATGAGAGACTCAGAAGTCTTTTCTGAAGGGGATTGGATTGTGGATCGAGTTCACAAAAATGGACTAGTTATCCGGTCTTTTGCTGTTCAGCCTTCAGCCTGATCCATTCGTGATCACTTCACACTTGACTTGTTTTTTTTCAAACAGCAGAAGGTGGGACAAGACGTCCTTTTAGGCCGGGATCATACTTCCGGCGATGAGCAATGAGCAACGCCATCACCAGTTTACCATCAATGTCGACAGCCTGTTTGCACTGTCGCTGTCGCGCGTCGCTGGAAGTATGATTCCGGCCTTATCTTACAGTCGATCAAGAAGGCGGAGGAATTTAACCTTAGGGGGGAGGTGTATACTTCCGCCGCCGAGCGGCCCGGCGAAGTGCAATACCATCATATCGACCGTGCCGTGCCGCCTGATCAATATAACAGAAGTGCACTACGCCTCGCGGCTCGGCGGCGGGAGTATACACGACCCCTTAGAGGTGGGGCAAAGTGTTTCCTCCTACTAAAGGTTGCACATGACTGCGTAATGTTCCTATTTTAGGTACATAACAACTCGTGAAGCGTCTAGTTTAAAACCATAATTGATCGGGTGGACCCTAAAAAAAGCCAAAAAAAACTCACCACGGCGGGAACCTTAGCGATAGGTTGGGGCAAAAGTGGGCCACTGCGGGGTAAACTCATCGGTGATCGCATGAAATTATGAAAAGGAGCAGCTGTCCAGACGGGCTGAAATAATTGAACAGAAGGATTCATAGAAACACAACGCGTTTCCGTTTTTAAAAAAATCGAGAAAAGTTATAAATTTTTCTCGCAAATTTTATAGAAAAAAATCAAGAAAAATATAAATTCTCACCGTAGTTGGCAGTACAATTGGCTGAAGTCCTGACATAGGCATGGAAGACATCTGATAGGTGTTGCCGATTTTCACCGTATATCGCTTAGCCCCTGGCGTCATCGGCGAGCTCAGCGGTGAGACCGAGTACGTCCCATATGAGCGCTGAAATTCAGAAAATTATTCAATAATTTCAAGTTTTTCGGGTTCGAAACCACGAACCTGTGCTTGCGGTTTAGGCAGGGTGTGGCCACCGCTATTCGTCCTAATCAAAGGTGTGGATTTGGCGGCGGCAGGGCCAGCCGGGGTTAGCATGGGGGATCTGGTGCCGCACGCTGCCGCTTCTGAAGATCGCTGGCGCTGAAGTTGCAGCTCTGTTTCCTGCCTCAGCCGCTCCGCGGCCAACTCGGCGAACATCATCAGTGAGGAAGACGCCTGCGAGACGAAATCTTCGGACCTAGAAAATATTTAGATTTTTTCAAGTAAAAAATAGAAAAAAATTCTGTGTGTCACTCCGTACTTTATGCGGGGCATCTTGTTAGCCGTGGCCGCTTGCAGATTCATTTCTGAGCTACTGCGTTTTCCCAGCGACAGCTGCATGGAGGCGGTTGTAGCCTGGAAAAAATCTTCTAGACAATTTTTTTTTCAAAAAAAGCATTGATTTACCTTCATCTGAGGTGTGAGGGGAGCAGATTGATTTGTGGATGCCAATAACCGCTCAATACACGCGTTCACATCGAATGTGGAGTGTTCTAAAGAAAATCTTGTCAACTTATAGGTTAAAACAGTGAAAACTTGAAAAAAATGAAATTGACTTGCCATCAGGTTCTGGCCCGCAGTAGACGAAAAGCGGGATTTTCTTGGTCCCGAAAAGATAGTGGACCTTCTTAATAAGTCCCAGAGCGACCAATACATTCGCGATATCGTAAAGACGCCGGCAGCGGCCTGGAATCGGCGTTGGCTGAGAAGATGTATCACGACGCTACAAGACTTTGTTGTAGGCTCTCCAAACGAAGGCCAAGCAAGTGGGCTCCGCAGCGGCACTATTGCGGAGCCGCTGCGGCGATATCGTTGAGCCTTGACAAATCTTTTCAACCAGCTTTCCCCGTCGAGGCAACTTGCCGCGGCAGCTCTTCGATAGTGCCGCGGCGACCCCGCGATAGTGCCGCGACGGCTGCGCGATAGTGCCGCCTGTAGACACCATCCCGCCTCCGCCACAAAGATAAACCTGCACTGCGTGAGCTACCGACGCAGCGCCAGATGCTGATTGGAATATGATTTTTCACAACCAGAAAAGAATGATAATTGTTTTCTCGTCATAGATGCAATGTTACCTATTGCTAGGGAGAAAGTCGATATTCGATTTTTCTAACGTGGAGTAAACGATTTTTGCTGTCAACAAAATCAATAACTGATTTTGCTCATGGGTACCACGAAAATCGCAGACGCGCATCTCAACATGTGGGAGATCTATAATCGAATTTTTTTCATGCATCGAAAATCTTCCACATCCAGAAAATCGATAATTGATTTCTTCCATAGACTAAACAATTTTCTATTTATAGCAATATCGAAAATTGATTACTCGATTCTTGAAACCTGGGAAAACCATGATCGATTTTTTTATGCATCAAAGACCTCCAATATTCAGAAAATCGATAATTGATTTCTTTCATAGACTAGGCGACTTTTTATTATCGAAAACTGAATATTCGATTCTCGATATCTGGGGAATCCATAATCGAATTTTTTCATGCATCAAAGATTTACGACACCCAGAAAGTCGTTAATCGATTTCTCTCATAAACTAGGCGATTAGTTGTTTCTATAAAATCGATAACTGAATATTCGATTCTCGATATCTGGAGAATCCATAATCGATTTTTTCAAGCATCAAAGATTTACGACAGCCAGAAAATTGATGATTGGTTTGCTTCACAGACTGGGCGACTTTTTTTCTAGGGAAACTGAAGATTGATTTTTCGATTCTCGATATCTGGGAAATCCATAATTAATTTTTTATGCACCCTCCGTCAAAATACAGAGTATCGATAATTGATTTCTTTGATAGACTAGGCGGTTTTAATGTCTGGATAAATTGAAAATCGATTTTTTTCACAGAACTGACGCTTCTCTACTGGAATTTTCCTGACAAAAATCGATAAAATTGCTACTCACTTCGGCTGGGCGGCTCAAAGCCTTCCGTTTCGGGGTCTTTGATGAGTACGGTGCTGGCCACGTCCAAACTTACGCGTCTAGTGTTTTTCTAAAGTGTACAAATACATTTCGTCAAAAGAAAATCTAGATCTTCTTCCATACGACAAAATCAATAATCGATAACCTACCGGATTACTCAGCAGAACCATGAGAAACCGCCTGCAGAGTTGTGCCAGCGAGTTTCTTCCCTGCCGGTCACGACCATCAACTCGAGTGCGCTTCTGTGATATTCATACATAAGATTAATATTCATTTAGAAAACTCTACAAAAATAGATATTGATTTTTGTTTGCGTACCTCGCTGGTCTGAGAGAGATTCAAGACATCTGTAGAGTGATTTGATGACGATGGACTGGCACGATCCTCACCAACAAGGCTTCCTGAAAAAAATTAGAGTATAGAATTTGCAAAAATCAATCGATAACCATCCTGAACTCACCGACAATCTCTCTAGCGCCGAACTTCCTGCTGCCGGGTGAGAGTTCAGTGAAGGAGCACATTGCCTGTTCAACCCGAAGCACACGTTCTGGGAGGTGCTCTTCTACAGCTTCTTTCTGAAGCCAGAAAAAAATTACTTAAAACTCCTAATTCACTTTTTTTCCTAAATAAATTTAATACCTGCAGATCAGCCATGAGTTTGGGCAGTCCTTCCAGTCCATGCCATCTGTAGTAGGACTTATTCGTCTTGCTCATCGCGTCCAGCGCCTCCATCACGTTCACAATGTCATAGATTCGTCGCTTTTCAACGTCTGTGAAAACGGGTATTTGATTTTTAGCAGCGGATTCGACACTATTTCATCACAGAAAAAAAATTGAGCAATAATTTTTTCTGCTTGGTTCCACTTTTAGTTAGTTACGGAAATCTTTTAAAAATTTTATATAGACACAACGCCCTAAAGATCGATAATTGATTTTTTTCAGAATCTTATTTTTTGACCTCTGAAAAAAAATGACGACTGATTTCGCTCATAGATTCAATGATTTAATATGCCTTAGGAACCGTTTTTCTTATTTTCTCTACTAAACCCTAGGTGTTCTCCGAGAATCGGTAGCTTTGAATTTTGAACAAATGTTTAGACATATTAGTTGTTTCCGAGGAGAATTCTATTAAAGATTCTCAGCAAATCCAATATTTTTCACTGAAAAATCGATAATTGATTTTCATCAGAAACTCTTTTTTACGTCTGAAAAAATTTACGACTGATCTTTCTTATTGGTTCAATGATTTAAAATGCCTTGGAAACCGTTTTTCTTATTTTCTCTGGAGAAATCGGGTGTTTTCCAACGAGAAAAATCGATAGCTTTTAGATTCCAGCGACGATCTTTCCTACCGCAACAAAATCAAGAAAGGTTTTCTCCACAGATCAGTTGTTTTCCGAGGAGAATTCTATGAACGATTTCCCGCAAATCCGGTATTTTTCACTAAAAAATCGATAATTGATTCTCTCCAACGATTCGCCGTTTTGTACTACCGCGAATTTGCAGAAAGATTATCTACACATCCGTATTTTCTAAAACATCAAAATTGAGTTTTCCACAGATCTGATGAGTTGCTGCCCCTGGAAATCGATAATGCATTCTTCCGAAAATTTGGATCTTTCCACTTAGAAACTTACGATGGACTTAGCATAGAACCGACACTATTCTACCAATGAAAGTCGATATTTTACTTAGATACGAGATAATTTCTCCTAGAAAAATCGATAATAGATTTTTTGCATGTAACGCTTTTCTAACACAAAGAAATCAATAATTGGCTTCCTACTATAGATTCAATGCTTTTGAGCGTCTGAAAAAGTTGATCATTGATTACTTTCAAAGATCCTACTCTCTGTGCCTCGAAAAATCAATGATTAAATTTTTTCTTTGCACAACACTTTTTTGCTAGAAAACAACGCTCTATGATTTTTCCTGTGGATTCTGCACTCTTCGGCTTATTTCCCACGGATTCAACGTTCAACCGCCACCGGCACAAATCAATAATTGATTTTTCATAATACCTGCCCCTTCAAATTTCAGGGACAACCGATATTCGAAGTTTTCGTCTGAGATACATATGTATGAATAATTACGAACTCACTCATTTTTCGTGCCACACTCTCCAGATGCACTTCCCTGCTGGCGGACAAACGCGTCTCCTCATTCATCGCGATAAGAAACCTTTAAACAGCTTTCAGCGCCATTGATTATTGATTGGTTAGCCCTTTAATGAATCGATACCCACCGTTGACACAACAGGCCAAGACTTTTCTCCTTCCGTGACGTCACTTCGCTGTCCTCGCCTTCCACATCCAAGTCCACATCACTGGACTCCCTCCTGGAGGATGCTGCTCTCATCCCACACGTAAGGGATCCAGAGTCCGGTATCGATTCTCAAAAAGGGTCGATCAATCAATATTTTTGAACGCATGAAAGTAGAAGGGGAATGAAGGAAAAATACGCTAACGGAATAGTTTTGAAAAGAAACTGGTGACGGTTTAGAGAACCTACAAGCGGCACTTTCTGCGGCTCTACAAGTGCAGGATGATCTCACATGACAGCATGAGCCTACGATTTTGAATAGCTGCGCTCGCGCCATCCGCGTCGCATCAGCCATGCGCGCGACTTTTTGCCGCATCAAGGTAGGTGTACTAAACAAGGGCCACAAAACTGGCAATTAATCGTTCAGAATCCATTCTTTACAAATTTTTCAAGACGTGAGAAGGAGAATGCATAGTAAGCACTAACCCAAGTGTCTGAAACTTTAAGTGGGAAAATATTGATCGACGTAAAGTGGAAAGTGGAGCGAAACAACCGCCGTTTTCTTCCTTTTTTCGGATCCAGTGACGCTTTTTCACGCTTATCAGTAGGCGTCCGCGAACAGAGGCGCGAATTTCAAACACTTCATGTAACATTACTGTTTTGTCGTATCTTTCTGTTGCCTGCCTGACTGACTGATAGATTGACCCCTGCCAATGTGATGATAAGCGTCTTCTGGACACCCTTCAACCTGATAACAAGTCAGCGCCAGCGCGGACGCGCGTTCGTTATATGGATTAGCTGTTAAATTCTCGATAGATAACAAGGCAGTTCACATACGGTTGGAAACAGAAGAAGCATATTTGAATTTCCCACATATTAAAATTTTCTAAGGGAAAAGCTGGCATTAGAAGTTGTTTCACCAATTACATAAGTTGAAAAATTTAGGCATCATATTCTCCATGATTTGTTTGGCAGAAATCTCCGAAAATTGAAAACAAGTCAAATGCAACATATCTTGGCCCATGCAACTTACCTGCAACTTATTCCGGAGTTGTCCGCAACATATCGGCACTCTGCCCAAAAGCTTTTCACTAAGTCACGCAGTACATACTTTTATATTTTTGCACTTTTACACAAGCTTCACGCAACTTGTCGTGTTCAACTCAAAGAAAACTTGATTCTGCCATGACTTTATGTTGTAATCTATATCTAAACTTAACTTCCACACAAAGGGGAAGCAAGTTGCTGACAACGATGGGCCAGGCGAAACGGAATGCTTTAGAGATGGAGGCCGTGAGCTGAGTGACGCTTCCGACAAACTTGTGCATACATATATTCATACACAGACTTTAGCAAACTGCCGATATGTTGCGTTCAACTTGAATGTGTCTGGATAAGCTGCATGTTACATGAATGATGCCAGACGTTTCTGCCAAAGTTTTTTTTGTTTTCCGACCACTGTTTCAGCTCGCCCTTACAGAAATGTGGCACAATGTTTTGCGTAAAGCCACTGACCCGTTCTAGACTTCTCTAAATGTATGCTTCTGTAAACAGCGATTGTAGCAGGAAGCTTCCATTCGTTAGCATATGCTGAATGTAAGTTATTCTCGATTTTCTGGGCTAGAGTCTATATTGAGATCACTTCAATCCTCTGTCATAAAAAATAAGGTAAAAACAGGGATCATATTGACTACTACTTATTAAACATATTTTGTACTTATTTTTTATTATTATTCTTATTTTCATTATAAATTGTTCTTATTAAAATTCCTGAATAACGAAAAATTTGTACTGATTTTTCAGTTTTATTTAATTTTTACGTATTCGGTTAGTGAAAGAGGAACAGAAAGCCGCTGCGGTTTAAACACTAACTAGTGAGCAGGTGTTCCCTGGCGTGTCGTAGGATCCCGACGACAGTCCGCGGGACAGCCTGTTCCATGCACTCAGGCGCTATTTGAAAAAAAAAAACCGCGAATTTCTAAATAAAAAAAACTGCATAAGTATTCCGTATGGGTGGGATTTTTCCAAGTAGAGATAACTCAAAAACATGAAAAATGGGATATATTCTCTTAGGGATACATCAAATATTTCATTTGAATTGTTTGTTTTTTTTTTGAGAAATTTCTCTAACTAGACTTTCTTTGTGCTCAGCATAGCCTCTCTCACTGTTACCCTGACCCCTACTTTCCAACCTAGGCTCATTATCGTGTGTGACCGGCCCCTGGGAAAGTACATTATCCCACTCTCATAGCCGCATCCTATGTGATATAGAATAGGTAATTCTGGAAAACTTGTTGCACAAACTAACAAATATATTCAAAATTTTGATTTCTTAGACACAATTTCTGGAGATTTTCGCAGTCACAACTTTTTTTTTTGAAAATTTCAAAAGTTTAAGTTGAGTTGTTAAAATCGCTTGTCTTTGAAGACGAGAGATCGCTTAAGAAAAATGAAAAGAGAGGAAAGATTGAAAAAAACGCAAAAAAAAAAAACTTTAAAGTTTTTTTTTTGCATTTGGTTCCGGAATTTTCCTACACTTTCGAGTAAATGCAAAATTTTCTAGCTTCTCCCAGGGAAATTATGTAAATAAAACGTATTCTATAGTTTGAAAATTCTCTAGATTGTATGGCACTCCTTTCTCTTAGTAACTTACCTTTTTTCCGTGGATTTTTTTCTCGATTCTGTCCCAAAATCTTTTTTTTTTTTCGATTCAAAATTTGTATATATGTATGTTCTAATATTTCAGCTTTGCTACTAAATCGAGGAAGTCCGTTAGCAATTTATTGAAAAGTGTTTTAGTCAATGTGTGGAGCACCTAGAGTGCCATAAAATAAATAAATAAATACTAAATAAATAAATAAATAGATAAATAAATAAATAAGTAAATAAATAAACAAACAAATAAATGAGTAAATAAATAAATAAACAAATAAATAAATAAATAATTGTTCGAATAAATAAATAAATAAATATAGCACTGAAAAAACTCCAGAGAACGCCGTAAACAGCGACTATAAAATTTGGAAAACAAAATGTATGAATAAAATGTATTCCACAAATCAATAGTATGCAAAATGACAATGAAAGGCCAAAAAGAAAGTTTTCCGGAAAGTTTAATCAATAATTACACTAACCTTGACTTTGCACTGAAACGCTGGATTTCTGTGACAAAGGGGACGAACTCGGCGGTGGGATCGTGGTGGAAATGGTGACGTCGACGGCAATTTCGGGCAGAACTACCGTATCGTGGCTGGATACGGTGGGTTTCTGATTTCTGAGATCATCGAGTGGATACGGTATATTCTCCTTGTTCGCCTCGAGCATTTCAGCCCACTGCGACGACATGACTAGACTAGAATGGTAGAACCCTGGAAAACACAAACGTTTAGTTTGTAACCTTGCCAAAGAAGCAATCGATGTCGAGCAGGAGCATGGTAACGGTACGGTAAAGTAGAATGGGGTAGTGTAGGGTGTATGTGTGTACGAGTGACAAAAGATACGAAGCTGTTGCGTCATCGCCGACGGGTCACGACGTCTTCTATTCACTACGTGCTTATTGTAACAGCAGGGGGAGCGAGGTCCGCTGCCGGCCGGTCTGCAAGCACCTGCACGCGCAACACACCCGCACGCGCGAAAAGAGGCGGCGGACAACAGCCACTACCGTACTACGAGACTACGGTAGTGGACTTTAGCTACGATAATCAGAGATGTATCCGATATTGGGAGGGGGAGGGTCGAAAGAACATATGAGAATTCAAAAAAGTCTCAAGTATCCAATCTGTGACCATGTACTGCTACAATAACGGATACAGCTTCGAATATTGTAGCAGATGTCCACTACCGCAGTCTCGTAGTGCGGTAGTGAAGTCGAAACTCTAAAAATAATGTTTCTTAGGGATCGAATCCTGCGGAAATTGAAGAATTATATTTTCAAATGATTCGAGCATTAAGAAAAAAGTTTGAAAAAGATATTTCTGAAGTCGTTTGAAATGAAGGTTCAGGAAAATCGTATTTACGAGCATATCGATGGCACATTTATCGAATCGGACGGACGAAAAATCAAAGTTTTCGATAAATAGAATATTCGGAAATGAACGTCTTATTGCTGAGTGAATCGCACAATTGCAGCAATGAAAAAACCTTGTCTCCCGGATTAATAAAATCCTCAGAGACAAAGGACGGCCCTTTCGAGTTCTACGAATAGTCAGGGATTCGAAAGATATTATTTCCTATTAAATGTAAAATTCAGGAAACAAAGATCGTGTATCTGTATGAGCCGAATATTCGCAGAAAAAACAAAGACAACTTCCAAATAAATCGAACAATCGAAAAAAAAAGCGCAGAAAAAATCAGAAGTTGAAGGTAGTCACTTAAAATCACAACAAATGAGAAATTATTATTCCGAGCGAATCAAATATTCGGGTGAATAAGGCAGCCATATCTAATAAGAATCTACTACGCATAAAAAATCGAAAAATCTTATTTCCGAATTCAGCTGGAGTATAAAAAAAATTATATTTTTTATTGAATTGAACATGGAGAAAAATTTAACCCCATCAGGCATTGATTGAAGATTAATATTTCTGAAAGATCCACACACAAAAAAAAAGAAAACCGTGTTATAATATATAAATTTTTGTGTAAATTGACTTTTGAAGAAATTAAAAATCGTCTGCCCGCATGAATAGAATATTCAAAACAATCAGTGAGACAAATTCTCATAAGTAGAAAAACAGAGAATAATGCAAACAATCTATGGACAAATTGTGTTATGCCAGCTTATTTCCTTTTCCATTATGCTCATTCTGTATAGCGTGTGAATTTTCCACCTCTTTCAATAGGTAGATAAATAAATCTCCAGAAAATCGAGTTTTCGACACTGATAAAAATCTAATTCACTAGTAGATCAAGTTTTCATAAAATAAAAATGAAAGGCAATAGCCAGGGGTAAACCAGATACTCAAGAATGGAGAGGTTTGAATATCGAATGGGTGTATTGGCATAGAACACTTTCACAAACAAAAAATGTCGAGAAAAATTGAGAAGAGAAAAAAAACTGCTAAAAAAAAGAAAGAAACGAATTATAAAGTCTTCTTACCAATTAGGTGGTACATATATCAAAAAAAAATTATAGAATGGCACTTCAGAATGAACCTACCATTTGAACACTTTGCAGTATCGCGTAAGCTGTTTCAGGAAAACCTGTGAGGGATTCAGCGAAAATTTCAAACCTAGGCGTTCCCCCGTTCTGTGATTATGTATGCGAATGGTGGCGCTTTTTCTGTTATCTCTCTGTGTGTGTTGGCAAAAAGCGGCGATGTTCGGCGACGAACAGACGCGAACACCGCACACAGCCTATTTCAAATCTCACAAATAAAATGATTATCAGGGTATAGAATACTCAGAATGATTTTTTTCTGGGGAAAAATACTCGAGTTTTCACAATACCCTTTGAAAATTTCAATGATTTTCAAAAAGCTTTTGTTTTTCTTCAGAAGCATAGATCAGGAACATCAAACCGACAGAGAAGAATGAACAGAAAAAAAAACGTCACAAAAAGCCAGTAAAACAGAAAACTCTTACTGATCAATAAGAGGATTTTAGGCGTTTAGTGCACATAAAACCTAAATATTCAGAAAAAGGAGTTATATATTTCCGAATTTTAGAACACAGATTGAAGTTATTATAATATACGCTTACAGGAGAAGTGTTTGGAGCTTTGAGCGCATCTGTAAGAGCGGAATACAATGTTAGTATATCTTGGGCAACCATAGAAAAACTGCTCACTATCTCGCCCCCAGCTGCTCATTCAAAGAGGTTATGAGCTCAAGGTTGTCGTTTTTAATAATTTTTGTACCTTCCAAAACGCATAGAAATATTTTTAAAACTCGGAAAAGGACCACAAAACCGTGCTCAGCACCCAAAATGCCCCCTTGTTGGTTGAGTGCTTACTTATATCAACTAAAGGCTTCTGAGAGCGTTTAGGAAAAATGTTTCAGTTTTCACTTAAAACCTTCTCACGAGGGTTTTTCGGGTTGCTGACCACGAATCTGAGGTTTATTGGTAGGGTTTTTAAAGTTTTAGACTCATTCCTACAAAGTTTCCCATCGGAGCAATTTTTCATGCCAAAACGCTTCTTTTGACGACTACCGAAATGCTACAATAGATATGGCTCAAATCTTTTCCTACGTGGTATTTGTAGAGCTTTACGGCTATTCGAAGTCCGTTTATCGAATTTTGACAGAGTACGGTAGATTACGGTGAGTATACGGTAGTTTGTTAATATGTAGTTTCGGATTTGACTCAAAATGTCTATGCGGAGGTTATTTGGGGGTGCTGAATACGAATTCAATGTCCAATTGTAGGATTTTTGAATTATCAAGGTATGCAGTATTTAGCTCTTGAATGGACATGGTACCTACCGTAGCCTACATACAGTAAACTTCGGAATTTCATCAAGCGGACCACAGATTCGTGTTGAGCACCCTAGATTCCGTCTACCTACGAGTTTTGAGCCACATTAAAAAAACGATTCTTAAACTCCTTAAAAATTGAATCATTGTGGTACCCTTACCTGTTCGTAAGACTCGAAAAACGCTGATAACTTCATTTAGAGTGATTCTAAGCAATGGCAGGGGGCATATTCGGACTCCGCGCAGAAAAATAGTTCAGGAAAAATAGATTTCTTTCGGACTTGGCCCTTTTGACCAGAGGGAGTTCCCTCATCAGACAACAAACTGCTCATAAGTTAGGTTAAAGACAGTGTTCACGATAATCCTCGATTTCAGGATTAATCGCTAAATCGATTGTTTGGCCCCCGAGTAGAACGAACTGTAATGACGAAAAAATTGAGAAAACGCATCAGAAGGGCAATAAATCCGTTACTCTCAGTGGAACTGGTTGTTGTGACGATTTTTTCGTTTGTGGAACCGTCTTTTGCAAGTCTCTATTTTTCCTTTGGACCGTAACTAACAGTGGTTTGCCCAAAATATTCTCCTATTTTTGGTAGGCCCCATGTTTCACTGGTAACAACATGTTCATCCAACCGGACAACTAGTCCAGCCCAGGGAATATAATCTATGAAAAAAGACGACTATTGGCGTTTCTCGCCGTTTCTTCGTAATTTTCGTAACACTTGGTAGCCAACGCATTTTTTTTGAGTGGAAAACTCGGGAACAAATTACTCACAATCAATAAATCGAAATTATCAATAATTCGGAAAATTTGTTGACTCCAACGAATAGGTGAAGTTCTACTCTGTTATGAATTTTGAGAAGCCTCTCCTCCACCTGATGTCTGGAAACCAAAGGCAGCTGCTAGAGCCATTCTGACAATGAAGGGAAAATCAAATTATTGGATGATTAGAAATTATTCGGAGCTCAAGTACTGTACATAAATACATACTTATTATCACTTCCATAATAATTTTTGGAGCGATATATTCAACGAAACATTTCTGAGGGTGGCGCATAATTATTGATGCGTAGTCAGTGTTTGTACTAACCACCCAGGTGGAGGCCAGAATCGCGGGACGATATCGCGCATATCGTTAAAATTCAAATCGTCCTCTCACACAGGTCGCAGTCGTGCGAACTTATGTCCGTGTCGAGGTGTCAGTGTCAGTTTCGAGACATGAGCACGACGATGTGCGTCGACAGGCGCCGAGGACGCGGCGCCGGCTACAGGCTACAGGCAGCGAACGCTGCAGCGGCGACGGCGGCGGCGTCCGTTCAAAAATTGTAATCGCCTGTAGATGCACGACGAGATAAGTGCTCGCAGCGGCGCCGCGTTACCGCGCATGCGGCGAATCGTGTGCCGCCAGCGCGGTGATTTCCGCTGAACACAATAGTGAAATGGGGAATCAATCAGAACTGAGGAAGGATTCATTCATCATTGCGTTATCTGTGGATTTATCCATACGGGTTGAGTATATCGCGCAAACAAATGCGTTAACCCTGGCGCTGAACCCAACCCAGATCCATAAACCCCGGGTTAACGCAATGATGAATCCGGTCGCTGAATGGTTTAAAAATAACCGGAAACACAGAGAAAATGTGCAAGTTCGTCAGACAGTCAGAAAATCCCAATAGAAAACACTTTTGTAAGTAATGCATTCATACTAAAGTGTTTGATTCCGAACTTATTTCAAGGTTACTTGCACAGAAATGAATTCAATAGGTCCCATGTTCGGGAAAAACACATTCAGATATACATCAGATTCAAAAACTAATGATTACCAGAAGAAAATGCTTAAAAATATGAATTTACTTGTCTGCATAATTCTTCCTGGAGCTATGTGTACGATCAAAGTAAGCTCACCAAAAAAAAGGTGTAACATGTGTTCTTGCTTTTTGAATTCCTCTTGCCTGTCTTTTCAAGATTTATTTTTCAAATTATAACTCTTGAGCCTTTCAAATTTTTTTCTCCCGACGTTCCATCTAACAAATTTTTTTCAATAATATTTTTATCGCAGAACAGTTGTCTGTAGGCAAAATATCAAGTTTTTTACCGATTAATCATCAAACGCTTCTCCGACACAAAAAAAAACCTTTTAACAGAAAAAATTCAGATTTACAAACCTATATTTTATGTATATTTGTTTCTCCGAAAATTACCATTTCATCGGTTGATTAGTTCTGATGTTTCTAACATTTTTAATGTCTTCTAATGGCATGATATATGATCACAAGATATTGGTGAGATTTGATTAGTGTTCCTAAACTTTCAAGCGAATAAATGTTCAAAAAATTCAGTGAAAAAAACGTACAAAAACTTAAAGGCATCGTACACGATGAAAACCATATTTGGGTTTTTGATGTTTTCGTGTTGTATTATCCCTATAGTGACTAACGGTAGCAAAACGCCCCCTCAAAAACGTGAACTTTTTGAGAAAAACCCATTTTTAGAAAGTTCATAGCAAATTTGAATTTCGCGCCGGCATCAACTTGTGATAGTTGCGCAGAGAATGCAAGGAACAGTCTTACGCTTCGTTCCTTGGCGCAGCGTTGGAAGCAATTCATCGAGGATGCCGCTCAACTACGACTTCACCGAAATTAAAATGGGGTACCCACCTGCTTGCGTCCAGTGCTGCCGGCTGCTTTCGATCGATGCCGAATTCGAAATCGACTGGCGTGTGTATTGCGCCCTACGACGCGTCAAGGCACGCCCGCCGTCGGCAACTCAAGAGTTTTGTTCCTTGTAACAACGGATCGACCCCAAGGCCGGCCCCCCAAACCCAGGAAGCCATTTTGAGGTAAGCGAATCTCCACTCAGAGACGGTTTTGTAACTCCAAACTTTCTGAGTGACATTGTCATGGCCCGCTAGTCCGAATGAACGCATAAACCCAAATTCGGTTTTCATCGTGGACGATGCCTTTAAGGTTAACTAATAGAAAGAATGTTCAGAGAATGGAATTATTTTTTTCCATTCGAAATGAATTTAACTGTTGTTCTAAACGAGACGAAAAATGATACATAAATTGAAATAAACAAAATCTTGAATATAAAAATAAAAACAAAGAATTAAAACAGATAAAAATAAGAGCTCTCCAATAACACTATGTAGTACTCACATTCCCAACTGTTTCAAAGCACATTTTGGCAAAAAAAAACCTTTTCAAAAAATCTGGAAAACGAGTCAAAAATCTGGATCATTATGAAAATGTATATGTATCTATGTGATACTCTTAATAAGAATCAGGAGCATGAGAAACTTGCATTTTATTTTTTGTTTTCGAAATAGTTGTTAAATGAACAAATTGGCAATAAAAACAAGAAAAAATATGAACGTCCCAAACACTAGGTATAGATGAACTCGGAAAACCGGACAGCAAAAAGCTGTGAAATCACGTATCTCAATCAATCTCCTATCGCAAGGAAATAATTATTTTTACAAAAAAATAATTTACACAAAGCAAACAATATTCTTCACGTGAACGGAAAGATTCGCAAAAGAACACATAATAGTGTATTTAGAAAATCAATAATCGATCGAATTGAATACCCCTTTCACCTCCATTGTTCTCCTCCTCGGTGCCGTTCTGCTTCTCCAACCACTAATCCAGCCGTCGCCCCTAACCCTACCCTGCACCACACGATAATGACAGGCAAGCAGACAGGCGTTCGGTTCGAAAGATCGCTTTTGGCGCGAAATTTTCCACCCCCAAGCCTCGGCTTCCTCCCTATCTAGACCACACATAAAGAAATCTGGAAATAGAGAAAATACTACATTCACCTCACAAAGCACAAACAAAGGTAGACAACACCAACACGCAATTGAAGAATTCAGTCGGAACACATCATTTAAAATATTTAATTTTATCTAACTCAAAACTCTGAATTATTTTGAGTAGTCGGGCCCAAGAACTTTGAAAAATAGGAGCATTTTTAATTTAATTTTCCGTGCCAAACTACAAAATAACAGAGACAGAAGAGTTGAAAGATTCAAGAATCAAAGAAAACAATAAAAAGTAAAAATATTAGAACATGGCATGAAAAAACCTGCGAAATTTAATTTTTTCAAATAAAATGTTAGGAAACATACATTTCTGCATAATATACAGCACTGGAAGAAATTTCCATTCGAAAGTTGCATAGCAATGGACGTACAAACAAAAACATTCAAATTGGATGGATAAATCGATAAGTATAAAAAATTCTGAATAAAACACAGAAAAATTAGACTCATTGGAAACTTTAGGTACTAATCTTTGTTGATGGCAATTATTCTACATAAAAATTGAAACAAGTGAAAAAATTCATGGAAATCGTGTATTGTCATTACTAGAAAAAAAGCAAATGAATTGAAAAATTTGAAATTCTGACACTATTGATTTTTCATCTGGAAGCAGAAATTGTATACTTCCATTTCCACGGTACATACGCTAAGCAGGAAAGAGTAAGCTTCTGTCAAATTTTTGTGTGGCAGCGAAATCACAAAAACGTTCACAAAAACATACATATGAATCTATAAATAGAAAAAAACAAAAATTTCCTGTGAAGCAAATTAAAATCAATAAAAAAATTCATTAATTTTGCGCTACATTTGAAAGAACATGAAAATGTAGTTGAATCAAGCGTCAGTAATTTTGAAAACCTGGCGAGGATTTTTTGAGTTGCAGAGCTCGACACAATTTGCTCTGCAATTCAAAATGGGGATATCAAGTTATCTAAAATAGTTATGATCAATCTTTCGTAAAAAAATTTAGAACCACCTCGAAGGTTTTGAACGAAAAATTGCTGGCCAGATACAAAACAAATTCGATCTGACTCAAAAATTCACGTAAGAAGCACCAGAAAGGGAAAATATAAATATTATCATGAATTAATGTTGATTTAAAATAATTTTTCCCCGACGGGTAAAGTGATTAGGGAGTGACATATGCATATTATAGTTGTACACGAACGAAATTCCCGACAAATTTCGAAAAAAATTTGGAAATTTCCGACAAATTTCGGAAAAAATTTGAAATTTTCGACGAATTTCGAAAAAAATCGAAATTTCGATCAGTTTCAAATTTCGTTCATTCGACCTCCGAAACTTCGAAAGTTTTTCGAAATTCGTCCGTTCAAAAGTTTTTCGAACAGAAATTTTTCACTTTTCGTTCGTTCGAAATTGTTTCGAACGAAAATTTTCTTCGTTTTTCGATCGTTCGAAAACATTTTGAACGAAAAATTTCGATTTTCGTTCGTTCGATGATATTTTTTTCGAAATCGTACAACTATAATGCATACATTTCGCCCTTTTTTTTCGAAGGATAGATCTAAACATTTTGGTATTTGTATATAAATTTGAAACTTTCGGGATAAAGCATAAATACTGTGACATGGAATAAGCGGAATTCAATGAAAATCTATGATTTTGACTTCTCAAGAATTTGACAGCTTCAGTCAGAAACTATATGCTGAACGTTTAGATGTAAATTTTCAATGTTGGGAAAATATCCATAAGTTAGAAAAATAGCTATTTACAAGAATTATAAAAAACTTATTAAAACCAAAAAGTGTGGACAACTGTAGTTTTCCATGACGATCACGAAAGCAGACAAGAAACAAATGCTAATTGCCATGTAGAGCTTTTTCTGAGGTGAGGCATAAATATGGAACTTGATCCAGTTCTTCTACGAAAACCAGCGAATCATCCTCAGATGAGAATGTAACAGCACCTAGGGTGCCATAGGGAGGGCAATGAGCAGCGGCCAGCAATGAGTGAACGGATGAATGGTCAAGCCCCACGAGGAGGTCAGTGGGAGTCAGACGGGCCGGGTGGCCGGCCACCCCACCGCTTCTGCCCCGGATGGCCTCCCAGCGTGGCGGGCGGGGCGAAGGGGACGCCCGATTTTCGCGCGCAGCGCTCGCTGTTAACCGGCAGCAGCAGCAGAGGCGAGCCTCCGAAGGAGCACGAGCTCTGCATACACACAGGGGCCGGATACATCAACGACAAACCCATGGGTTGGGCAAGGGTAAATTCTACCTGGATTCTCGTCGCTTCCCTATACTGAACACCTCAATGTCGGTTAGTTCTAACCCATGGGCTTATTTCGACGCTACAACGAAATTCATCAACTACATGAGAAATAAGTACAAGCTAGATGTTATGAAAATAAATAGTTTGCAGTTGCATTTCAAAAAACAGTACAGAAAAAGACTCAAACCAATACTACAAGGGACTTCCTTCAGTAGGCAGTCTAATAGCCTGATACCTTATAAGAGTATAAAAGAATACCAGAAACACTTCATTTTCTGCCCTTTAGATAAAGCTAGCAATAATTATGGGATTATTTGTAAGAAATACTACACCATGACTCTCATGAAAGAACTTGGAATTAATATCATAAACGGTAATTTTGAAAGAGAACAAAACCATAATGACACATGTAAGCTGATTCAAAATGCCAACGGGCAAACAACCATTTTAAAGCATAAGTTTTTCAATATCAAAGCAGGACTTAAAGTTGACATAGATTGTGAGTTACCCATCATCTACGCTTTACCGAAATTACATAAGGATCCCATAAAATTCAGATTCATTACGGGAGCAAGAAACAGCAGCATGAAACCATTAGCAGTAGAATTGCAAAAAATTTTCACGTTTCTTAAGACACATTTTATTAATTATACCAATGTGAGTTACCAAAGGAAGGGAGGACTCAAGACCTATTGGTCTATCTCAAACATTAACATAGCAGCTGAATTATGTAGATTGAGTACCAATGGGGTTCAAGTTTATTCTGCTGATTTTACTGACATGTTCACTAACCTCCCACACAGCTTTATTCTGTATAACATGAAAGAATTTTTAAAAATTTGCTTCAAAAATGCTAATAAAAAAATGGATAGTTACCAATGGATACAGAGCATTTTATCGAGATTCTGAGCTAGATAAAGGCGGTTACAGATATTATACCATCACAGACTTGATACATATATCACGTTGACTATCTTTTTACGCAACAGTTACTGTCGTTTCGGAGAACTAGTGCTTCAACAGATGAAAAGGAGTTCCTCAGGGAGGTAATTTCAGCCCATTGTTAGCCGATATAACAGTTTCCATGTTGGAGTATAGGTACTCTATAAGCACGAAAATTGAAAATAACGTACTTTTCAAACCTTTTAGATATATGGATGACTTGCTCATAATCCATAATAAAGATGAAACATTTGTGGATAACCAAATTTCACTAATATACAAGAATGTATTGGAGCTCAAAAAGACGCACAATAATCCCTATAAATGCAATTACTTAGACATTAGTATAGAAATAATTAATAATAAAATACGCACAAAGTTGTATAATAAGACAGATGATTTTAATTTCAGAGTTAAAAGACTTCCTCATGCTCATTCTGATATCTCTATAAAAGTCAAAGCATCTACAATTTATACGGAGACCTTGAGATTACCTAATATCCCTTCAAATTTAGATTCCTTCATGGAAAAACTCAAAGAAATGAAAACAGTTTTGATTGGAAACCTATATACACCAGAATTTGTAGAAGTAAATATGATAAAATGCATCTATAAACAAAAAATGATAACATATAAGTTTAACCTAAGAGATGAAAAGAAAAGTATAACACAATTGGTAAAAAGCATAGCATACTAAGTCTTCACTGTTGTTAGGTCTGTATTCGGTACTGTCCAAAATAAGGACTTGTGATCATATGGACTTCATTCTGATATTGATAGTATACTATAGCTTCTTGTCCTCTAACCTCTTTCTAACGTTTCTAACACTACTTCACTCTGCTCGGCTCATGCTTTCGTATTCATACTTCTTTTTCATCGACAGTTCTGTTCCTCACTGAGGAGCCCCGGCAGAGCTGTTTGATAAAGTTCCTCTGAGGCCAGGGGCGAAACGAACTTTGTCAACTTCTCCTTCATACCTTTCCTTTCCTTGATTTACTTACTTCTAGTATTTTGAAGATAGGGTCGAATATAATTAGAATATGGCAATTCTTTCATTATCCGTGCTTGTTATATATTCTATACACATGAACTTCACATACGTTGTAGTGTAATTTATTATCATTGGTGAATCCGGCCCAGATACCCGAGGGTTAGTCAAAACTGAGGTGGAGGAAAGGAAGTGTGTGATTGACCCAAAGGGTTCGTTTTAACCTAGAGGATTTCTGGATGCCCTTAACGCAAAATTTCTCCCGCCGAGCATCATATAGAATGGATAAAACGGGATTTTTTTTTGATTTTCGGCCTCAAAAACATTTCTAAGAGAATGGCATATCCCAGTATAGTATAGTTGTACAATTTCGTAAGAAAAAATGTCGCACGAACGAAAATCGAATTTTTTTTCGTTCGAAATGTTTTCGAACGAACGAAAATTTAAAAAAATTTCGTTTGAGAAAATTTCGAACGAACGAAAAATGAAAAAATTTCGTTCGAAAAATTTCGAACAAACGAAAACGAACGAAAAAAATTTCGAAAAATCTTTCGAAAATTTCGTTCGTGTACAACTATACAGTATAGCTTATTTAAAAGATGTATTCAATGTTTAAGCTTTATCTTATTTATCCAATCACTCACTCGGTTATTCACCAATTCATTTACTTGATTTTTGTTTACGATTTAATTATTCCATCAATTGATCTCCACTCATTCGATTATTTTTTGTTTACTATTTATTTAGTTTTTTTTTTAGTTTTCCATTCATTCATTCGTTCCGGCATTTATTTTTTTTCAATTTAGTCACAGATTCATCCGACTACTTATTTATTTAGTTCTTTAATTATTATTTTTTAGCCATTCATCTGTTAGATTTTAATTATTCGTTAATTTTATATATTTATTTGATTTCTTCTTTGCCGCTCGTTTTCTCAATTATTTGTTTGTTCACTAATTACTTAATCACTTTTTTTTCAGTAAGTTGTTTCTTCATTTTGTATCTTCATTCACTCACTGATTTATTTATTTTTGCTCATTTATTTGTTTCTGTTCAACTTATTCAGTTATTCACGACTAATTTATTTATTCAATTAATTCTCCACTCATTGGAACTACAATACCCGCGCCAAGTTTTGTAAAAACGGGGAGCATTTGCCAAACTTGGCAAAAAAGCATCCGATGCATATAACTTTTTAAACGAAAGCGTTTTCCGATTCTGAAAACGCTATCATACTCACAGCTCGAATTCCTACGTAATAGTATGCATTGTAGACCGAAGTTCCCTAAACTTGCTTTGTTTTCTAGTAAAATTGTTTTTGCGGTCGTTTCACAAAAACGTCGCGCGCGGCAAAGTGCGGCGAAACTTCGAGAAGTACTTGTACGAGTAATAGAAGAGCAATCTCTATGTTTTCTTCGTGAATTAGATGAAAGTGGGGCTATCTCGAGATTTGTGCAGATCAAATTTTCGAAATCCTTCATTAAACACTCTCGGAGCTTCCTGAAAAGTCTGACTTTAGTTGCGAAAGCCCCAGACCGATAAATGGAGGATTTCGAAAATTCATTCTGCACGGATCTCGAGATAGCCCCACTCTCATCCAATTCACGAAGAAAACATAGAGATTGCTCTTCTATTACTCGCACAATTACTACTCAAAATTTCGCCGCACTTTGCCGCGCGCGACGTTTTTGTGAAACGACCGCAAAAACAATTTTACTAGAAAACAAAGCAAGTTTAGGGAACTTCGGTCCACAATGCATACTATTACGTAGGAATTCGAGCTGTGAGTATGATAGCGTTTTCAGAATCCAAAAACGCTTTCGTTTAAAAATGTTACATGCATGGGACGCTTTTTTGCAAAGTTTGGCAAATGCTCCCCGTTTTTACGACACGTAGCGCGGGTATTGTGCTGTTTCCCTATTCATTTGCTCGACTATTTTCGTCAGCTTTAATAATTTATTTATTCTTTTATTAATCTATTTAATTATTTTATTTCATCATTAATTCACGTGTGTATTTTCTTGTGTATTTATAATTTTATTTTGTTAATATTCTAGACCTGGCTTTTCTAAACTTTTCCAATATTTTTCAAATCAGAATCTTCAAAAAATTGTTCTTTTCAAAAGCTAGGAACAAAATGTATTCAGCCATCTCAGTAGATGTTTTGTGATCTTTTTAAAAAATTGCTTACGGTCTCACCCTCCAAAATGAATTTTTTCTCACAATTGGTTACCAGATACTGTGCTTATCTGGGCCGAATTCCGGTCCGCAAGTGCGTCTCAACACGCTTTGCGGCCGCACGCGCTGGAGTCAGTCGAGTTTCCAGCGCCAAAGCCGACTCGATATGGCTTTTTTATACAGTTTTCTACATTTTTGTTTACTTTCCAGTTTCTAAAGCCCACCTATAGTCAACAGATCGGCGGCTGCGGCGCTGGAAACTCTTCCGCCTCGAACGCGCGCGGCCGCAAAGCGTGTCGAGACGCAATTGCGGACCGGAATTTGGCCCAGATAAGCACAGTATGTAGGCCGGGATCGCACTTCCGGCGACAAGTGAAGCGACGCAATATTTACCTTCGATACCGACCAAAAATCGATATGTCGCTGCCGCTGGTCGCAGAAGGTATGATCCACGCTATACACTCCTCCTCTCGTCTAAGATGGTCTCTATAATTCAACTTTTTTATTTAAGAGCCGGCCTTTGTTTCTGTAGGCTTCGTTTTCTTCCTCTTTGCTAGCTGGCTGAAGTTACTGTATGAAGAAATAACGTAAATCGCAAAAAAAAAGAAATCATAAGCTTAATTTAGGATTTTTCTGAAGACTTTGGCCGTTCGAGAGGGATGAAAATTTGTGATGGAGATATTTTTCTGCTCTCCGGTTGAAGGTTAACATAACTTCAGGTTGAACTTCCAATTTAAAGCTGTCCAGAAATCTCGAGAACATTAGCACACACATATACGCACTTCAGAATTTCACAATTACCAGGGGTGGAATCTTTTTTTTGTGGCCATTTTTGGAAAATTTGAAAATATTTCAAAAGTCAATTTTTGAATCTTGTTTTTTTTTTGAAATTTAGGTATTTTATCTATATGATTGATTTCTATACCTTTTACATCACCCCATTGTGGAAAAAATATTCATATATTATTTAGGGATGAAGCATTCCGATCTATGGTTTGCTGAATTGATTATTTATAACTGACAAATAAATAACATAATAACTGCTTTATTCAGAATGTTCCGTAACCTGCTCCTTCCCAGACTGAAAAAAAACCTTTGTGGGCACCTCTGTGTCTTCGCCACTTGCAATATGAGACCTCCTCCTGCTGCTGCTGGGTCTGACCATTGACCGATAAATTAATGACTATCAAGCCAGGGCAAGCACTGACACACACACATATATACCCTATGCAAACAATACTGATCGATCGATTGAATTGAATAAACTAGTAGCAGTCGTAGTCGGCCATAGATGGACTTTAAGCCATAAAAAGTAGAGAGTTGGTAAAAGAGGTTGAATACAGTGGTCCGATGCATGTTGAAAGCTAGTTGCATATATGTACATGAACCACCAAACCCAGGGTTACGAGATAGTATGAGCATTTAAAGTATGTATCTCAACACTGGGTGGGATTCAGCAACGTTAAACCAACCCATGGTAGCTGAGCTGATAAAAAAAACTTGGGGTCAGACAAGAGTCGAACCAACATCGTAGCTCATGTTCCATGCTATAAAAAGACATAAAATATTCAAAAACATCTACATATTACCCATGGGTTCAGGGTAACCAGGAGAGTGAGGTAGAGATGGATGTTTACCATAGAAAATCTTGCTGAAACTTGTTTCTAACCTATGGGTTTACCTATGATGATTGGCCCTAGCTTCTTCCCAACTCATTTTGTGACATGTTCATAGGAGAGTGCGTATGCGGTAAACAATGGCCTGGGTTGGGTGACCGTATGCGCCAATATCCTGGCGGATAAAATCAGCCCAGTGCTTATCTTTGCGGGAATCACATAAACACAGGGATCGAGAGAGGTGCAAATCCCCTTTGATCATACCCCTCGTAAAGATTTTCCCTTTCAGGGTTCTGACGTTTATTAATATAGAACATTTCCTGAGACTGATATGGCTTACATACTAAACTCAGGGTACAGATTAGGGCGTGACATACCCGAATATTACCTTGATCCCTCAAAATTGTAGCCGTCGTGGCACTCGATTATAGGTTCTATAGGTTAGTGTTTTGCCACCGCCGAAAATTAGTAGTGTTTTAACATGTTCACACCCGATTTCCGGTTCTAACGCATAGGTACAACGTTTCACAGCAGTCATCCGAGGGTAAAACTCAACAAACGTGTCAAAAACAGGCGAGAAACAGTGAACGTGTTGAAATTCGAGTAATTCACCGCTGTGGCAAAATACTAACCTCTGAAAGTTTTAATCGAAGTTTTTGTGGCGTGTATTATGTGTGTTGTGGTGAAGATGCATGCAATACTCTGAAAAAAAGCTTTTGATTTCAGTTTTCCGGCGTTTTTTTCTGTGTTTTTCCGTTTTCAGCTTGAAAATTGTCGAGGATATGGCCACGGATTGACAGATTGTGACGTCAGTAACATGCTCTAGGCAGAGCTGTAGGTCTTTTAAAGGGCGGCTAGAATTAGTCGGACTTGTTATAACCTCTCATGAGCAGTTTCGAGCACAGTTCAGCACTTATTTTCTTATTTTTTTTCTCCTGTTCCTTCGAGCTCCATCATTTTCCAGTTGTTGATTCGCTGAAAGATGCATTTTGATTCTCCCAAAAATTCAGTACTCTTCCGTTTTTGTTCCGTTCCCATTCTGAAATTTCTGATAAGTATTTTTTACGGCCCATTTCGACCAAAGGTAAATTTTCGGTTGGAAAGCGATTAGCATGAGTATTGACTTCGCGACGACTGCTCCACACGCACGCCGAGCGAGTGGGTGAACACCCACATTCGGATAGACCATAGGTGCGGTATGTTATACCCACGAATGAAAAGTTCCGGTCCGGTCAAAACGTTCACAATGAATTGCTCACTGACGTGAAACAGTTGTGGCCGGGCTGAGCCGGCCGCACTCGAGTAAGCCTGTATAATCGATGAGCGTGCAGTCGACACACAAGGGGCGGCGCAGGAATGTGCATGATCACTTGGGACGGGAGAGAACGGCTCAGTCCGGCTTCTGGCCAACCTGAGGGGTGTCTTCTACATAGTTTTATCCGGGGCCAGAATCTGGTAATATCCACATGAATTTCTACTATGGGGCATACCATACGCACCAGAGTCATACTTTATTTCATACAAGAAGGGTCTCACAAGGGAACTACTATAAGTCATACTAACCATTCCGAATGAAATGTACTTTTCTAGAACCGATTTTGGACATAGAGTCCAAATATCCTCTTCGCAGCTGCCTAGAGTCACTCTGGAAAAGTTATAGCCGTTTTTTCTCTGATTTTTGTACCTATTGTACCCTCTAAAAACCGCATTAATTTTATGAAAATCCGGAAACGGACCTCATAATTGTGTTAGGCGCCCAAGACAACCCCCCTGATCATCAGCGAAGTTTGCGTAAAGGCATATTTTCCGAATTTCGCGCAGATTGATAACGTGTTGAACTTTAACGGATTTTTGGTTGAGCGTTTACTTATACCAATTGGAGAGCTCTGGAAGCGTTTCAGAAAAACGTTCCAAATTTGACTTAAAATCCTCCCGGGTAGGTTATTTGGGGCGCTGATCACGAATCTGAGGTTTATTCGTCGTTTTTCCAAAGTTTCCGACTAAATTTGTTCAAAGTTTTCCACCGGGAGAAAAAATTGACGGCAAAATCGACTTTTGACGATTCCCGAAGGCTGACAGCAGATGTGGCTCAAATCGTTCTTCTGGGAGTTATTTGTGGTGCTGAATACGATGTCTATGTATGCACACTAGTCGATTTTGGAATTACTAAGGTAGGTTTCGCCTCCTAAATGGCATATTACGTACCGTAACCTACAGTAAACGTTAAAATTTCGACAATAGAACCCCAGATTCGTGTTCAGCACCCCAGGTTACCCCCACATACATGTTTTTAGCAAAATCTGAAAAAAATTAAAAACACCCTAAAAAATTATATGGGAGCTTACCTTGCCGCGAAGCTTGCAACACACTCACATTGTGCTTCTCTGAGCCAGATTTCGGTCCGCAATTGCGTCCCGACACGCTTTGCGGCCGCGCGCTTTCGAGTCGGAAGAGTTTCCAGCGCCGCAGCCGCCGATCTGTTGACTCTAGGTGGGTTTTGGAAACGGGAAACTAAACAGAGAAAAACGGAGAAAACTTTATAAACAGCCACATCGAGTCGGCTTTCGCCCTGGAAACTCGACTGACTCGAGCGCGTGCGGCCGCAAAGCGGGTCGAGACGCAATTGCTCTATTTGTTTCTATTTATTTTCTCAATTAGCCATCCCTTTTAGGACTCCACAAACTGTTGGCTGCTACGGATCTTACTCAACACAATGTTTTCTCTAAGTGAATGGTCACTGATTTTCGACGAGCGCATAACCAAAACCTCATATCATTCGAATAGAGGCACTGTATATATTATATAATATATTAATTCCTTTTATGTTTCTGTTCTCGATACTGCAATTGTTTGATTTGTTTGTCATACATACTGTTTTTTGTTTCGACCCACCTTAGCGTGCATTCTGATAAATAAATAAATAAATTGTGGAGCACAGTAACTTCTTTCAGAGTGAGTCTAGGCAGCTGCGATGGGCATATTTCGACTTTACGTCCGAAAATGGTTTTAGTAAGGTACATTTCATTTGGAACGGTTAGTATGACTTATGAAACTTCCCTTTTCAGACTTGAGTCATTTGCCCCACCTTGTCAAGGAATAATAGTCGTTCATGAGTGCAACTCGGTTACTTAGTGTAGCGCGTAACTATCGTTGCATATGCGTTCATCATTACGTGACAAGACCCATATTCAGGACGTGGCCCAAGAATTCGAAGCTTTGTGTTCAGACGCCGACACTGTTGGAGGGTGAAACTTTTTTTGACACTGTGCTAGTCGGCGTCAGAAAATCGCGCATACTGTGGCCCTTTCTGAGAAAAACCACATGCCGCTGTGTTTAACGACCGACGTATTCCACTTCATTGCGTTTTCACCAAGTTTCTAACCCGGTAGTCGACCTAATTAGACCTCATGTTGCACCTTACCAAATGTGTTGGTAATGTTACTGTTGCTGACGAACTACGCAGCGCGCGTGTCATTAGCGTTTTTCTATGCGGTTTACGGGTTAGTCAGCGCAGGGCCATTTACGGCTGGGATAGGCGATGGATGGTGGAAAAAAGCCAGGCACTCGCGCGATTCAAATGTCATGCAGAGAAAAAATGCATCCCTAGAGGTAATGGTTTGGACATGGTGTTAGATACGCTATGTTATGTTATGTTATGTTGTGCTATGTTATGTTATGTTATGCTATGTTATGTTATGTTATGTTATGTTATGTTATGTTGTGTTATGTTATGTTATGTTATGCTATGTTATGTTATGTTATGTTGTGTTATGTTATGTTATGTTATGCTATGTTATGTTATGTTGTGCTATGTTATGTTATGTTATGTTATTTTATGTTATCTTATGTTATGTTGTGTTATTTTATGTTATCCTTATACTTAAAGCAGTTATGTCCTGATGTTTGTATGTATGTGTGTGTGTGTGTATGTGTGTGTTTGTGTGTGTGTATGTGTGTGTGTGTGTGTGTGTTTGTGTGTGTGTGTGTGTATGTGTGTGTGTGTGTGTGTGTGTGTGTGTGTGTGTGTGTGTGTGTGTGTGTGTGTGTGTGTGTGTGTGTGTGTGTGTGTGAGTGTGTGTGTGTGTGTGTGTGTGTGTAATTGCGTTTCCATGCGGATTTCCGGAATGGCCGATCAATCAAGGATGAAATGGTACCAACATTTGGGTGGGTGGGACATCCATCGATTACTAAAAAATCAGCCTGAATCACCTCTTGCGCGCCTCAGGGCAACCGAGTTTGTCCGTGGGGCGCACTTTTGGCCTTGGGTCTTGAAAACTTCTGTGAGTCGTCTAGCGCTAGGAAGGCTAAGCTCTAATCAAGGCGACAGGTATTTAGTAGTGGTGGATGGGACGCCGTTCAGAACCACCAGGGTTTGAGGAGTGTGCAGGACGTTATCGATAGTGTGCAGGACCTCAGTGGGAGTGTGCAGGACGTCATAGAAAATGTCCAGGACCAATGTGGGAGTGTGCAAGACTTCATAGAAAGTGTGCAGGACCCGAATAGGAGTGTGCAGGACGTCGTAAAAAGTGAGCAGGACCCCAGTGAGAGTGTGCAGAACGTCGAAGAAAGTGTGCAGGACCACAGCGGGAGTGTGCAGAACGTCGTAGAAAGTGTGCAGGACCCAAACGGGAGTGTTCAGGACGTCATATAAAGTGTGCAGGACCCCAGTGGGAGTGTGCAGGACCCAAATGGGAGTGTGCAAAACGTCATTGACAGAGTGCAGTACTCCAGTGGAAGTGTGTAGGACCCCAGTGGGAGTGTGCAGGACCCGAATGGGAATAAGCAGGACGTCGTAGAAAGTGTGCAGGACCACAGTGGGAGTGTGCAGGACCCAAATGGGAGTGTGCAGGACGTCATATAAAGTGTGCAGGACCCCAGTGGGAGTGTGCAGGACGTCATATAAAGTGTGCAGGACCCCAGTGGGAGTGTGCAGGACCCAAATGGGAGTGTGCAAGACGTTGCTAAAAGTGTGCAGAACGTCGTAGAAAGTGTGCAGGACCCCAGTGGGAGTGTGCAGGACCCGAATGGGAATAAGCAGGACGTCGTAGAAAGTGTGCAGGACCAGAGTGGGAGTGTGCAGGACCCGAATGGGAATAAGCAGGACGTCGTAGAAAGTGTGCAGGACCACAGTGGGAGTGTGCAGGACCCAAATGGGAGTGTGCAGGACGTCATATAAAGTGTGCAGGACCCCAGTGGGAGTGTGTAGGACCCGAATGGGAATAAGCAGGTCGTCGTGGAAAGTGTGCAGGACCACAGTGGGAGTGTGCAGGACCCAAATGGGAGTGTGCAGGACGTCATATAAAGTGTGCAGGACCCCAGTGGGAGTGTGCAGGACGTCATATAAAGTGTGCAGGACCCCAGTGGGAGTGTGCAGGACGCAAATGGGAGTGTGCAAGACGTTGCTAAAAGTGTGCAGAACCACAGTGGGAGTGTGCAGAACGTCGTAGAAAGTGTGCAGGACCCCAGTGGGAGTGTGCAGGACCCGAATGGGAATAAGCAGGACGTCGTAGAAAGTGTGCAGGACCACAGTGGGAGTGTGCAGAACGTCGTAGAAAGTGTGCAGGACCCCAAATGGGAGTATGCAGGATGTCGTAGGAAGTGTGCAGGACCCCAGTTGGAGTGTGCAGGACCCCAGTGGGAGTGTTCAGGACCTGAATGGAAGTGTGCAGGACATTACAGAAAGTGCGCAGGTCCCCAGTAAGAATGTGCAGGACGTCATGGAATAGGTGCAGTACCCCAGTAGCGGTGTGCAGTACGTCGTGAAATGTGTTCAGGACCCAGGTGGGAATGTGCAGGACGTCATAGAAAAATAGCAAGGCCACAGTGGAAGTGTGAAGGACTTCATGAAGAAAGTAGAATTGAAACAGCGAGAATTTGTCAATTTTTTCATGCGAAATCTTAGCCTTTGTGTAGCGAAGAAAACAGATAGGAAATCATGTATCTTGAGAAGCGTGCAACGCGCTTTGAGGAGTACGCGAAACTCTGGAGACACTTCCTCGCCATTCTGACGAAACACCAGCAGCTCCACTTCTGCATCTTCTCTGTTCGTCACACATTACAACAGCTCAGTAATTTTGATTCACTAACTTCGATAAACCAGTTTTATATATGCTGAAAGTCTGAGCTTATCAAAAACTGCTTCACAAAAACATCAACATCCACGGACATATTTCATTTATTAAGAACAGAGGCATTGTGTTGGTCAACAAGGGACACCACATCTAGATTGCGAGTGCTTTTTTCTTAACATGACAGGGATGGTAAAGCGAGAATAACAGCTTGAGTACATTACAGACGGAAGGGGTCGTAAATAAGATGCCGGTAGCCACCGACGATTCACCGCTGGCTTCTTATGTTTGGCTTTCTAATCCCACATTTTCATACCCGACGCCCTGCTGTAAATATGCGGCAGCCTGCTCTGCTCAGGAGAGTCCATACGGACAGCAACTTTCAGATAGACGGAAGGCGGTCATCACCGTTTTGTCAGAATAATCTGCCTCAGGAAGCTAGCGCACGTGAAAGTTTTCTTGAGCGAAAACTTCGCTAGGTCTCGCTAGTGTTATGTTATGTTATGTTATGTTATGTTATGTTATGTTATGTTATGTTATGTTATGTTATGTTATGTTATGTTATGTTATGTTATGTTATGTTATGTTGTGTTATGTTATGTTATGTTATGTTATGTTATGTTATGTTATGTTATGTTATGTTATGCCTTTGTATTAAATGGATCTTCTCAGCCGAATGAAAGTCTTTAATCACACAAAAAACTAGGCGAAAGCTAGTTTTCAAGGACAGGCTTGGCCCAGTAATACATCCAATTCCTTTCGCCAGTTCGGAATCCAGGTCAGTGCCGTTGTTGTTATGTTGGTTTTTCAGAAGACGAATACCGCCGCTACCGTCACCGCTCCATTTGCACGGCTCATTACTATAGCAAGAGACCGAGCAGGGTAGAATTCTACGCTGCCGATCTAGAACCCGTGATGCTAACCTATGGTTATCAGCTGACAAATCACAGTTCTTGCGATGATCATCGAGAGAAGCGTTTCATAACATTCAAATCACTTGATGAATTGGAAGCTCTCGGGTTGGGCTCAATTAAACGCTTTCTGAATGAAAACATCCCGCACACACACGCGCGGTAGAGCGCATGAATTGGCGCGAGTCGCTTCTCATGTAATTCAAACACGGTTTTCCTTTCAAAACAGTGGATGACAATACGTGTTGGGGAACTGGAGCTCATTTCAGTGTCCAAATTTGGTGTATAGAGAACTGAAAAATAGTTGACGTTTTGCGATTAGGATGAAAACAAATAAGGCTGGAGAAATATAAGTGGTGCATATGTAATCGGGAGGAGTCTAAGAGAAAGTAAGAGAATGGATTCTACAGATATAGTAACTCAGTGATTTTCTGAATAAAGAAAGGAATTAGGAAAAAAGATTCGCATATTGAAATTGAGCAAAGCAGGATTCTTCAGAATATGTCTGTCAAACGACCACGAACTCACCTGAGCGCGAAGTGGTGACAACTAGCGACGAAGAGCGACAGCAATAAAAATATTTTTTGCAGTTTTTTTGTTCTCTAAACCAGTTCAGAGTGTTGATTGAACCGTTTGTCTTGATTGGAAAGTTTACTATTGAGTATTCAGAGTTGTAACTTACCTAGATACTACATTAGCGCCCTTCGTAAATAAAATCAGGTAGACAGCACCTCAAAACTCGAGCAGTAATGTGCGACGGCCGGCGAGTCAAAAAAAAAACGCGTACTCGGAGCATGCAAAGTGCGGGGGGGGGAGCAGAAGGGCCTAGTGCGCGAACGATGTTGACACTATGAGACACCAAGCGACAACAGACGACACCAAGAGAATATGCATGCTCGGTGTGCAGGAAGAATGTACATTGTGAACTTTACGGCTTCCGATCTATTAGGTTGTCCGATAAGTTCTTGCCGTTTTTTCAAATTAAAAAATTAGCGATCGAAAAGAAATTTTTTTTTACAATGTTCTGTGTTATTCGAAAGAGAATTTTTCGCTCTACAAGAAAGTCGTTTTGGTTTTTTTGTTTCGATTAGTTTTTGTTAATTTTTAGAGCATTTAAATGGAGTGTCAAGTCGACAAAAACGAGCATTTTCGACACCATCTACTTTTTGCGTTTAACCGAGGTGCCAAAGCCACGGAAGCTGCTAGAGAGATTTGTGCCGTATACGGAGAGGGTGCCATAGCTGAAAGAACTGCTCGATATTGGTTTGCGAAGTTCAAAAGTGGCAATTTCGAGTCATAACAGTCATAACATAACAGGAGCAAGTCATAACATAACATAACATAACAAGTCATAAGTCACACAGGAGCAAGTCATAACAAACAACGGAGAATACATTATTGATTAAATTGTTGTTATTTTATGTTTAAAAATAAAGTTATAAAAAATTTTAAAAAACGGCAAGAACTTATCGGACAACCTGATATATTTAGTCTCACGCATGCACCAGGCAGCTGGCCGTACGGTGTTGGTGGCATCACCGGCCAACGGGGTTTCGATCGCGCGCGGCGATCCACCTTCGCAGCCCCATCCATTAACCAGACTGAAATTATTATGTCATCTCTATAGAGAATAGAGGTCGATGAAAGGCAAAGGCAGTGTTCACGACACGAACCGTACTCTAGTTTTCGATGTATTTGAGTATGCAAGTCCACGAAGTAGAGAATAATAGGAAAAATTCCCCACAAAACCCTCAAATGTCGGAAGAAACCCGTTCAAGTGAACCTTCAAAATATAAAATATTCAATTGCGCCTGTTTGGTGTGTTTTAGGGATCGCGTACTTCCAACAATTCAAACGTCGGCAGTGGTTTTGCGTTTCGAAACTCTCACTAGCTTTGCTTTCTGCTTCTTGTACCAGAAACTGTTTCAAAATAAGATGGTGCACTGCACACCCTTGAGTGCTGACATCATCAAGGATAAAGAGTATTTGAAAGTTTGGAAACTGTTCCTTCGGTGAAGCAAAAGGTGGACAACTGTTACATGAAGTGGGCGGAATGATTCAATGGGTCGGCTGATTCATGAGATTTTCACTGTCTTATTGGTCGTTTTTTTCAAAATCCGTACTTACTCTTCTTGGAGGGCTGGTAATTTTTTCTTCGCCAATACTGTACTTCAGAAATTCTGTGAACAATTAAAGGTTAAGGAATGAGATGATGACCAATTCAAACTAGCCAGCGTACAGTACGGTACACGATATATTGCATGAGCGTGGTGGTGGGCCACGGCGAAAGCGAGTGAAATGATCAGTCATTTATCAATTTGGAATTCGCATGCGTGAATTCAATCGCACCTCACCGACACGACAGCACAAACGTATAATTGATGTCGAGTTTCGCGCCCTATCCCAACCAACAAGCACTTTGCCGCTACTGCTAATGAATTCCCGCGCCATTTCACAGGGTCACCAAGCACTCTCGGGGTTAACACGACGAAATGTTTGAAGAATATGAAAATGAGTTATATAAAATGTTATGTTTATGTTATGTTTATGTTACGTTTATGTTATGTTTATGTTTATGTTATGTTATGTTATGTTATGTTATGTTATGTTATGTTATGTTATGTTATGTTATGTTATGCTATGTTATTATGTTATGTTATGTTATGTTATATTATGTTATGTTATGTTATATTTATGTTATGTTATGTTATGTTATGTTATGTTATGCCATGTTATGTTATGTTATGTTATGTTATGTTATGTTATGTTATATTTATGTTATGTTATGTTATGTTATGTTATGTTATGTTATGTTATGTTATGTTATGTTATGTTATGTTATATTTATGTTATGTTATGTTATATTATATATATGTTATGTTATATTATGTTATGTTATGTTATGTTATATTATATTATGTTATGTTATGTTATGTTATGTTATATATTATATTATGTTATGTTATATTTATGTTATGTTATGTTATGTTATGTTATATTATGTTATGTTATGTTATATTTATGTTATGTTATGTTATATTATATTTATGTTATGTTATATTTATGTTATGTTATGTTATGTTATGTTATGTTATGTTATGTTATGTTATGTTATATTTATGTTATGTTATGTTATGTTATGTTATGTTATGTTATGTTATGTTATGTTATGTTATGTTATGTTATCTACTCAGGTTAAGATTGGAGAAAATGATGTTCGAAAATGCGCGCCTCCGTTCAAACCGAGTTCGGTCTATTCTAAGCATAAGAAACACAAGAAGCATCAAATTTTTGAACCACTCGCTACAAAAAGGAGCAATTCAACAAGAAAAACTAAGTAGAGCAGGTGTCCTAGCCGGAGTGACTACGAAGTGACTTATGACCAGTTATACAATGTCATCTTTGTTATACGATGATCATTCACTCACTCACTCGCAGTGTCCATATCATTACGCCAATTTACGACCCACACAATAAATATATCGTCTAATAATCCGTCATAAAGGCAACAGTCGTGCGCGCATCGCCAATGCACAGTCAGGACCAGCACTCGTGGTACGGAAATTCTGAGCAGGAAGGGTAACAAAGGCAGTAAAACTGACGCTACGGTAGTTAGTACTGACGGAATCATCGATTTGGCATAAAATATAATATTGACCACAAATAACATAACATAACATAAATATAACATAACATAACATAACATAACATAACATAACATAACATAACATAACATAACATAACATAACATAACATAACATAACATAACATAACATAACATAACATAACATAACATAACATAACATAACATAACATAACATAAATATAACATAACATAACATAACATAACATAACATAACATAACATAACATAACATAACATAACATAACATAACATAATAATATAACATAACATAACATAAATATAACATAACATAACATAACATAACATAACATATAACATAAGATAACATAACATAACATAACATAACATAATATAACATAAAATAACGTAACATAACATAACATAACCTAAAATAACATAACATAACATAACATAACATAACATAACATAAATATAACATAACATAACATAACATAACATAACATAACATAACATAACATAACATAACATAACATAACATAACATAACATAACATAACATAACATAACATAACATAACATAACATAACATAACATAACATAACATAACATAACATAACATAACATAACATAACATAACATAACATAACATAACATAACATAACATAACATAACATAACATAACATAACATAACATAACATAACATAACATAACATAACATAACATAACATAATATAACATAAAATAACGTAACATAACATAACATAACCTAAAATAACATAACATAACATAACATTACATAACATAACATAACATAACATAACATAACATAACATAACATAACATAACATAACATAACATAACATAACATAACATAACATAACATAACATAAGATAACATAACATAACATAACATAACATAACATAACATAACATAACATAACATAACATAACATAACATTACATACTGTGGCTTGTGACCAAAGACTCCATGAAATCCCTAGGTACGGATCCTAAGGTGTTATGGACCAGAGGCCTTGGTGTGCCGGACGGGATGGGGGTGTGTATACAAATCTGTTGGTACCTGCTCGTTGGTGCTCCTGCTTCTACTGAACCCAGCAGACGTTTGAGTGTACACAGGGAACGCTCGAGCGATATAGCGTGCACAACTATATCGCGAAAGTATCCCGCACATTGCATAAAGGAACATAACATAACACAACATAACTCAACATAACATAACATAACACAACATATCATAACATAACACAACATAACATAACATAACATAACATAACATAACATAACATAACATAACATAACATAACATAACATAACATAACATAACATAACATAACATAACATAACATAACATAACATAACATAACATAACATAACATAACATAACATAGCATAACATAACATAACATCACCTAACAAAACATAACATAACATAACATAACATAACATAACATAACATAACATAACATAACATAACATAACATAACATAACATAACATAACATAACATAACATAACATAGCATAACGTAACATGACATGACATGACATAACATACCCTTGCTTTTCTACCAGAAACATTGGCATTTGCCGCTACAACCAGACCCATATTTCTACACTATTTTAACTGCCGTGACATATTCCTCTTTGAGATGACAAAAAGCGGTTTTACCTCATGTTATCTTCTGGTCGAGGTCAATCGGCGCACACATCGTTGACGTGATAAATGACCATTGTTATGGCTTGGCCAAGTTTATGTTGATGCGAATTTCACAGATCAGATAACGCGAATACTTCTACGCGCTGGTAATTACTGGCTGAAGTTGGATTGAAGGACGTTGTGGTTTCGGGCAAAGTCGTTAATACCACCAAATACAGTAGAGTGGGTTTTCAGTGTCTGGGGTGCACTACAGTCTCCCAGATTGGTCTCTCGGGTCAGGTAGAGACGATCAGGTAACATACAATCATTGGGGACGTTCCCATGATCGCGCATCTCAAAAGCGGATCTAATCGCTGCCGCCTTTTCTAACATCTTTATATGGAGCGTGCCCTGCCAAAGGAGTGCTATGAGGTAATACTCATGGGAGAATAATAGAAGGAAGCATGAAATCACATGCAAACTTCGTTTGTTACTCAAAATCAGTAGTGATCCTTGAAAGTCCACCCAGACACACAACTTCTGAGAACAAATGGTCATCTCTTCCTAATTGAGCGAGTGTCTTCTAACCTCAGCACAATAACGAGCAACTGAAAAATACATAACTCAAGGGAACTCACTACAGTGCGATCAGAAATGGTAGGCTCACCCTTTGAAAATAAATATTTATTGGACAAAACGTGAACAAACAATCAAATCTGGTATGATACAGGTCCACCATAGTTAGCAGTGACCTCAAAAATTCTCTTAGACATAGAAAGAATCAAGTTTGTTGTGACATTCTTATCAAGGTTGGTCCAGGCTTCGAGAACAGCAGCTTTAAGCTCATCTACAGTGCCATACTGACTGCTTGTTGTTCGCATAAACCTGGCGCACAATTATGTCCCAGATATTCTATATGGGGTTGCAATCAGTGGCCGTATTCATGAAAGGACGGGAGCCTCCCGCGAAGGTTTCTGATACCAGCCAATGTATGCGGCGAGCGAGCATTGGACCCCCCCCCCGGGCGGCTTCCGTAGTTTCATGAATACGGCCACAGGGCTGCACGCAGGCCATTCCATCACACGAATTCGCTGCTGCTCCAACCAGAATTTTTTAGACTTCAACACTTGTACTCAGCGTTATCCTGCTGGAAAGTGAAGCGCTGACGTCGTGTTCAAGAAAAGAATGGCAGAATATGTGTTCTCAGAGTTTCCTGGTATTCCTCCGAGTTCATCCGACAGGAAGTGAAGGCCATCTAAAAAACACCTTCACCGCAAAATGCTCCCCAACACATCAGCGAGCTGCCACAAAAATTCCTAATGCTAAAGATCAACGGATCCTAGCGGAGATCCCTCCAATAGTACCGAGCTCTATCAGGACCATCAAGATTAAATTGTTTCTCGCCGAACAAAATAACCTGAGCAATGTCAAGCTCATTTTTCAAGTTTTCTTGGCCTACAGGAGATCGCCTTACCTTTTTCCAGTCGGTTGTCATGTTCTTTCTTGCAAATTCCAGTCGAGATTATTTATGGTCAGCGGACATTGACGGGGCCTTCTTCATAACTTGGCGGACGATGTTTTCATTGCCGTTTAATGTGTTCCACACAGTTGTTTCGAAACACCAAGCGATAATTCAGACCTGACTTGATTCAGCGATAGCGTGCTGTTAGAACATTGGCGAATGATCCTTCGGGCATCATGACTGGTGACCTTGTTAGGGCGTCCGGTAGACTTCGCTTTTTCGTAAGAAGCCGGATCTCTAAGAAACTGTCAAACACAGTGTTGCGAACGTCCGATTTGGGCCGCTATTCTTCGCTGACTCAGTCCAACAGAGGCGTGGGCGCGAATCTGGGCTTGTTCAGAAGTAGGAAGAGCAGTACCACGTCCCATACTAGCAACAACGATGTACGATGTTTCCACGTCAATGATATGTAATTGACTTGTAACGGGAAATTTTTCGAAGTAAGAAATTTGAATTTTTACAGGGTGAGCCTATCATTTCTGAACGGTGAGAAATCCGAAAATTCATCTTTAAAATGTTCCAAACCGTGGAGCATTCGTACGATTCAGTTCGATCAAGATTTTTGCACTGCTGAATTCAATAGTGAACAGTATGGATCGCTAAACTGTGAAGCGTTTTGAAAACCTCGGTTTTCAAAGGTGAGAGTATCATTTCTGAACGCACTTAGAATTAAAGGCACAGTCCAACCTCGGAATCGTTTTTCTGTTTTTTTGCCTATCTTGAAAACGGTGTAACACTGATTCCAAAGATGTCTTTGGAATCCTAGAAAACCCCCTAAGAACGAAGTTATGGTCTCTCACAAATTGTGCTACGGAAGCATGGTGGACGAGTTGTCCGTGGCTTGTAACTTCCGTCATTTGCAACCGATGCATGCGAGTCGACCTGAGTAAAGAGATAAGTTGAGAATGCAGGGAAGAACGAGGCTACTGGTCGGTAACCATTGCTCATCTCGCCACTGTTGAGCTCGAAAGATCGTAAAAGGGGCGTGCCAAAGTGGCTTCCTGGTATGGGCGCCCCAGGGTGGCTTCCCCCTGTATCTCGCTTATTCGGAGGAATTGAGAGCTCGCATTTGGCAGGGGCTATATAGGGTGGGTGAGCTTCACAATTATGTGGAAACCTCAGAATTCGTTCCTGAGCCTGGACTGTGCCTTTAAACACACAATGTTGAAAAAGAATACATAGTGGTATAATGTGGGCAATGATAATCCACTGCTGACAGCCTTCCTCCTCCATTTGGAACTCCGGTGGTGGACAACCGCAAGTAATGCACGCAGCCCGAGTTCAACAGTTAGGAAGAGGCGCGCCCCACGGCTAATCTTCGTAGCGGTCCGGCGCGCTCCACGGCTAATCGTTTCGTTGTGTGAGATGTGCGGGCATGAAGTCCGCTGAGTACCGCTTCATTGGAACAGGCTTTCTCACATGACACACAGCAATTTTTCCATTTTCCCTCCTGAGAGTATATTGCTCTAAAGACAAATGGAGCAAGGCTTAGGTGAAGCAATAATCATTCATTTACTCTTGGGTATGGTGTGAATCGATTACGAAAGGTATTTCAGCTAGGCACACACAGGGCGCTTTGAAGCACGACTTTTACCAATTTTTTGGGCGTAATGGTGACAAACTGAACGTTTCTCTCTCGGTTTTGGAGAGTTTCTATAGATTACAGCAAATGGTTAGATCTGAATCGTCTGAAACCAACTTCAAGTACTTGGAAATAATAAAAAACATGGACGGGCTAATGGAACTCATGGCGAATTTTCGGCACACGCCTTTAAAGACAGTGTTCACGATGATTTTCGTTCCCGAGTTTTTCACATAAAACGATGCGCTGACCTCCAAGTGTTACCAAAATTACGAAGAAACGGCGAGAAACGCAATAAAACGTTGCATTTCAGCGACATTATTCTATAACATGGACTAGTTGTCCGGTTGGATGAACATGTTCATGGTGGTTGTCACCGGTGGAAAATTGGGGTTAATCAAAAATATAAAATATTTTTATGCAAAGCAGGATTAGTTAGGGCCCTAAGGAAGGAACAGAACAGTAGAGAGTTGAGAATTGCAGAGGACGGGTCCACAAAAGATTTCATTGTCACAACAAACAGTTCCTGTGATACTCAAGAGGCGGGGTGATACTTAAACATTTCGTGCCCTTCTGGTGCGTTTTTCTCAATTTCGACGTCATTTTAGTTCCACCAGGGGGCCACTCAATCAATATAGCGAATAACCTCAGAATTGAAGATTATCGTGAACACTGCCTTTAAGGGGTCCGCAGAGTTGAATCGCTCGCAGCGACGAACAGCACTGGGTGATGCAATATCGATTACATTAGGTGACGATGGCGACCGACACTGCGTGAACGACGACGAGAGGACACCGCAGAGTGTATTGACGCGGCGACGGCCCTACATCACTGCCAGCAAGCGGCAACCGACGCAGCGACGATAATGCTTCGAAACATTTTTGTCGCCGCGTCAAGGCTGACGCTCGGCGACCACTCGCTGGTCTCTGCAACTTTGCAGACCCCTTTAGTGAAACGATGTGTTAAGAAAATAGGGATGTCGTATAAATATGGCATGCACCTGGGCTGTGCGTTAAAACATTAACGTGTCAACGCACTAACGGGTAAATTCGCTTTATCAAAAATTTGCGATCAAGGAGAAGCGAAAAAGCCTCTGAATCACATCAAATTTGTTCGTCAATTGTAGTGGGTTTACGACACTGATTGTGATGAGACTCTGATAAGTATTTAATTTTTTGCAGTGGTCATGTAGAGTTTTTTTCTCAAATTTTCAAACAAACGCACAATCAAGGTATTAGCGCATTAACGGGTCTACGCGATTCTTCTCTGCAAATTAACGAGTAAAGAAAAATCGTTACTTAATTAACGCTTACCCCTGATATGTATTTTTTCTTAATCCTCAGTTTATCCTGGAGACCATCCGTTCTCAGAGAACAACCACTGCCATTACAGTAAGTCCATGCATATCACCATTGACAAATCTTTTTGAAACATCATCCATCATCTACCCAAGCGTGTATTATGCCCACGCGACCTCATTGTCCTTGAATGAGTGAGGAGTGTTTCGGTGTTTCAATGTCCGTTTAATGTCGATGTCGCGGATTTTACGTGCCCAACTGTCCGGTGTGAAGGTAGTAAATCGCTACTAATTCGCATGTTTAATGAGGCTCAGCGGTACTGACTCGTGATGTGTATAACGCGGGGCCACCCGCGGTCAGCCATCCCTATTCGCCCAGCAGGTGGTTTTTGGCGCACCGCCAGCTGTTATTAATTAGGGCGCACACTCCCACTGGCAATGTGCATGCAGTGTCAAAATATGATCTGCATGAGGTCGGCGTGAGTGATCGGATTATTAACGGCGGTAACGAATCTTCTAGAGGAGGTCTGGAAAGAACCCGCAAAAATTGAGGATCGTGAGGGGGATTTTTGAAGTCAGGGTTAGTGATAAAAACGGTTTTTGTGCTATCCCCATGAGAAGGTGAATCTGGCAACAGTTCATTGCACATGGTGTGGGCGCCGGCCAGTTTTTCTCTGACCCCCTCCAATCAGCGTTGAGCAGGTCGTTGCGCCAGTTTCCGCCCGAGCTACGACCCCCCTGTTGACAGAAATTTAGAGAAACCTTTACGACCCCCCTGAGAAATTTGATGGAAATCTGTTATTTTGCCCAAACTACCGTATACCCACCGTAACGTAGGATTTCATGACGGCCTCTGCAGACTTCAATTTTTTTTTCCGAAAAATTTTCTTCAAAGTTTTAACGACCCCGGTTGTGCCGAGCCGCAGCCCTGCTCAACCGTGCCTACAGTGCCCTACTTGATGCCAATGATGACTGTGGAATTGTGCAAAGCTCGTTTGAAACAGAGTTATAGCCCCTCAGAAATTGCCTAAATTTGAGCAGCGAAAACATTGTGGACCACTTGTCCGATGCCTAATCGTCATTTGCAAAACATTTACGCGAGCGGGGCTGAATGAACTGTGACATGAAAGCTGCTGGCGTACACCCCGATCAGGCGCACGATCGAGCTAAATGGCGCCAACGAACCAGAATGGCGGACCCTGCTATGGAGCGGGACAAACGCTGAAGAAGAAGAAGAAGATTCTCAATCATTCGTTAAGTTATACGAAAACGCTCCTACAAATTTGGTCTTTGATTATAAAACAAGAACCTACAGTCACAAATACCATGCACTGGATCGTTAGTTATTTGCACCAGAACTCTCCCGTAAAGGCGAGCCATGTGAAGACGATGTGAGTTGGAAGATGCGTCCGTGCGACTCCTGCGAAAACGGGTCTAAATCTAGTGTCGGTTCACATCAGAAAATAGAAAGTCGCTCATACAACGAACTCTAAAACATTGCTCACTCCCGTGCAAACGCTTCACGGTCTGGTAGATGTCTCGCGCGGCGCAATAGCCGTTTATTTTGCCCCAATGATGTATCCTTGGTATTGATGTTTGTGGGAACTTGATTAACACGGCGCCATGACATTTATTTTGATGAAAGCGGGCCTTGTTTCGGTGCGATGATTCTGTGGCGGAACGGTTGTTTATCCTCAAGACTTTTCTATCCCGTAAATGATAAATTTGAACGCTGAACCGAAAAAGTCAGAAATGCTATCAGTCTGTACATAGTTCGGAAAATGTGCTTTCACCCACACTTTCCCTATGGGGGTGGTTCTGGGACCTGAACACGATTATGTGGCCCGTTTCCGGATATTCGTTAAATTAATGCGCTTTTTGGAGGGTACAATCGGTACGAAAATCAGAAAAAAAAACGCCTATAACTTTTTTCAGAGTGATTCCTGACAGCTGCGAAGGGCATATTCGAGGTCTACGAAAAAATGATTCTAGAAAAGTGGATTTCGATCGGAGTGGCCAGTTTGGCTAATTGTAGTTTCCTTGTTAGAGGCAATTTCCACGATGAGTTTCCACAGGGAATTGAACGGTGCGAGGTGTGAACATTGCAACAACAATGTCGAAAACAAGACTAAAAACAAGCAGTGAATACCACTATACAGTTCAAAACATTTGTGCCTTGTGCCCACCCCGCCACTTTCCTTGGTGGCTGTTGAGGAAGATGGTGGGGCTTGCTATAGCTATACAATTCGTCTACGTGATACACTTGTGTATTTTAGCTCTGCAAAATTGTTGCAGTTGTTCTTTGTAGTTACCATAAATTTGTGATCTCAAATGACAATTAATGATCAAATGCTGTGTTTGCGTGCGCGCGTGTGTGAGCTCGAATGTGCGCGTCACTTAGTCAAACTCTAGAACAACCCCTGAGTTACCATAAACTAACACTCCTCTTGATGTAGCCTCTTGCGACCCCCTCTTTGCGGTGAATGAAACGCTATTTTTGAGATAACTCGCCGCGAGCGAGCCGCGTAGCTACCGCAAGCCTCGTGCCTACCGCGAACACCTCGGCACCGCGATGTTCTGTTAGTATTATTAGGGTGAGTCATAAGTTCTTGGAATTTTTCAAAAATTTATATTAATTCGCGCGCGAATAGATCAAATGCCACTCGTGCGCGGTTGTTTGCTAGGTAGATCAAACCTCGTTAATCAATACCTGCCAGCCCTCGAAACGCCATTCGTGGCTCAGCAAAATGTCGGAAAAGGAGCACGCTCGCGTACTGATTCTTCACTACTTCGAAAGAGATTTCACAGCTGCTCAAACTGTTAAGGAAATAGGGGCCAACGAAGGAAGGTATCGAATCGCTGCCAGTACTGTGTACAACTGGTATCAAAAGTTTTGCTCTCTGAAGGACAAGCCGAGATGTGGAAGGCCACGAATTCACGACCCCACGTTGGCGGCGAATGAGCTGGAGAAAAACCCGCACCTTTACAGCAGAGGTCTCGCCCAGCCTACAGGGAGTTCGCAGTCGACCGCAGTTCGCCAGCTACACAATATGGGACTGAGACCGAAAAAGCCGTCCGTGATTTCTCACATTTTATCCGACACCGACAGGAATCGCAGGATGGCCATTTGTCAAGAACTACTGAAACGGCACCACAAAGGAAGTTTTTTGGTCGCATCATTACATGTGATGAGAAGTGGTGCTACTATAACAATCCTGACCTGTCTGTGCAATGGGTTAAGCCCTTTGAGTCGCCAGATCCTGTGCAACGTCGGGATATCCACGGAAAAAAGAGTCTACTGACCGTTTTTTGGTCCACTGATGGAGTTGTGTTCTGGAAATTACTTCCGCCAGGAAAGACTATAGATGCTGACTACGTCTGCCAAGAACTAGAGGAAATGGTCACCAACGCGGAGAAAAATGGACGAAAACGTGACCAGATCCTACTGCTCTGGGACAACTGCCGCCCACACATAGCGAAAAAAACTCAAGAAAAATTGAAGGAGCTGCAGTCGGAAACTCTCCCTCATCCAGCCTACAGTCCAGATATTGCTCCATCGGACTACCATTTATTCAGAAGCCTCGAACACTGGTTGAGGGGAAAGTAGCTTAAGACCGAAGAGCACTTGAGGACCGAGTTGGACGCTTTTTTTGCATCGAAGCAACGCTCATTCTACGTCTACGGTATTCAAAGTCTCGCTCGTCGTTGGCAGAAAGTTGCTCGTTGTAATGGCTCTTACTTTGAATAAATTTGTTACCTTGTGTTTAATAAAAATAAAAATAAAAAATTCCAAGAACTTATGACTCACCCTAATACTGGCGCTGTTGCGACCCTGCCGCATATTATACATTGGATCCGACTCACTCATTTTCGGATATCCATCCGAATGAACCGAAATTTTCATGATTCAAAATCCGATTCACCGAAAAAACGTCAAAATCCGAATGATCCAAAATCCGAATCACCGAAAATATGTCAAAATCCGAATGATCCAGAATCCGATTCACCGAAAAAAACGTCAAAATCCGAATGATCCAAAATCCGATTCACCGAAAAAACGCCAAAATCCGTTTGATTCAAAATCTGAATCACCGAAATGTGCCATGAGTCGGATAATGATTCGGATACCGAATATCCGAAAAATGTCATGATTCGGATCGGATAATGAGTCGGATATTGGTAGATTCGGCATGTCCTGTGACTCAAACAAGCGTATCTTATGTCACGACTCGACATTCCATTCTACAGTAGCCATATAGGTGCGTGACTGCAGACATCCAATCGGCGCGCATCGTAAAATTTACGCCGCATTTTCTGAGCATCCTCAGCGGAGATTTTGCGCAAAATTAGCATTGGTTCTCTTGGTTTAAGTTGTCTGTGCGAATATAGGGCATTTCAGAGTGGCTCCGCTGCGAAATTTGTGACGTCGCCCTCCAGAGCGAGAGAAAGTGGGCGTGACCATGACTGGTCGCCGAATCATATTTCTGTCTCTGCGTCTCTTACCTCTTCGCCGCCGTTTGTTCGATTGGAGAAAACAGTGAAATAGGGGAAATAATTATTTTTATGGAGGGTTTATGGACAGGTAGTAACAAAGTAACGTCAACAAGTAGAAAGAAACTAAGGCGGGACGGCAGAGACAAAAATGGTCCAAATCATTTCCAACGCGCGACGTTGCTGCCGTCGCTGCTAGCTCGCGCACTCTGAAAGCACGGTCGCCTCCCTCTCACGGCACAGTTTGCGCTGCGTAGCACCCCTCACCCCACATCACTCACACCGTCACCACGACAGCGAGTTTTGCCTCGACGCCACTCTGAAAGGCTCTCAGGGGTATGGTATACTTTGCCGCTGTCATGACCGACAGGCATGCAATCTAGCACTGCGGGACCTGCATCGTGACAACGGCATCGGTCGTCGTAGGCTCGATTATCGCGCGTCTGTCGCAGCAACGTAACGCGGAGGGCCGACATACTGCGAATGGGCTGAAGCCTGTCGCTGCCACTCTACCTGTCGCGGCCGAAGCTTGCAACACACTACGATAGCGACAGGTTAAAAGGGTAGAAGCTCCGCGACTGGCGGTCGCTGTCGCTGTGCAGAGCGACGCGACAGTGTGTCGCAAAAATACACCATACCCCGTTATGGCGCATTGAGGGTTCGATTGCCTACCAAAAACCATGTGTATTGATCGAACGGGCAATCCTTTTTAAGTGGATTAGACAGTAACTCGAGGGTATTTATGATTTCGATGTGAAGGATTGATACTCTTTTGGACTAATGCTTTAACATTACTCTCACTTTGAAGAGATTGTGAAAGATGATCACATCTGTTTGGTTTGCAAATATTTCGCGATAAAGATGATTATCAATGAGTTCGTTTATCATAGTAAGGTAGAAAAATCTCTTTTTTTGAGGATTTTCACCAGACTTTCAATTTTCGATAAACTTCTTGAATTATACCATCTTGTATACGACCGGATATCCGACTCGGATACTCGGATTCCGACTCACCGAAAAAAGGTCAAAATCCAAGTGATCCAAAATCCGAATCACCGAAAAAACGTAATTTTCGGATTGATCCGAGATCCGACTATCCGTTTCGCCTCCCTATCCGATAGACTCGGATTATCCGATCTTGCTATTTTGAATCTATCCGTTTGAGTCGGATATCCGCGACCTTTGATTTTTGAGTTATCCGAAATCCGAGTATCCGAATTTTTTTGATTCGGATCCAATGTATACCGCATATCTGCCGCCAACCTACCCCGATAATTCTCGCGGGCCATTGGAACCACCGCACAGTACTTTGTGAAAGAGGCTGGGCTTCAGTTCATCACGCAAAACGAAACGGAAAGCGCGCGGTACTTCGGAATCGGCGCGTTCAACGTTCAACAATCGTTCTTAGCTGCGACAATAGAAAACATGAGCTTACCTAAAATAGGCCAGATCACCTGAGCCTATTTTTGATTCTGTTGGATTCATTTGGGCTGTTTGTAGAATTCCAAACATAGTAACCCTCCCAGCGGCTTTCTCCCAATGTCCGCTAGCTCGCCTGATTCTGAAGAAATTAACTGACCAGAAAATGATAAGGAAGGTTAGCCTGAACTATCCGTAGAGCTATGTTTTTCCTACCGGCTACCTTCCGAAATACTGTAAAACCACCATCTTAGTTACCCCAATAGTAATGGGGAAAAGGTTAGAACCAAAATGTGGAGAGCCGTTTATAAATACCACCGCTGAGCTACCCTCCCTAAACGGCCAGGAATTTCGAGAAGACTACAAACAGACCTCAGTCCCGTGCTCTGCGCCCAAAATTACCTTTCTGTACAAAGTTTAGGTAGAAAAGGTTCAGTCGACTTTCTGGGACGTGAACACAAATATGAGGCTCATTTGGGGTCGTTCGGGAAATTACGGAAGCATAAGAATCTATGAGTGAATTCTCCCCCGCAACTAAAAATTGGCTTAGTTTTTCTGGAACCAATACAGTTGCGAGCAGCATTCATATGAGAATTCATTGACAAAAATTGTCATGAGAGAGAAAAGGAACAACTTCAGAAAGAAACACACGGTCGCTAATTTTTTCAAATTTTCAGTTTTCTGTTTTCTGCTCATTTCTGGAGATTTTTCTCTGTTTTCTGCTGAACTGGATTTTCTGTTTTCTGCTTCCAAAAAACCACATTTGCACAGCCATGGTGCTGGTGTTTGTTTCGCTTGATGTTCTTCAGATTGCGAAAGCGGCAGCTGCTGCTATGTAGAGTTCGCGCAATCATTTTAGTCTGATTAATGGACGGGGCTGCGATGGTAGATCACCCGGCGCGAATCGAAACCCCATTCTCCATAGAGGCGGCCAATCCCCCAAGGCCAGCCGCCTGGTCCATGCGTCAGACTAAAATGAAAACGGAAACCATATGTACATAGCCATGTTTTCACTATTCGCAAAGGAGTTTTCACTTACAGCAGGGTCGATCGGACGTTAAGATTGCGACACACAAAATCAGTAGTGCTTCAGGATACCTCTACAAAGACAGCAGGGAAGGAACTCCTGCTGTGATGATCACAGAGGAAGCCGCTGCTCTGTGCGACGGAAGGCCTCACCACCAGCCTTGTAGCACTATTTTTTTCCGTTTCCGAGCTTAACGAACCGGAAGCGGATCGGAGCAGTCCGCAAAAATACAGGAAATGCGGAATAAGAACCATTTCGCGTAGCTGTGCTGAACGCGAATCTGAAGTTTGTTCATCGGTTTCCGAAAGACAGTTACGGCGGGTTCGCTGCAGTTTGGTCAATTTCTCAGATCTGGCTCAATACATTTCTAGGAAGATTACCCGGAATGAAGAACTTTTGCAAAAAACTAAGGTAGGTCACGCCGTGTATATGGCATTTTGTCTACCAGACATATTTTGGGGTGTTTTGAAAAAAATTTTAGGATTCGGCTCGAACCTTGCATGTGGGTGCTCAGGTAAAACTAGTTGTCCAGAATCGGACGTTTACTTGGCGAGAATCGGTCGACAATCGAGAAGTTGTCCAGAAAGTTGATAGAAGTTGTCGAGAATTTCGAGATTCGCAGTATTTGTCGAGAATTGCGGTCGATTTCTTCAAAATTCCAGAGAAAGTTGCTGAGAATTCGGGGGAACGAGTGTTTGCAGAGAATTCGGACAGATTTCTCGACAACTTCTTCCGAGATCAAGAATATGTTTCGGAAATGACGAAAATTTCACAAGGACTCGGGACCTCACTTCAGAACCCTCTTTACACCACATTATTCGAATGTTGCGACTGCTGTTTTTGTTCTTTTCTTTTCGTGTGGGACCTCTGTTGTTTTTTCTTTTTTTCTCCATTCTTCTAACTGATTATCAATTATAATGTATTTCACCTATTTCTTGAATATCAAACTAGTTTTTTTGGAATTTTTATCTTCTTAAAATAGCGAACATACCAAAACATGGGATTTTCAAGTTAGTGAATTTTGAAAGATTTCGAGCTTTCAAGTACTGATCTTTTTTTTTGATGATCGGTAGTTGCAGCACTCGGATTTAAAATATATTGAGCAAGAAGTTACCCAAGAACTATCAAAACAACTTTTGGAATTGAGATAGTTAATTCGAGTAAATCTCGAATGATTCAGTTCTGACCGAAATTTGCTACTCTAAACTTTGCAATGGTTGTTTGGTATTATATTGACGTACAGTATGTGGACTTCTGGCGGGTCTACGCCTGCAGCCAGCGGTTCGGCCGCTGGCTGCAGGTGTGGCCCGCCGGAAGTCCGCATTTTGCAAAGTATGGGTCACGAGAGTAGGATATTTGAGTCCAGCGTGGTCGATTTACTCTGTATTCAAACTTTCACCGCCTAAGATGGAGGCTGAACACCGCTACGGTATAATGGCTCACACCTTTCTCAGTTATGGTCCCGCCGGAAGTCGGCACTTTTGAAAACTAGGAGCCACGAGAGTAGGATATTCGAGTCCAGCGTGGTCGATTTACTCTCTACTCAAACCTGCACCGTCTTAGAGTAGTTCCGACGACCACTACACTGATAGCGCACTGGTGCTGGGCAGGGCCCGTAGCGGCCCATGTTGAACGATTTTGTAGACCTACAGCATATGCTATGCACAGTTTGCCTCTGCCGAACGTCGAAGAAGCGAGCCAAGTTGGGAATTGGGGAAACACAGTGGGGTGAAACCATCTACGCGGCCTTCTCCTAACGTTGTCATCAGTTGGGCAGGAGCTTTAATTTTTGATGAGTACGTACAGTTGTACATGTGTATAACTGTGTGTTACCTGTCAAGAATCGGGCAAGGAGTTGTCGGGAATCGATCGAGAAGTTGTCGGGAATCGGACGAGAGAAGTTGTCAGGAATCGGACGAGAAGTTGTCGGGCATTGTCGAGTTTTGGGCTAAAAGTTGTCCAGAATTCTCTAGAGTCTGCGAAAGTTGTCCTGCATTTGTACGCCTGCTGGACAATATTTCGTCCGATTCTCGACAACTAGTTTTGCCTGAGTGTTAATTGTACACAATTAACACACACATGCAAGGTTCGAGCCAAATCCTAAAATTTGGTTTAACCAGATTTGGCTTTGAATCGGCCCCGCGCGCAACCCCTTTTTCGAAATCTCAGTTCAGAGTGAACGTAGAAAATAGTGCTAAATTGCATTGAAAAGAGCGTAAAAAGCTGGTAATACCCTCCAAAAATGGTTTGGAATGGTTCACTGGTTTTCGAGTAAAAAGTGAAAAACCGCGCATTTTTGTTGTTAATCTCCTTTTGTTCTCAGACGGCGTACACGATCTTGTTGGTGCACTTCAAATTGAGCTAGGGAGCTGATTTTTGGTCAGGAGGCTGGAAATGAATGAAGCAAGTCGCTCCTGTTCCAATTTGAGCTTGATACCTTAACTTTGAAGGGTACCTCAAAATCGTGGGTTTAGATACTAATTTAGCCGTGGAGCACGAAAACAGCTTTTTTCTGCTACGGCTGTGGAGACCGGGCTGTGTGGGTGAATCTGCAGTCAATCAACACAGGTCGTCGGATATAAGTACTGAACTTGTCAGAATTCGTGCTCATGACACTTCATCGATCGATAATCAATATTATCGGTTTTCGCGCTTTTTGAACAAACTGTGTCGAGGAGTGGGGATTGCTGGTGGGATTGGTTTCCTTTGTTGAGAAATTTTGCTCATCTGTTATTATCGATAAATACTTATCAATAATATTGATTTTTTCTGATATTGGCTGTTGCACAAAATGCCGCAATGATTTTTGATTGTTGATAGCTCTAAGTCACTTGTTTGGGAAATTCTTCTCATCATGCGAAATCGAATATTAATGATCAATAACATCGATTTTTTTATATGTTGCACAAAATGCGGCGATGAGTGCTAATTTTTGTGCTCTTGGGTTATAAGTTTCAAAAATTGTGCTCATACGACAATATGGTCTGTTAGATGTTTCATCATTCCGAAATGGAAGTCGTTGAGCAAAATTGAAGTCAGAAAGGGAACCTTCGGAAAAAATATGTGAAATTTCTGAAAATTTAGCTTCCTGGCAAAAGTAACGATTTGGTAATGGTCAAAAAAAGTTTCAAAAATGTCTTGAAATATTTTTAAAAAATGATTTGGCGTAAAATAGCCTGGAGTAATAAAAAAGCTAGGAAATGGAGTGAAATAAGCGAAAATGCGATTTGGTGGTCGATCATCTCACAAGCTTCTCCGTTGAACTTTTCAAAGCAGAATCAAGCGCGATATGGAATGGAGAATGAAATGATCGACCACCAAATCGCATTTTTGGTTATTTCACTTCATTTCCTAGCTTTTTTGTTACTCCAGGCTATTTTACGCCAAATCATTTTTTAAAAATATGTCAAGACATTTTCGAAACTTTTGTTGACTATTACCGAACCGTTTTTTTTGCCAGGCAGCTAAATTAGGGTTTCGAGAACGAATCTGGGCTCCGCTTGTCGAAGTTCTGAGGTTGGCAGTGGATTACGGTGGGTAACACGTCACTTAGGAGGCACAGCCTTTTCTGGTATCTCAACTCAGCACCCCTAAATGAACCACGCATAGAAATTTTGAGTCCAATTTGAGACTGACCAAAACACCGCATACCCCGTAATCTAACGCAAGCTGACAAGAATAGATACACGAACCTCAGATTAGTATTAGGCACTTCAAATGGCTCCCAGAGATTTGAGCCACACTTACCGTAGCGTTCCGAAAGTCGCCGAAAGTTGTTTTTGCCCCCAAAAAATTTCTCCGATGGGAAGCTTTGAACGAATCAAGTCGGAAACTTTTCAAAATCATCAAATGAATCTCAGATTCGTGACCAGCACACCAATTACCCACCTTAGAAGATTCTGAAGTCAAATCTTTAACATTTACCTTGCCTCAGGAACCCCTAATTGGTAAAACTTAACGCTCAACCAACACTCCGTTCAAGTCGAAGACGCTGTCACTCTAACCAAAGTTTGAGTAGTGTGATTTCACCCAAACGTTGTCCAGATGAACTATTTTGTGCGCTGAACACAGCACATGAGATCCGTTTCCAGTTGTTTGGGAGGAGAATTTTGAGCGTTCCGGAAGGCACATAAGGTACAAAAAAACGTCCGTCTTGAGCTAATAGCTGCTCCTTGAAACAAAGGCATACTAAACAGTTTTACTATGGATATAACAATAAGTGGAGATATTAAAAATGCAAATTGCTGTCACAGATGCGATTACCGTTCTCAACTTTTCCACTGTTAGTACGTACTTACTATCTATGACATAGCGTGCAGACCATCCCCAATTCAGATTTTACTAAAATTGACAGAACAAATTGGCCTTTCAGATGCAAACATATTCAGGCCGATTGGGTCGATGCTCAAAATATGTTCGGCTGAAGCCAAAGTGAATAGTTCCCCTGCAAAGTATTAGTGCCCTACCTTCCCCTGATAGTGCTTCCGGTCATTTTGTTGTGAAGCAATAGATTAAGAAGTCTTGCTTCTCCTCATGTCAAGAAGGTGGCTGCATACCACAGTTCTATTGTTTCTTTTTAAAATCCTCGCTTCAAAAGCAACAGCCTTCGAAAACACCATGGCTACCTTTTTTAGGGCATGTGACGAAATGTTTTGTCTCGCTGGCCTACAATTGAAGAAAGTAAAAAAAAAGTTGAAGTAGCCGTACATTTTAAGCCTAGTTTTGACTGCATCGCGGCTGTTTTTCATCGCAGCGATTTTGCACCCGCTCCTGAAGCGATGTAGCAGCGGCAGCGATTCTGTTCATAGGGCATAGGCCCACGGATGATAGAAGAAATTCAATCAATCAGTGAAATTAATGGCTGGTATTCGTCAATAACGCGTTTGGACTCGAAAACCCTGATCTTGTCATGTGAAAGGGTCAACGTTCACTAGACGAAACGTGTCATTCGCTGGCCATCGCTCCATCGCTGCCATTTTGGTCGCGATGGAGCGATGGTCAGCGACCATTGAGAATCGCTCTTCAAGCAGCGATGCAGTAAAACATAGGATTTCGTCGCCGCGACCCAGCGATGTAGGACGTTTGCCACGAAGCGATCACATTTGGAGCGGCTTTCCATTACCCGCGATGAAAAAGGAACAGTTGTCCCTCGCATGGCCGCAGCGACCACCTGCAGTCAAAATTAGGCTTTAGGCGGCTATTGCTAATATTATCGTTTTCATGGGACATTGAGCTTGGGAAACTAGCTAGAAGCGGTTAAAACTAAATGTTATTACGCCTAAATTTCTAGGCGTTTATTCGAATCACACTATCTTTGCAGCAATACTATAAAACATCAAACAAAACACACAACATTTTACGTTAAATGCGACTGAATGTGGTGACTATGTGTCTCCGTCGGCTTCGCATACATGTGATTTGGAGGAGATCCTCCATTCTCCTCTCCCATGGTGGCCTGCACAAATACTTTCTCATTGGTAGAGTGGTATCTTCATCCCAGACCCAGATATAAACGCGCCCGGCAAATTGACTTCATCAAAGCCCTCTCTTCTGTGAACAGTCTTTCAAGTCAGCGAACCTATGCTGAAGTCTTACGTTTTCTCTGCACTCTCTTCTATAAGTGTTTTTTTTTCAGTTTGAGAATAGTGTTACTGTTCTTAAAGATTTTGGAGACATGGATCTTGGTTGTGGAGACCAAGCACGTTCTGTCTGCTGATCCACGTTCTGCATCCTCCACTAGTCTTATATGCAGTCTAGGAAAAACATTTGGAATAGTAGTGCTCGGAAGCAGCGTCTTCGACGTGAGAGCCTGTCCGTTCGTCCATCGAAAACCACAGGCTGAGCAGCAAGTGAAGTACCGATGAGGAAATCCCCACCAAAGTCGCCGGGAACACTCTAAATAAGTATATCCGCAAGTTTCTCATTCCAATTCTCTACTAGAAATCCCGCCCCGAAAGAGTAACTCACGTTGACGAGGCAGGTGATTGTTAGAGGTCATGGTGCTGAGCAAGCTCTTGAGATAGACAAACTGACCACACTGAGGAGTGCTAATCGTCCATGCCAGTCAACCTCTTCTATCTCGCAAGAAAAAGTAGACTTATCAGGGGATTAAGAAGTGGTTTTCTATCAATCTTTAAGGGTTCGACCACTCAGAACTTCTTGAAGAACTTGATTTCCAGCAATAACCAGCAAAATCAACTTGAATTCAACTAATTTAGCTTGAAACCACTTTATTTCAACTAAGAATTGACTTAAAGGCATCGTACGCGCTGAAATACACTTTCCAATTTTTATGCTCAATCCCTTCCTCGGGCCCCTGTGAGAACGTACAACGAGCTTGGCTGCTCAAAAACGTACCATTGTGAGCATAGAGGACGTGGAAAGGAAGGAATTCCGTCAAAAGGGGCCGGCCCTTCCGTCAGTCATTTGGCACTTTCGCAATATTTGAGCAGAACGTCGCGTCGCTAAGTACAGGGCATGCCACTGTACGCTGACGCACCGTCGGACGAAAGTGGCATTATCGACTGGAAAATTCTCGTCACACAACGAGCTAGGACGATGTGCAGGGCCCAGGTGAGTATTTTTGTTAGCCAGTGCAAGTCAGTGCAGTCAGCGCATTGTAGTCGTCGGCAAATTATTTCCAACGTTGCGCCAATGGACAAATTGTAGAACTGCTCCTTGCGCCATCCGCGTAACTATCCCGAGTCGATGCCGGCGCGAATTTCAAACGATTTGCAGAAGATTTTTAAAACGGTTCTTTTTTGAAAAGTTAACGTTTTCGAGGGGGCTTTTCGCTAACTTTAATTACTATAGGGGTGTATCAACTCAAAAACGCTCATAAAACGAGACATGGTTTTCAGCGCGTACGATGCCTTTAAGTCGGAGACCATCAACTATGAATTGACTTCAAAACAATTGTAGCCCTACTTTGCGCTCAATCACTGGGGAAAACAAGTTGAAACTCACTTTCTCCAGCTGAATAGGGATTCAGCTATACGGTATCGACAACTAGATGTCAGCATAAGACTCGAGAATCGGGTAACTATCTTCGAATTAGTCGGTTGCTCTATCAATTGATGGTGATCACGTCGTGATGTGCTTATCACGTGCACGGCCGGTATAAAAGGTACCTCATCTTGCTCGAGTCCTCAGTCTGCATTCTCATGCCGGCCCTGGAGGATGACTTCGAGTTTTTCTTCGGAGGCCAGCATGTTTTTGACCGCTGCGGGGATGGTGGGCATCCCAACGGCTGGGAGGGGGGGGGGGCGGTTTTGGCCGCGGTCCGCGGTGAGGGTATCTCCTCACCGCTGACCGTCGCGAAGATCGCGGCCAGCTGGCAAACGTCCGAAGGCCATCACGCCCAGTACCTCAGTAGCTTGTTATACAGTTGTTCTTACAGTATGGCAATATATGTTGGCAAGTTGGTGAGCCTCAAGTTCTTTTCAACATACAAACAACTATACCGTGGTTAGTTACGGCGACAAGCAGAAAGTTGTTTCTAAAGTTTAAATCAAGTAAACGAAAATGTTCTGAGCAGTATATATGTTAGTCCGTTCACTAAAGCATATAAGGTGGAAGGGCTGACCGGAATCCTCTCGAGGCCAGCTAGTGTTCGTTCAAATGAGGCTGGTCGCCCGCGCGGCAGGCGTGCATGTCTAACAGTCGTCGCGGAGACTTTTCCCTGTAAATCGATCAGCAGACACGTTGGACAAATAGTGAACAAGATCCCAGTCATCTGTTAGCCGCCGTGAGAAGACTCATTCGAAAAATGCTTCTGCGACCTAGAATCATCCTAGGCCACCTATGTACAGAGTTACGGCTCCTTAAAGATGCCTATATTCTGAGGGAGTGGACCGTGGTGGTGGGCGAAGGAGGTCGGGCCTGTGGTGGTCGCTCATATCTATCTCGCTTATTAGGAGCAATTGAGATTTCGCGCTTGGCACCATAGGTTCGTTGGGGTGGAGACAGCGGTTCGAGAGGTGAAGGTTGTTCAGGATACCTGAAAGGGGAATGGTGAAGGTTCCCTATAGACTTGCAACTTCAAAATTTGACGTTTTCTCAGTCCTCTTTTTTTTGCATTCAGTATATTTTTTTAATCATTAATTTTGAAACAATTTTTTCGTGAGCTGACCTGCTTTTGAAATTCAATCTTCCTAATCAAGCGATCTGCTTAGGTCATGAAAAATTTCCTTTGAGCTGTCTTGGAGTCAAAATTTCTTGGGAAAATTTTTCCAAGCGATTCTTGAAAAACTACTCGTTCTTCGCTCAAAAAAATTTTTGCCCTTTAAGACGAATCTTTAAACGGAGCTGTTTCTAAAGTCTCCATGGAATTTTGTGTCGAATAATGTTTTCGTGTTGAGAAAAATACGTTTCCAGTCTCTCAGCCGCTTTCAATTTATGAATAACGTTTCTTTTACCAAAAGCAATGATTTTGTCGTCCATAACTTTTTTATCCTGCAACAGAGCCTTCTGGTGAAGGTTGTTTTCGGAAACTCCATAAAATTCTGCATCGAACAGCGTTTTCAATTTTGAAAAATACGTTCCCCTTCTACCAGCCGATTTCAGTTTATAAATTGCATTTTTTTGGCCTGAAAAAATCGGTTTTTCGTCCATAACTTTTTTGTGTTCGGAGATAGACCTCTGGTAAAGGTTGTTTTTGGAATCACTATGGAATTCTGGTTCGACTAGTGTTTCAAGTTTGGAAAAATATTTTATCGATCCTTCAGGCTGATTTGTTTTACAAAGCACCGGTTTTTTGCCTATAACTATTTAACCGTTGAAGATAGGGTTCCGGTGAAGGTGGTTTTTGAAATTTGCGTAACATTCTGCGTCGAATGATATATCGGGTTCCTAACATTGGTTGCCCCATAAGTCAGCCAGGTCGGTGGAGCCGAGCCCCGTTATAGGCTCCAGGAGAACCCTGCGTCTCCTACTTACACCATAGAGGCGAGAGCACCCTATGGAGATAACTATGGAGCTCGGCTCCACCGACCTGGCTGGCTTATGGAGTAAGCAAAGTTAGGAACCCAATATATCATTCGACGCAGAATTTTACGTAGATTTCAAAAACAACCTTCAACAAAACTTTGTCCTTATAGGTTGAAGGGTTACAGGCAAAAACTGGTGTTTCGTAAAATGAGTCAGGCTGAAGGATCGAGAAAATATTTTTCCACACTGGAAACACCAGTCAACGCAGAATTCCATCAAAATTTTGAAAACAACCTTCACCAGAGGTCTATCTTCAAGCACAAAAAAGTTATGGACGAAAAACCGATAACTTCAGACGAAAAAATGCACTTCATAAACTGAAATCGGCTGCAAGTATTTTTTGAAACTGAAAACGCTCTTCGATGCAGAATTTTATGGGAATTCCAAGAGCAACCTTCACCGAAAGTCTGGCTCTGGGCACAGAAAAGTTGTGGCCGAAAAACCGGCAGTGACACCAACCCAATCTTGAAAATGACTTGCGTGAGTGTTGGGTCACTTTCATTCTTTTTCGGGGCGTTTCACCGGTTGTCACCGGTTTTCCCAGTGGTTAAGGCTCCCCACTTCACCTGCCCAGGGGTGAAGGTTGGTGGAGTACATGGCTCCACCCAACGAAGCTATGCTTGGCACGTGTTACATACATAGGAGGGGTCTACTACCCAAACAAATAAAAATCATAAAGTTCATGAGAGTGTCTGAGAGTGTACTGTGCCTCTAAACTGCAATCCTGTGCATTTTGTCAGCGCAAATCAGCAGAAGAACTCCACGATGTCATTTGTGTATTTGTGTGTTCTTACATGCCTGAAACCATCTCTCCAATGCAGCTATCATCATGAAGCTACACCACTGTTCTTGACGAAGACGTTTGTTGCAGTAGTAAAACCAAGCTGACGATCTGATTCGTGAGAGTAACGTAATACCACTAATCACCTATGTATTTGCAGATGCGCATTCTGTTGTTGCTCGTGTTTGTTTGCGAAGCCAACGCCTTCATTGGGACCCAGGCCGAGCTTGAAGCGATAAAGCAAGAATGTGGTAGACACTTTCTGAGTGAGTACAAATGAAATATGTAATTAAAGAGTGAGAAAAGGAATTAAGTCTAGGCTCACGCGAATACAATGCTCTTGAGTAGTTTTTCTTCGGCCTTAAAGGCATCGGACGCGCTGCAAAACACGCACCGTTTTTTGGTTTGAATGATTGGTTCAGGCCGCCTGAGAACGTAGGTAGAGTTTGTTGGGTCATCAAAGCATTATTGGGAAGATATGGGAGATCGGATGCTTCGAATTCCGATAAATGAGGGTGGTCGTTCAAGAGCCACCTGGCATCAAATGAGAACTGTTACTAGCTTAAGACAAATTATACCAGGTTGTCCAATAATTCTTGTCCGAAAATTTCATCATTTTTAATTTTTCTCAACTTTATTGAAAAACAACTCTAATCAACAATATAATCATTACAGTTATCCACAACAGTGACCCATCGATTGGGCAGGTCGCCGATGCCCTTTGCCCAGAACTCCGGGGGCTGCGACTCAAAGAAGTCCGCGATGTCGGATTGGAGGTTCTCGTAGTTGGTGAATTTTCTTCCAGCCAAATGGTGCTTCAGCGGGCGGAACAAGTGGTAGTCGGAGGGGGCGAGGTCCGGGGAATACGGCGGATGGGCAACCGTCTCCCAGCCGAGCGTCGCCAACTTCTGCTGGGTCTCCTTCTCCACGTCGGGGCGCGCGTTGTCGTGCAGCAGGTGGACCGAGGCCCGTCGGGGACGCTTCTCTCGGATGGCGGCGGCTAGTTTCTCGAGCTTATCGGTGTAGATGGAGGCGGTGACCGTCCTGCCTTGCGGGAGCAGCTCGAAGTACAGCATGCCCTTGGTGTCCCACCAGCAGCAGAGCATGATCTTCAGCGGGTGCAGGTCGGCTTTCGGCGTCGTCTGCGGCTCTTCTCCGCACGGGATCCAGACGGCACGGCGGGCGACGTTGTCGTAGAAGACCCGGCTCTCATTTCCAGTGACCAGGCTCTCGAGAAACTCCTTGCGATGCGGACGAAGGAGGAGGGACTGACAGACGGCCACGCGGCTCTGTTTCTTGGCGTCCGTCAGACGGTGGGGGATCCAACGGGCCAGAACTTTGTGGTAGCCGAGTAAGTTGAGTCGATTAGGGATGGTGGACTTGCTGCAGCCGAGCGTCGTCGCCAGTTCACGGGTGGTGGCTTCCGGCTTCTCCTTGATACAGCGACGGACTTCGTCATCATCCACCGTAGAAGGCCTCCGGCAGTGATCCCTGTCCTCGAGGCTCGTGTCGCCGCTCTCGAAACGATCGAACCAGCGGCTGACTGTGCGTTGGGACGCATCCTCCTTGCACGCTCTGCAGATGTTGGCGACCTCGGTGCCCGTGTCGTTGCCCAGCAACCACTCGTAGTACACGAACGTACGAATCCGACCTTGGTTCATTTTAGCTTGTACTGGTAGCTAGACGCGAAGACTGCGCCTTATATACCCCTAGCGTAGAGCTTTGGAGAACCTTCTAGAAGGTTCTTACACTTGCCTGATATTATAACACTTCTAAGGAAAATTAAAGAATTTTGAAAATTTTCGGACAGGAATTATTGGACGGCCTGGTACATGAACTTCCACTCATTCACGCGATACCACTTGTTGATGGGCTACTTTCAGTTCTCATTTCATGCCAAGTGGCTCTCGGTAGGCCGGCCTCTTTTGGCAGAATTCGAGGCATTCTATCTGCCGTATCTCCCCAATAATGCTTTGCGAACCCAACAAACTCTACCTACGTTCTCAAATGGGCCCAGAAAATGTTTCGAATCCAAAAAAACGGTGGGTGGTTTTACAGGCAGTGATCGCGATCAAATATGTTTGTCGTCTTTTTCTCTCTAAACCTTTTTCGGGGTCTCGATTAGTAGGACCTATAAGAAAAAATCGCGATAAAACACTGTTCTGGGACAAATTTGAAGCCTGAACTTTCTTGTCTTTTGATGGTGCACGAGCCCACTCCACATCAAAGGCATCGATGACCTCTTGCATCAAGAACATTAGCTGAACTTTAGCTGGCTTGAAGTTGAATTTCAATGAATGAACCTCCGGATTTATGTACAGATCTAGTCAAAAACATTGACTGGAGTGCTTTCTTTCATTGCTCAACTGTTTTTATCAGATAAATTTGCATTTATTTCTTCCTCTGAATGTTGATGATTTTTGACTGCTCGGCATGAGACTGCGATCTTTCTCGTAAGCGCTGTGCACATGTGCATGAACTGGCATTTGTGGGCCTTAGAAACTCTAATTCTAGCCTGTTTTTCCCCGCTCTACCTTCCTAGTTTTTCAGCTGCTTTCAATCTAAGCTGATTTTTGTAGTTTTTTTCGATGACGTTTTTCATCGTGACCACTGCCTTTAAGCGCGTACGATGCCTTTAACGCAAACCAGTAGAAGGCTTCGCTCAACTTGACACGTTTTTCATGGCGAATTATTTGTTTTTCCAAAAACTTTTTGTTTAAAGGCAGTGGTCACGATGAAAAACGTTATCGAAAAAAACTACAAAAATCAGCTTAGATCGAAAACAGCTGAAAAACTATGAAGGTAGTGCGGTGAAAAACGGGCTAGAATAAGAGTTTCTAGGGCCCAAATAAGCCAGTTCGTGCACATGTGCACAGCGCCTACGAGAAAGATCGCAGTCTCATGCCGAGCAGTCAAAAATCATCAACATTCAGAGGAAGAAATAAACGCACATTTATCTGATAAAAACAGTTGAGCAATGAAAGAAAGCACTCCAGTTAATGTTTTTGACTAGATGTGTACATAAATCCGAAGGTTCATTCATTGAAATTTAATTTCAAGCCAGCTGATGTTCTTGATATAAGAGGTCATCGATGCCGATGATGTGGAGTCGGCTCGTCCACCACCAAAAGACAAGAAAGTTCAGGCTTCAAATTTGACCCAGAACAGTGAACAGTTGTTTTTTCGCGATTTTTTCTTGCAGGTCCTACAAATCGAGACCTAGAGAAAGCTTTAGAGAGAAAAAGACGACAAACATATTTGATTGCGACCACTGCCTTAATGAGAACTCTGCTCTGATAGTACACGCAATGCAATACATTACAATCGTTCTCTAAAAATTTAGGCTCAACCCAAGCATTACGTGCAAAGAGATCAATGGGAGGAAACACGACAAGCCCAGGCGAATACCCTTGGATGGTGTCACTGGATATTACTAAGAGTGAGACGTTTGTTTTCGTACAAAAATATTTCTCCATTGTGCAAGGAAACAGCTCTCAGGATACAGTCAGTATTCTCCTTTGAAGCAAATGAATTTTCTCATACGAAATGAAAAGATGTATGGTCCGTTTACAACGGAATGCACAAGCTTGCATTCCCTGCCTCTATCCACTATGGCCGATGCGTGGCTGTGAGAAAAGGGGGGGGGGGGCGGTGATAAATGAAAGGCAGATTCGCTCGGGGACTGAGAGCGGGCGGAAGTGCCGAGTTGTAAGACATGATGGCACTTCTATTCACCTCTGTTATACTCTCTCGCGTCGCCGCGCATCGCTTGTCCGCTCATCGTACCCTTTCGCTTCTCTGTAAACAGAACTCGCATTAACGCACTTTCTTTAAAAAGAGCGGAGAGCCACAGCAGCCTGCGCGTCATTACGTGAAGGCACGGTTAGCGATAAAAACCATTTCTGAGCTCTCTTGATAAGAATGTGGGTTTGGTCCTCACAAAAGTAAAAATAAGAAAAAAACCAGAAATTCGCGGGAAAACGCCTAAAAACAAGGTAAAACGGCTGATTACAGATTTAGCCCGGCCCCCTAATTGGCGAGATTTTCATTGAAGTTTGTTCTTCCGCCTTTTGTTTTGCTGTTAAGTAGTCTCAGAAGTGCTCAGAAATTACTTCACGAGCAAAATAAAAGTTGACAAAACAGGCATTTATGCAAATCTAGATAATTGGGGGTGGGACCACAACAGACAATTCCTTGTTCATTGGCATTTTTTCTACAACTTTTTACTTGTTTTCACTTTTGTGAAAGCCAGATCTACCTTCTCATAAGGATAGCACAAAGACCGATTTCATCGGGAACCCTGCTTTTGAACGTGCTACTGTGCTTACAGGCCATAAAACGGCCAAAGTCTCACCGTCGACTGCGTACCACGTGCTGCGCGACCGCACGCGCGTCGGAAGCAGACGAGTTTTGGCCGCCGCGCGACCAGTTCCGGCCGCCGCGCGACGTTTCGGCCTCCGCGCGGCGGCCGAAACTCGTCGCGCGGCGGCCAAAACGTTCGTCTGCTTCCGACGCGCGTGCGGTCGCGCAGCGCGTGGTACCCAGTCGACGGTAAGACTTTGGCGTTTTATGGCCTGTATCTGGGTCAAATTCCGGTCCGCAATTGCGTCTCGACACGCTTTGCGGCCGCACGCGCTCGAGTCAATCGAGTTTCCAGCTCCAAAGCCGACTCGATATGACTTTTTCTATACAGTTTTCCATTTTGTTTAGTTTTCAGTTTGTAAAACCCATCTAGAGTCAACAGATTGGCAGCTGCGGCGCTGGAAACTCTTCCGACTCGCTAGCGCGCGGCCGCAAAGCGTGTCGAGACGTAATTGCGGACCGGAATTTGACCCAGATAAGCACATTAAAACGTTAGCGGGTCAATCTTTTTTTTACGAAAATAATGTTTAACGAATTTAAAGAAATGAGGATGCGTTATGTAATACGATGACACTACCCAGCCAGCGCTTAAGCACATTTTTTAATTTTGTTTTGTTCCCCTCACTCAAGCCCCTCTCACACTTTTTTCGCCGTCCGGCGTCGACCGACACCGCGCATAGCAATGAAAGGCGTGTCTGACGCACCGCGTTGCGCCGCAATGCGAAAGAACTCACATCACACAACCGTCAACTCCGAATCTTCAGTACAACAATTTAATGCGAAAACAACACTTTCTAACCCGTAAAAACTGCGGTATACTCGATGACAAAGCACGGCCGTGGCGTCGCTAAATTAGCGAAACAGGACATCTGTGCCGCTCCTCAAATCCCTCTATTGAGTCTAGTCTAGTTATTGGACAAGGCTGCGACGGTAGATCGCTGCTCGCGAATGAAATATCGTTGGCCGTTGATGGCGCCAATGCGCACGGCCAGCTGCATCGATCGCTCCTGGTGCGTTCACTGGGCTCAATTTTATGAACAGACCATACTTTCAGGACGATATGGGCTGTATTCAATCCGTTCGCCTAAGAATCAAGAAGATTTTTTTGCGGTTTTTACGGAGTGTAACGACGGACGGAACAAAGAATTTAGGTCTTCAGTTCTAGAAATTCTGAAAGCGCTTCCGAATAAAAATTATGAGCCTCTAAAGCTGAATAGTTTCCGACGATACCGGAAACGCATTTTCCTGCTTTTGGAACGCCGTTGCAAGTTATCATCTACATTGCGTTGCTAAATTACACGACATACCACATTTTTCGTTGTTCTAAACTTCGGGTGACTTTCGTGGACTAATGGTAGATGCCAATCGACACAGCACCCTCAAAAACCCCTTGTACGATTTTTCAGGAAATTTGATCAGCTACCAAGATTTTCAATAATGTCGAAAATGACCGTCTCAGAATCAGACGACACAAGGTGCACAATCACGCCGCTTCACGGTGTACTTGTAGGCATGTATAATGACGTATCGAATTATCGAATAATTGCCAAATAAGAACTTAGTTATTATCATTCCTTGGAACCCACTCCGGTCTCACATACTTCCAGCAGCGCAAGGCGCACTCCCACTTGGGTCCCAAACACTTTCCTCGGCGCTTGGTACCCTCTCAGTTAGGTCCCACACAAAATTTCGTGGCGCTTGGAGCATCCCCAGTTAGATACCACCCTTTTCTCGGCGCTCAGCGTACTCACAGTTGAGTCCCACAAATTTTCCCGGGCGCGCAGCGCACACAGAGTTAGGTTCCACACACTTCCCTTCGGCACTCTGCGCAGTCACAGTTGGGTCCAGCAGATTTTTCTTGGCGGTTGGCGCACCGCCAGTTAGGTCCCATATACTTTGCCAATCGCTTGGCGCACACCCAATTAGGTTCCACACTTTCCCCGGCGATCAGCGCTCTCACGGTTGAGTCCCGCACATTTATTTTGGCGCTCGGTACACCACCAGTTGTGTCAATTTACCCAGCGCTTGGGACACCCCCAGTTGGCTCCCACACACTTTCCCCGGCGCTTGGCGCACCCCAGTTGTGTCCCGCACACTTTCGCCGGCGCTTGGTGCGCTCACAGTTGGGTCCCACACACTTATCGGCGCTTTGCTCACCTTCAGTCTGGTCCCAAACACTTTCTATGGCGCTCGACGCACTCCCTTTTGGGTCCCGCATATTCTGCTGTCAACGGTCACCGGTCAACTCTTAGCCGTTTATTATTATGTATGATGACTGACGTTTTAGTGAAAATTTTTATTCTTCCCACACAATCATCTGTATCGATTCGTTTATGGTAAGAATCATCAGAAGCTTTGAGTCCTCAGTCTACACAACTGTCTTGGACCGGAACTGTGTCGAACAGTCGGTTTTGCCTGTTAAGACTACGTCTTTGAAGGCGCCGCCCTCAATCTACACGCATTCGCCTTTCCGGCCAGTCAAGAAAGTTGTCATGAATAGCCTGAAACAAAGCCTGTGTCGCCCTGCTGACAGGAAAATGAAGACGAATATGCCTCGAAAAGAACAGGAGGTGTTGATTGAATACTTTTCAAAAATCTGTTTCGAAGTTTTCTTTCGCTACTGCCTTACTCTGATACGTACCGGAAGGGACAGCACGTTTATGCTCAGAAATATTACTGAAAACACAGACGGAAGATCATGAGATGAGCGTTCGTGGATACATTTCTAATTCAAACTTCACGAAAAACCAGCGGTTGTATGGTTTCCGTTTTCGATTCAGTCTGTCGCATGGACCAGGCGGCTGGCCGGGCTTGGTTGACCGCCTCACTGGAGAATGGGGTTAAGATTTCGCAGTCCCGTACATTCATCAGACTCAAATGATTACGCGAACTCTACTTCATGCTTTTACCCGCAGCAATTGGAACTTGCATGGGCCGATGCAATTGCCTTTTATTAGGTTGAGAAATTAGTTCGTTCGGTTTTTCTTCAGAGCTTTATTTATATGATTTGTTTGTTCGTTGGGCAAAGTGTTAGAAATCATTAGAAAGTAATTTTTCTGATCTACGAAAACGTTTTTTTTGTTTTCTCGTACAAATTTATTTTCTCCTATTTCTCAGGCTTGGAAATGGAATACCCTTCAAATCGCTGCTCAGCACCTCGCGCTCCATCGAGCAACAGACCGTCATAAATAGCGCTTTTTTTGTACCGAATGCTCACGGGAGATGAGAAATGGTGTCCGTACGTCATTAAAAAGCATAAAAAAGCAGTGGGTAACTTCAGGAGACAAGCCGAAGCCGAGAGCCATGCAAGATCTCCAACCGAAAAAAGAACATGATCTGCGTTTGGTGGGAGAGGGAAGGCACGATAAACTGGCAAATGCTTGAAAGGAACGCAGCGGTTAAAAAGGAGCTTCTTATTGCTTAAAGGCAGTGGTCGCGATCAAATATGCTTGTCGTCTTTTTCTCTCCAAATCCTTTCCTGGGTCTCGAGTAGTAGGACCTATAAGAAAAAATCGCGAAAAAACCACTGTTTTGGGCCGAATTTGAAACCTGAACTTTCTTGTCTTTTGATGGTGGACGAGCCCACTCCACATCATCGGCATCGATGACCTCTTATATCAAGAACATCAGCTAGCTTGAAATTGAATGTCAATCAATGAACCTTCGAATTTATGAACACATCTAGTCAAAAACATTGACTGAAGTGATGCTTTCATTATTCAACTGTTTTTATTCGTTAAATTTGCATTTATTTCGTCCTCTGAATGTCGATGATTTTTGACTGCTCGGCATGAGACTGCAATCTGTTTCGTCATCGCTGAGCAAGTGTGCACGAACTAGCTTCTTTGGGCCCTAGAAACTCTATTTGTAGACCGTTTTTCACCGCGCTACCTTCATAGTTTTTCAGCTGTTTTTGATCTAAGCTGATTTTTGTAGTTTTTTCGATAACGTTTTTCATCGTGACCACTGCCTTTAACTGCGTCGCGTCAACTGGGATATAGGGGTCCGCAGAGCTGAAGTCGCGGTGTTGCTAGCAGCGATGAACAGCTATGGGTGATGTAATATCGATTACATTCGGCGACGACGGCGGCCGACGCGGCATGAAGGGCGACGAGGGGGCACCGCATAGTTTATTGACGCCGCGAAGGCCCTACATCACTGCCAGCGAGCGGCAACTGACCCCGCCAAGTCATCTTGCTCCACGACAACGCCAGATCCCATGTTACACAAGACGTCAAAACCGCACTCCAAAAGTTCGAATGGGAGGTTCTTCAACATCCACCGTACTCTCTGGACTTTGCGCCAACCAAATATCTCCTTTTACGCTCTATGGTTCCAACCGAATATCTCCTTTTACGCTCTATGCCGAATCAAATGAGGGGTGTTACCTTCGACGGCAGAGTGCACCTCAGAATTTGGCTCAGCAACTTCTTCGACATCAGACCGGGCGATTTTGAGCGGGACGGCATCAACAAAGTGGTCGAAAGGCGGGAAGAGGTCGTAAACAGTAGCGTCTAATACATAATTGATCAATCTATTGTTATCAGCATTGTTGTTTGTTTGAGTAACGCTTTAAAAAAACGCACGAACATATTCAACAACCCAATGTATGTAGTTCTTTCAGCATTCAGCAAGGATCGAATCTACTGTAGTGGAGTTTTGATTTCACAGAGGGACATCTTAACAGCTCGTCATTGTGCGATGGAAGATATCCCTAATATAGAACAACTTTGCAAAGAAGGGCTTTTATCGTGAGTGATTACTGGCATTTCCGAAAAAAAAGACGTACCACAAAAGCAACAAAAAAAAACTAAAGTCATAAAGGACACAAGTCGCCGCTCTGAGTTTATATGCAATTCGGAAGAGATTACTTAAGCGAAAAAGCAACTGCTAAATGATATCCTTCTTCCTATCCTGTCAGCTTTTACACTTGGTTATTTTTATGTTCTCCAGGCCATCTAATGTATTCGCTCATGAAAATATCAAGGCTCTGTCTGATTTTGGAAATAATGTCACGGTATATCTCGGATCTCAATTTGGTGCATCAAAGGCATACAGCACACTAAGCCACGTGAGTGAATGTGATCTGATATTCAGTAAAAAAGGTTCTTACCCAAAAAAAGCATTTGCAAAGCACTAACATTTCAACAACAAGTACGACAGGAATGCGGAGCGGTCCACATTGAATGAATAACATTCTAGGAAGGTCGAATTCCTTCCCAACTAGCGTGATACAGACCAGGGGTGTGCGTTAATGAATTTTTTTCGTTAACCGTTAAGCGTTAATTTTTGAAAAAAAAACCGCGTTAATCTGTTAATGCGTTAACACGTTAATTTTGCATTTCGTTAACAATTTTGAAAACATTACCTGACCACCACGAAAATCGATAAATAACCAGACGTCCCAAAAAAAAATGAAACGCGTTCCATACCAAATACCGCAGTCCGTACACTCCAAACTTGGAAATCATCTTCATGGATTATTAATACTATCAGCCAGAACAATAAACGAATACTCTTCAAGAATAGGAATCCTGACATGCAAAAAAGCATAGATGGACGGAACATTAACGAAATAAAAATCAACGTGATTTCGGGACTTTTTCGTTAACCGTTAATCGTTAATTTTTGAAAAAAAAACGCGGTAACCCGTTAATGCGTTAACACGTTAACGTTATTAACGCACAGCCCTGATACAGAGTGTTGTGTAAATTTTTTTTTACAAAAGAAATTTGTGGTTTTGAGAAACAGCTATTCTCTGGTCTGCGAATACCGATGAAAATATGCCCTCAACCCCAATACTTCCGTCTTAGGTTCACCTGCACAAGCGCCTTTTTTGCGATGCAGATTAATCAACCAATTGAAGTACTGCCCTTGTCGAAACGAACCTCCGATCCTCAGTTGTGTACAACCGCTGTTGGAGCACGCAGCTCGAAGATAATAGCGCTGAGACCACGTGGTCCAAACATAGCTGATCTTTGTCCTAGCACGACTTAGTTCGAGCTGCATGCTGCAACAACGGTCACTGTGACGATTTTCGTTTCTGCCCGAACAGCACAGAATTGAGTCCAAGTTTTCTCTCGTTAACTTCTTCAGCCAAATAGCGTCCCTCTCAGATAGTCACGCCGGTCGAACCGAGGCCACTGAGAAGCCTTTCCGGGCTGATCGCGGCAGCGTGCGGAATTCGTTGGTCGGATCGCCGGCTGCAGTAGAGCGTTACCTCCATGGTGGTTCATCCTAGGACGATGGCTGTCGGATCGCGGGGTGTGTGTTGTTCGGCCCGCCATGCGCCCGCGATTAGATCAGTTTAACTGTCTGAGTTCCTTGGAAAAGTTCAGTGTTTTTTCATCACAACTAACCCAACGATTTGTGTTGGCTAGTTAGAAACGCCCGCCAAGAAATTGTTTTTCAAAGAGTGCTGTTCGTTTTCATTAGAAACTATTGTTACCCCTTCCGTGGAAACTCCGTATTTCCTCCTAATATGCAGTCACTATTTCTCGATCACCTTAGAGAGGAGGGCCAGGTGCATTAGAGGGGGGGGGTGGAGGGTGCTCAAACAAAGAGGGTGTACTAATGTTCAACCAAGAGTTCCAGTGAAAAACACATTAGCAAACATTTTTTGCAGCAAAGGAGATTCTTCCCCAAATTTCTGTGGCCAAAAGTCTTTAGCTATAGTAGTAAAGAATATTGTACTTTCCTTGACCCGATGTTCCCTACCCAAAGACTCTGCACGAACCTCGTGCTCGCGTTCAGAACCTAAAAAATCCTTAAGCAAAGTTTGGAAACTGCAAAAAAAGTGACCTCTGCAGCCGCATCTGAATGTGGCCCATTCCGTGCTTTCCTAACAAACTTCGACAAGGGTTTTGTTGCGCAGAACACGAATCTGATATTAGTTTTGGCAGGTTGCGGTAATTAAATGGTTAAATGGGGGTGTGTATACATATCTGTTGGTACCTGCTCGTTGGTGCCCCTGCTTCTACTGAACCCTTCTGACGTTTGAGTGTACACAGGGAATGTGCGAGCCATATAGCGTGCACAACTATATCGCGAAAGTATCCCGCACATTGCATAAAGGTGCCGCCGTCCGGCACACTAAAGCCTCTGGGACCGTAGCAAACCCCCCTGATGTTGCGAACTAAGAGCTGCCTCCGCGCCATCAGCATGTGGCTCACATCCAGGCAGCGGAACGTGAGCGCCTTCCTATCTTAATGCATGTGGGCAGCGACAGATAGTGATAGCGGAGGCAGCCATTTGCCAGTGGTATGTGAGCCACCTATGGACGTGAGGTAGGCGCTGAGGTCCTCAGATACTCGCGGCTTAGTAAGGCAGCACGAGGGGATTACTAACGCATTTACTCGTCGAGGTGTAAGCCCCTTTCGTTCCCCCAACTGCTGCCCAGGGCAGCACGTTGTGTCCTCTTGCTCCGCTCACTGCCCCAACTGCTGCTCGTATAGCTGCCCCACCTGCTGCTACAGTCGCCCCAACTGCTCCAGTAGTCGCCCCAACTGCTGCTCTTCATTGTGGCCCCAACTGCTGCTCCTCGTTGTGGCCCCAACTGCTGCTCTTCTCTCCCCAACTGCTGCTCTTTATTCTCGCCCCAACTGCTGCTCCTCATTTATGATCTTTTCTTTTCTCTTATAAATTTTCTTTCGCAGGTGATATGTCGCTTTCAGCAGCAGCGCTGCAGCGACTTACCAAAGATAAAGACCCCAGTGAGGTCTATTGATATCCCTAACGGATGTTTCATCCTTGATTGTATCCTTTGATCTTCGCCACCGATCGAGGAAATGATGCTCGCATGGCCGACTGTCTCATGCCCATGTAAGACTGCCTCGTATCTGGCACGAGTTTGCGAGGGCCGTTCAACACAGGCCTCGGTCGGTAGTGAATGTGAGTGTCCCAAAAACATTCCTCAACAGAGAAATTCTCTATCCCTAAACAAGAATCTATTTTCACTGGGTTTTGTGACCGTAAAGATAGGAATTAGGCGCAATATTCTGTTTTTCTCGATTTTGAAGACGAGTCATGGCTTTCTTCGGGAAAAAAAGTTATACCCACATATTCCAAAGATGAAAATTTCCTCAAAATATTCTTAATTTACTGAAATTCGCACTGGTTAGAGGAATGTCTAGGGCGAACGGAATTGCAAATATCAGAGTATCCATCATTTGGCGATCTCTATAAATGGTGATTTTATCCTTCCGAAAAAGCAATGATTCAACGAAATTGTTTTCATCTTTCGAAATTACTGTCGTGAACTTTCTCAGGATGGTTTAAAATTGTTGAATTAAATGCAAAGTAAATTTTAAAAACTGTCTGCTTTGAATTTTGTGAGCATTGTGTTTTTCGTGGAGAAAACGTATTGGCCATTTCGTTCCATTTTCGGCAAACCATTGCCGCTCAGCATTTGAAAAATACAAGTCCTCGTGGTCCTTGTCCAAAATCAAAAAAATATGTTTCACTGGAAAATGCGAGTAAAGTTCAAAGTCATGAAAACGAATTTTGAAGTAAGAACGTGATTTTCCAAAGTTTTCGACACATACCTTCAAGATTAAAAAAAAAACTCAAATTGCTGTCAAATCTTGTAGAACACACTGAATAAATTATTTCAAAAGGGTTGAACATTTCTCAAGTTTTCGGTCGGTTCCACACGACTATCATCCTATGAGAATGACGACTCATCATCTTACTTAGTATAATTCATCAGGCTTTAACCGAGCTGAACCATTCACATTGCTCGCAAGGAACTATTTTACTCGAGTGTACCATCTCAATCCTAACGAAAATCCTTTTTTTTCTAGACGGTGTTCGATTTGATGATCAATAAAGTACCAGCTTTTTTTTGGAAGACTTGATGCAACGAAAATGTTAACTTTGCATAAAATTACCACTTTTGAGGTGGCCGCGCAGGTTAACAGGTAAATCGCTCACGCTTGGAACTGAAATGTGTAGGGGCAAGACCCCAGACTCAGACCGTGCCAAAAACTCCGCGTGTCTGCCTCCCGCCGAGCGCATGTTGCGGCGCCCCACCCTGCTTATCCGATCCGAAAGCTCACTTGAATGCATTCTTCCTGGATTTCGATGGAAATGATTAAAAATCACCAAAACATGTTTGGTAATATACAGATTTCCTAGTTTACTACAGATTTATTGTTTTATATGCTCTCTTTTTTAGTCTAATGTGAACAACCTAATCTTTGGAAAACTTCTATAGAGCTCAGGATTTCTATTATCAAAAACAGCGGAATACTGAGGCATGGATAAATATAGCGGTACACTTCCAATCGTTTAATGATCTGCTTACCGATTAAAAGGCAGTTGCGCCCGAATTTCTTGCGATGGCATACTGTCTCATGAAAAAGGACGTTTTTGGTGGATCTTAGAATAGATTTCGAGTAGAGTATTGGTGGTTAAAGTTTAGCGAGTAGGAGTAGGCTCGCATCCCCCCAAAAACCTACATACGCGTACGATACTTATAAAGCAGTCCTCACACTTTCTTTGCTTACGTAACTATTCCCCAATTTGATATCCGTTCTGTGCCTTTTCTGGAAGATGGCTGCAAAGATACTCGACTTCATCTGTGGTTTGCTTTCCCTTCATACAGACTTCTGGCAAGCTTTCTCATATGTGACAGTACACTCTATACTAATTCGACATGGATGATTCGTAATGCGTCGTCTCAGAAAACGCGGTGAGAACACCTAACCCCCCCCCACCAAACAAGCGGTTGTGTACCTTGAAGTCACACTACACCCTCAGATGTCAATTTTGTGATTTTTATTTGATTGTCTAGTAGACCCCTCTTTCATAAGACGTGCCAAGTGCGAGATCTCAATTCCTCCAAATAAGCGAGATATAGGCGACCACCTTAGGCCCGACCTCATTCGCTCACCACCACGGGCCACACCCTCACCAGATTTCCAAACTCTGTAGCGGCTAAATGAATGACTGAATTCTCAACAAGTTGTCTTTCTTCAGACCATAGCCAGACTGTCTCCTTATCCTGGCTCGCTCTCGGGCAACGATTGCAAATGAAGAGAAGAGACAACTCATCCGCCAATTTTTCACCCTTTAAATATAGGCTTCTTTAATAAGCCATAACTCTGTTCATAGGGGGTCTTGGACGAAAAAAGGAGATACCACTGTGATCAGAGTGTGACCCTCCTTAAGACCAGCATAAAAACTAAAAAATCGTCTTCTGGGTGTTCTGTGCCTTTAAGGGCAGCTTCTTTTTTTTTAAGGCGGAATTCCGCATTTGGGGTTTTCTTCTCACTTCAATGTTTGAACCAAGTGTAAATAGCGAAACTTGAGACCTCAATGTCGCTCATTTATAATGCTATAAGCTCGTCAAAACTGCTCCGTGGTCTGAAAAGGCGTCATCTGACACGAGGAACAGAAGCGCCACGACAGGTTCTGACAGGCCGCGAAACTCCAAAAGTCTATTTTTTTATTCCGAGAGATCCTCGTTCAAACCTCTGTATTTAGAGCTTCTTGTTTCAGAGAATTTTCGACAACAGAGAAGCGAAAAGAATTGTGGAACCTAAAAAGTTAAGGGGCTAAACCAATTCAGACGTTCGAATTTTCGACATTGGTGTATTACACAATACACACCAAACAGACGTATTTAGAGGAAGCTGAATGCTACGGGATTTTCAAACGAGTTTTTCTCCGAATTTCGGGTGGCTTCTTTGCGATATATCACAACCTGGTAGGCCTACCTGCAGAAATTTTAAAAAAGAATACGGTTTTTTGCTCGTACGCTACCTTTAAGGTAGTCCTTGTGATTTGGCTGGAGATCGATTGGTTATGCGAACTCTAACTCTAAGTTGTACGGGAAAAGATCATGTGCACGCTTAGAAGCGAAGAACTCTTCATGCTGATTATGACTGTGCTTGTAGCTACCCGAGTGGACCACTTTGAGCAAAGTTACCACACTGCGCTGGCCAAAACGGAGAGCAGCAGATGAGGCGACGAAAGGAGGACGAGGGCAACACGTGCTGCTAAGAGCAGCACAAAGGCAGCACGTGCTGCTCGAGCAGCAGCTCTTCCCCTCGTGCTGCCCTCGCTATCCTTGTCGAGGTGAAAGCCTATTGTGCTCCATTACGACCCCGCGATCCTCTGAGTCGGTGTTGGCGGCGATATGTGCGAGACAGTAAGCGAAATAGCGCGCACAGCAACGAGAGGCACCAGCTGCGATCTCGGTCATGGGTGGGGCATGACCGAGATGGTGACGGCGTGGAAAAGATAATACGCTGCAGTGACAAACACTATTCAGATTTGACCACCTCTATTGAGATGTAAGGGCAGATCCAGCTAATGCAATGATTGCGTGAAGCCTTCATACAAGGACAGCCAGTTTGGTTCTAGGCAGTTCTTCAAATGAGAAAGGTGATAAACTGGAGAATCTTGTGAAACTCTTCCGCTAGTATTAGAGGCATAGATCATCGTTGAAGTGTGTTCGCTGTCTGCTACGATGGTCGAAATCAATGGCCTCATCAGCTGCTTATTTTTCCCCGAGCGTTTGTATTTTGTACTCCTTCTCTTTTTCGTCCCTATATTCCAGCTACAGGTTAGTTTTGTTCTGATAAACCATTTCACATTTGTGGGCTCCGTATTGATTTTGAGGGTTTCACCACTTTCACGTCTTTGTAAGGCTTTTTTCTTGAATTTTGAACTAAAAAAGTGAAAAAAATTTAAACGTCCACCTTTTCCGAGAGATTCGGTTTTTTTATTAGCGTTACCTTCTGTTTTAGCACCACAATGGGCGCTTTTGAGGTTTTTTTAACGGTGAAAAATACGTGGTTGTTTTCACATCCGACTATTTTCTCCTTTTTTTCTGCATCAGAATTCTCCCGTTTGTTACCAGAGGAGTACCATCGATAGCCCCTTATTATTGGTGAGGGTCCGCGTTGACACTTTGTCTGGTGCAGAAGTGGAGACGCTCTAATCGCTAGAGACGCTCTAAATTCATTTTTCGTTAGCAGGAGATAGCTTCTCTGCATGGTAGATTCACAAGTACATTATTTCCGAAATTAAAGATAAATAATTTGATTTCTCTCACATGTATCCTTGAATGAGTGTGCGATTTTAAATGAAGATCAAAGTGTTCCAGTGTCGGATATAGGAAAAAGTAGCTGGGAAAAGTGTGTACTTAACTTAGGACCTCACATTTTGTATACTTCGGACAGAGTGTCAATAAAACCATCAGAATTGGAACAATTCGCACATTACAGTATTCGATTATTCGGAATGTTCGGGAGACCTAATTTTTGATTTCAATTTTTTAAACTGTTTTAGGTTCGTAAATTTTCGGGGCCCTTATCCCGAGTATCCCCATGATTGCAAAAATATTCGGTAAGTTTTCCTCGAATCCAATGGAGAACAAGTGTTCTAATTGATTTACTCCCTCAGAAATAGTGGAACTCGGTTCGTCTTAATTATTTAGTTGGCAAGTTTCCGCCACGCCATATTGTAGTTATTCACATTCATTCAGAAGCTAACATCAAAATTGAGCTAGGCTGTAAATTTTCAAAGTGCATTAGAGGCTTCCGAAAAATTTTTGAAAATCTGGAATCCTTAATGGAAGAATCGGAAATTTTCATTCCCAGTAAGCTGAAATTTAGAACAGCCGAAAATACTTTGAACGCTTATCGGCTTGCTTGAATTCGACGAGATTGAACTGAAAAAGTTTTCTGTGAAACACAGAAAATTTTGTCTAAATGCAAGCGTAGAAATATATAGTTGGAGGCCAGCCACGCATATTTAGTGACCAATGGATAGGAAGCGGATGAATCGGATGCACGCGTTCCGAGCAATTTCATTGAACAATCAGTTTGGGAAGTTTCGTCACATGTCGTACCTATCAGTGGGCAATGTTTCCCCCGAGTCAACTGCGGTCATGGCTCAGAGGACGTGCGCGCCGAATAAGATCTCAGTTCGGCACCGCCCTGAAACAGAGTTTTGCCAAGAAGTGTATGCTGGGAATAGGTCCCTCCAAGTTGATTGTCATAGGTGGCACCTGAGAGACGATGTACCTGAGGTTGGTTGCAATATTTATGTGGTGATGGCGGGGGGTTTGCTACGGGCCCTGGTCCATAACACACTCCAGCAGCTTCGCGACTGGAGCATATGGATTTTAGTCCAGGATTTAAATGTTACCTTTTTAGCCCAGAGTTCCAAGGCTACATCCGTGCGATAAATCAAGTGATCTAGCATTGCTCGAGCTAAGTGAGGATATTCCGAAGAGTGAAGCTTCACCGATTTGTTTACCAGCCGAAAAGGAGTTTATTAAATTCAAAAATGTCATCTCTGCCGGGTATGGAAGAAGTAAGTGAAGTTCGTGAAATCAATTAGCCTCCCGTGGTTAGAAACGTTATCTAGCACTCGGGGATCCTATATTTTACCTGAAATCTTTTCTCGCGATCTGCGGGTTGACGCAAAGAAAAAGGACACGGTCCCCGAAATGCCTAACTACATGCCCTTCGTAAGAGAGATCGCCGTCCTCTTATGAATTCGCTCGAGTGTGTATGTCGAAGGATACAATAATATCGTTAATAGAGCGCACGATTGCATGAAAAGTTGAAGTTACAGCGGAAATGGATTCCGATGGCGACTTACCACTTTCGGGGAAGCTGACACTCATGAATCTGATGATGACGGCTAAACTTGGACATCATGAACCATTTTTTTGTACTTTTTCCCAAGTCTAAGTCGTTTCCATTTGCAAGACTTCGCATGAAATTCGAGCAATAGAGAATGAGATGCTACCTGGGAGGAAATATGTTTTCAATGCTCAAAAACTCAATAGATTCCGAAATGCAACTGCTCCTTAGTTAGCCTTAAAGGAAGTGTTCACCACAATCTTCGATTTCGAGATTAATGGCTAAATCGATTGTTTGGCCTCCGGGTAGAACAGAAATGACGAAGAAATCAAGAAAAACGCCCCGGAAGAGCACCAAGTCCTTTACTCTCACCCCACCTTTTTACTCTCGCTGGAACTGTTAGCTGTGACAATGAAGTCTTCCGTGGACCCGTCTTTTGGAAATTTCGATTAACACCATTTTTCACCGGTGACAACCACCGTGAACATGTTCATCCAATCGGACAACTAGTCCAGGCCATAGAAAAATGTCACTGAAATAAGACGTTTTAGTGCGTTTCAAGCCGTTTCTTCGCAATTTTGGTGACACTTGGCGGTCAACGCATTGGTTTGAGCGGAAAACTCTGGAACGAAAATCATCGTGAACACTGCCTTTAAAGGAGTGTTCACGATAAAAAAAATTGTGTTTCGGTTGCCACTAGAAATGGATAGTGGAGAAGCACACTGTAATGTTGACGTTGAAAGAGCGCATGACAACGAGCCAGGAAGAGCCCCAAAAGAGCCCGAAGTTGCCACTTTGAGCGCAAGGCAAACCCCAGAAGCGCAATGCCCGCCCTCCGACGTGAAAAAATGAAAGCTCGAGATTGTGAGATGAGCGGTGGTTCCCGATCAATAACCCCGTTCTTCCTTTCATTCTCAACTTCTCCGTTTACTCAGGTCAGTTCGCATGCATAGGCTGCAAAAGACGGAAGTAACAAGCCTCGGAGAACTCGTCCAACATGCTTCTACAGCTCAATTTTTGAGAGAGCATAACTCCGTTCACAGAAGGTCTTGTACGATTCCAGAGACATCATTGGAATCAGCATGGGACCGTTTTCAATACAAGCGAAAAACTAGAACAACGATTCCTATCGTAAAGATTCCTTTAAAGAAAGTGGTCGCGATCAAATATGCTTGTCATCTTTTCCTCTCTAAACCCTTTTCTGGGTCTCCAGGAGTTGACCTATAAGAAAAAATTACCAAAAATCCACTGCTGTGGGCCAAATTCGAAGCCTGAACCTTCTTGTGTTTTGATGGTGGACGAGCCCACTTCACATCATCGGCATCGATGACCTCTTATATGTAGTATCAACAACCTCAGGTGGCTTGAAATTGAATTTCAGTCGATGAACCTTCGGATTTATGTACACATCTAGTCAAGAACATTGACTGAAGTGCTTTCTTTCATTATTCAACTGTTTTCATTAGGTAAATTTGCATGTATTTCTTAATCTGAATCTCGATGATTTTTGACTGCTCGGCATGAGACTGCGATCTTTTTGGTCGACGCTGTGCACGTGTGCACGAACTGGCTTCTTTGGGCCCTAGTAACTCTAATTCTAGCCCTTTTTTCACCGCGCTACCTTCATAGTTTTTCAGTTGATTTCGATCTAAGTTGATTTTGTAGTTTTTTTCGATGACTTTTTCATCCTGACTACTGCCTTTAAAGGCACAGGACACCCAAAGAATTAAATTTTGGATTTTTTGCTCATCTTGGAGAGAGTCACACGCTGATCACAGTGGTATCTCTGAAATCGCCCAAGACCCCCTTTGAACAGAGTTATGGCTCTTCAAAGATGCCTAGATTTTGAGGGTGAAAAATTTGTGGACGAGTTGTCTCAGGCCTGTATTTCTCTTCAGTCGCTATCGTTGCGTGAAAGAAAGCCAGGGTAAGGAGACAGTCCGGTAATGGACTGAAGAACGATGACTTGTTAGAATTCATCCATCCATCGAGCCGCTACCGAGTTCAAAAATCGGTTCGGGGGTCGGGACTGTGGTTGTGAGCGAAGGGGGTCGGGCCTGTGGTGGTCGCTTATATCTCGCTTATCTGGAGGATTTGAGATCTCGCATTTGGCACGTGTTATACAGGAGGTGTCTTCTACACAATTACATGAAAATCTCAAAATTAATGTCTGGGGGTGTACTGTGCCTTTAAAGGCAGTGCGGAAGAGTTGTTGTTGAGCCATTGGTGTTGGTACCTCCAACATACATGATAATGTCCTCTAGTAATGTGGATATACTGTGTGGGACCAGGCCGAATTAGAATGTAAGGCATCTTTCATAGTCCTCACCGCAAGCGCGGCACGCGCGGGAGGGGCGGTGGACTATGAAAGTTCTTACCGCGCGGCACGCGCGTGACGCGCGGTAAGAACTCTCCTAGTCCATCAGCACCGCCATAGCGGCGCCGCCCAAACCGCCGTGGCGGTATTACCGTTTCAATCAATAACTGCTTCTCGATTTGAGTCCACTCCAACATAAATAATTCTGGGACTATCCTGCGCCACCGCATACGCAAATGCAAGCGAGGAATTTCTGTACAAGTCCCAATTGAGGCCCGACTTTTACCCGCACCGCCATGGCGGTGCCGCTGGAGATTTCATAGTGGCTTTCCGCTCGTCCCGCGCGTGCCGCGCGGTGAAAAGTTCCATAGTCCACCGCTCGTCCCGCGCGTTACGCGCGTCACGCGCGTGCCGCGCTTGCGGTGAGGTTTATGAAAGATGCCTAAGCAGGACCTCAGTTGCCATGTGAATCGGACGTGCAAGCTTTGTGGGCTGGGACAGGCCACATCGGCAGAAGTCGGTGTATTTTGGCTAGCTGCGGTTAATCCTCTATTTTCTCGATTTCTTAATGCTAAGAGATTACTGTGAAAGGGGAACCCTTCAAAAAGTGGTTAATTTTGGAAAAGTTGGATTTCGCAAAAAAAGATGAAGGAAAAAAGATGAAAAAGAAAATCGCAATCAAGTCGTGATGAAATTTCTGGCGAAAAAAAAGGTAGAAAACGAAGAAACGAAGAATAGCAAAGGCGTTAATTGGCAGTAAGTTGGTTTGGATTCAGCTCTAAAATTCGTTTCCCTGATATGAAGTTCAATGTCCACTACCCTTACTGGGGGTTCGCACTAGAACCCAGAAATTTTTCGTAAATCGACTTCTAGTCTATGAAGCCACATTTGATACACCCGTGACGATAATATTTGATGGAATTCGTTTTGATTTCTAAATTTCTTTATTTGATTGAAGCCGGATAGATTGAAACATATTAACCACATCTAACTGTAAGAAATCATGTTGAAGGACAAATCCAATATAAAGAATTTCAAGAAAATCTACAATACTCGAATTTTTCTTCTTCAGAATTTTAGCGCCGCTTTCAGATCCGGAACATTTTCAGCATCTGGACAGACAAATGAGTCGCCCATACTCCTGAGACAAATAGAACTGGAAGTCAAGACGATTCATACACAGGAAAAAACGATTTCTGCGTCAAACGAGCAAAATTCCATGTGCGGCGTAGGTGGCAGGCCAGTGTGACACATTTGAGAGTGGCATTTTTCAGAGAAAACTTAAAGTTCAAATTAGAAAAATGCTTTGTGATCAGTCTTTCATTGCTATCGTTTGTGCTTGAACGAGGTTCAATAGTTCCCTCGAATTCCATACAAAACATGCCACAATCGGAACTGCAATCACCTTAACTGAGCTAAGCTTTCTCACAAGGATGCCACTTCTGAATGTGTGACCAGAAATAAAGCTCTGTTCACAAAGAATAAATTCTTGTAGGGAGATAGTGGCGGTCCCCTTTTCCAGTGGAATGATGAAGGCAAAGCCACCCTCATTGGAATTGCAAGCACCTCCACCGCCAAGTGTGATCCTACAGCTGAAGGTAATGTTTCGGTTCGTCTTCAAAAAATATGCGCAAAACCCATATAAATTCATGCATAGTCTGTGAATGTATGTATGTGAAACTACGTATGTTTGTATATCAAACCGTTCGCGTAAGATTCAAGACACCGGCTTCAAAGGCGGAATCTAGCACATGGGTATTTTCTTAGCTCTGTCGGTTGTGCATGGTCGTAAACCTAAAATCTCGTATATAGTGGTTTCACCTCGAGTTGCGATCTAAAAGCTGATAGCGTTTTTGAAACCATTCTTCTTCTATAGGAGCTCTTCTTCTTTGGACTAGTCAGTTGCCGGTCTTTATGGGAGCTATGAGCTCTCTCCACATTGAAAGTTTTCTCATCAGACCAGAAGACGCGCAGATGCGGCGCAACTTTCCTTAGACGAGCATCTTCTGGCGTCTCTTCTGTCTCTTTAGCTTAGCCGTTATAGAAAAAACTGCTTATTGCACAGTCGATGATTCCGGAGACGTATCTAGTTTCTGACAACGTTCTGAGAGAGCAAGTGCGGGATCGCAGTTGACGGCGCCTTGCCTTCTTCTGCAAGCCCTCCTGCATTGCACAGAAAGCTGACGATCTTCATCGACGTTCGTTGAAGTACACGAAAATTCGATTCAAGGCGTCTTTAACTAGAGTTGCTTCAGAGTCCAGGCAGGTTTGAAAAATGTGCCAGAGAATCAAAAAAGGTACGAAATTTGGAAAATTTTACTAATCGTTATTTTTACCTATTTCATTGGATCGTCATTAAAAGTATGACCTCAGCCAGACCATTAATTCCAAGTTCATACAGTTAACTTCCGCACTGCCGTTCAGTCCGCAAAGTGTGCGCTGATTGCGAAATCGTGCTGCGGCGCGGTTGCGAGTATCCTCAGACAGGGATGTGGGATCACCCGGGCGGTGGGATCACTCGGGCACCAATGGCAAAAGCGCCCGGGTGATCCCACATCCTTGTCTGAGGATACTCTCAACCGCGCCGCAGCACGATTTCGCAATCAGGGTGCACTTTGCGGACTGAACGGCAGTGCGGAGGTGAATTGTACAACCCACCCCTTCATTTGTTCTTCGTGAGCTTCTCGCGACCCTCTCCTTGCGAGTTTCACACCTAATGCTGATCTACGGCATCCACTTCGTCAAAAGCACTATCACCAAGCATTATATTAAGGGTATATCAGGTCCTCCTTGAGTAGTTCTAACGCTTTCAAAATGATTAACGTTGAAGATACAGCTCAATGTTGGGAAAAACTGCATTTTTATGGAAAAGCAGATATTTGTAGACCGGATTGTGTATGTGATATGGACGTTACTTTCCATTTGGGTACAAACCTATGTTTTCAGAAATAAAAAGTTTTTTCGTGGACATCAGAAAATATGTGCACTGGATCTGCCGCAGTACAGGTATGTTATTTTCAAATTATGGGGTGCAAAAGAGAATCAATTGTTGAGGGCATTAGGACATTAGGAAAGCACTTGGCTTAAACAGAAAGAGGCTTCGAAAATTGTTGAATGTAGGCGGACCTTACAAAAAGGTGTTTTGTTAAGTAGGAATACACAAGTCTCTCAGTATATTGAGAAGTTTGCCGTTGGAAAGCATCATTGAACATACTTCCACCGACTTCTCTCTTTCACCCTTTAATCATCAAATTTCAGCCATCTGTCCGATAGTTGCTGGGAGCGTTGAAGAAGGAAAATAAACGGAGTACAGGATGCGTGAATGCACAATCTCTTTCGACATGTGCATCAATACCGTTGGGTTATGCGTAATGGGGTTCAAAAATAAAGATTTAAGTAACCTCGAGCTTTTCCTATCTTGCAACCTCGGCATGATCGTAAAGGTTTGGAGTGTTTTTCTGCCTTCGAGGTTTATATGGTGGATTGATTTATTGTTTCGCC